>CAWUFW010009648.1:0-600000 GCA_963921515.1 Calotriton arnoldi | reverse complement strand
TTTTTTTGGTTACATTTAAAGGTTTTCTGTAATGAAAAATAATATTCTGTTACCATATATGAAGTCAACTCCCAGCCAGACCTTGCATCCAACCCCACGCCACGCATGGCCTTTGACATGTGCAATGTAGGGTTGGCCTTCGAGCAGTAGGGACCCCATCCACTGGGGTATATTTTTTTACAGGGAAGGGTATCACTTGGCTCCCCTCTTCAAGCTGGAAAAGGCCTCAGGGACCCAATTCCCCTGGGACGAACACACACATATATATATATATATATATATATATATATATATATATATATATATATATATACACGACAATTCCCGTTTTAAAGAGCTCCTCACTCAAACAGGAAAAAGGGACTCGCACTCCAGGGTGAATGTAATTCAATATTTTTACTGGCAACGCGTTTCGATCAAACGATCTTCTTCACAAGCCAACATTTCACCACTAGTGACCACCATTTTATAGTGTGTTTACAAAAAGTATATACAAAATAAAGAAAGGACCAACGTAAAGTACAGACATAGAAAACATACTATCCTCATTATTCCTAGGTTTGCAGTACAAGGACAAACTCCCCGCTGGCAGGCGGTTACACAGCCAGACAATGATTAAATGTAATTCACAGATTAATTGACACTATATACATAATTGGTATTAATTACGAGGCAGATATTCCATAATTCGTCATGATTGCAAACCAAAGGAAAGAAAATAGGGGGTCGTTTTTTCATTTCTTTAAAAAAGCCAAACAATGATGCATGACAGTTTCCTTATTTAAAACACATGATAAATGTTAGATCACGGTCACACGCAGTGATCAATAACCCACCGCAAAGGAACGGTTTTATTCATTTTCCTTCACTGCCAATTGGCTGCATCCCTGTAATGGCCAAGTGGCCTTTATATCAAGACAACCATTTTATGGCAACTCTCAACCCAAATTTCATTCTGCAATAACAACACCAAATTAGTCCCAAACATTATATACATAAAAAACAAAAAAATTATAATTAAAAGAAAAGAGTCATCCCTGTTAAACCCACAGGGACTCTCATGTGTCCCACAAGCATGGTCTTTTACTAAATAGAAGCTCTGCTCCAAAAATAAGTGAAGGGGTTCCCTTTGGCAGGGGGGGGTTTTAGGAAAAGGGGGGAGGAAAGTGCGAAAAGGCAGGTGCCTGTGTTTTGAGGTTATGGTAGAGGTGAAAAGAAAGATTTTAAAAAATAACAAAGAAAAGGTAAAAAAGATTAAAAATGCAGGCTGGACGGACCTTCAAATAATGCTCTCATTAGTATATTTAGTTGTTCTGTGCACAGTAGTGCTATGGAAAGTTAAATTATAAGTCTATGTCACCCCAGGGTTAGGAGAAACAAAGCAAAAAATGCTTCCTGTGAAGTTTTCCAACCTGCTAATACTGTGTCAAGGTGGAGAGCCCTCCCGAGCCACAGTATACACAGAGAAATCATGTATCACCATAAAAGCAGAAGAGAGACAATAACATTTCGTGATGTACTCATCCTATATGTACAAAAAGTTCCTCATCTTCGTTCAAACCAAATGGGTTCTTAGTGTCGAGTAGTATGATGTACTTTGATTGCAGTACTCTCAGTTGTTTTTCGCGGTCGCCCCCCTCTGGGACTTGCTGCCACCCTGTCAACACCAAAGAAAGACAGACTGTTAGTGTTCTTGTCATGGTATCTCATCCAGTGTCTTGCAGTAGAATAACTCAGATCATTATTCCTGATCGCTCTAATGTGTTCCAAAATTCTCTTCTTCACAGGGAAAATGGTACTCCCTATGTACATTTTCTTACAGGGGCACACTATAGCATATACACAATGATCAGTATTGCAATTCATAAATTTAGTTATATTCTCAGTTTTCCCAGTTGGTAATGGGTAGGTTTTCCTGTTTTTACTCGTTTTACAGGCTTTACACTTTCCACATTTGAAAAAGCCCCTCTGTTGTTGTATCCAGCTCTGTTGTTTGCTAGTACCATGTAGCTATTGACCAGCATATCCTTAAGGGATCGTGCCTTCCTGTATGTGACCATGGGATATTCACTGACCTTTGTTCCTATTACTGGATCATTTTTAACAATGTGCCAGTGTTTCTTTAGGGTCTCTCTAACAGCATTTGACTCAACGTTGAACTCTGTAATCATTCTGATATCGTTAGTCCCACCCTTACTGCTTGGTCTTTTAACAAGTAGGGCTGCTCTATCCTGTGAAGCTGCCCTCTCACTTGCTATGCTAAGAACTTTCTCGGGATAGCCTCTATTCCTAAATCTGTGTAGCATAATATTCCGCTCTTTTTCATAGCCTGTATTGGTGTTACAATTGCGCTTAGCTCTTATTAATTCTCCATACGGGATACTCCATTTCAATTTGGGGGGGTGGTGGCTCTTAGCATGCAGGAGACTGTTCCCTGCAGTTGCCTTCCTATGCAGAGTGGTTGACATTACCCCTTCCCTGATTTTTACACACACATCCAGAAAATCCATCTCCCACTGGTCACATTTGTGTGTAAAGCGGAGATTTACGTCATTCTCCCCTAGCATCCTCAGGAATTTATCGAGATCTGATTTACTGCCACCCCATATCATGCATATGTCGTCGATATACCTGGTCCAAAACACAATGTGTCTAGTAAGATATACATTTACATGACTCCAAACCAGTTGTTCCTCCCACCACCCCATTAGCATACAGGCATAGCTTGGCGCAAAGCAGCTTCCCATAGCGGTACCAATCACTTGTTTATACCACCTGTCCTCAAAAAGGAAGAAATTATTATTGAGACAGAAAGTCAACATTTCAATTAGCATTCATGTTTGTTCATAAAGGAAGACAGACCTATCTCTAAAAAAATGCCTGCAGGCCCTGAGGCCATCCTTGTGTTTTATACATGTGTACAAAGACACTACATCTATTGTCACCAGCCAGAAATCCTCCTGCCATGTAATCCCCTCAATCTTATTAATAAAATCGGTGCTGTCTCTACAGTAAGAGGGAGGCTAAGGACATATGGGAAGAGGAAAGAATCTAGAAAAATAGATGTATTCTCTAATAGACTCCCAATGGCTGATATTATGGGCCTTCCAGGGGGTTAATTTTGTCTTTATGGATTTTAGGCAGCATGTAAAAACATGCTGCCGTTGGATGTTTCTTATAAAGGAACCTGTACTCCTCCTCCCCCAGTAGTTCCTGCTGTCTCCAAAGGTCAATTTTACTGTAAAATGTGGTAGTGGCTTCATCATATGCACTCTTACTAGCTCTCTCATAGTTACCAGAGAGAGTAAGCTGTCGCATGGCCTCTTTTTTGTATAGCTTGACATCCCATAAGACCACGTTCCCCCCTTTGTCTGATGGTTTAATGACAAGACCGGGGTCACTGTTAAGTGTTTTTAAGGCTATTCTCTGTTCGGGAGTCAGGTTGTGCGCGTGCTTGTTTTTGCTTTTATTCCAAATTTTCATAAGGTCTCGTGTTATTACCTCATGGAATGTAACTAGGTTGTCATGTGGTAAGTTAGGGTTAAAAGTGGACCTCGGCCTGAAATTTGTTGGTGCTGTGCCCCTGGTCTCCAAACCCAGTTGTTCTAGGAGATCACGTTCACCTGACCACTCACTCAGTTCTCCTCCCAACTCTGCAAGGCACGCCAGGCCTTCGACATCCTTTAGACATAAAATCTCTAATATTTGTTCTTCTCCCCTTGCGCCACCACCCCCACCTCCTGTAGCACGTTTTTCTTTGTTTAAAAACATTTTCATCAGTTTCAGTTTACGTACATATAAAAACATGTCAATTCTAGTCTTACTATAATCAAAGTTAGATGTTGGACAAAAAGTAAGGCCAAGTTCAAGTAATGTTTTTTCTGCCAATGTTAGTTCGTGCGAGGACAAATTGACCACTGTCAGATTCTGCTCACCCATCATTTTCGTTTCGTCTGCCTCGTTGTTCTCCCATACGGCATTGTGTCCTTTGTGTTTCCTTCCTCCCCTCCTTGTCTGTCTCCTCTTGTGCTTGCGCCTCTTCCTCGTCCTCGTCCTCTTCCCCTTTCCGGTGGTCTTGCTCTCAGTGTCATATTCGTTTGTAAAAACGATATTCCTCAAGGGGTTTAAAAGTTAGGGGATCTCTTCCTTGCCCGTCTGATAGATCCTCCTGGTCTGAATATATCTCTGAGCCGGATTCTGATGTAGCTGTCTCCTGTTGTCTCAGTGCCCCCATCTGTTTAAATTGCTTGATTGCTCCGTCATATCTTCGCCCAAAGGTCAGTATCCGCCCACTGGCATAGTCCTGTTTATCTCGCAGAGATTAGAGATTTTATGTCTAAAGGATGTCGAAGGCCTGGCGTGCCTTGCAGAGTTGGGAGGAAACTGAGTGAGTGGTCAGGTGAACGTGATCTCCTAGAACAACTGGGTTTGGAGACCAGGGGCACAGCACCAACAAATTTCAGGCCGAGGTCCACTTTTAACCCTAACTTACCACATGACAACCTAGATACATTCCATGAGGTAATAACACGAGACCTTATGAAAATTTGGAATAAAAGCAAAAACAAGCATGCGCACAACCTGACTCCCGAACAGAGAATAGCCTTAAAAACACTTAACAGTGACCCCGGTCTGGTCATTAAACCATCAGACAAAGGGGGGAACGTGGTCTTATGGGATGTCAAGCTATACAAAAAAGAGGCCATGCGACAGCTTACTCTCTCTGGTAACTATGAGAGAGCTAGTAAGAGTGCATATGATGAAGCCACTACCACATTTTACAGTAAAATTGACCTTTGGAGACAGCAGGAACTACTGGGGGAGGAGGAGTACAGGTTCCTTTATAAGAAACATCCAACGGCAGCATGTTTTTACATGCTGCCTAAAATCCATAAAGACAAAATTAACCCCCTGGAAGGCCCATAATATCAGCCATTGGGAGTCTATTAGAGAATACATCTATTTTTCTAGATTCTTTCCTCTTCCCATATGTCCTTAGCCTCCCCTCTTACTGTAGAGACAGCACCGATTTTATTAATAAGATTGAGGGGATTACATGGCAGGAGGATTTCTGGCTGGTGACAATAGATGTAGTGTCTTTGTACACATGTATAAAACACAAGGATGGCCTCAGGGCCTGCAGGCATTTTTTTTAGAGATAGGTCTGTCTTCCTTTATGAACAAACATGTATGCTAATTGAAATGTTGACTTTCTGTCTCAATAATAATTTCTTCCTTTTTGAGGACAGGTGGTATAAACAAGTGATTGGTACCGCTATGGGAAGCTGCTTTGCGCCAAGCTATGCCTGTATGCTAATGGGGTGGTGTGAGGAACAACTGGTTTGGAGTGATGTAAATGTATATCTTACTAGACACATTGGGGTCGATTCCGATTCGGGCCGGAAATTTCCCCGACCGAGCCGGACCCGGAGAGATTTCCGACCGAATCGGACCCGTGCAGTCCGACCGAACGAGTCCGATGCGTCCGTATGTTATCGGACACGAGTCGGTCGGACTCCCATTGAACTCAATGGGAGCCGGTCGTACAACGCGTACGCGGGCTCCCATTGCCTCAATGGGTGCGAGGCGGACAAGGGCGCCCCTACAGCGAGTACGCCGCGAGCGCTTCGCGGCGTACACGCACAGGTAGGGGGACCCTTGGGTCCCCCTGTGTGCGCCTCGCACGGGTACGCGTACAGGGGGTCCGACACGGACCCCCAAAGTACGGCTCCGACAGCGAGTTCGAGTCGGACGGCGCGAGTCGGTCGGAGCGGTCGAGGTGCGCATCGTACTTACCCGGCCGGAAAACGTCTCCATTGCGCGGTGCGAATCGGGTCCGACCGAGTCGGTCGGAGCGGTACGGTCCGGGTACGAGTCGGTCGGAGCGGTCGGGTCGCCCGGACGAGTCGGTCGGCGAATTCGCATCGTACTCGCTCGGCCGGACCCGCGTACGGTTCGGTCGGGTAACAGGCTTTCGCATGGCTTTTTTCCCGACCGAATGGTATTGGGTGCGCCTCCGACCGAGATCGGAATCGGCCCCATTGTGTTTTGGACCAGGTATATCGACGACATATGCATGATATGGGGAGGCAGTAAATCAGATCTCGATAAATTCCTGAGGATGCTAGGGGAGAATGACGTAAATCTCCACTTTACACACAAATGTGACCAGTGGGAGATGGATTTTCTCGATGTGTGTGTAAAAATCAGGGAAGGGGTAATGTCAACCACTCTGCATAGGAAGGCAACTGCAGGGAACAGTCTCCTGCATGCTAAGAGCCACCACCCCCCCAAATTGAAATGGAGTATCCCGTATGGAGAATTAATAAGAGCTAAGCGCAATTGTAACACCAATACAGGCTATGAAAAAGAGCAGAATATTATGCTACACAGATTTAGGAATAGAGGCTATCCCGAGAAAGTTCTTAGCATAGCAAGTGAGAGGGCAGCTTCACAGGATAGAGCAGCCCTACTTGTTAAAAGACCAAGCAGTAAGGGTGGGACTAACGATATCAGAATGATTACAGAGTTCAACGTTGAGTCAAATGCTGTTAGAGAGACCCTAAAGAAACACTGGCACATTGTTAAAAATGATCCAGTAATAGGAACAAAGGTCAGTGAATATCCCATGGTCACATACAGGAAGGCACGATCCCTTAAGGATATGCTGGTCAATAGCTACATGGGTACTAGCAAACAACAGAGCTGGATACAACAACAGAGGGGCTTTTTCAAATGTGGAAAGTGTAAAGCCTGTAAAACGAGTAAAAACAGGAAATCCTACCCATTACCAACTGGGAAAACTGAGAATATAACTAAATTTATGAATTGCAATACTGATCATTGTGTATATGCTATAGTGTGCCCCTGTAAGAAAATGTACATAGGGAGAACCATTTTCCCTGTGAAGAAGAGAATTTTGGAACACATTAGAGCGATCAGGAATAATGATCTGAGTTATTCTACTGCAAGACACTGGATGAGATACCATGACAAGAACAGTAACAGTCTGTCTTTCTTTGGTGTTGACAGGGTGGCAGCAAGTCCCAGAGGGGGCGACCGCGAAAAACAACTGAGAGTACTGGAATCAAAGTACATCATACTACTCGACACTAAGAACCCATTTGGTTTGAACGAAGATGAGGAACTTTTTGTACATATAGGATGAGTACATCACGAAATGTTATTGTCTCTCTTCTGCTTTTATGGTGATACATGATTTCTCTGTGTATACTGTGGCTCGGGGAGGGCTCTCCACCTTGACACAGTATTAGCAGGTTGGAAAACTTCACAGGAAGCATTTTTTGCTTTGTTTCTCCTAACCCTGGGGTGACATAGACTTATAATTTAACTTTCCATAGCACTACTGTGCACAGAACAACTAAATATACTAATGAGAGCATTATTTGAAGGTCCGTCCAGCCTGCATTTTTAATCTTTTTTACCTTTTCTTTGTTATTTTTTAAAATCTTTCTTTTCACCTCTACCATAACCTCAAAACACAGGCACCTGCCTTTTTCGCACTTTCCCTCCCCCCCTTTTCCAAACCCCCCCCCGCCAAAGGGAACCCCTTCACTTATTTTTGGAGCAGAGCTTCTATTTAGTAAAAGACCATGCTTGTGGGACACATGAGAGTCCCTGTGGGTTTAACAGGGATGACTCTTTTCTTTTAATTATTATTTTTTTGTTTTTTATGTATATAATGTTTGGGACTAATTTGGTGTTGTTATTGCAGAATGAAATTTGGGTTGAGAGTTGCCATAAAATGGTTGTCTTGATATAAAGGCCACTTGGCCATTACAGGGATGCAGCCAATTGGCAGTGAAGGAAAATGAATAAAACCGTTCCTTTGCGGTGGGTTATTGATCACTGCGTGTGACCGTGATCTAACATTTATCATGTGTTTTAAATAAGGAAACTGTCATGCATCATTGTTTGGCTTTTTTAAAGAAATGAAAAAACGACCCCCTATTTTCTTTCCTTTGGTTTGCAATCATGACGAATTATGGAATATCTGCCTCGTAATTAATACCAATTATGTATATAGTGTCAATTAATCTGTGAATTACATTTAATCATTGTCTGGCTGTGTAACCGCCTGCCAGCGGGGAGTTTGTCCTTGTACTGCAAACCTAGGAATAATAATGAGGATAGTATGTTTTCTATGTCTGTACTTTACGTTGGTCCTTTCTTTATTTTGTATATACTTTTTGTAAACACACTATAAAATGGTGGTCACTAGTGGTGAAATGTTGGCTTGTGAAGAAGATCGTTTGATCGAAACGCGTTGCCAGTAAAAATATTGAATTACATTCACCCTGGAGTGCGAGTCCCTTTTTCCTGTTTGAGTGAGGAGCTCTTTAAAACGGGAATTTTCGTGTATCTTAGCCGGGATCCGACACCCGGAACTCGCACCGACCCCGAGTGGAGAGGAGCCGGTATTTGGTCGGAGACTTTCCTCTCATATATATATATATATATATATATATATATCTTATGCTGGCAAGCATTAGAATATTCTTGACTGTTGTTATTTTTTTGATCCTGATGAACTTTTCTAACTCAGATTTAACTGCCAACATATTATTATGTCTTCTCCTACTTCAATGAACTTTATTTGTTATAAGAGTGTGACATCATAAATTTAACTTTTTGTTCAAACATCTCTGGATGGTATTAGCATAGAGGGTGCTCAAAAATTATTCAAGAAAATGGGACAGTGCTTAGGTGAAATGGTAATAGCATTTTTTAATGTGCTCTCAATTGCTGAAGAAACAATGCATTTCCTAACACCACGAGGATTCAGCAAAATGTCTTATTTTCAATGCAAGAATTGTATAAAAAAACACTTGATTTTGTCGGTGAGCCAGAAGACTTTCCTGTTCTACTATTGATGATGCCCTTTTCTTTTCTGGTTTTGCTGCACATTGGGACTATATTTTCAGATTTTTACATGCACTATATAACTCTGCCTTTGATAGCCTTTATGGCATTGAATATGTATTGTGCATTTTCAAATTGTGTGATGAAAACCCTTTAACTTTCCATTTGTCTAGAACTCTGTCATTGAGTGAGCACAAATTATTCGTAAATTGGAATTATTTAATGCAATTAGATTATATTGATTCTGATGCTTTAAGAGGTGTCTTAATGCGGAATGATGTTAGAAAGAGTGGCAGACGGATTCATTTCTCTATCTGGGGGTGTGAGTTTATCACCAGCAGGACATCTTGCTCAATGGGAACTTAGGCAGGGTGGTGACTTCAATTCGCTCTCACGTATCATTTTGGAGTGCGCTTCCCCTGACGGTTATGGGCTGAGTGGCCTTGGTCAAGATGGTAGCTTTGCCACGACTCTTGTATTTATTTTACTAACCTACCCCTATACATATCTCCAGCTTTTTTACGATCTCTGGAAAGATTGATGAGGGGATTCATTTGGGGAGCGTCTCACAGAAGGGTCGCACTCCGGAAACTCTACCTGCCGACGAATCGGGGGGGGGGAGGCTTACATTACCCAACTTTGAGCAATACTACCTTGTGGCACAACTGCAATGGGTGGCTCGGTGGTTCTCTGAGCGCTACCTATCGGACACGACAACACAAGCACCGCCCGCATTTCATCAAGCTCTTCTCACAATATTCCACCCATGTGGCAGGCAGAGGGCCCCAACTCCACCACTGCTTACTATAGCTTATAGATGCTATAGCAGAAGCTGTAAATTACAAAAGGCACAAAACCATATGCCCCTGCACTACCATTGCTGGGTATATCCAGAGGTCCCACAACTATCATGACTCATGAGCTGCGGCACTTGAAGGAGGCCAGGATTCTTGACACCGGCGATTTATATCACAAAGGCAGTCTCATGCAATTTGCCTCCCTAGCAGAAAGTACTGGGCTCCAGCCAGGATATTTCCTCATACAGCACATAATAGTATCAGCATTGAATAAACATTGGGGTACCATGTCAAGGGAACCTCCAACACACCTAACTATTCAATACTTGCATGACATGGGACAGGGACGTCACCTCACTAGATGGTTTGCCGCATCCCCTAGGCATCACACAGCAATAGCTCTACTTCCATTAGGCATGAGTTGGGAGAGAGACTTTCAGCGTCCATTTTCAGACTCTGAATGGAACAAAGTGATGGAAGGTCCAAACAGTGTTTCTCGTAACATGTGTTTTTACCTAATTCAATACTTTATTTCACAGAGAGCATATCTCACTCCAGCGAAGTTCAATAAATATTACAATTGCACAGATGTTGGTTTCCCGTGGTGCCATGCAATTGATGCTGACCTGCTTCACATGGTTTGGAGCTGCCCAAATCTAAGGGACTACTGGGAATCAGTGGTAGCCTCCCTAAATCACTGCACAGACCGCATTGTGCCCCTGTGCTGGGAAGCCTGCATTCTGCACATATATAGTAGAACTAAGAGCCAAAAGGTGACTTCCCACTTCATCACTTAGGGCTGATAGTAGCCAAGCGATTGATTACGAAAAGGTGGTCCCATGATTCCCCACCGTCATCGCTTGGAGGTGCTAACTTGAGATGAGGACAAGGCGGAAAGTGTCTAGCTGCGTAGAGAGGATGTGCTGGGATTGTGTAAAACACCAATTGCTGCACACTGGGACACAATAATTCAAGAGCTACAGGAATTAGATCGCACAACTGATTCTGGGCTCGAGGCCACACCAGATGTGCATCAAAACTAGGAGTTATGAGTGCACTGCCATGATCCACTGCAGAATTGGCGCCCTGGATTGTGGTTTGCCGAACATAAACTCAATAGATCTTACATGCTGGGATGTGAAGGTACACCTTCGGCTATTGTTATGGGGCTCGGGGGTAGTCTGGACCCTTGTGCGGTGCTATGTTGCGTAAAACATACAATCCTAGTTATGTTTTAGTTGCCCCAATATTACATTCCGCCTCCCAAGTTAGCAGCTCTCACTACAGTACACTTACTGCCATTTACTTGACAAATTGAGCGTTTGGCAGTCACTAATTTTTTAGCAAGCAGGAGACTTGTAAGAGCCACAAGACAGTAGACACATTGAGGTATGCAGTGACGTTTCTTTTAATATTGTGATAATAACATATGTAAGTGAAATTAAAATATTGGCCACAGTCTGCATGCAAATCATACTGTATTGCAGATGTTTGCTGTGGTCCTTATACAGAAAAACCAATAAAACAGATTCAAACAATAGGAAAGAGGTGTCTCAATGCACTGACACATTGCCTCATGAATTTAAGGTTTAACACCATCTCTGATCCAGATGAATGTGGGAGATCGGACTAAGGTAAATTTTGGGGTGTTTTGGCTTTGGCTTACAGTGTTTTGCTCCTACAGCTCCCCAGTGTTCTACCACAGATTGCCACAGTGTTTAAGTGAACATCCATATCGCTAACATTCTGTGTTTATGGCAAACGTGTGGCACACCAGAACCAATACAGAACAAGGCTGTCAAACTTAAAGCATTTCCTTTGGAAATGACCAGAATGAGAGGGTTCTTTTTCTCATGGAAATTCTGTAGTTCTTCAGCAAGCTAAACTAGGGAAATATGTTCTATGAGTTCTCAAATATATAACTCATCATTTTGAGTAAAACATTCTTACATGCAGAATGAAACACCAGCGGTAGTCTATCAAATAACTCCCTTCTAATCAACTACAGTTTCCCACAGTTTTCTAATGAACAACTAGGGTGCTAACATTCTGTATTTATGACAAATGTGTGCCATGCCTGAAGCCATCTTGCTAGTTTGGCTGATTTTGTGGCTGTATCAGGTGGGTGCCAGTGGTAGTCTGGAAGAAAGTAACTGCGCAGAGCCCACTGCCCATTTCAAGTAATAGCATTCTAAATATAAAGACCATACTTTCTTGCAAGTCTTCAATCAAGACATGCAGGACCTGAATCTCTGTCCATGCTGGTAATTTGCTACTGATTGCAATGGCGGTGTGCGCCAATCAATCTGATTTTATTTGGATGGAGGTGCAATGTGCTATTTTACACCTGCATTGCCCTTTACCTCTAAACATGATAGCCATAAAACCTATATTAACCTTGATGACTGGGCCCTTGCCCGATCAAGAAATGCTGCACCCTGGAATCTAGCCATGAAATGAATGAAATGAAATGAAATGAAATGAAAATGAAATGAAATTCGTACTTGTAAAGCGCACTTATACCCCCAAAGAGGTGTCCTGGCGCTGTACGCATACCGCTGTGGAACCCTTCCTGGCTTTTCCCTGTGAAAATGTCCACTCCTGGGCACCCCCAGGGTGAAGCCAGGCATCCCAGCGCTGTTGGGGCCGTTGTGGAGATTAAGCAAGCTATTGCCCAGAGTTGCAGAGTGGGACCCATGATTAGAATAGGCACCGAGACGAGAATTATCAGGTCCGAGGAAATTGAGCCCAAGACCCGCCGAGGCGGGAATTGAACCCTGGTCCCGGGCCAGATCTCTGCATCAGGGTCTGCCGCTCTAACCATTGAGCCACACTTCAGCCATGGCTGTTAGTGGAGTGGTTCATGAAGAAGGAAGTGGCAGGGCCTTCATGGGTAAAAGAGTTATTGCAATGTTACTATTCCTAAACAAAGTACCCTCCCTTTTCCAGTCTTTATTCAAGTCGAGATTCCACAAATTGTTTTTGTTTGGCATTCACGTCATGCAAAATTTGTCACTGATCATACAGGAGCACACTAGATTTGTAATAGCAAACTAAATTTATGTAATTAGGTTTTTGTGTAGCTAACCAAAGACTGTTCTGGATCCTGCTACCCTGTATAAGATGCACCTACTATCAGATATTTTGATACATGTCCTCATCACAATTCTATGCTATCCTTATCTGAACTTGTGGAATACGTTTATCCATCCACAAGAAATGTCAAGTTACTAAAGTAATAGGCGAAGTGGCTAATTGACTGCACTTGAGCTTATATCTGATCACTTGGAGAATCAACAAACTGTTGTCACACAGAATACCTGTGTGTTTTATTTAAGCTACACAGAGCCTGATTATGATCATAGCTGTTTTTATCGCCCCTGATAAAGAACGATACCTATTACAAGTGTATGGGCAAAAACATGCAGATTTTGGTGTTTGACTCACAAGATGTGCATGATACAGTATGTTTTCCCCTGTTAAATTTCAGCAGATTTAGCTAGCCCAAATTTAACAACCCTTAAGTTATTTAATGTATCTGATAAATATCAGATGCGTTAAATAACTTCAAGCTTAAAATTCTGACCAATGCGTGAGCAGGGTTTAATGCATTGGTCAGAACATTACGAGCAACTCATAATCAGGACCTAAAGGTGGAACTTTGTGCTATAATTGGAAAAAGTGTTAGATTTTTGCTTTTGTTCTCTTTTACTGCATGATGCAATTTTGTCATCTAATTCATTGTATTTGTTTTTCTAAATTTTTCTGTGTGTAGCGTTGTTATGTTTTGTCAAGATATTTTGGTAGCCTACTGCTTCTGTAGTCAATATTTTGATCTACAACTGTACAAAGCTTTAATTCATACAATTGTACAATGCTTCTATTCATAGTAGCAGTTCCTAGAGTAAAGGCTCATCATCTCAATCACATGGGCTAATGTGATTAAACAATACACAGGAAGCAGTTCAGATTGTGGAGGGTGCACTGTACATTCCAAACAGATTTTGTGAATGTAAACCCAAACCATTATAAACACCTGGATAGGTTGGCTTTGTATTAACGCATAACAATTCAGTCACTAAATTAGGCCTGCTATTAATAGACTAGACAGTGTGGTTTCCTGTCACCCACTGGTAAGTTACAAGAAGGTGCACAGGATCTGGCACCTGATGTGCAATGGGCAGCCACACCTTGTGGCTCATACATTTATGCCCAGGAGCTGCACCCATGCAGTCAGTGTTCAGGCTGGTTCAGAGAAAGGGCAGACCTGGCAAAAAATGTTCGTCTGCGCTATAACTGGGCAGGTGAGGCAATGTCTGGGAACATGAGGATTGAGGTGAGATGGAGCATTTGAGGCTGTACTTGGGTATATGATGACCTCACTTTAGAAGAGGATGACTGTACTGCTGGTCAATGATTCGCTTGGCCCTCAGTCTATCATCTTTGCACCTTTTGCTTACCATGACAGGACCATAGTTAATACATGGCTGGTAGCATAAGTAGAGTTTTATCTGTTTTAGTATAATTATTGTTACCTCGTTATACTTGTTTTTATTGTAGGTGTTGTTAATGTTTAGTGATGAAAGGTCCTGTATTATTATCAGGCCCGAAGGTTAGATTGAGCAACTTCTTGTGATGCCATCAGAGTCAAAGGTCATGCATGGTAATTTCCCCTGATATCATGAGGGGAGAGAGCAAAGTAACTGAAGCCACTTTTGCAACCCCTGGCTCTTTGATAAACATCCAATATATCAGTGCAGTGATGGTGACAATAATTTTCCAATGCAAAATAATGATCACACAAATGCACTCTTGAACTGTTGAAAATGTAGATTTATTTGTTCCAAACCAGAAACAGACAAAATCATGCAGGAAATGAAAACATTGATCATTGACTAGTTTCCCATACTGGAGAAAAACACAAAACCAAAAGTAATCCTTAATTCACACACATATACAAAAATTAACTTTGTTTATTTCATTTCATAGGGGATTATTTGTTTAGATTTAATAAAAGCAGTACAGAAATATTTTACTTATACCAGCCCAGTTGTAATATAATGAGAAAAAAATGACAAACAATCTTGAGTCCAGTAATCCAGTAGAGCTGCGCCTAAATATTTCCCCATTCAGGGATGTAGCTACCAACATTGCAGCAGGTGCAATGGCACCTGGGGCTAGGATCCAGCAAGGCATTCTGCACCAGAAATATCACAGTTTTTTATTTCCACAAGGGGGGCCCATTTTTGATGCTTGCATTAGGGCCCTATGGTGACCTTGCTGTGCCACTGTCTCATTGATTGGATGAATATTAACACATGTTAGTTTACTTCAGTTGCACCTGCCAGGAACTCATAAAGTGATTCCAGGCAGGCAGTAGCCTATTCGGTGCTCCGCAGCTATACATGCCACTCAAGGGGATTGGAAGTGGGCATTCCAAGGCATGGTAAGTGATGTTAGTGGCCATTCACAAGTTCTTCTTCTTCTTCCCCTTTCTTGCCTGGATAGTGTTGTAGATCAGACACGAGAGAAGAGGAATTCGCATCTGGAAATTTGCTGGGATTGTAGGACAAGCACTGTTTCCAAGGAGAAAAAACAAAAATTGTATTTGCACAGGGGCTTCTATTCCCTTAGTGTAGAGTTCTCTGCTATGGGTAACTCTGCAGAGGAATGGGATCTTTCTGTGAATGTCACATGACCTTCCAATGAATGGAGAACCTATACCTGGACCATGCATATTCCCGGAAAAATTTAAGCATTCAAGAAAGTTGTAAATCTACACTTGAATGTAGGTGTAAATCTTCGAGTACAGTTTAAGGCTGCTCTTTGTGAATTGGACTCAAATTGTGCAAGTGTGCTCCTCTGATAAGTAAAACCATAGAGATGGTCCTACTCGCCCAGAGACTTATGCTCTCACTTCTAGTATTTGGCTGATACAAAAACATTGAGCAAAGCACCCAGTGATCTATCATATTGTACATCAACTGAGGCTGTTGGGCCAGAAGTTCAACTCCAGAGAAGCAGTAATGCACATCCAGAGTATGGATTTGGCTCATGTCCTGTGGACAGCAGAACAACACATGTGCAGCTCTGACAATTAGGATCAAGGTATGAATTAGTTTGATTTGCACAAGTTTTCAGACAGAAATCTTTTAAGCAGAGATGCTTAGGGGAAATATATATATAGTGTCTAGTTATGCTATGTGCTGTACAAAACAGACAGTGTTGCTGCAATGGCACAAAACGGCCAGAGTATGGTCTTAGCAGAATGTCTGCTGAGAGCAGACAGACACTGATGCAGCAGGAAACATCAGTAGCAAGGTATGGCACAGCAATGGCTGAAGCTTTCTCACCTGCAGACACAAGTGAATCACTGCTGCCAAGCACCTAAAGTGCGCAGTCAGCTTGAAGTGCAGCAGACATTCACACTGGCCAATCACAGCACAGCCTTGAGGTATAAAACACCCAGTTGTACATCGGTGCCCCAGTGACTGCCATTGAGAGGTTAGAGTATGACCTTGTCCTTCTGACTCAAGGATACAGTTTTACTGCTATGTAGCAATGACAACCAGTGACCGAGTCCATATATGCCATTGGTTGACATTCTTGTAAGGGGTCAGCGTTCATTGTTAACCTACCAGAAAAACAAATTTTATTGCATCGAGCATTGGTTGGGTCCCAGGACGACTTCCTGCTAGCTAATGATCTTTTGTGAAATATGGTGAGTGAAAATAGAATCCCTAAAAAAATCATTTAAAAATTTCTCAATTAAAAAAAAAAAAAAAGCACAATCAATCAAAGAATAGCAAATCAATGTTGAGGCGTAGCACCTAACAAGAAGAAAGTGTGACTGGTACTACACTTTACTAATGGCGTCAGATTGCACATCAATGTAGATATCTGTGCCAGACTCACAGTGGTATTTGCCATATTCAGTCACCGTCTTACTCCCCTGGAAAATGTTCAGCTCCACTGGAGCTGAGATCCTAACCTCCCTGCTCATGAAACTGACAATAATTTTTGTGCGTGGCGGTACCTTCATCGGCAAACTTAACTCTGCCTTCTTCCTCGTGGTGAATGTCTCAACCTCACCTTTCTTTACTGAGAAGGTGTTGGATGCCTCTGCCGAAATATCGACCACTCCTTTCAAGCTAAATGAAACACCCACCCTGATTGAAGACTCATTGCTGAATTCAAAGCTATGGGAGACATATTTCTCATACTCTTTGCAAGAAGTAGCAGTGAACACCTGCTCGCTGTCTGTGTTGTTGATGTAAAAATACTGATCTGCCTGGATGTTCTTTTCACTCTCTATCTTTTTCTTGCCCCACAGAAGTGTGGCGGTCACGGAGGCTTTCCCACGGCGCAGAGGATACACATGAGATACTTGATCGTTTAAACCAATATCACAGTAGTTTGCCAGATATTCACCAGCCCTGGCTACAATATACCTTCCCCCTCTATTTGGATGCTCGTATAGAAGCCATGCTCCACTCTGGACCCTGTGGGAGGATATCTTATCATTCATGTTTCCAAACGTTAGATTGGTGTCTTGAGTCAGAACTGTTTGACTACCAGAGGAATTGGGATGCTCATAGACTGTGATCTTTGGATTGGTCAGGTCTTCAGTGATCAGCCTCAGAGAAGATGCCTTGTCATTCATTTCAAGCTCAGGATGTTCTCCCTCCTCCAGGGGAATGAACCATCCTTGATAGTTTGGATGCTCATACATTAGCCATGGCTGCCCCACCACCTTCACAGACGAGATGCAGTCTTCGAAGATCTCCTGTGCCAGATTCAGAACATCTGCTGTATATGTCCTATGGAGTCCCTGGAACTTGGGATGTTCATAAACAGTGATGGTGTTCATGGCGATCAGCTATAATGTTTCCACTGTGTTTTCTGTAGCTGACCCTGTGATACAAAACAACAGCTGGTCAGTGGAGAAACATCATACGTTATTGTGTGAAAACTCACAGCACTGGCTCCTCTCTTTTAAAAGGAAAGAAGGTATATTTTGATGCCAATGTCAATGTTCAGTTTATTGTAAGATTACTTAAACTAATTACGAGTTACATAAACCACAAATATCAGTGTGAGAGAACACAGCAATAAACACTCCTAAAATAACTTTCTTATATGAGAACATATTTTACAGCACTATATGATTAAAACAAAACTTTAATACAGTGGATTAAAAATTCTGATCACAACAGCTTCCCCTTTTTCCTTAAAATCATTAAAGGATGAGAGTGCATCCTAATGACGTATATGTAGCATGTCATGATGGTGCAGAAGGTAGTAATTCGAAATTCCACAGGACTCGGGACGTTAATGTGTAAAGTGGACTGACAGGTAGTGTACAGCTGACGTATAGAGCTAAGGTGCGAAATAACGAGCCTAAAGGTGAAGTGCAGATTACATAATGAAGAATCAAATGCAGAAACTGCACAAGGTCTCTGTTTTATAATGTACATATGGCTCAGGATCTTACTGGGCATAATGACACAACCCATAAAGCTAAAGTTCAAAGTACAGTGCCTAAAGGAATTCGGTTTTCTGTATTTGCTTTTTAAGTGCAGAAAACATAATAAAAGGTTATATATGGAAATGACACGGGGTCTACAATTTTCGAGGCCTTACAAATAAGGTGCTGATGTGCCTAGGAGAGTACGACTCAAGGTCATACTGGGCATGATGACACAACCCAAAAATGAAAAGTGTAGTGTCTAAAAAAGTTCATTTTGTAAAGTGCAGATGGCTTAATGAGATGTCATATACAGAGGCTAAACGTGCCTGGGAGAAAACGGCCAAAGATCTTAAAGGGCATGGTGACACAACTCATAGAGCCAAAGTGCACAGTGCAGTGCCTGAAAAGGTACGTTTGATAAAATGGTAATTACGTGGCGACAGGTCTATACTAAAGGTACCAAAGGTCTACAATTTGTGAGCCGAGGCATCAGAATTTATCAAGATTTGTTGCAACAACTGGCCTTATAGTTAAGATGCTATGTGCCTAGGAGAGTGTGGCTTGCAAAGTGCGGCCAGCCTCATAAGTATTCTTGTGGGGGGAGACATCTCCAGATCAGGCTGGTCATGATGGCTGATAGGGGACCACAGCGGATTAAGTACCAGTTGTATGTAGCAAATTGAGGTCTATATCGTCTAGATACAAAGTTCTGCAGTTTCTGGAGACCCAGTGACAGGGTTAGTCTAAGTTTGTTACTTCAATGCAAAGCCCATTTCACGTTACCCACAGTGGGAGATGAATCGCAAGTTGTGAAGGCTGTAGACTACTCATGTTCTTTAACAAGTTTCGGGCTTGTATTACGAATTTCCCAAACTTGGCCTTGTCTGCCACTGACTGCGGGGTGTACAAAAGAGGGACGGACTCTTTGGCCAATGGAATACAATGCCGTAAGAAGGCCCCAGTAGGAGCCAGCAGTGATGTTGCAATGCCGGACAGCAGAGAATTATGTGTGCCAAGGATTCTCTTCTGAAGTTACATTGTCTACAACTGTTGATATTATCGAGTTATTTCCAAGTTGGGTTCAATTCTCTGATTGGAAGCAGGACTAATCTGGCCAATAGAATATGTTTTAAAATGTGCTTTTCTACTGCTTGATGGAGATGGGACTTGGCTGACTTGGGCTGTTGTGGCGCCATTATTGACTCATGAGGAGCCCAGTCATGGAGAGCTTCCATGTCCACTTCTAATGAACAATGGTACAATTGTTTATTGTGGTTTTAATGCAAGTATAATTAATCAAATTGTTGTCACAGTTCTTCCATGCAAGTTGTACATATTCTTTAGATACCACCAGATTATTGGACCCAGGCTTGTTTGTAGATGTAAACATTGTTTCTATTAGGGCCTTCATGGTGTTGTTGGGGGCAGCCCTTGCCTGAATATAGAATGTAGCAAGAATTGCCCAGCTTTCCAGGTTTTGTTGCACCAGCCTAAATTCCATGCTGATGAAGGTATTCCTTGTGTGAGATGGGAAGTGGAATAACTTCTTGTAGGCTCTGCACTGGATCTTTTCTAGGGCAGTGCCCATCATGCCGGGAAATGCTTCCTGAGCAGAGTTGAGGGCGGGGAGAAGTTTGGCACGAACCACCCTACCAATGGCAGTAGCTGTGGGGCTGTCAAATATCGAGTTTCATATGCACAAGGCATATGTTGCCATTATTGCTTTGCTTATCATTTTGTTTAGCTGCAAAGTCGGTCTGCCAGTTTCACATAGCCATGCTCCCAGATAGATATAATGTTGAACACAGTCCAACCTCAGTGGCCGCAACTGGTAAGCATCTTCTTAGGATACCTCCAGAAAATGTCTACTTTTATTTAGCTCCCATTAGCCACAAGCTCATTCCTGAAATTGTATATGTTCAGGGCATTGAGGGCTTTTTGCAAACCAGATTTTGCATGGTCGAACAGTACTAGATCGTCAGCATACTGTATGAGTGGAATTCTCCAGTGTCCAATTTTAGGGGTGACTAGGTTGGCTCCTGCTAAGGCTGGGCCTAGATCCGCGGTGTAAAGATTGAATAGCATTGGCTCCAGCACATAGCTCTGTTTCAGACCTCGGTCAGTGTCAATCTTGGCAGTGGCCATCTGCCCCATGAGTTTAACTCGTACCCAGGTCTTGGGGTATAAGGACATGATTGCCTGTAGCAATTTGTATAAATGTTCCAACCCACTAACCCCTGCCTAAGATGTTCCGGGAAACTCTTTCGAATGCTGCTGAGTAGTTGATGAAACAAACAAACAGCAGCAGTGAATTGTGTGTTGCAGCTTCATGGGCAAGGTATGGGAGGACAAGTATATTGTCCACCATTGGCCCTCCTTCACGAAAGCCTTTTTGATAGAAGGGCAGTAGGCCTTTCGCACAGGACCATTGCATTAATTCCCAGAGCAGTATGCTGGCATATATTTGGATGCCTTTGTTTAGAAAATTTATATTCAGACTAAGAGATTAATTTCCTAATGATTTAAAACCCTCACACATAAAGTTTTTTCAGGTAAACCAGTTGATTCGGGGTTTGTTAAAAGTGTAGACTACAAAGAGCCCTTAAGAAATAGTACCAGGAAGTGACAGGATTGGACAAGATCACTGGAAAATTCCCGAAAGCAAACTCCTGAAATTTAACAGTAGTTAAACCCAAATTATCAAATGTAGATGTGCAACAGCAGAAAGTATTCCTTTACTAACATTCATTACATCCCAAAATAGCTTCCACTTTTGTTTGGGAGAAGACCCACTGTATACTATCAAATAATTTGTCCAAGCTTTCAATTGAGTGTTAGCTCACATATAACTGAATGTTCTTACAGTGTTTTCATCCATACACTTTATTATTTACACAAATAGAACAAGTTTGCTGAATTGCTAAACCTACTTTAAACATGTGACAATTGTCAAAGATGGTAGCCCAGGTTGTGTTACCATCCACATTTTTAGTGCTCTAGTAATTTGAGCATAAAACCAGTGTCTGTCTTGTACTGTGATCGAGAACTATGTCACATTGCCATTATCTATGTGTAATTTGGTTTTGAAGGTTCTCAGTCAGGGTGAGTGCTAATTTTCAGCCTGTTAGATTAATCCTGCCCTGAGACCAGGTGACTAAGCTGCACTTTGGAGCCTTCCACCTCACCTTCTCAAACTCACACTTGCACAATCTCCACTGTTCACTAGGGAGATGGAATCAAACAGATACATTCTTTGGCACTCGACCAGGGTCTCTGACCCTGAAGAACACTCACCTGATGATAACCCATAATCCACTTCTTGGATATTGATATTTTCCTATTGTACTTTCCTACATACTGCTGTGCCTGGTTACCTGATTGTGTCTATAACCCTCAATTATCTGTTTGCCTATCAGCTGCAGGGGGCTGCTCTGCTCCTAGGTAGACCTGGTAGACACTTATTAACTGGTGGGTCTAGAAACCTGTGACTCTTAGGGGGTTGTGCTTTTGCATCTTCCTGGTTGGCCCCTATGACCCTCATAAAAACTATAACCTTGGTGGTTTTAAAAAGACACTACTTTCTGTTGGTTACACCTATGATGCACCTCGATAGACCCTATAGACAATCATTAATTGTTTCGGGGAAGCTGCGCCTTTCAATTTTTCGCAACTAAGCCTTTCCTGGTTGAACTCCATAGACTATTGATAACTGGTGGTTTTGGGAAGCTGTATCTTCAAAGTGGTAGGGCTGTCTCCCTTCACCTTATAGCCACATTATCTACAATGTAACTCTGAAGGCAGAAAGATACCCTGGGCCCAATTCGCAAAGGTAAACTTAGACCTGAAGTTTAAGTTTAGCCCTGAAGTCTAAGTTTAGACTTGAAGTCTAAGGGCCCATTCACAAAGGCAAACTTAAACCTGAAGTCTAAGTTGACCTTTGTGAATATGGCCCTTATACTTCAGGCCTAAACTTAGACTTCAGGTCTTCAGGTCTAAGTTTACACTTGTGAATTGTTCCACATGCAATCTCACATCTCACAGAGGTCTTTCCACACCATCCCTACTGGTTCACCCAACATTCCCCTCTCTTCTGTCCCTCTTTTTCTTTTCCTGTCATGATTTTGAATCTCTCTCAACTTAGCTATTTCACTACTTTCCTAACTTAACTATTCACCAATCTCTTCCCTCTTTCGCCTTGGTTATTGTCGTCCCCCTTTCATTCTCCCCTGTATTCTCATTCATCCATCCCCCAAGTGATTGTTTTTTTACGGAGAGGAATTATGAGTATGATGACACAGATTTAACAAAAATATTAGAAGCACTTGCGCTAACACCCAGCTTGTTGGTGTGTGACACTAATGTAGCACCTGCATTTTGTGTTTGAGTGAACAAGAGTAGTGGAGGTCAGTGGTATCCTTTTTGAATACCCCTGACCTGTCCTTCCACAAAATGGAAGGTGACAACTGTGCTCCCAGGTAGTCGAAGTGGATAGCTTATATTCCTGCAGGTGGAGTGGGAAGCCCGGGACTGTGAAGTGAGGGGTGTAGACACAGTGCTCCTTTATATATTCCAAGAGGCCTTTTGGATAGCAAGATGCTGCTTCTGATTAGTCTTCTGAGTACTGGAAATTGGTGGATTGCAGGTGTGAAGGGTGTAACTGAAGACTCTGGTTAAAGGTGAGGAAGCCTCTATGTTAAGCCTACCCAGTTGTCTTTCCCTGGTTAATGCTTTAGCTTGGCAGATGACATGAGGTGCAGAAACAGTAAACCACTTTGTGCATCTGTTGTAGGTGCCCCAGGATGTAGACAACGCTGCTGTGGGATGCCTTATTCTACAGAAAGGCTTGTCTGGAGTACAGCCTAGACAAAACACTTTCTAGGCTGTAAAAGTGGGATCCAAACCACCCACTTTGTTGCATGGTAAACATGGGTGTAGAATAGATCCAGGAAATCAAGTATAGAATATGTGACCAAAATATCGAGGACTAAAATATCAATATTTTAGTTCTCGATATTTATATATTCAAGGGATATAGATTTGGAGTTATGAATAGTAAATCTAAACTTAGCTATATTCCCTTATCTTCTCAATATTTTTGGGGTATTGATATTTTGGTCACGATATTGCAGCCCCTTGATATTATATACTCAGTATTTACATTTTCTTTATTTTCGAATTTTATTGATGTCATTTGATATTCCATGCTATGATATTCCGGACTACAACTGTAGGCTTGAAGATATGTCTACATTCCCTGATTTCTCCTACCAACATATAAATACAAGGATGGCTAAAGTTTATGCTTGTTTTGTTCATCAATCTCCCAAAAATTAGAAGACTTGGAATGCAGAGGTTTTTTTTCCCCTTTTTCTACTTTCCTCCACATCTCATCAATAGTATTTTATTTTTATTTTTACATATATCCTGCAAACTCGACCCAAACGAATTGGAGAACTTTAAATGAGCAGCAGTACATTACAGATTAATTTCTTTTGCTTTTTTGATTTCGAGTGATGTGACCCTCCAAAGAGATGACCACAAAATATAGAAGTTTGCAGCTATTTACTCCAGTGTAACTATCTTCCACTCTCAGGTTTCTGACTTTCCCAAACTTCTTTGGTAAAATATCTATTCCATTGAGACTACTGTAAGTTGCTGTAATTGATTGAGAACTCTCTATTTGACATTCATTTTGCACACAATTTCCAAAAATGTAGCTGCAACATTGTACCAGAATAGAAGCGCCAAAAGTAATTTTGACTTGGTCACAGAAGGATTCTGAAGATGGGCCTGTTGCTGGACCCACTAGTTCAAGTGTTAGCCTTCCACCGCCAAAGTCTGAATCCTGTTATGCCTTTTGTGGCCTGTGAATTTGTTAGCCGGTTTGCTGTATGTGTTTATGTGGTTTTGTTTTTCTGTGTAGTGCTTGTGTATGTGGGTCTTTGCCTGTGTCAATGCATGGGTCTTTGCCTGTGTTCATGTGAAAGTGAAACTGTGCGTGCTTACACAGAGTCTGTGTATAATGCAGCCACAAAATTGAATGTTTTCTTATAATGCAACTTTTCATGGACTCCATTTTACTCTCCATGCCAATCACAGAAATACAACATGCATCAACGCATTGTCTCAATTCATCAGAATTAGTAAATCTGCAGCCGTAAATGTACTCATAAGAACAGTTACAGATTTACTGCTTTTTGGAATCGACAAATATTGGTGATAGAAAACTGTATTAGCATAAGAATTCCAGGCATCCTATTCAGCAATGCTTTTCGATACACATGGTAAAATTGAGCATGAAGTAAAGGGAACCCGGCTGTCCAATTGTACTTTTCATGATCGCCAGACAATTGTGTGAGATCCACCAGGAGAGAGGGGTTTTGTCTCTGCCCACATCTTGGGAGCCAGGAGTACATGATTTGATTGGATGAAGCTGTGTGCTGCCCCTGAAAGGGAGAACATAGCTACTGTTCTTTATAATTCATGTTTTCCCTTCAGTAGACTTTAGAGACTCCAGAGGTAGTCCTTTTATTTCAATATGCTTCCTCTACAGGACATTTTAGTTGGCCCCCAGGTGCCAGAGGAAACCCTTTTAGGTCAGCGCAACTGATTATCAAACATTACGTGATCAACCTAAAAAAAGAGCCGGAGAAGCACTACCAGAAGAGGGGCTTTGGTTCTACTCACATCTTGGTAGCTGAGAGTACATGTTTTGATTTGGGAGAAGTTGTGTGCTTCTAGAAAAATGTGCTATTTATCCTCCTGCCTGTCAGGGACACACATATGCCATTGTAATGCCATTAAAGTTTCTTAGATAACTAAATAATTTACAGTGTTTGTTCTAGTGGCAGCACAGGTGTTAGGAGCGCAGTCATAGATTTCAGTTTTGAGAGCCCAGATATACACTAATCTACATGGATTTTTAGGTTTGACTTGACAGTGTAACTGTCGCCTGACCCTATGGAATTAACAAAAAGGGCTTTCAGAGTCCTACATTGAGAGGAGCTTAGACTCCACTGACATGTTAGTTTCCCTGAGTACAGGACTGGATTGGGCCGAATTTGTGTGCTCCCATTAAAAAGACTGCTTGTATAGCAATTATTGGCTTGTGTCAAATATTATAGCCAATACAGCAGTGCGGAGTTGATTATGGTGCAAGCCAGTGATCATGGCTATTGGCCTGATCTGTTTCTTACGAAACATTATGGTAAAGGCACTAGGCCTGACATATTTATTGAGAAAATCATATTTTAACGTTGATAGGCATTTAAGTGTGGATTGTTACTATTGTACATTAAAGCCTACACGTAGGTATTTTGTTGCATGGAATTACATAGATTATCGTTGTAGGTAATGATTTGGTGTTGGACATACAGTGTGACCAACCATGGTTACAGAAAGTTTCCTCAGTGAGTATCCTTGGTAGGCAGTTTAAGGAGAGATAATCTTTTGCTTAGTCAACTCTACTTTTGTATACCTTTCTAATTTTATGAATGTGTGTTTGATGGCTGTCTTGTGGAAATGTTAGGCTGAAAACTGTAGGCCTGAGTTGGGTACAGTGAAAGGCTATATGCCTGTTTGGTGCACTGGAACCGTTATGTCCGATGCCAAAGCTCTTGTTTGTTTATTATGAAACATTGTAACGTAGGCAGTTGGTCTAGCTTTTTAATTGTGAAAAGCATGTGTTAAAATCAATAAGCTTTCGACAGTTGGTTGTTATCACATGGTGTATCGAGCTATAAATAGGCGTTTTTGTACATGTTATCTCGCAGATTACCGTAGTAGGCAATGGTTTTGGTTGTCAACTCTGTCAAACCCTGGGGGTTTCAGTGTGATGATTCTTGTTAGGCCCTATTGTTTTCCTTGCTGTATTAGTCTACATATTTATAGTTTTATATCTGTATGCATGATGGTTGCCAGTTTATGTGCACTTGAATATGCCGATGTTGGATATAGTGTAAAGCCAATGTTAAAGGGGAAAGGCTTCATCGGTCATGGGAAAATCAATGCCAGATTTCATAGGTTTGATCTGTTTATGAAGAGACTTTTTGACAAAGCCAATAGGCCTGACCCACTTATTTTGAAAAGCATGACTTCACGGCCGCATGACACAAGTCAGAGTGAAGAGCTGGGACACTAACAGCCAGCTCCAGCTGATAAGATAAATTTCAATACTTTTAAAGAGTTCTACCTCACTCTGTATACAGGAAAAGGGGGCGCCAGCATCCCCAGTGAAAGTGAATGGAATGGCATAAAAAGAAACTGGACGTGCAGCAGAATGAGAGGGGCTTAGGGGATGAGTTCCCTTGGAGTTATGGGAAGTGTAAAAAGCCTTAGGAATGGGTGAACAAGGGGCAGTAAAGGTGGCATATTACTCATATAAATAAGGACTGGGATGAGTAAGAGGAAGAGGAGGTAATAAGTGTTCATTGTTAAATGTATGAAAAGTGGTATTTTAATACTTATTGTTGTTTCTGTCTTCTAGCAAAAACAATTCATGCACTGGTCTTGCAGAGGAAACATGAAAAACAATAAATTTGTCAATTTCTTTATGTAATGGAATAGCACTAAAAAACAGGCATTAAGGCTTGAAACGGGAGCATGTGTAAAATATATTTACCTTCAATGTAGCTCTCTTTCTCTTTCGGAAGTGGAAATCTGCGTTTCCTGCTTGTCTGTCTGTCCTATAGCACGAAATAATGCAAAAGGTTAGCATGCCTTTAGTCTGTGTGAATCCTGCTGAAACATGGGAAGTGCTCGACTAATTTGTGAATCTTCACCACACACCCACCTCTAAACAGGGGTGTACTAGCAGTAGTGCAGCAGGTGCAGTGGCGCTAGGTCCCAACTCAACCTAATTAATGGCTGTAATACAAAACTCAGAGATTGGGGCACCCATATTGTTCATTGCACTGCGGCCCATAGGATCCTTGCTACGTCACTGCCTCTAAGGAGAACTTCTTTGAATTCGTATTCCTGACCTTCAGCACTCCACTCAATAAATTTCACACTGCAGCACCTTTTTGATGGGATACAACAAAGCTTTTGCCCAGTGAGGTAAATGGTTGATCGAGTGCTTCCATTATGCCCAAACATGACCAACTGACTCACGCTCACTAGGATACCATGCACTTAATTCACTGACACTAACTATCTCACTCACTGAGTCACTCACTAACTCACCCGCAGAAGGGTTTGCTTACACCCTCACAAAGGCATTCACAGTTACACGCTCAGTGCACACTCAACTATACTTTTACTTGCACACTCATTGCCATATTCGGTTACTCATACTCACCCCCCTATTAATAAAGATAATTCACAAATCAAACAATTACCTAATATCCACAAATGCACTCTCAGCATTGCATTACACACTAACCCATGAAAAACAAATCACACTTCTCACACCCACACTTTTCCACACTCTGTCACAATCCTTACAATCACCTGTAGTCAATCACAAACACACATACATATACACACATCCATTGACACTGGTTTGACCCTTCAGTGTCACAAAACTGGGCATGCACCGACTTCCATGTTCACTTGTATGCACACACACACAATTTAATCTCCCACCCTCCCAGTCACCTGTTCCCCCATAGGCATTGTTCTGTCCTTCTCTCTACCTGCAACAAGCATGAGATGTGAAAGTCCCTGGCCCCTCTCTCACTTGTTCTGTTGTCCCAACTTTTTGTCCATCAGCAGCATCATTATTATTATTATCATCATGTATTGGTGTCGCAGTGTATGTTAGTGTAACTCTGTGTCACGTGTGAGGATGCCACTTAGTGCTTAACAATCACAGTGTGTTGTGTTATTCAGTGTATTACTTTGCATCATCAAGTGGTTGTTAGTTTGAGAAAGTGTATCACTACATGCACAAATGTCAATGTGCACAACAAAGTAAATGTCATAATATCTGTGGCTCAATGTCTACCTGGCTTTAATGCACTAACACATGCAAACACTGGCATGACAAAAGCTGTTTGCAGCTGTTAGCACTTTATAGCCAGACCTATTGGCTTTGCCAATGCATGTTAAAAGTGTCATTTATATCCATGGGGAAAGCATTTTCTCCTTGGATAAATCCCTTTCCCTACGTCCCTAACAGGTGTTTGGTGACATTCCATTGTCTGTCCCACCCTGGAGAAGAATTTACTCCAATTCTTTGCTGGAGCAATTCCCTGACCACTTCCAGGATGAGAATGGGTGTAATTTGAGAATGTCCACAAACTCACCAGTTTGTGAGTGTTCACAAGATCTTAAGACAAGCAATGTATTGATTTGCCCATTTTCATCATTGCTCAGGGATTACTACCTTAAAATATACACAATTGTGCATACAATCACTCATTAGTAAATACATTGCAAGACGCTACATATTATTTTGTGTCTACCTGACAGGAGTAAATGGAGTAAAAACGAGGGCTTAATCATTCTCCCAATATCTGTGCTTGTGTGTACGTATGGGTGCGTATACGTGTGTACACGTGAGTGTGCGCACTCATGTACCTGTGTAATTCGATTTATATGTGACGTGTGTGTGTGTGTGGGTGTGGGTTTATAGATATGTATTTGCATGTGTGTCTGCATGAGTGTTATGTATGTGTAGTAATCACTCCAAGCTGGTTGGGATGTTTCAAGAGTATTTATTGTAGATCAAAAGTACAGAAGTAATACAGCCCCACCAGGAGCAGCCAGCAAGGCGCTCAGCCCTTCTCCAACTGTGGTTTCCAGAGACCAACATTCCATATTACATCATCTCCACAGTGTTCCACTGGTGGAGCAGTGGATGACATGAACAGCACTATAACCAAGATACTACATATCCTCCTTTCTTCCAGAAGGAAAACAGAAAAGAGAAATAAAGAATCAGATGTAGAAGCTGGAAGAACAAAATAGAGAGGAGAGTACCAGGGAGAAACAGGGCAGAGGTAGAGAGAAAGAAAACAACCAAGAATCTGAGGACACAGATAAAAATAATCCATAAACCATCCTCCCTTCTCTTTATAACCAAAGAAAAGAAAGAGAAAGATAGAAACCATCAATGACTACCCTCTGCACACCCACTGGCCAGGTAAGTATGCGAGAGGGCAACCCACATCAGAAGGAAAGAAGATGAAAGAGAAGAAGAGAAATACCATATATAACTCATACTTCTCCATAATATAATAAACATTTGGGTTAAAAAATAGAAAAGTACTGGGCTACAGTGTTGAGAATTAAAAGGAAAACAGAGTTGAGAGAAAAACGCCCAGTCTAACGTGAACCAATGCACTATAGTTAATGGACAAGAACCAAACTATACACCATGTGGGTAACAATATGAACGTGCAGAGGCAACCACAAGAGAGGTCTATACATTGCACTAAGTAGTGAAGGTGTAAGACCGTGAAATATACCTCAATTGGAGGTCTATTGATATGCACAAGGAAAAGGGAAAAACCCTAAAACACACCTCGCGGAGAGGTCAAGAAATGTGCATGTATGTGCGGGACAACAGTCCACGCAACACCTCGTGTGATTGTGAATGCGGGACAGAAGCCTCGCAACATGTGAAACTTGAGGTAAAAGTGTGCACTGAAACAAAAGACACATACCTCGTGGAGAGGTCAACGTTGTGCACTAGAGTAGCGGGAATACAACACACGTTAAACACCTCGTGAAGAGGTAAAAACATTGTACACTGTAACAAAAGACACATACCTCATGAAGAGGTTAACGTTGTGCACTAGAGTAGCGGGAATACAACCCACGTGAAACACCTCGTGAAGAGGTAAAAACATTGTGCACTGTAACAAATGGGCAAAGGACCCATAAACAAAACCTTAGACACCCTATGTAGAGTAAAATGTAAACGTAACCCAGGACTGAAACCTAGACATTGTGCACTGTGTGAAGGTAAAATATAGTGCACAATACAACACTAAAATTATTGTGCACCATTAACTGAGTAATTAGAGTAAAGACTCAGGTAGAGGCAAAAACTTTAAATACTCGGCCCTAGCGTAAGGAAATCAGGTCAATAACATGTGTAACTGTAAAGACACAATTTGAGGATAACAACCCACCATATGAGCATGCATAAATAACGTGCAGTACAGGTCCAAGCAAAATACTAGTATTACCCAGACAGTAACGTGTTGTTGAAAATTTGAAACGTGAAAAATTATCCCTCAAAATAAATCTGTGATCTCTGTGAAGGTTCCATTTTATGTTGCTTCATCCCGAAAACTGCTGACTTAAAAACAGTACCTGAGAATGCCATCGTACACTCCGATTGCACAAACGGCATAACAGTTCACATGGTGCCATCTCATTCCGAGGCGAGACAGTCCAAACGATGATAAACCCACGTAGTGGAATCGAAAGAGGTTTCATTTAAAGAAACACAACGCTGCAATATTCTTTGGTGATAGAGGCGCAGTCACTCAAAACAAGATGATTCATACGCTGTAAAAAAAACAATCTCTCACTCGGAATCTTCCCATCTTGACACGACGTCCATGTTAGACCTCTTTGAACTTCCTAGGAAACGTCGCGCACTCACAGTATGCGTGGTTGGCATAGCGGCATACTCTGCCAACTCCAAAATGGCTGCACGTTGGATCACACCATGTCGGATGGTTCACGGCATGGGAGTGCTCCCAAACGCCAAAAAAGGCATCACAGTTGATGAGGAAGTGTCTCGGTCTAAGTTCTGTAAATGACGTGGGGCAGCACAAAGAAGAGACTGCACGCGACCAAAAACAGCGCACAGGTAAGCACGTGCAAAGTCCTTTTTTTTAAAATTCAAAACGGCAGATTGATATTCCGGCAGACTCGTGACTTTGTTTCTGAGGATTGCCGTCTCATTAGAATTGCCAATTAGTGAAGACACACTTAGAAGCTTGAAGTAGCGATTTAAAAGTCCCAAAAACACTGATCATGTCTCACCGTACCTATAAAGTGGACTGGAAGTAACGCGCTCTCCAACAAAACGGTCTCCACACACAGCAAACTTCTTTTGAAGTATAAACGTTCAGGCTGGCCACATCTGACAGACCAGTTAAGCGCAAGACCAAGAGTAAAGACACTTTGTTGAGGTATCCAGGTCAGACAAAATCTTGCTCATTAAAACAGTCACGAATGAGCCTTTCTGACAACAGAAACACTGCACTACGCATTTGAGTTAAAAACTGAGATAGCCAGTGGTTACCTTAGTTCATGAGGCACTGTAGATATTTTCTGAGTCACAGTAAACGTATGTAGATGCAGCAAAGGTATTTGTTGTGGCTTTGTAGACCATAGTAGATACGTATGTACAACACAGGAGAAACAAGCACAGGCAGCAGCTGATTATCTTGCTTGTAGAGGTGCTGCATGCGTAGCAAGGACAGACCTTTTGAGTCGCTGTAGGAACAGCAGGCAGAAACTTGAGCTGCGTAGAGACTGGAACTGGCGCTTTTGCGTACAGGGCGACCGGTGGGAGGTCACTGGTGGGGCTGATGTGTAGCCAGTAGTTAAGTAAGTGCAGCTGTAGACAGAAGAGTTGCTTTAGCTTGAGAGTAGGTCCTCAGATACTCCAGACTTGAAATTGAAGGCCTTAGAGGTAGCACACGCAGATTCTTTGCTTCAACTCGTCGCCATAAAATTGTAGTGATCACTCCAGGCTGATTGTGATGTTTCAAGAGGATTTATTCAAGTTGGTTACAAGATCAGTAATACAGTAGTATTCAGCCCCACCAGGAGCAGCCAGCAAGGCGCTCAGCCCTTCTCCAACTGTGTAATTCATACACCAACATTCTATGTTACATCATCTCAAGAGTGTTCCACTGGTGGAGCAGTGGATGACATGTAAAGCATAATAACCAAGATACTACAGTATGTCAGCATGCATGAAAGTTAGGCTTATGTGGATGTGTGTGAAATGCATTTATGTGATGTGTCTGATTTGTGTGTATAGGCAGAGTGACAGGGCATCACCAACACCATGACCATAGGAGCAGCACACCTATTCTATCTACTCCCTCTCTCAGACTATGTTAGTTCACAAAAATGAGTGCTAGCATCCATGCGCAGTACTCACCAGCAGATGTCCCCTTTTCTGTCTCTCCTTGCAGTTGCCTACCAGACACCCTGTTTATATAAGGCCTGGCTTCTGCCCCTCCCAGGCCTCCGGGACACTATTTTCCATATGTAATCAGCCTCCAGTTGAGTTTTAAGCAACTCTCTAATCGAATCAGTTCCTAAGCATTCATTGAAATGTCTAATAATGCAAATATAAGCACATCTCTTCAGGCAGACAGAATACATTCTCAAAGTCACAAGTGTGAATAAACCAACCCTGTCCAATGTGCTGAGACGATGTGGAACAGAATTTGCTGGAATCAGATGTGGATCTGAAGGAACTGGTGACGTGTAAGAGTCCTTTCACGACTACCTGCACAGATTGAGAACCTGACCTTGGTGAGCGAATGTTGCAAGAACTATATCAAATAAGTGATCGGTTCCCCCCACCACAGAGTGAAAGTGCTATGCAAGTTTATACATTTATACTCGTACTTAAATTTGAAGTTAATAAAAGTTAAAATCTTTAAATTAGAATACTATATGGTTTGTATGGTGGGCAACTTTCCAGAACTATTCATAGGACACTTTGCCTGCATAAAGTCACTGTACGTCCCTGGTGACACTATGTGCACACGGAGTAATCAGAACACCTTTGTGGGGTGACATGAGTCTCTAAATGCATTTAGGGGTTTCATCCCATGACACCGTCTTCTAAATCCGGCATCTAGTCTGGTAAAATATATCTGATGATGAATGGATATTCTTTATTGTATAGTTAATTAAAACCGACACAATATTCCAATATCTAAAAAGCAATATACACTTATTATTATTTCATTTTTATACACATTAAGGATAAAATTAATCATCAGAGTTTATATTTAGTGATTTAAAATCAAGTTTCCGTGTTATAAGTATGATTAGCTGGAGCAAGATCAATACAGTATTTAACCAATTCACTGTGATACCAGTTTCTTGTAACAAATTAGGAAATTTATCAAATGACATATTAATTTTGGGACCTTTGAGTCCAGAGTTTGTAGTATAGCTGATCTGCATGTACGGATGCCTTTCTCATTGAAGTGGCTCCTCAGGAAGTGGCGACGATGGATACCTAATACTGGGCAGATGCATATTAAATGTACGAGATCCTGTTTTGGTGACCCACATAGACTACATGCTTTCGAACCATTGAACTCCCAGCTGGGACGGTCAGCGTTGGAGGGCAACTTTCCCATGCGCAGTTGAAGAAACTGTGTTTTTATATGAGCAGGGAAGGCGAGGCCCAGATATACCGCTGGCTCTGGTTTAATGTAGGAATGTAGAACCATCCATGCATGTGCTCGTTTGCTTAATCTCAATTTGTCGTCTAATTGCGAGTGCATTTTTGCTGCTCTTTTCATGGCTAGTTGAAATGAAGTCCAAGGTAGATTTCTTTGCCAGAGCTCGGCCGTCCTTGTAATTTTTTTAAATTTTTTTTATTTTTTGTTTTAGTGAGGCATCTAAATACTTTGCATATTCCGATTTAGGATCGTTTTGCAGGGCATCCCAGAGTGCTTTGTTGATTTCTAATCCCTGGTTCAACCAGATTTTATACCAGATTTTAATTGCCTCGTACCTTCTAAGCAATCGCTGTTCCTGCAGGCCGAACTCCAAGCGTACCTGGGCTGGTGAGGCATCTCGTGGTAAACAAAATACTATTTTGTACACTCGTGTTTGTATATTATCCAGAATTGCTGCATTGTTTCCACTATGGACCACGCTTCCGTAAGCGATAGTTGGAAGCAACTTTGCTTTGATCACTGCCATTAGTGGAGTAAACAGTGGACCTTTTATATTTTTCGATAAGTTGCAGAATGCAAAGAGTAATGCATTACCCTTTTTTGTATGGCTTCGTATTGCTTTGTAAAAGAAAACCTTCTATCCAGATATATCCCGAGATACTTGTAGCTGTTGACCACTTCTAGCCTTGAATTATTTATTATAAAAGACTTTTGTGTGCGGAATCTGTGGGTTATAATCATGACTTTTGTTTTCTTTATGTTTATTTCCATCAAATTAGTTTTGGCGAATTCAGCTAACTCGTGAATAGATCTTTGCAGGCCAATTCTCGTGTGGCTTAAGAGAACCACGTCATCTGCATAGGACAGATGCGTCATTGGTAATGTATGCAAACGTGGTGGATGAGAATTAACCCCGTGTAGCCGTGGTGTTAAATCGGCCATAAATAGATTGAACAGGTGCGGGGCCAATACACATCCTTGCTTTAAACCCTTGTTGGTGACAATCTTTCTAGTGAGTCTCTGTCCATCTGCGATTTTGACCTGCATCCAGGTGTATGTGTAAAGATCTTTTATTGATGTCAAGATAGCGTCCGATAGACCCTGGTGCCTCAATTTGGCCCACAGCTTGCATCTATTCACCCGGTCAAAGGCCGCCTTAAAGTCCACGAAGCATAAAAATAGATCTTGTCGTTGTCGTAGACTTTTATCGGCGACTAGCCCTATTGCTAGGGCATTTGTGATTGTGCCTGTACCTCGACGGAAGCCGGATTGATTGAAAGGTATTTTTTTGTTCGAATCAGACCAACTTATCAGGTCTGCTAAAAGCAACAACGCATAATATTTGGCCTCTGCATCTATTAACGCTATCAGACGGTAATTGGCAGGATCTGTGCGGTCTCCACCTTTGTGTATTGGGTTTATTATTGCTCCTCGCCAACTCTCAGGGATACGACTAGTTGAGCCTACCAACCGAAATAGGGTAAACATCTTCCTTGCCCAATAGGATGGATCTTGTTTATATATTGCTTGAGGTACCCCGTTGGGGCCCGGTGCTCCATCAAGGCGACTTTTTGTGATAACTTTTAAAATTTCTGCTTCTGAATAAAAGGTGGGTGTCTGTGGCGTTGAACTTTTTTGTTTCCCCTTTAAGTTGATTATGGTACTGATATAATGTTTGGCAGCCTACTCAGCAAACCCCAAAATACAAGACTGTATTCTCTACTGATGACGGTTAATGAACCAGAAACACGTGTCTAGAGATCAGCACAATCTGCGCCAACCTTAGCGAAACACTCAAATATCAGAGCGAGCTACAAGAAACTGCATTTACCAGAATGCTAGGGGCGAACCTTGTCTGAGAGGTCAGCGGTGTGCTCCCACATCCTGTTGTTTATTTGAAGTACTCTCGTGAGTCATTGAGCTGACGAGCTCGTGGATGAAGCACCTGCGCGCCAGTGAGAGGTACCGGACCTGATATAATGTTTGGCAGCCTACTCAGCAAACCCCAAAATACAAGACTGTATTCTCTACTGATGACGGTTAATGAACCAGAAACACGTGTCTAGAGATCAGCACAATCTGCGCCAACCTTAGCGAAACACTCAAATATCAGAGCGAGCTACAAGAAACTGCATTTACCAGAATGCTAGGGGCGAACCTTGTCTGAGAGGTCAGCGGTGTGCTCCCACATCCTGTTGTTTATTTGAAGTACTCTCGTGAGTCATTGAGCTGACGAGCTCGTGGATGAAGCACCTGCGCGCCAGTGAGAGGTACCGGACCTGATATAATGTTTGGCAGCCTACTCAGCAAACCCCAAAATACAAGACTGTATTCTCTACTGATGACGGTTAATGAACCAGAAACACGTGTCTAGAGATCAGCACAATCTGCGCCAACCTTAGCGAAACACTCAAATATCAGAGCGAGCTACAAGAAACTGCATTTACCAGAATGCTAGGGGCGAACCTTGTCTGAGAGGTCAGCGGTGTGCTCCCACATCCTGTTGTTTATTTGAAGTACTCTCGTGAGTCATTGAGCTGACGAGCTCGTGGATGAAGCACCTGCGCGCCAGTGAGAGGTACCGGACCTGATATAATGTTTGGCAGCCTACTCAGCAAACCCCAAAATACAAGACTGTATTCTCTACTGATGACGGTTAATGAACCAGAAACACGTGTCTAGAGATCAGCACAATCTGCGCCAACCTTAGCGAAACACTCAAATATCAGAGCGAGCTACAAGAAACTGCATTTACCAGAATGCTAGGGGCGAACCTTGTCTGAGAGGTCAGCGGTGTGCTCCCACATCCTGTTGTTTATTTGAAGTACTCTCGTGAGTCATTGAGCTGACGAGCTCGTGGATGAAGCACCTGCGCGCCAGTGAGAGGTACCGGACCTGATATAATGTTTGGCAGCCTACTCAGCAAACCCCAAAATACAAGACTGTATTCTCTACTGATGACGGTTAATGAACCAGAAACACGTGTCTAGAGATCAGCACAATCTGCGCCAACCTTAGCGAAACACTCAAATATCAGAGCGAGCTACAAGAAACTGCATTTACCAGAATGCTAGGGGCGAACCTTGTCTGAGAGGTCAGCGGTGTGCTCCCACATCCTGTTGTTTATTTGAAGTACTCTCGTGAGTCATTGAGCTGACGAGCTCGTGGATGAAGCACCTGCGCGCCAGTGAGAGGTACCGGACCTGATATAATGTTTGGCAGCCTACTCAGCAAACCCCAAAATACAAGACTGTATTCTCTACTGATGACGGTTAATGAACCAGAAACACGTGTCTAGAGATCAGCACAATCTGCGCCAACCTTAGCGAAACACTCAAATATCAGAGCGAGCTACAAGAAACTGCATTTACCAGAATGCTAGGGGCGAACCTTGTCTGAGAGGTCAGCGGTGTGCTCCCACATCCTGTTGTTTATTTGAAGTACTCTCGTGAGTCATTGAGCTGACGAGCTCGTGGATGAAGCACCTGCGCGCCAGTGAGAGGTACCGGACCTGATATAATGTTTGGCAGCCTACTCAGCAAACCCCAAAATACAAGACTGTATTCTCTACTGATGACGGTTAATGAACCAGAAACACGTGTCTAGAGATCAGCACAATCTGCGCCAACCTTAGCGAAACACTCAAATATCAGAGCGAGCTACAAGAAACTGCATTTACCAGAATGCTAGGGGCGAACCTTGTCTGAGAGGTCAGCGGTGTGCTCCCACATCCTGTTGTTTATTTGAAGTACTCTCGTGAGTCATTGAGCTGACGAGCTCGTGGATGAAGCACCTGCGCGCCAGTGAGAGGTACCGGACCTGATATAATGTTTGGCAGCCTACTCAGCAAACCCCAAAATACAAGACTGTATTCTCTACTGATGACGGTTAATGAACCAGAAACACGTGTCTAGAGATCAGCACAATCTGCGCCAACCTTAGCGAAACACTCAAATATCAGAGCGAGCTACAAGAAACTGCATTTACCAGAATGCTAGGGGCGAACCTTGTCTGAGAGGTCAGCGGTGTGCTCCCACATCCTGTTGTTTATTTGAAGTACTCTCGTGAGTCATTGAGCTGACGAGCTCGTGGATGAAGCACCTGCGCGCCAGTGAGAGGTACCGGACCTGATATAATGTTTGGCAGCCTACTCAGCAAACCCCAAAATACAAGACTGTATTCTCTACTGATGACGGTTAATGAACCAGAAACACGTGTCTAGAGATCAGCACAATCTGCGCCAACCTTAGCGAAACACTCAAATATCAGAGCGAGCTACAAGAAACTGCATTTACCAGAATGCTAGGGGCGAACCTTGTCTGAGAGGTCAGCGGTGTGCTCCCACATCCTGTTGTTTATTTGAAGTACTCTCGTGAGTCATTGAGCTGACGAGCTCGTGGATGAAGCACCTGCGCGCCAGTGAGAGGTACCGGACCTGATATAATGTTTGGCAGCCTACTCAGCAAACCCCAAAATACAAGACTGTATTCTCTACTGATGACGGTTAATGAACCAGAAACACGTGTCTAGAGATCAGCACAATCTGCGCCAACCTTAGCGAAACACTCAAATATCAGAGCGAGCTACAAGAAACTGCATTTACCAGAATGCTAGGGGCGAACCTTGTCTGAGAGGTCAGCGGTGTGCTCCCACATCCTGTTGTTTATTTGAAGTACTCTCGTGAGTCATTGAGCTGACGAGCTCGTGGATGAAGCACCTGCGCGCCAGTGAGAGGTACCGGACCTGATATAATGTTTGGCAGCCTACTCAGCAAACCCCAAAATACAAGACTGTATTCTCTACTGATGACGGTTAATGAACCAGAAACACGTGTCTAGAGATCAGCACAATCTGCGCCAACCTTAGCGAAACACTCAAATATCAGAGCGAGCTACAAGAAACTGCATTTACCAGAATGCTAGGGGCGAACCTTGTCTGAGAGGTCAGCGGTGTGCTCCCACATCCTGTTGTTTATTTGAAGTACTCTCGTGAGTCATTGAGCTGACGAGCTCGTGGATGAAGCACCTGCGCGCCAGTGAGAGGTACCGGACCTGATATAATGTTTGGCAGCCTACTCAGCAAACCCCAAAATACAAGACTGTATTCTCTACTGATGACGGTTAATGAACCAGAAACACGTGTCTAGAGATCAGCACAATCTGCGCCAACCTTAGCGAAACACTCAAATATCAGAGCGAGCTACAAGAAACTGCATTTACCAGAATGCTAGGGGCGAACCTTGTCTGAGAGGTCAGCGGTGTGCTCCCACATCCTGTTGTTTATTTGAAGTACTCTCGTGAGTCATTGAGCTGACGAGCTCGTGGATGAAGCACCTGCGCGCCAGTGAGAGGTACCGGACCTGATATAATGTTTGGCAGCCTACTCAGCAAACCCCAAAATACAAGACTGTATTCTCTACTGATGACGGTTAATGAACCAGAAACACGTGTCTAGAGATCAGCACAATCTGCGCCAACCTTAGCGAAACACTCAAATATCAGAGCGAGCTACAAGAAACTGCATTTACCAGAATGCTAGGGGCGAACCTTGTCTGAGAGGTCAGCGGTGTGCTCCCACATCCTGTTGTTTATTTGAAGTACTCTCGTGAGTCATTGAGCTGACGAGCTCGTGGATGAAGCACCTGCGCGCCAGTGAGAGGTACCGGACCTGATATAATGTTTGGCAGCCTACTCAGCAAACCCCAAAATACAAGACTGTATTCTCTACTGATGACGGTTAATGAACCAGAAACACGTGTCTAGAGATCAGCACAATCTGCGCCAACCTTAGCGAAACACTCAAATATCAGAGCGAGCTACAAGAAACTGCATTTACCAGAATGCTAGGGGCGAACCTTGTCTGAGAGGTCAGCGGTGTGCTCCCACATCCTGTTGTTTATTTGAAGTACTCTCGTGAGTCATTGAGCTGACGAGCTCGTGGATGAAGCACCTGCGCGCCAGTGAGAGGTACCGGACCTGATATAATGTTTGGCAGCCTACTCAGCAAACCCCAAAATACAAGACTGTATTCTCTACTGATGACGGTTAATGAACCAGAAACACGTGTCTAGAGATCAGCACAATCTGCGCCAACCTTAGCGAAACACTCAAATATCAGAGCGAGCTACAAGAAACTGCATTTACCAGAATGCTAGGGGCGAACCTTGTCTGAGAGGTCAGCGGTGTGCTCCCACATCCTGTTGTTTATTTGAAGTACTCTCGTGAGTCATTGAGCTGACGAGCTCGTGGATGAAGCACCTGCGCGCCAGTGAGAGGTACCGGACCTGATATAATGTTTGGCAGCCTACTCAGCAAACCCCAAAATACAAGACTGTATTCTCTACTGATGACGGTTAATGAACCAGAAACACGTGTCTAGAGATCAGCACAATCTGCGCCAACCTTAGCGAAACACTCAAATATCAGAGCGAGCTACAAGAAACTGCATTTACCAGAATGCTAGGGGCGAACCTTGTCTGAGAGGTCAGCGGTGTGCTCCCACATCCTGTTGTTTATTTGAAGTACTCTCGTGAGTCATTGAGCTGACGAGCTCGTGGATGAAGCACCTGCGCGCCAGTGAGAGGTACCGGACCTGATATAATGTTTGGCAGCCTACTCAGCAAACCCCAAAATACAAGACTGTATTCTCTACTGATGACGGTTAATGAACCAGAAACACGTGTCTAGAGATCAGCACAATCTGCGCCAACCTTAGCGAAACACTCAAATATCAGAGCGAGCTACAAGAAACTGCATTTACCAGAATGCTAGGGGCGAACCTTGTCTGAGAGGTCAGCGGTGTGCTCCCACATCCTGTTGTTTATTTGAAGTACTCTCGTGAGTCATTGAGCTGACGAGCTCGTGGATGAAGCACCTGCGCGCCAGTGAGAGGTACCGGACCTGATATAATGTTTGGCAGCCTACTCAGCAAACCCCAAAATACAAGACTGTATTCTCTACTGATGACGGTTAATGAACCAGAAACACGTGTCTAGAGATCAGCACAATCTGCGCCAACCTTAGCGAAACACTCAAATATCAGAGCGAGCTACAAGAAACTGCATTTACCAGAATGCTAGGGGCGAACCTTGTCTGAGAGGTCAGCGGTGTGCTCCCACATCCTGTTGTTGATTATGGTACTGTTTGACCCGCCTGCATTTGCCAGTGAAAATGTAGTGGTTATATGTTGTACCCACACAGACTCCGTGACACAGGTCGTATTTATCACTTTTAGTGGTCTGTTCAAGAAGTTTACTTGTTCCCAGAAGGCTCTAGCATTTGATTTCTTTGCATTGTGTAGAAGCTTTGCCCAGAAGTTGTTATATTGAATTTTTTATCAATCCAAAGCTGTTTTTTATATTTTTCTTCAGTTGTCGTACTTGATGCCAAATTGTTGAGGAGAAACATTGGTGGTGTGCGCTCCGAAGAGCCTTTCTCAGTTGTTTCCTTATGGTATGTGCAGCATGACTGAGGTGACTATCGTGATTTGTCCACTTTTTATTTGACTGTGTTATGTTTAATGACTGAAGACCTGCCAGAAAAGTGATCCATGTGTCAATTGTCGGGTTGATTCGTGACTCAAGGGACAACATTAGTTCCTTTGCCTTTAAAGCGATGTGAGGTAATGTTTTGGTTGTCCATCGCAGGCGTTTCAAGTTTATTGTCGATAGTGTCCCCTCCACTGCCATTGCCTCGATGTGAGCTTGAAATGTCAATTTGAGCTCTATTTGCTGAGCCGAGTGAACACTATCCACAGTGCATACAATCTGAAAACTTTCTATTTGCCCCAAGAGCGGAAGGGTTACTATAGTGTAGTCCAGAGTCGAAGTCGAATGGGGGCCAATGTATGTGCATGCCGCCGGCCTGTCTTGTTTTATTCTCCCATTTAATGTACGCATCCCTAGGTGTTCCAGTTCCATTATAAGTTGCCGGCCTATGTTGTCCTTACGTTTTGGGTAGGGATAGGATAGAGCTTGTACATCCCAAATAGCGTTTTCTGCCATGATATTTTCTTCGTCTTGTATGGTATGCAATAAATTTGAATTAAAGTCTCCAGTTAAAATGATTTCCCAGTTTGGCTGCTCCAAACGAAATTCTGCAATGGTAGCAATAAGTTGTTTGAATATGTCTTTTTTGAGCTTTTGACTCGGATGTCCATAGATATTAATTAGAATGATGGTGCTAAACCCCGATTGGGGGCCCAGTTCCATTTTTATTATTTGCATAAATGATGTAGTAGTTGGGAGTTGGACTGCGGACACTTTTAATTCGGTTGCAATGTAGACAGCAAGACCACCTTTGGGTCTTCCATATTGCTTCGTTCGTGTGGCGTTTACGCAATGGAGAATCCTGCCTGGAACCTCTACTGGAGCTGTCAACCAGGTTTCTTGCAATACTACGATTTCATAATTATTCCAATAATCTAGGGCTCCTTTTACCTGAAAGATATCCTTTGCTCCTGCTATGTTCCAGGACAGAATTTTAATTGAAGAGTACTTTGATGTGTTTGCAGTTCATTCTCCTTTTTGACCCAATAGGTGTGAATTTAGAAATTTCGTTTTTTGGGACATATTTTGCTGTGTCTTTACTCCATCTGCACCTTTAGCCCCTCGCAGGACCGAAGGGACTGCGCTTGCTGTTAAGTTGCTATTTCGAGGTGTAATAGATGGTAGAAAGGGTGAAGGGTAGCGTTTTGTTGGTGGAGTGGAGAGTGATATACCCCAATCCTCGAATTTAGTGGTCTCCTTGAGGATGTCTGACGCTATCTCTTCCGTCTTCCATGTTGCTAAAGTTTTTTCCCTTTCACCATTTTTGTCCGGGTTTATAAATTCTATTGACAGTAAGTCTATACTTACTAAATGTTTTAATGTTGGAATAACTGCCAGTAAACGCATAATGTTCCCTCTGTTTAAATAATCTTGTGGTCCTTGTGAGGAGTAATGCAGCATGAATAAAAGTTTGTTGTTTAAAATTGGTTTTGACTCCTGCGTTTGAGGGGAGATGTTGATAGATGCCTTAGGTGTTGGTGTCTTGCCAGTTCCTCTAGGTCGTTCGCAATATCACAATGGGGTTTTATACTAATCAGTAGTTGAGCACTCTCGGCGCTACCAGATTGTTGCCCAGTCCTTGAGATGACTTGCCTGTCTGCTCCGTTATCCCTATAAAAAACTTGTGGGGTGCCACCTAGACTTCTGTTTTGGAGGGGATTTTCTTGTGGAATTAAAGTTGCGCTTTTCTGAAAATTTACTGTTCCTTTGTTTTTTTTTAATTTATTTAACCTTTCCTCTTGGCATCTCTGGGTACTCACACTCAGTTTGAATTCTTCTGTACTTTTTTTGATTGCCAATGGGCCAGTGAAATCCAGGCTCGGATTTGTTAATACAGAAGTATTTATTGCTTGAAGTCCACATTGCGGTGGGTTTTTTGATACTGAACTATTTATGGCTTGAAGTCCTCTTTGCGGTGGAGTTGCCGTATGAGTTGCGACTGATGGGGCCAGGCTGCTTATTATCTCTTCCTCCTTGGGCTCTTGGTGTAGCCCTGTAGGTTGTAACGGCCCCTGTTTTCTGTTTTTGAAATTGAAGATTGGATACATGTCCACTGCTTGTGGCCTTAATATTTTATTTTCATGCTGGCAATTTCTAGCTTTCCTGGCTCGTTTTTTTTTGTCTTTTTCTCAACACTGGAGGAGAGGTGTTTATTTGGTTCGCGTACTCCATTCGCTCCTGATTAACTTTGATTATCGGAACGTTGGTCAAATGTGTTGCTGGGGGCTCCAGAGTTGATGGATCATCACTTGATTCATGATTTTTTGACTTGTTATATACTGATGTAATAGTAGTCTGCTGAGTATCCGGTAAAACAATCGTTTCGGGTCTTTGCGCCCCGTTTAATTTTACTTTGTCATTTACTTTGTTTGGATCGCATGAGTAGTTTGCCCTCTTACACTCTTGGAGAATGCTTGTTAATAGCCTTGGTAGATCACTTAATTTGTCCAAAATAGGGCAGCAAACACATTTTGGAGCTTCCACCTGCTTGACTTGTAGGTGTTTATTGATCGCTGGTAGTTGGGTCATCATTGAGTCGAGTTTAATGTTTATCGCGGAGATGTGTTCCGCGATTATGTGCATTAAATTAATTTGAATGTCAAGTTTATCTGATTGCATGCTAAGAGTACTGATTGTAGTATGCAGGGCATTGATTAGCGAAACATGAAGATGCGGTAAAGCTTTCAGTTTGTTGTCTGGTTGCTGATCCATTCGATGTTCCGTGATGTTAGTTTGTTCCAGATGGATCCCCTTCGCAATATTCACGGAAAAGTGGCCGGAGCTGTTTGTTTCGGTTGTCTTTTCCATAATGTTCCTGCATTCGATGTCATGTAGTTTAATGCTTTGTTCAAAAGTACTGTGTCCTACCTGTTCGGATGTACTAGATATATCAATAATTATCTGCTGGTCATCTGTTGATACCGACAACAACTTTTCCCTTTGATGATTCTCTGTTAGAGTCTTATCTGGGTGCGTATTTCCTTGTACAGGAGTGGTGTGTGTTAAGTTCAAGCACTGCGCCATTATTTCATTTGATTTAATCGGTTGCTTGGCCATTTTATTAATTGTTTCTTTCATATTATTGATTGTTTGGTTTGTTGTCCTCACTGTTGCCTGTTCCAAGGGGCTTAAGGCTTCTTCTACCATTGTTTGTTGTCCTTGATAAAACAGAAATTTGTTATCACTGGGACTTGAAGATTTAGCCAATGTGGTTATTGCCTGCTGCATTTCCTTGTTGTCACTGATATGTTTTGTAGATATAGATATTGTACTTATTGCCTGCAATATTTCCTTATTATTTAATATTGATTGAGACTCCATCCAGGAATCAGTAAAATCGTCTGGATCGCGAACCCCTTCATTTTGATGCTGAGACCTTGGTGTGGATTGATTATTGGGCTTTTCTGCATCACTGATGACATTTGAACTGTTAATAAGGCTTACATCTGACTTATACCTTGGGTCCTGGTTGGTATACAAACTGGGAGGCTCTTGCACTTGCTCGGTTTGGTTAAAGCTGTTCAAATGAAGTGATTTTGTTTCTGTTTTGGCAGCCTGCAGGAGGCTGAGGTGGCAACTATAGTATTGCTCTGCGCTAGGGCTTCCTCCTTATCATCAATGTTTGTATATACTTGTGCATTGATGACTTGCGTGTTTTTACCCCAACAATGTGTTTTTTTTTGCCTCTTGCATAGAACCCTCGGACTTTTGAGGAGCGCCTTCGCTCCCGGGGCTATACGGGGCAATGTTCAGAGCCGTGTTTGACACTGTATCTGTCGATGTGGATGCTGTATTGACTTTTTTGTCTTCCTTCTGATTGGAGATTGATTTGTAGGGTGTCAGTGGTTTCATAAGACCATTTACCTTATCTGGTGTTGCATAGATAACTGCAGTTGGGTCCTTTAGGAATGCAAATTTCCCCGTAGGGTTCATTGAGCCAAAGATTGAATAGGTTGGCGATATGAGTGTGGTCGAGGCTATTCCTTTGGTCACATGTTTTAACTTGCTGCTCCTCTTTGTTGGCTGCGGTGGGTTGTTCCGTGTCCTTCCCGACCTCATTCCCCTTTTAATTTAGCTCACTTCAAGCTCGTTTCAAACTCTCTTCAAACTGATTAAGGTTGAATACTAATTGCCCTTAGATGATTAAACTGAGCTAGATACTGGATACTAAGTGCTGAGTGCAAAGGGCTAGGAGGCTGAGGTACTTAGGTGCTTGAATGCTTGGGTGCTTGGTACTCGATGCTTGAATGCGCCAATGCCTGCTTGCTTGCTTGCCATGCCTAGCTTGCCTGGTTCTTGCCTGTTTACACGTTCTTGCTTGCCAGCTTGATTCCAGCTCCCGGACTCGCACCACTTTCCTTACAGCCTCTTCCACCTTCCACCTTTCCTCCTTAATTATCCTTTCTTTATTTTCCGATCTTAAATTTTCCACCCCCCCCTTCCACCCCTCTTCCTCTCACCCCCCCCTTCTGCACTGGGGGGTCGAGGGTGGGACCAAGTGGAACCTGTGTCCACGGCGGGGGGAGCGGATAAGCCGCCTGCAGGGGCCAAGGCGGTGAGGCTGTAGGCTATGGCTGTGGCTGTGGCTGGAAGCACTTGGAAGCGCGCGTGTGCTGTTACCTGCTATGGTGGCCGCAACTCTGCCCAGTCCCTGGGCTGCCAGCGATCCCGTAATCCTGTGATTATGTCCGGCACCTCGGCTGCCTGCGCTGGCAGCTTGGGGATCCCACTCGTCAGCTGAGGCGTGTAGGTATGGGAAATGTTTTGGCGGGACCTACCGTAGCTGCGAGGCACTCTCGGCTTCTGCCGCGTGCAACAAAATGTTCGGCAAAATGTTCAGCAGCTCCGACCGCAGCTGTGGAGGCACTCGCGGCTTCTGCAGCGTTCAACAGAGTATTCAGCGGCTCCGGCCGCAGCTGTGGGACCCTCGCGGCTTCTGCAGAAAGAGAGATGTCCGACGGCTCCTGCCACGGCTGAAGGGTACTCAGAGCTCCTGCCGGAAAGAGAGATGTCCGGTGGCTCCTGCCGCAGCTGTGGGGCTCTCGCGGCTCTCGCGGCTTCTGCTTCTGCTTCACTCGTAACAGGTAAAATATATCTGTCTTACCCTTACAGAGTCAAGGGACTCATTCAGTTATTGAATTGAAATGAAATAGTATCTTGATCCCTAGGACATCAATGGTAAATGACAACATCAACCATGAATACTGGTCACTAACCTCCTGCTGATCCAGACCACAGAAAAGGATTTATAACCATCTGTCTTTATTTCCTTCAGTCGTTGAGTTCACTAAAAAGGCTCCATCCAGGTAGTAAGAGCTATAGAAATAACATTGACATTGCCACATACAGGTAGACATAGCAAACACAGAAATACACAGGTCTCACAAAGATTCAGCACAAACAGCCTGAGTTCCTTTGTGCACGCCCATGTTTGCAAACATTAGCAGCTTAATGCCAGACCTGTTTCCTTTGCCAGTGCTTCTTGGGTTCAATGGTCAGATATGGTAGCAGCAGTCACCACTGGAACAGAAGGGATGAAGCCTTCAAATTATATTACAACCCGGACACCTGATGGTTGCACTGACTTTGCTACTGGGGGAACCTGTGATGATCCTCCTTACAGGTAAGGTCCAGTGCAAAGAGAAACTCAGCTAGTGATATGGGATACCAGTGCTGCACCGATGTGACCAATACCATTTTTGTCCCACATCCAAGCAAGAGGGAATGCTGGTTTGTGTCCAACCCAGACCCTGTCAAAAGCAAAACAGCCATTCTCAAGAGGGACAACTGTAAAGAAATGTGTCAGTCTAGTGCTATACAGCGTTTAATATCAGTCTCGGCTTAAACCCCTTCTGTGGAAGAGGGGGCAACTGACAGTCGGAACTGATGCAGTTTGAAACGGTTCATACAGCTTAATGAAGTGGGGAAGCAGAGGCTAGAATCCAGGCCTCCAGAGGCAGGCAGCAAAAATGGGGCTGCTACACCTCATCACTCCCCGGCCATGAAAGCAGCTGCAAATGCCTAGAAAGATGATGGCACATCAGCAAAGATCCCACAGTCTGAGCAACCTTCAAGTCAGCCCTCAACAAATACCATCAGTGACTGGAAGACATGAAAATATGCTCCTTGATAGACCTGACTGAAGTCAGCTCCAACCACAGCAAGGAACTCTTCTTACTCATCGGAGAGTTCTCCTGCCTTTCAGCCACTGAGAACACCATCTTCCCTTCCAAGAACTCTACAACACCCTGGCTGACTGCTTCCACAAGATATCCACCATCTACAGCAACTTTGAAACCCAACCCACTGACCTCTACAGCCTCTTTACGCCAACCGATGCCACCCACAACCATCTGCTCACCACATGGAAACTGCTCACCACACAGAGCACCACAGCAATCATGAACTCCATCCACTCTGGAGCACACATGGACCCCTGTCCACCTCCTCTTTAACCTCAGGAGTAAGAAAATCAGCTGTGAACTCACCTCCATTCTCAATGCATCCATCACCACAGCCACCTTTTCAACTCAATGAAAACACACAGAGGTCAGACCCCTCCTCAAGAAACCCTCTGCCATAGTCCTTGAGAAGGCCATTAACTGCCAATGCACCGAACACCTGGAGAGCAAAAATCTGCTGGACACCTCCTAGTCTGGGTTCCGCGCTAACCACAGCACCAAGACCACCCTGATTGCCACTACAGACATCATCAGGTCCCTCCTTGACCACCGGAGGACAGCGGCCCTGATCTGTATCTCACCACACCCTCATCAAAAGACTCTGCCACATTGGATCCAGAGAGACATCCTCAAATGGATCACGTTCTTCCTCACAGGGGGAGCCAAAAAGATCTGCTTACCACCCTTCACTTTAGAACCCAAGAGCATCATCTGCAGAATCCCACAAGGCTCATCCCTCAGCCCCACCCTTGTCAACACGTACATGACACCCCTGACTGACATTGTCAGAACCCACAGCCTCAACTTTATATCCTGCACAGAAGACACCCAGCTCATCCTCTCGCTCTTAGAAGACACCACCACCACCAGGACCAACTTCCACAACTACATTATGAACTTTGCCAGCTGGATAAAGACCATCTGTCTTAAGCTCAACACAGACAAGACCTAAGTGCTGATTTTTGGGACAAACATCTCCCTGTGGAATGACAACTGGTGGTCCTCCGTACTCGGACCCACACCGACAGACCACGCCCACAACGTCGGCATCATCTTGACCAGCAAACTCACCATGAAATGCCAGATTAACGCAGTCTCCTCTGCCTGCTTCCACATCCTCCCCATACTCCGAAAGAACTTCAAATGGCTCCCCATCTGCACCAGGAAAGCCGTCGCTCAAGCCCTAGTCACTGTCCAACTGGACTACGGCATTGTGCTCTACACAGAACTCAACACCCAAATCCTGAAGAGACTCCAACCGATATAGAATTCAGCTGCCAAATCATCTTTGACCTCCCCAAACGGACCTACTTCGCCCCGTACCTCAGGAACCTCCACTGGCTCCACATTCAGAAAAGATTCCAATTCAGGATGTTAACACATGTCTACAAGTCCCTCCATGACCAAGGACCAGCATACATCAACCAACGCCTGAACTTCCACCAAGCCTCCAGACACCTGCACTCTACCTCCATCGCCCTCGCTCACACTCCCCGAATCTGCTGAAGAAAGAGTAGAGGACGTTCCTTCTCTTACCTCACCGCCAGGACCTGGAACAACTTACACCTCCAAACATCATCACCTCTCCCTAAATTCAGAAACTGACTGAATATCTAGCTCTTTGACTGATCCCAGCAAGAATCCAGAGCCTGGATATCCTCATGGGTGATTAGCCGTGCTCTACAAATCCGAGTTGATTGATTGATTGGCTAGAGATGAGGGAAAATGTTGTTTCAAAGTTGAAAACAATGAAATGTGTTTTTTTCTAATCATGAAAATGTAAAACTGAAGTGGTTCCTTTACTATTTGACAAGTTGGGATACTTGCTTTAAAAGGGAAACATTAGAATTTCTAGAGGAATGCAGTGCTTATGACATCACCCTTGACATAACAGATAACTTCATAAATAAAACAAAGGATCTCATTAGAAACAGGACATTTTGCCTGACAATTAACTTTTGGAATGACTATGAAGTCTTCTTGTTAACTTTTGGAATGACTATGAAGTCTTCTTGTTCTAAACATTGTGAGGTCATAAGAGTTGCATTTTGGTCGTGAGCTATGATTTGTATGACAAACTATGGTTTGCCGTGGAATGTCATGGATTTTCCAATGTTATTTTTTTAACTATAACTGATCTTTAACACAGTTTTTCCAAGCGTATTTCAGATTTAAAAAAAAAATGTTTTAGGTATAACAAAACTTCATATTAACTGTACTTTATATATGGCAAGGTAAAAGTGTTTTACTGATGGTCGTTGGGTGTATGTTAGAGGTAACAGTTAATTAAATAGCCTGTGCATTATGCATCAGACTACTATCTATGCTGCATAGGTTTCAGCTGTGTAGAGTGAGAGTTAACTGCAGGCTCTGGCCACAGGCTTTATGTTGCACAAAAACACTATGAGACTAACCACAGCTGCGCATAGCCTTTTGTCATGTGTAATGATGGTTTGCTTCACACAACCAAGCTGCCAGGGGGGCAATCACCAGCTGCACATACATTTTAAAACCAATTCTGTAGCTCCACATTTGTGTAAATCCACAGAATAGTGCCAACATTATTAACAAATCAAAGTGTTTTTTAACCCTACTGTAACTGTACACTAATTTTCTGGTCTGCATGAAACTTTGGACCGGTGTTCTGCGTTTAACTTGACATATCAACAGAAAATGAAATATGTAAACTCATGCCAAATTGTGTACACACTTGTCAAAGTTAGTGGGAAATGAACAATTAAAAATGTCCACTTGAAGGATCTGCATTAAACTCCCTTTGCAAATCCGAAGACCCTATTTTATTTTGTTTTCATTTTTTGGTAGCGCTGGAGTCCAAGTGCCCATTCCTGAGTTCAATACTCTTAGAAAAGTACCCTGCATTTATGTAGCCAAACCGTAGTCTTACAAGAATGATCACCGCTAAGTTACTTAAAGCCAAGCTGTGATGCCAGTCCTGGGTGTGGTTTAGATAAAATCTAATCGAAGATGGCTGACATTTTCTTGCAAGACTCCCAGATCCTGTGGGAAGTGGAAGTCTCCCAGGATTTGGATTTTGAAGTCCAGCGGTGATTCTAGTTATCAAAACAGTATCAGAGTGAGGTGTGAACTTCAAAATGGGACTCCTGACATGATTTGTGATCTAAGGCAAGGCAGAACCTGTGGGACCTAATGATATATTATAGTCTCACTTATTATCTCCTTTCTTCCTGTACCAGTCTTCTGGAGATTCACCAGGTTTGCAGCTTAAGTATGTGCACCACGCCGTCTTCATCCCTGGTGGCCATATACTGGAATTCTCTACCTTACATCCTCTGAGCCCATGATCATAGCCTCCTATTTCCCAAACTTTTTCATCACTCTCTTTGTGCTTGCTTAACGATGCCAGTCCAGGACACCTTTCTGGGAAACTATACGCTCCATAAATTCATAAATGAATAAATAAAATAAACAACGGTCAATTGTTTACTGGGTCTTGTCTGGGCGATTGGTGCTCCCAGGTCCCTGGAGATCAAGACATGTTGCACTTGCACCCAGATTTGGGTGAAGTTAGGGTCCAGATGTGGGTGATGTAGGAGGCCATACGATAAGAGACGGTGCAGCGTAGGGGTAAGTGGTGATTTTGGGGCAATGATGATTGGGAGTTGGATGTTTTAATGGATTACTGAGTTCATGGATTGTTGGCTGCCTGAAAAGATGAGTTCATGAATGGACAAAGAGTGTGCATGGAAGGGTGGATGGATGAATGCATGACTGAGTCTGTTCATGATTCATTGCCCCCTGCTCACTTGATCATCCAGTCCTCCATCCATTTCATCTCTCATCCAACATTCTCACATCTATAAACGCAAACATACTCAAACTCAACTATCAATGAAGAAGCACTTCCAAAAATAGTGGTACCTATTAACTTTGCCAATGCCTACTCTTTCATGGTTTCAAACCAGGGATGTGAACTAATGGTCCAGGAATGCAGTATTAATTCCAGGTTTCCAGAACAACCACAAAGTAAATGTTTTTCATTTAGATACAATTTATTCAAATTTTTCTTACGTGGTTTTAGGCGGATATGCTTAATATCTGAGAGAATCTGGACCCTGATGGACACTTGTCTTCTACAGGATTCAGATTTACACCAGTATCCGTTTTACTTCTGATGCGTTTATCTGCTCCGCTGAAGCCTCTTGGCCGAAGAAATTTGAACATTTCGCCAAACATTGTTTGCCAATGGAGATCTGGTAGAAGAAAATCAGGGAGTGGGGGGGGGGCAGAAGAATGAGGGTCTTCACAGCCCTGGAAAGGGTACTTAAGAATTGCATTCAGTAACAACCTGAGTAGTAGTGGCGCTGCGATTATCATATGTCCGGCTCCGAACTGATCGTGTTGGCCTCAGTGCATACAACAGGGGTGTCCAATGCAGATCTGAAAGGACACAATCTGTGTCATAGTTTAGAACAACAACTAGTTATGTAAATAATTTTCATTTGGATTTATTGAATGTAAATGTATTTTTTGTAGCTAATGTGAATGCATCTGGCCCTCTTTGTCCTTGTTTGAACGTTTCTGGCATAGAATAAGCTCACAATTAATAGCAAAATATGTGTCTGCACTGAGGTCACAGGAATTGATGGTTACTTTAGTAATCTCATGATCACAGACTGGTCTATCTACAATCAGGTCATCAGCACCAGTCTGTGTGTAAATGACCAGTCTCCTTGTTGGTGCTTTTCTATAGATAGCAAAGTCAATGTCACTCAAAGTAGAGCAGGCAAACATTCCATCTAGGTGAATGACCCCGAGGGCAATTAAGCAAAATAAATATGACTTTGGCGTGGCAGAATTAAATCAGTACATGATGAATAATGGATAATGGGTCACACCTATGAACACTTGGAGCCTCCTGTACTGGTATTTTGCCGTCCCAAACTTAAAATGTGAACAACAGCAGAGTCTGTAGAGGTATAACACCTTTCTATTATTTACAAAAGCCCTATTATGATTCGGAAAACTCTTTCAAACTCGAAAAAAGGATTATTGTGACCCTTTGCAAATTGCAAATAGGACGGGGTGAGGGTCAGGGTGTCAAAGAAGCATCTACCTCCATTTTGCTGTTCCAGAGGGATTTATCTGTGGTTGGCGACCACGATTGCAGTCACAAACATTGACCGGGGTGGTATCTCATTTTCAAAAGGGGAGCTGTCCTCAGGAGTCTGCATCTCCTATGTGACTTGTGTTAGTTGCCTCTTGGGTAGCAGCTAGCGGTCCAACAAACTACTGCTTGCTATCCTTGATGTGACCCAAGTGGAAAACACTTTTCTTTGTAAGCAGCGCTGGTCCCTTTAATAGACAACAGCTTTAAAGAAATATTAATTTCCCAATGGATAATGCAAATCCAGGAACGGCCTCCATCTCTGCTTTTACAGATAATGACAGAGACTCACGATGCGACCTGACTACATAATATGTATTATGTTTTGCTTACAAATGTTCACAACGACTCAAGTATTGCAGTTTTTAGTAATATTGAAATTGCTGTCTATGTCTATAGTAACGTCACGTATGCGGGTCACGTGACCGGACTGTGCGCATTTACCGCTTTTTTGAATTTTTCTTTCAAATGCTTATAATGACTCAAGTATGGCAGTTTTTTGCAATATCGAAATTGCCGTCTATGTGTATAGTAACGTCACGTATGCGGGTCACGAGACCGGACTATGCACATTTACCGCTATCGTGAACTGTTAGACACATATTCATCTCTCCTTCGATGGTAAATTTTTTAAATTGGCATGATCCATCTGTTTTGGACCGGACGCAGTTACCGTTTCCTCTGTTTTCAAGGGTTTATAACCACTTTAATATGGCGGAGATTTGCAATATCGGATCCGCCGTCTATTTCTATGATCGCGTCGCGCATGTGAATCACGTGACCGGACTATGTGTATTTAGGTTCTCCTACCGCAATTTGAATTGTATGGCGGCAGGAGAACGCCATTTACGATGTGGCGTCGGACTACACGATAACGAGTAAGTGGGGTTCCTTGTTTACATAGGGGTGATTACTGGATTGAGCTTGGACTATAACCGAGATGGGCGGGCTAATCGGAAAAAAGGAGTTTGGTTGCATTTTGATGTATTGCATAGCCCATGCTCCCATTATATTATTACGGGTGTAGCACATGTGCCATTGCGAGTAAAATTGTATGCTTCCTGTTCGGGCACCTTATCTTGGGTGGGGGGCCTTTCTCACCAATGACGGTCCTTTTAGATATGCGATTGTGCTCCTTGCATCTTGTTTTGGAGTTCAATTTGACCGCGTCGGTATCACTTTTTAGATGTTTTTCCCGCGATATAATGACAAATGTGGGTACCAATAAAGACAAGGTCTTTGGGCTATATATCTTCTAATGTTCTTTGTATACATGGCTTTGTTGAGAGCAGGTGGAATAGGTGATGCAAGTGCACAGAAGTTAATTCGATGTACATACTTTATAACATTGAATTAGGTAGTCTTTACGCTATCAATTGTTTCTCTGCCAAACGTTTGGCAATTGAGCGTTGTTTGAGCTTCTAGCTTGGCTGCTTAAATATTGAGGCTGGAGATAATATTCTGTATTTTGCCCAATTAAAAACAAGCATGCACACTAGAAGGTTTTTCAGTACCTGTGTACAATTTTGGATGATTAGTGGGGATGGATAATAGGATATGTATTTGAAATAAATCCTTTATTTGAAGGATGCATTTTAGTGTTATTTCCTTTATATGGTTTTCTTTCCCCTACAGGGATATTGGCTATATTTTCGATATGGCCTAGGAAGTAACAATTTTATTGTGGCATTACATTATTGTGGCTATCATACCACACAGGCTCCACCTCTGGCCATAAAATTACCAAGTGATATTAAGAAAATTGGAAGAATAACCAACCTTACATCATCTTTTCGTTTTGATCGGATTACGTATCGGCTCAGATAGATGAGGTATGTTCATATAAAAGCTATACACAATAACTGGGCAAATAGACAGGGTTTTAAACAAGTGATACTATGCTCCCAGAGATTTGACTGACACTCCCTTTCTTCTCCTCTCTTTTTTCCTTTTTCCCACTTGTTTTGATGAACTGTTTAGTGGAACGCAAGGGTCTAAATACCACCCCTGTCGCAAAATAACATTTGGTCAGGATTATCACCTCAAACTCTCTACATAATTCCTACATTGGTAGGTACTATCGTCATCATTGTTTTGACTTTTGCTATTGTGGTTGTTATGGTTCTTTGTTTTGGGTACGGTGAGGATTATATACTGCATATGTCTTAAACCCTCGTGTCGCATCATGCACAGAATTGATTTTGGAGGTCTCTTTTGCCTCATAGGACAATTGCGATAGATTACGGGATGCTGGGGATTACCCCATGACAAATAGACTACATATTGATGGGTTTAAAAGTGATACCCAGATTTGGTCTTCTCAGTGGTTGGATGTCTATCCTCTTGGTGCTGTTCATGCATATTATGAAGAATATTTGGTGACTAACCCCCCCCCTTTTTCTGTGTTTTGTTTTCTAATGATTTAATTCATCAATTTTTATATATGATGTTTATGTGTCTTTGTGTTTCTTTAAAGTTGTGTAAATTCTACAAACAAACTGTTTTATGTCTAATAAAATGTCTAGGTTCACTGCAGTCACAGAATTTGGTTTTTCCTTCTCCTGTAAAGTTAGATATGTGACTCTTGTTGAATGTTGTTCGTGATTCTGTGTGTTTTTATGTCATTTCAAATGCTGTATACATTTGAACTAAAAGTTTGTATTGTACTGTTAAAGAAGTTTTTTTATATGTTTTTAATCTACAGTTCAGGACGAAACGCGTTGGCTGTCTGTCTTTTAAAGAACGAACTAATAAAGGAAAAGAAAAAACTTGACCAGTGTACAACGAATTGGTGGATTCTTAGAGAATTATTGTTTAAAGGACTTTTTTGGAATATTGCTGCAAAGTGGTGCATCTCTAATTTTGTTTTTCACATAATATGTATTATCCAGGTCATTCTGAGACCCCGTGCGAATGAACAATATGGTGGACGTTTGTCTGATTTAGCCTTTAGCTTTTCAAGAAATATACCCTAATTATTTTATCTCCCTTCTATCCCATAGCCCCTAAGGCTCAATCTGGTGGCTTTTTCTGCATAGGGCCTTTTTTGATCAAATCACTTCACCGAGCTGACATTGATGGGGTGGTAGAGAATTTCCACGCCATGGCTATGTGACATTTCACCAGAACTATAGCTGGCCTCAGAAGTTTGTTTCTTTGTTTTTTCTCATTTGTAATGGATATCACATCCAAAAAGCACTGCAATGAGTCATGGGGAAGGAGACTATTCATTATTTCTGTCACCCTCCTAAGCACTTCCCTCCAAATGTTTTATGTTGCCAGACACTGCCACACACAATGTGTAAAAGTCTGCTATCTTTTCAGTGCCCCCAGGACCTGTGGTAGAGGCGTCTGAATATACGTGTCCTCTGCTCTTTGGAGTTAAGTACATGTGATGAATAAAGTTAAATTGCGTGCATCATAATCTGGCATTAGTGGAGATTTTCACAGTGCATAAGCTTCTACCCCATGTGGTAGCTGATATTTCTTGTCACAGTCTGATTTCCCATCCGGAGTTAGTGTATGACTGCTGTAGCAATGCTCTATATAAATATGTAATGGCCTTCCCCCTGACCATGAGTCACTAGCAGAGTCCACACAAGCGTGGAATAGGCATGTCCTGCCCTGTATCCCACATCTGCTTCACCACGCTGGTCAGTACATTACAGAGTAAAAATTGCCCCAGGCCTAACCCGTATGTTTCCCTCAAGTTCTCAAAGGATCTTGTTGGACTTGGCCCTTTCTGCAGTTTCATCCCCATACTTTTTGCCTTTCTCCTCCTATTGTTTCTGAATTCGTGTTGATGACCTTAGGACTCTTTGCACTTAACCACTGCTAACCAGTGCTAAAGTGCTTGTGCTCTCTCCTTAAAACATGGTAACAGTGGCTTATACCGAACTGGCATATTTAAGTTACTTGTAAGTCTCTAGTAAGTTGGCCCTACCTGTGCCCAATGCCTGTAAGTTAAATGCTACTAGTGGGCATGAAGCAATGATTGTACCATTCACTTAAGTAGCACTATTTCTGAGCCTGTGTGTGCAGTTTTGAACTTCATTTCGACCTGTCAAAATAAACCATTTTCCAGGCCCAAACCTCCTTCTTAATACATAAAAGTCACCCCTGGGTAGACACTTGGCAGCCCAGAGGGCAAGGCGCACTGTATTTAAAACGTTGGACATGCACTATTAAGTTTTACATGTCCTGACAGTAGGGGCATCATCACCCCCCTCTTTGGCAGCTACAGCGGGGGTGGGGTCCTTGATAAGCGTCTCCTATCTGCAGTTGGGCAGACAAAGCCTGGCAATTAGAGTGAAAGGGTGGGAGGGTGAGTGTGTGAAAGGGTGGATGGATAGATGCATGGATGAATGAGTGAAAGGATGAATGTGAGGATGGATGAGTGAAGGATGGAAGTAAGGATAGATGAGTGAAAGGGAGCAAGGATGTATGGATGAGTGAAAGGGTGAATGAATAAATGGGTGAGTGAAAGGGTGGATGGATGAGTGAGTAAAAGGATGGGTGAGTGAAAAGGTAAATGGATGGATGAGTGGATGGATAGATGGAGTGGAATGTTGGATGGATGAGTGGATGGATAGATGGAGTGAAATGTTGGATGGATGGATGAAGTGAAGGTGGGTGGATGGGTGAGCGAAAGAATGGATGAATGTAAGGGTGGATGAGTGAAAGAATAGATGGATGAGTGAAAGGGAGGGTAGATGAATAGCAGAAAGGGTGAATGGATGGGCAGATGAGTGAAAGGGTGGTGGATGAATTGAGTGAAAGGATGGATGGATGAGCAAAAGGATGGATGGATGAATAGATGGATGAAAGGGAAATGGATAAATGAAATGATGGATGAATTGATAGTTATGATGGATAGGTTTCAAGATGGATAGATCTTTTTGGATATGATTGAGTGGATGTATGGACATACAGATGGAATGGTGATAGACTGAATGATGGATGAAAGATTGAATGGATGACAGAATGTAAAGGTGAAATGGTGGATATCAGTGGGTGTATGGAATATTGAAAGGGGGAATGGATCGATGCTTTGATGGAAGAGACAAGAAAGCTCTCTGGGAATGTGCATGATGATTTCCTTCGCTTGCTTGGTGCCATAAGAGATTTGGTTCAAAGTGGGGGGTATTTTAATTTCCTGGTTACTCCCTTGGTTGTAGTGGCCTTTGGATCAGCATGTAGCCATTCCTCCAATTCCGACACAGCGCCCCCTGCGGTATGGCCTGCGCACCCGGTCCAAGGCATCAGCAGGCAGTCAGTGCCGGTGTGCGCTGTCAGTAGGCCGCTCTCTGGCTTTGTTTGCAGCCTCCGAGCACTCCTCCTCCCCACAGATGCAGTGTCTTTAGAACTTTCCAGCATATGTGACATGCAATGATGGTGTCTGATTGAGGATAATTTCAGCAGATAAAGGCTTGGACCAGGGTGCCTTGTTGATATGATTCCATCTTCGTTAGTGCCTCTAACCCTCAACCTTAAGAAGCTAAGGGATGGTGTTGGACATGGGTTCCACCTATTTAAATGCCCCTGGATATTTCACTTCCTAACTACCTAGTTTCAGACTTTTCCTGCTCACCAACTAAATCTCACTCACTGTAAATTCTGTTGAAATGGACTGAGAGTTCAAACCACTAGTGTCTGCCTTTTCAGTTAAGGTCACTGCTAGGGTAAGATGCTCTGGGCCGGTTACAAACAAACATGTTAGTACACACATGTGCCCACGTGTGCAGGCTGAGTGCATGAGACTACCATTTAGCTCAGCCAGGTGTGTACACACAGGTAGTCTGTCACAGAACAGACCCTTCAGAGATTGGTGCTAACCTGGTTTAGGCCTTACAATTTGAGTGGGAGTTCATTGTGTATATAGGTCTTTAGTGCTTTATTGAAAAGGATGTGTACTCACCACATTATACCTTATGGGGAAATATGAGTCACTGCAAAGTTTCACCATACTCAGGCCAAGAGATACTGGTCAGGTATGAATCTTAGGATAAACATGTACCCCGAGTGCAGATCCACTGTCACGTTTGTGATAACTACACTCCTTATGGCCTTGAGGAACAGTCATATTTCCCTAGCTTAGCATATTACCAGCCTTTACAGGTCTTTGCCACCAACCTACTGGGCCAATTTATTAATTACTCTTCTGACCAGCAAGATGACCAAAGGCCTCTGCACACAATAAAGGTAATAAATGGTGCTTGATCCAGGTCCTGGGAAAGGGAGGTGTTGGAATAGAAATGCTTTCAGTCGAATTCTCTGTGCATTGTACAATTTAAGTTAGCATTCGCTGCACCATTTTGTATTCAGCCGCCATTTTGAGCCATGATCGGAACTAACTTCTGTCTCATTCTGTCTGCCTCAGCAAAAAGCAGCTGCTATATTTTTTTGTAATTCTCCAAGGTTGAGCTTCGCTGTACTAATGAATAGACTGTTTTGTCATCACATACCTTTCTCACTAGATGGGCCTGCTCCCACTCTTAGAGCGGCGGGCAGAGGCAGAGTAACCTTGATGCTGAGATAGCATGTACCCGGTCCCAGGATTGCAGCTCATCCTTCTGTATCTCCTTTGTTCATTAGCTACCAATTGGAAAATTCCAGTCTATACGTGTCGTTAGTGATTCTGAAGATGTACATTATGTGTTACCATGTTGGCAGAAGTCAGTCCTTCTGCAGCAATCCAAGGAGGCTGGTCAGACCGGACTACACTCGAGTGTATCTCTAATAAATACCTTTGGTTTGTATTCTCTACTGTCTGACCGACTCTTCATTTGTATGGAAGGCTGAGAGGTGGTTGCGTGTGACCCTAAATGGATCATTTCCTTCAGAGGGGTGGGGAGGAAATCTGCACTGTTAATTAACTGTCCACGCTGCACCTGTCCTCGACAAATCAAAGCCCATGGAAGCAAAGGAGGAAGGCCAGACCTCTGCATCCAAACACAGGAGGTACTGCCCTTTGAAGTTTTTGGAGGGAATGGATCAGGCAGGTTTATAAGTTGGGGGAAGGGCTGAAGCTATATTTTCATAGACCAGTTGAAGGCGCCATGTTCAAATGTCCCAGAATGCTGTGCGGGAGAGTTAGGGCAGGTGTGGAGTGATGATGTGGCAACCCTAGGATATGGCAGAGGTGCACACCTTTGAGAACTTTTGAACAAGGGAGAGACACATCAGAACTCAAGAAACAAGTGGACCTAGGAGAGTCAATGCTGGAGTAATGCTAAGCTTGATGGAGAAGCCAGCTGACTCCACTGCAAAGATGAACTGATATACTTTGACATCAACTGGCACTCAGAGACTGGGAGTGTTTCTATAAGGCCGGTGGAATTGCCCCCTTTTACTCTCCGATGGAGATTAGAGGGATGAACCTGCTTGGGGAGACCCTAAAGGGTTACGCTGAATCTTTTGTGGACTGATCCTTAGGCTGATTAACCCACATCGGGGGAGAAAGGGGATCTGAATACTCTGCTAACACAAAGTTGCCCTGCAAGTTGTCCAAAGCCATGGGCCCTTGGGAGTGTGAAAGGTACTCTGCTGGTGCACTGAGGAGGGGCTTTTGAGGAAGCCCCTGGGTGACGGCAGGTGGCAGGAGCCCGGACAGAAGACAGGTCCAGCAGCTGGTGCCTTTAAGAATCAGGCTCCATGGAAAAGTAATGTTTTGAGGCCAAGAGCCATGAGGATAATGCTCCTGGTGGTTAGAGCTAATCACCAGGAGCAAGATGACACCAGAATGAAGCCTATCGGTCCTACGGGGCCCAAGTAAACAGCCCCACCAACTCAGTTCCTCAGGAGATCAGCTGGAAATGAAGCATGCAGCACTTCACAGCAATTTGGAAAAAACTCCCCCAAAGAGTGCATTCCCACTGGGGTCAGCGCAACTTCTTTCAAATTCATTGAATGGGGGAGGAGGGTGCATGGGGGCCCATTATTTTAGCCCCATGGATTCCATCCCCAATGGCCTGACGCAACTGTTGTGTCTCGGGGGAATACAGACAAGAGGGCTGGTGCTTGTTGGGCTGGTCACATCTCCTGCCCACTGTGACCCTGTCTGGGGGGCAGGGGCACTCAGCATTATGGTTCTCACAGCGAAATGGACCACAGACATGCCTGCTCCCACCTGGGTGGAAAAACAGGTAAAATATCTGACTCACCCAGAAGGGGTGTCCCATGTGCGTCGTGCAGGCAGGGCCGTGATAGATTTGGGGCTCCCCATGGCCCTAACAATTTTAGCATCAGGTTCCTGAGAGAGCACAGGACCTGGGTTTCAACAAATATGGCGCAAGACCTCAATGACCTAAACGGCAAGGCTGTCCATCTATAATTCACACGTGGAGCTAGGAGTGCTCCATACACCCCTGCGAAGAATTTGGCTTGTGGTGCCCCAGGAACGGCACAACAGTAGCATTGGCTCCAAACGGTGTTGTGAGGATCTGTGGGTAGTGCAGTGGACCTCCAGATGAAGCTTCTAAAAGTTACCCTAAGTTTCCAGGTGGATGCAGTTATGCCCCCAGGAAAGGATTCCCATTGATTTTCAACCTCTTTATGAGCCTATGCAGTTGTCTATGCGCTCTGGAGCTTGGGGGATCCCTGCTCAGTTGTTTAAGAGCTGCATTGGCAACCCGACAAAAGAAAGACTCATGCACAGATTTTGTCTAATGTACAAAACGTTATCATCAAAGATTTTGAATGACAATGAAAGGTTATATGTTTGATGAATGATAGTACCATCCACACTGACTTCAGTGGGGCTGCTGTAACTTTATATGGTCTATTTTTACTGTTACTAATGTGGTGCCAGCCTGACAAAGCCAGTAAACCTGCTCTTATATACCAACACCCCCTTATATTGTATCTAGTGTCTGTGGGAGGGGGGGTTGTAATTAATGTCAATTGATGTTAACCATGTAAATGTCTCTTTCTTGTCACTTTGCACTTATAGTGCCTCTAACTGAATACAGCTCCCTTTGATAGGAGATGACAGAATGGTTGCGGTCACCAATACTAATTTGAATGATTCAAATCGGTAGAAAGTGACATTTTATCAGATTTTATGAGATTAATGCTTGATCTCTTTTTGTCTACTGTGGTAGCGAACGGTCAAATATCCGCAATGGAAGAAAATGTTTAAAAAAGGGTTCATTTCAAGAAATCGAAATCGGACAAGATGGCCGAACTCTGTTAAAGCAGCTGCAGCGAAATGTGATTTGCTTGGTTGTTGGTTTATCGTTGTGTTATGCACCAATATTGCAACAAGCCTAGGCTGAAAAATGAATCCACAGGAATGTTGCGCTTTCCCTTCTATGTCGAGAGTCAAAGACTTTCTATCACTTAGGCAGTTGTCATTATTTAGTGTCCCCATTTGAATTTAGTTACAATTGAAATAAATCTAATAATATATATGAATGGTTCTCAAGCGCAGGGTCCTGCTGGATCCTGGGCATCATTCTGAAGTCTGCTCCTGTTCTTGTTGGCAAAACTGCTGGTCACTTTTTATTTTTTATTGGATTCCTGACTCCTGTAAAGAAAGTCATATCATCCTGTTTTATATAAAAAATAAAAAAAAAAGGCAACAGGTCTGAGCCCTTGAATTATTATCCAGTTGCCTTGCCTGATACAGCATGAAAAGTTTTTGCAAAAATCGTGCTGCATGTTGAAAAACTGGGGGGCATATTATCAAGGGCATTATCGCCACTTTAGCGGCACTTTTTGCCGTTAAAGTGGCGATATTCTTATCGCCCTATTAGCAAGCCTGCGCTAACAAGCGTTAGCGCAAGCTTTCCGGCGTTAGCTGCCGGTTTTTTTATCGCCTTGCATGTCAGCGATATGTATCGCTAATGACATGCAAGGTAGGCGTTACTTACCTAAATGTCACGGTAAAAATCACGAACAGGATTTCGCTGTATTATCAAAGATGACCCGCGATGAAAAAATTCACGCTAATCCCCGATTTACGCAGGTTTTTAACACCTGAAAAATGCCTGACTAAACATGGTAGTACAAGGGAGACTAGCCCTGATGTCCGCCACAGACAGCAAAGAGGTAGACCTCATGCTGCATTATTAGCCCTTACCATGTACAAAGGTGCAGGAAACTCACAATTTGCCTCTTAATGTAATATTACGATGCGCACATTATGTTAAGCATTGCAGAACGTTCATTGTTATAACTGCAAGAGTATGGTATCAGTGACCCCGTACAAACATTCTTCATTGAATTACCGAACATGCTTTACTGTCTCAACAAACATACATATTGTGCCTGAAAACAAGGGCCTTTCTGGGTGCATGGCACGTTAGCTGAAATATTATTCTTGGTAACGCACCGCTAACGTGCTCAGTACATGCTATCGCATGTTTGTCTATCGCGTGTTAGCGGCCGATTTCGCTCCCTTTCCCGAACACCACCGCATGTTATCGACGTCTTAATAATACGTCGATAAACATGCGAAATGTGTCCCGGAAAGGAAGCGATAAATACAATGGCGATAACTTTAGCTGGCGAGCATTATCGCCTTTTCTAGGTAATATGCCCCTGGGTATTTACTATTGATCAGTGTGATTTCATACTACTTGATGAATAGTTGTTAGCTTTTTATCTATACAACTCTTCAGTGAAAAGTATGTAAAAAAGGAGCATGAAATTGTACATTGAGTGTGTAGATTTTAGCTGTGCATTTCATCGAGTAGATCAACCAAATTTTGGGAAAAAGTTAAAAAATATGAACATTCCCAATAATTTGTGCAAGCTTTAATTAATCATTATTCGGAGAATTGCTTGTGGGTTTTAATAGGAACAAGAAATGAGTTCAAATTCCTGATCCCTGAGGAAAATAGACTAAAATAAGTTTGTGCTCTTGCTCCATTTTTATTTTCTATTTCTAGATCTCATGTCCTGTGTTTTATAAAAGCTGGTAACTCTGTTCCACTAAAATTGGGCAGCTTCCGCGCCATCAGCAATCCGCAGCAGAGATGGGCCACCAAGCGGGGATTGGGGCTTGCCTAACGCGTAAGAAATCAATAGTTTAACGAAATAACACCTAAAATAACAATGTAAATAAATAGCGACACATATCCAAACCAATAAATAATTACGCGTTCATAGTCATCTCTTTCAAGTTTTAAGGGTAATCCGGTGCATACTCTCATCTGTAAGAATATTTAGAATATTTGTATTTGCATCCATCGCATTAAGCGCAAGGTCGTGAATAAAGCATTTGGTGATCAGCATATGATTTGCATGGCTGCTGTGTGTGATATGGATTGCTGCTCTAACCATAACTTACAAATGCAAGTGTTTCTTTGTTTTTAATTTGTAACCATGGCTATATCTAAAATCATTTTCCCATAAACAGCCTCCCGGGGCCAGTGGCTTAGCTAGCTGTTGTGCTGCCCGTGGCAGTCACTGTGTTTGCCACCAGGGCCGCAAGTAAGAGCAAGGGGGGGGGCATGTGGTGAGGATGCCGCCCCCAAAACTCATACTCGACTTGGACTGCCCCGCACCCCCCTTGCTACGCCACTTCCCGTGGCCCTCACAGCAGTGGTGTGGGTGATGGCGTTGTTTCCTGTAATAACAAAAGCACACATCCTCTGCAACGTTGTGCCAAACAGAAAGTAAAATGCACTATGGAAGGCCCTGGTAGGCCCAGTGAGCTTTTTCTACCATGGGCCTTTTCTGGTCCTCCGGTATGGAGGGATTTGGTCAGCTGGCCATAACAAGAACAAGCATTAGAAATGCAATAGGTCTCGTATTTTTTTGAGTTAGAGCTATTGGCATAGCTCAACAGCTACCGAACAGAAATTGCCACTTTGCAGGTGCTCTGTGAAATGGCCTGAAAGCCTAAAACGGTGTTGATAGCCTACAAAATAAAAAGTCAGATCAGGATGACCAGGAGGAACCCCGGATGTATTGGGATGGCTAACGCAAGCAAACAATGAGTGAAATCGCCTGGGCGTGACCCAAGCACGCAAAGGCGGGAGAATCAGACCCAATGCCCCAATAAAAACCCATATTTCTAAATGGCACAACAACGAACAAATGGCAATTCATGGGCATGCCAAAAGCCGATAGAGGAGATAACAACAGGTCTTGCAGACAGCGCATGCGCGCTGCCTAGGCTCGACCTAAAAATGTAAAGATTTAAAACAAAAATAGAGAACAGTGAAATGATGCTATAGGACAGAGAAAAAAAAACAAAGGATAAAAATAAAAAGGGTGGACATTAGGAACAGAAGTGCTAGGAGAAGAAAGAGTGGTGAAACAAATGCACAGAGAAAGGACAGCCAAGAAACAGCAGGGTAGAGAGTGGGCACAGCTGCAAAGATGTGAAAATGCAGTGAGGAACTCAGAGGCCACAAACAGAGCAGTAGAGATGGGACCAGATAAGGAAGGTAGTTGAGGAAAGACACCAAACATTAGAGAAATATTTGAGACAGGTGAGGACTCACAGCTTGCAGGGTATTCCTCGCAAGGGTCAGTTTCTCTTCACAGCTCAGTGCACCATTCTGGATTTTGTTCGCAATCTGGTGCAGCAGCTCTAACCTGTTACAGAAGAGAGAGAGGTAAGCCACAGTCTGTAAATGATAAAGAGATAAGTGCAAGACTCCTCAAAAACATACTGACCTTTCCACAACTGGGCGAAGAGCCTTCTCCTGCTCCAGCATCTCCACAATTAGCATGGCCCACTCCTCTTCGACATCATTAGGGTGGCAGCCTGGGGACAGCTTAAGACGTCCAAATTCAATCCAGACCTAAAAATAAGAACAAATAAGAGTATCACATGCATCAGCAACCCTCAGGCACCAATCCAGAGAACTACAAGAGGCTTTTCTTGTTCTGAGCACCTTTTAGGTATTAGCATGGAGATCACTAAAGGCTTTCATCACCCTTTACATCTAAAGTGCCAAAACAGGAAGAAGAAAATGAGAGGCTCTCTTCAGGTCATTATCGCCCTCAGTATCTCTTAAGATGCCAACTTAGAAGTCACCAGGGGCAATCACACCCTCAAATCTTTCCCTCTCCAATAAGAAACCAATCCAGTATAAGGTCCTTATCATCCCACACATCTCTAAAGCACTGAACCAGAAATTAAGCAAGATCATAAAAGCCCACAGCACCAAAAAGTTCACAACCAAGACATCACCAGAAGCAGTTATCATCGAGAGCACCACCAAGATATTCCAAGGATCTCAGTGACACTGGTGGCATCACAGAAACAGTGAGGATCTCTGAGGCATCAACCAAAAAACAGTCAAATGCCATTATTTACTGAGCACTTGTGTGTGTCGTTCCAGAAAAAACCAACGGCCTCCGTCATCCCATGGACATCTGAGAATGGCCCAGAAAGCATGCAAACTTGATAAAGTCTTGAGTAGAGGCTGTATCTTCATGACGGCCTCTAAGGCACCAACCCACAAACCATGAGAGGTATTCATCACATCAAAGATAAAGATACTTGTGGTGCCAGCTCAGAAACCACAGAAAGCAAAAAAAACAAAAAATCAAAAACAGAGGACCATCAGGGTGTAAACCCAAAATTACAAGAGGCTTCATCATCCTGAAGACCTCTGAGGAGACAAGACAGAACTCACTTTGTTGTCCTGAGGACCTCAGGTCATACTAGGTTACTAGCATCAGTATTTCAATTAAATTAGGTTTTAAATATTAATTTTTCAATCGATCAATATAACTGAAAAAACTTCTAAAGCATATTATGTTTTGAATACTATATAAACACCAATAACCGAAATTGCCAAATTATGGTTATTGGCACCACCTTCACTCTAACACACCTCGAATTTCTGGTAGTTTCCATTGAAGTTAGCTGTGGGTGTGTTAAGGTTCCCATGTGCTGCTGATAACTACACAATGGCATTTGATATTTTTTCCGTCACTGATGCACAGTGTCATGAAAAGACACTTCCCTTTTTATAAATACACATTTCATCTAATATTGCAACAATTCTGCAAGAAAAACAATTGACCACAATTTCACACAGGACAACAACAAAATACTCAGAAAATATCTTCAGAGGATGACTCGTATGTTATGAAAAACCTAGAATTGCTTGCTGAAGTACCACCATGCTGTCTAATAGTACTATGAAGCCATACTAATCGCAGACTATGCGCTGAAGAAAAAGCAACACGAAAAAGCAGCATTAAACACGCCTGTCAAAAAGTTGAAAGAAGCAAAGAGACAACTGGCGTAAAAAAGCTTTTAAAATAATCATTACCTAAGGGGGGAAAGCCAGGTGCTCAAAGTCCCAGCTTCACAGAGTTAAACAGATAACAGATACTTTCACTGTACAGCGCTAGGGCATGACCCTGCTGCTTGCTGCCCTCTTAAAAAGGCTGCTATGTATCTAACTCAAATATCCTTCTTGATAATGGCAGCCCCCCCCCACGCCTAGGGACGGGGGGCCCTTAGTGGCAACTCGGGCGGGAGTCGACTTCCGGTTGAAAGGTTGAGGGTGGAAGGGGGAGTCGTCAGGAGTGTAGGAAGGTTGGAGGGGTGTCACCTGGGTGCTGACGACCCTCCCAGAACAAAGGAGATAAAGGGCCGGGGTCTCGAGGGGGAAGCCCTCTTTGTCCCTTCACCGCGGTGTCCGGTGGATTGGAGCTGCAACGAATTGGCGGCGACCGGTCGATCGGAGCATCCAGGCGAGGGGGCCATAGCTGCGTAAGGACGGGTATATGTGTGCGGTGCAAGCGCGTGGGAGGTTGAATGGGTTTTGCGCGTTTGTGTTGAAGTGTGTTAGGCGTGGCGCGCGGTTCGAATGAGGCGCTCGGCGGGTGGGGACGCTCTCGCCAATCTCCAGTAGCGTTGTGCGGCCCGGCATACGGAGAAGGTTTCCAGGCGCGAGATGGGCACTGGAGTTGGGGCTATGAAGTCACGCTGCACTGGGAAGGGCTTCCAGGCGTGAGGCGGCATCGGTGCGGATGGAATGCGGAGGCTGGGCCCGGGGGCGCGATCGGGCAAAAACGGAGGCTCAGCACGGAGCGGGCATTTAGGCAATGGGGCACTTTATACATGCATAAAGCAACAAGTAAGAAGATGCATGGACCTGGTTATAAGCATGTGGCAGTGAATCTATGTTGGTTCGGCGAAAAGGAATAGTATATTAAATGACTGGCTAACCCGGTAGTTATAATAAAGATAACCACTGGATGTCGCTAGAAGACCGGTGAAGTAACTGGCAGATTTTATTGTTTCAAAAGAGGATAGAGTTAGATTCAGAGTTGGAGGTTTCTGGGATAAAAGGAGATAATCTAATTTTGGCGCTAAATTAAATGCAGATGCTGCACAGGGTGTGGGGTCCCGGTGTCACTCGGGGTGAGGGGTGCGCACAGCTGCGAGCGCGGATGCATGGAGGCTGCTACATTGTTCCCCCCCACCCCACACCCTGGTTTTGTGCATGAGCAAGAGGAAAGGGGGTTAGGCGTAAAGAGAGTTTGCCCATGGTATAAGGGCGGGGGCAGGTGGACAGTGGGGAGCAAGGCAAGCGCGTCATACAAGGCCCGTCAAGAGGGCAAAGGGGAAGAACGCAACGGGCGCCTTGTAACTCTTTTTTGCTTTATTTAGAGGGCAGGATGCCACCAAAGCGGGCGCGTGGAGCCAAGGAGGCCCCCGCTACACTTGAAGAATTTCAATCACTGTCGGCGCTGTGGGAGGTCGCGAAGAAAGGTGGCATTGACTGGGCCCTACAAACATTGACTCAAGGGGTCGTGGGGAGTCCACAGCAAGAGGCTCCATCGTCCAAACGCACACGGAGGACGCCCGAACGTTTCCGAGATACGCAACCGGAGAAGGCGAAGAAGGTCGTTGAAGCGCGTGCGAGCACTTCAGGTGAGGCGGTGGCGGTAGGCCAACCCCTGGGAAACACGGACAATAGTCAGGCTTCTGGCGCTGCTGCGCAGAAGGGTCAGGCGAATGCGGAAATAATTCCGGTAGAGGGGCTTCGACAGAGCTTCGCACCCCCCACAGCATCACTGACAATACCGGCAGCGGCAGCCCCTGCCACGCAAACGCGAGGGGAGATGGTGGTGGCAACAATACCGGCCACCCTGGCGCCCGCACAAGTGGTAGCACAATAAGGCAGTTGAGTGGCACAAGTTTGGGTCAAGTCAGGTGGGGTGGCACAATCTCCCATGGTGGTGGCGGCAGCGTCACAAAGTCCAATCAATAATGCAGGATTTCCAGGGCGGATCCCACCCGCACTGCCGGGTCCCCAAGGGGTGGTGGTATCAGGACAACATCCCTTAACACAGAGCCCGGTGATCTATGGTTCCTCGTCATTGGCGCTAGCATCGTCAGCGGGTATTACATGGCATGTGCCGGCAGAAACCAGAGAGCAGATATTCAAGGGAGAATTCATAGATGTATTTGATTTGATCAATGCGGGGGTGGTACCTGGGAAGAACAGGGCAGGCAAGGAGGGCGAAGTTAAACAGAAAAAAGTATCAAGAATTGGATTACTGGGTTCGCGATCTACGCAGCAATCATGGTAGAGCAGTTCCCAGGGTTGGCGGCGCAGCTGATAAGCTACATGTGAATGATTCACGGAGCCGCATCAGAATTCCAGGGCTTGGCTTGGTTGCAATATGATAACAAATTTAGACAAATGAAGGCGGTAAGGCCAGAAGTGGCATGGGATCAGAGGGAGATCAATATATGGTACGCTGAGTTTCACTCGTCAACACCGGTTAGCAAGACCACTCACTCCTTTCGGGGGACAAAGGGGGGGCGATAAGAAACAAGCTTGTTGGCAGTTTAACAAGAATGAGTGCAATAGGGGATCGGCATGCAGGTTCAAGCACATATGCTCCTTCTGTGGAGTGCAAGGCCACCCCGAGACCAAGTGTTACAAAAAAGGGGGGAAACCCAAAGAGCAGCACGCCCCAGCCCAAGTGCAGGCCAAGGGACGCCCGGCCCAATCATCCTAAGACTTTGCCCACGCCCATACGCTTGCATGTCCTGGCCCACTTGCTCAGTAGATATGAGAGGGGGCAGGACGCTCAGCTGTTATATCAAGGTTTTAAATTTGGGTTTCATATCCCTTCGAGTGCCCCGCCGTCGTCAGTCCTTCCACGCAACCAGTGGTCAGTTTTGCAGAATCCAGAGGTGGTTAGGGAAAAGATCATGAAGGAGTTAGCGCTGGGGAGGGTGTCGGGCCCTTTTCAGCATCCACCAAGGCAGGACCTGGTTTGTTCGCCTTTGGGGTTAGTGCCAAAGAAGGAATTGGGGAAATATCGTCTGATTCATAACCTGTCAAGTCCACCTGGTTTGTCAGTGAATGACAGGTTGGATCCAGAACTCTGTGCAGTGCGTTACACCACATTTGACACTGCTATTCAGAAGCTGCAGAAGCTGGGGGAGGGAGCGCTAATGGCCAAAGCGGATGTGGAGGCAGCTTTTTGCCTCCTGCCTGTGCACCCGGAGGATACTAGGTTGTTAGGTTTCACATTTGAGGGGCAGTTCTACATGGACCTATGTATGCCGATGGGGTGTTCCATCGCATGCGCAGTGTTTGAAACCTTCAGTCGTTTCTTGGAATGGGCAGTGCGGGACATAGTGGGGTCACGTGATGTGGTGCATTATTTGGATGATTTCCTGTTTATGGGTCCACCCTGCGGGAAGGCTCTGCTGGGCTTCCAGCGGTTGGCGGAGGCACTGGGGGTACCGCTGGCGGGGGAAAAAACTGAAGGCCTGTCCACATGCTTAACCTTCCTTGGTATAGAGATTGACACGGTGGAGGGAGTATGTCGCCTCCCGCACGGGAAAGTGAGAGCTTTTGAGGCATCCATAGACGAGTGTCTAGCGGCGCGCAAGGTCACTCTACATCAGTTACAGGTCTTGGTGGGCCAGCTGAACTTCGCACTCCGAGTGATACCCATGGGTAGGGCCTTTTCATGTAGCATCGCCAGGGCAATGTCTGGCTTAAGGGCAAAACACCACCATACGAGGTTATCAATGGAGGTTAAAAACAACTTGGGCACATGGAAGGAATTTCTGACAGGTTTTAATGGCACAGTGATCTGGCAGCAGCCAACTCAGTCAAGTGTAGATTTGGAACTGTACATAGATGCAGCTGGCAGCGTAGGGTTCGGGGCGGTCCTAGGACCAAAGTGGTGTATGAAACATTGGCCAGCTGATTGGGTAAATACAGGGTTGACTCGCAATATCACTTTTTTGGAGCTTTTTCCCATCATGGTGGCGCTGCAGCTCTGGGGTTCGTCCTTTAACAATAAGCGCATTATCTTTTGGTCGGACAGCATGTCGGCAGTCATGGCAGTGAATAACCAGAGAGCTAGATGTCCGTGGGTGCTTCGTTTACTTAAGGAGTTGGTGCGGGGTTGTCTGCTGCGTAATGTATACTTTACTGCCAAACATGTGCCAGGGGTCGACAACACAGTAGCTGATGCCCTGTCTCGTTTTAAGTTGACAGAATTCAGAGCCCGATGGCCACAAGCGGACAGGCAGATGACGTTCTTCCCGGAACAGCTGTGGAAACTTGGTGCCCCGTTGCCCCTGAGTTGATAGCGGCATCCATCGCGCCCAAGAGCAAGAGTATGTATGAGAAGGCATGGCAGGCCTATCTAGCAGTCCTGAGGGGAGCCAGGACAGCAGAGCCGTTTACCCTGCAGGGGGTTCTCCTTTTCATAGTACAGTAGAGAGACAATGGACAGTCATTGTCATTGGTTAAGAGGCAGTTGTCAGCAATTGCTTTCTTTGCGGGTTTGAAAGGGGCGGGGGATCCCACAAAGGACCCTAGAGTAAGACGGGCAGTCAAGGGAATGGAACGGTTGGCCCCGGGAGTGAAAGATAGCAGGAGACCGATAGACGCCAGTAGGTTAATAAGGATTTTGGAAGTATTACCATACGTATGCAGGTCCCCTTATGAAACGCAGCTTCTGCGACTCGCTTACAGTTTGGCCTTCTTTGGGGCTTTCAGGATATCGGAGCTAGTACCGGCCTCGAAAGCGGATCAAAAAGGGGGGATCAGATGGGCTGACATGCTAATCACGGAGGGAATGCTTCAGGTGAAAGTGAAGAGGTCTAAAACAGACCCGTTGGGGAAAGGGGAATGGGTCCAATTGAGAGCAGCGATGGGGACCGTTTATTGTCCCGTAACACTGATGCAGGATTTCATGCAGGTACGTCCGAGGGAGGGAGACAGTAGGCTGCTGGTGCATGCGGATGGGTCCCCCCTCACGAGATTTCAGTTTACAAGCCTATGCAAGCGATCGCTGGCCTGGTTGGGTGAAGATACCGCACATTTCACGTTTCATTCTTTCAGGATTGGGGCGGCCATGACTGCAGTCGCATTAGGCCTTCCCACGGTCACCATCAAGCGGGTAGGCAGATGGAAGTCGTCCTGTTTTGAGAGATACGTGAGACCACAGTTAGCTTAAGATAGGGGTGGGGGGGACAGCATCCCATGGGGTGTCAGTCACCATAATGAAACACTCCTTTTTTTTCTTCTTTCTTGTCTTTCAATTTATTTTAATTTGACTGCAGTGGTCCCGAGTCAGCGGACGCAGGTATGCTGGTGTGGCCATTCTTATATACGGAGAGCAGGGCAATATTTTGAGAACTCCAGAGAGGAAAGAGCACAGTGGACGAAAGGTATAGATCACCATTGGGTAGGGGCAGGGGGGCAGCATTTAAAGGATGTCATAGCACATCTGCGTAAGGCCTTAGATAGGGGCATGCCCATCCAAGACGTGCTGGTGATACATTCAGGGGGTAACGACATGATCCCAGCAGGCCGGAGAGGAGTGAAGGATGAACTCTTTTATACGCTGTCGAGAGTTAGGAAGGCTTTCCCGAGGGCCACAATATTTTGGTCGGAAATGATCCCACGTCGGGTCTGGGCCAATAACGCACCGGCTGTGGCAGTGAATAGGTCAGTGAAGAAATTGAACCAGGAGGTGGCAAAGCTTTTGAGATTTTCCCCCATACGGGCAATCAGACATAACTTGATACAGGCAGTAAAAGCGGAACTGTATTTGGCGGATGGAGTGCATCTGTCGGAGGCAGGGGTGGAATTGTTCGTCCACGCCATCTTGGGGGCCATAGCCTTAGAGGAGGAAGGGGTAGCGGCAGGTGGGGGGAGGGCGAGAGCGCCAGCAAGCTTCTCGCCCTGTGGCGGGGTCCCGGGCAAGAGAAATGGCAGGGACTCCGGAGTGGCGGGGACGGTCTGATCCTGGAACAACAGGGCGGACGGTAGATGGGGCTCCGGGCTGGCGGGAGAGGGGGCTGACCTGCTGGTGGACCTGGACTCTCCGGCCCTACCCGAGATGCCGGTGCTTGTGGTGAGAAATTTGGTGGCCGCGTCTAGGGGATAGACGGCGGGTAGTTATCCCACAGGAGAGCTGTGAAGAATTGGTTGTGGCCTGCTGGCGCAACCCACAAGGAATTGGTTGTGGCCTGCTGGCGCAACACTCATCAAGTGTGGTTCTGGAGAGTCCGGCTGTAAATACAATATATATCAACTTTTGGCTGGCTAGTATATTTCACAAGCCTATTGCATATATCTATGTGTGTGGATTTGAAAATTTTTATAAAATGGTCGAGGGTTGACTGTGCATCAACCAAGTAAGGATTGCGTTTACCTGAAGTTAATAAAGCTTACGCAGTAAAGACCACCTATTTGCCTGGTTTTCACTTTGTGGGGGAAGTGTAACGATGGGGATATGGGTGCTATGGATGGGGCGAATCGCACGCGGTATGCCTACTATGTTTGAGAGGACAATGGTTCAGGAATGGATTCTACAGACATCTGCCTCTTCTCCAGTTTGGCAGATTTTAACACCCGATTAACAGTGACCACTCTTACCTCTAATAATTTATATAACTTCTCGGTCTGACTCTTTTCTTCTTCCTTGGCGGGTATTTCAGTTTCTTTAAAGTGTACATATTGATTATAAAGTGCCTAAAAGAGAAGACACATTTATCAAGGCTCGAAAGTCAGGAACATGGTAGAGCATCCAATGTCTTGCTCACCCCATGACACAACACATACATGTCCTACGACAAGCTTACACACAATGACATTCCATGTCAAAAGCCTAGCGACATGCATCGCCGACACGAGCCAGATCAAGAAATTGCTCCCACCAGTAAGCAAATAAAATACTTGGGATTAGAAATTGTACCCAAGTTTAAGGATCTGTTTAAAGACATTTTCCCGAAAGACTCACAGAAAATGACAGTCTGGTTTGAAAGATGGAAAACACTGAACATAAAGTGATTACTCTTCCACATGTATTCCCTATTCCTTTTTCTGAAGGTCCACTTAAGGTTTAATTCAGTTACATGGGAATCAAAACAATGACATAACACCCGATAACATTAATTTGTCAAAAATTGTGGGGACACCCTTCCCTGTGTGAAACTCTACTTCTTGGCAGCGCTTGTGAGGAGATGGCATTTATTTACGGACCCTCCCAGCAGGGCTGGTGCAAAACACTATGAGGTTCTCAGATCTCCTCTGGAATAATATATTTCCCTGGAGCACCCCCAAAATATTTAAGGAACTTTGATGAAATGTGCTTGTTTATGTTTGGAGGGCATTATGAGATGAACAGGGCTTCCAAGACCTTGCTTGTTAAAACTATATCCCTGCCCCACAACCCCCACACCCCAGAATAACTGTAACATACATTTAAGTTCCACTACAAGGAAGGTCACATTCTTAGATATTCAAGCAACAGGGTACATCATTATTCTTGGCAGGAAATATCGAAAAACCACACCAGCCAGAAGTAAGGGTCTGGATTCGGCAGACCAACCAGTATGCACATGCAGTGCAGTTTAAGAACTCTTGCCATGTTTCCAACCACATGTGCCACATATGGCAATGTGCAGACATGATCCGGGCATAAAAAGGAAATGTTTTGGTCTCGTTGTTTGGATAGATGACTAAGAGAAAAGTGCTGTAATCTAGCATGTGTCACAGACAAGCCCTTTTTCAAAACCTTTGTCTTTAACTTTCACTATGCAAATAAATAAGTGTATTCAATTGGCTTTGATAGAGATGCTCCTAGCTTGGCTGGGGGGAGGGGTAGTTTCCTTCAGGTGTAAATTAGTTCTCAATGAACCTGGGAGCAGCATTGAAGGATCTGAAGTCAAATATTCGTCCGTTGACTTGAAAGGCAAGTCTGCCGCTGTCTGCTCTTCTCTAAACTCATCCCAAGAAGTAAAATGTAGCTTTGTTCTACTGTTCCCACAAAGTGCCACACTTCCAAGCATTTTCCTTTGCTGACCCCCTACTATGTATCAGACCTTGAGCTCAAACTTACTTTTAACTCGATAGGGTTCTGTGGGAAGGATTTGTCGGACATCAGGATCGTGTGTTGTTTGATCCACCGAATGAGCGAATCAACTCTGTTCTGATATTCCTGCCACCGAGTGTCAACTTCCTAGGAAAGAGTAAAGATTGCAAAGATTATTCACACCGGTCTGCCCAGTCACCACTAGAATAGAGTGAAAATATTCTGCAGAATGTTCCTGATAAACACCACAAACCCACAGCAGTCTTAGTAGTAGAGCCAGAAAAGATGAGACTGAGTTACTCCAAAGGCTGATCATTAGGGAAATGCTTACCAGAGTGTTGTGTACTCACTGTGGCACTGATTCCCTCAGCGCCCTCTGGTACTTTGGGGAAGGCATCATAGATGGAGGACACGTAAGTGAGAACAGATTTCTCGTCGGGGGACGGCACGTCCACATCTGGAAAACAGGGTATGAGTTCGGAAGAGAAGGACAGGGATGGCTCCTTTAATACTCTTGCACACCTCAGCATGTAGTATTTCAGGGAGGCACTACATTTCTTCTGTAGTTGCTCCATTGGCCTCCTTGGCTCAGAGTCTCTCTCACCTTCAGTGTCTAGCAGGCTGGTGACCCCCAGCCTTTCTGCGATTTCGAAGGCCTGCTCCAAATTCTCTTGGTTACTCTGAATCCCAACTCGTTCCATGTCCACCAGATCCGGTCTGCAAAAACAAATAGTATCAAAACTCCACGAGTCGAAACTGAGAGCAGGATATGACACCTTTGCACAAACCAAATTGTCATTGACCAGGAACACAGTGCTGCCGATGATAGCATATACAGAGAGCACTTGCTGACAACCTTAGACACCTAAATACACACAGGGAAGGGGAGACAATGCAGACCACCTGAGACACACAAATACAAAGAGAGCAGTCACACAATGCTGACATCAATTTCCCACATCGTCGCCAAGACCTGGAACAACTTACCACTCCACCTCCGAACAGCACCCTCCCTAGCGCACTTCAGAAAGGAACTCAAGACCTGGCTTTTCGACGGAGAACCGGCCCCCTCGGTGCCCAGATACCCCTTGGGGTAATACCTCTGAGCTACATAAATACTGATTGATCAATATACACACAGAACAGGAACACAAGTTTGACACCTAAGAGCACACACACAAAGCAGGGGCACAGAGTTCTTTCATTAGATGTCTAAATATACAAAGCAAGAAATGCACAGTAGACACTGATACACGACATCAAAAACCCAACTACATAAAGAGTAGCGTTATGGTACTGACACCTAGAGACACACAAATATATATAGAAGGGACTAGTGCAGACACGCACTCACAAATACATACATAGCAGGGGCAGAGGGATGTCACTGTTGCTCAAACAGAGGAGCAGTACAAGCTAGATGTCCTCAGACAACCATACACACAGGCATAGGCATCAGGCATACAGTGCCAATAACAAAACACACCAAGTGGGTCCAGTGTGTAACTCAAATCAAAAGAGGCTGATATCCCTATGTGCTCAACTACACACAGAGCAGGAACACAGTCCCATAATCAGCAGATTCCCAACAACACACAGAAGAGACACTTGCTTGACACCCCTCTGGCACTTTTATACACACAGAGAGCAGAGACATAATGCTGAGACCCCCGGACACCCAAGCAAATGCACAACAGGAACACAGTGATGACACCCTCAGAAACACACTGGGCAGTCACACACTGCTGACTATTATCAGCACTGTTTTACTACTCAGGAGGTAGAAATGCTGCCACATCCACACACAGGAGGTGCACAGCATTGACAGCATCACACACAAAAGGCAAACAGTGCTGACAGCTCTTTACAAAGCATGCACACAGTGCTGACATCAATGCACATCACAGGTACACAGTGCTGATACCTCCGTGTACGGAAAGAACACAGTGGTGGTGCACAATGCTGGCAGTCGAATGCAGCAGGCAGACACTATGGACAGCCTTATAGATGCCCTGATGCAAGGTACCTGTATCTGTGAATTATTGCATTGAACATTTTGCCATCATTCCAGCACGAGGAGAAGTTAGTGCAACGGACTCCGGTGTACCCGGCCGTCATCTTCTGCGGCAACAGGAGCAGCTTCTCCTTGGCTGACATGTCCCCTGATTAGCCACTCACATAGATGTCGGAGATCTAGGGAGGAAGGCACAAGAGGTTACTGAGTACAGCGGACTGAAGGAAAGAAGTCTGAGCTGGGCACTGAAGTCATGGGCAGATTGTTTCCAACAGGGGACAGAACACATCGTTTCAGCATCACAGCCCTGCTTCACTGTAACTCTCTTCACATATTCAATGCATGGATATGAACGAAGCAGTTCTCAGACAAGAGCTACACAAGTGTTAAGTCAACACTGTCCATTAGTTACTGGGGACACCCAGGGACAGCAGGTGCAGAGGAGTGGAGATGGATAAAAATATATTTCTCTGTTTTTCAAGCATTTTTGAGGTACTGTCAAGGAGAGTTCCAGGGTATGAGTGATAGAGGAAACAAAGCTGCTCCCCAAACTCTGCTCTGGCTGGACCACTCGAACGGTTTCTTTTGGTGTAAAGACAAGTACTACTTGTGAGCTCAGATGAGGGGTTTGGCGCGTGTGGGTCATTTTAGCGATGTGCAGACTGTTGTGAACTGGGAATGTGCGATCTACTGAAGGGTTTTGCACATTCCTGGGTGGATCTTATGCACTGGCACACAGGCGGGAGCAGGCACCTCGTGTAGACATGAAGAGGGAACGTGTGCTCTGATGAAGGGGTCTGTAAATACGTGGTTCTCGTGCACTGGTAGAGATGGTAGCAGGGACCCCGTGTAGCCATGAAGAGGGAACGTGTGCACGAGAAATGGATGTGTGCTCTGCTGAAGCGGTTTGCACGTGCGTGGGTCTTGCGCTCTGACACAGTGACACGAGAAGACATGTGCACATACGAGTTACGGATGCAGCTCTGCTTCAAGGGGGAGTGCAGGCAGGGTCTATAGTATGGTGAAAGAAAATCTTAGATGTGAATGCAGCGAAGGGGAAATTGCTTTTGGGAGAGCGCAGGGGCTTAAGTAATGGCCAAAAGCCCATCAGCGATTTGCAGGTGGGCGTCATTAGTCGCTCCACCATGGAGGGGTGGGGGAACCAAAGAAGTGAGTCATGACCGGAAGTGGTCATGAGTTATGCGACAGAGGGGAGGGGGCAGAATAGAGCCCTTTAAAAGTGGGCGACCCCCCAGTGGCCCCCTCTTTGTCCCCTGATGTGCTGCGGGAGCCGGACTGAATGTTTGCCACCCACCCCGACATATCTACATGGGTGCCCATCGTAGGCCCATCTCAGCCGTGTAATGACACTAATGCTTGAGGGCACTAAGTTGCCCAGTTGACCGCCTCCTTCGGGAGAAGCCTTTCAGGGGTCAGGCTGGTTGGAAGGAGGCCAGACCCGCTGGTGGCCCTACCCTTCTAGTCCTACCTCAGGTACCCCGGAGATTATGTGGGGCATGACCAAGAGTCATGGGATGCCCCAGCAGGGACCAATGCGCTATGCGGTCTCTGGAGATTTCTGAAATGTTTGATGTGAAAGTTTATCACCTGGTCTTTCTCTACTATGTTGCCCCCAAATGGGGATGTAAATAGGATTCATGCAATGCCGTGTTCAGGTTTGCTCTGTATTTTGCAATATTTTCTATTGTGTAATGTCATTTGTTTACAGTGGTTTATGCCACCTTGTTTCATGTGGAGTAAATTTGCTACGTCCTAACCCAAGAAGTTGAGTCTGTTGCCTTTGTGGGGGGCGAGGTGACCGCGCAGTTTGTAAGGGTGGTTGACCCCATCTCCATTGCACGAGTGAGCGCACTATAGTGCAGTAGCAAGAGAAGCACCTCTGTGTGTACACGCGGTTAATACCGTGCCAGAGGAAGCGGCCCGTTGTAGACGTGGCCCCCTAGGCAAAGAGCGCCTGTCCTGGGGTCCAGTGTGGAAGCAGGGTTTCTGTGTGGGGATGGGAAGGAGCATGGTGACATAGGAGGAGGCCCTTCTAGGGGCTTTAAGTGGGCCGGGTCCTGCTGGTTCTCAGCACCGGCAGTTCCAAGAAGCAGTTGCTGAGATGGGTCCCCCATAGGCTCTCACCCCAAATTTGCAAAAAATATTAACTCACCAGCAGTACCAGCCTTCAGTGGCCTTTAATGTAACCACAACGAGACTAGTTATAGTTATTTCACAGTCTCATAATTTCAGAATTGAAGCATTTTCAATACTATATGGAAAAAAGTTACTGTTACTTATTTATAATATGCAACTTACAACCATTGAGAAAACCAAGAGTCCTGGCTTGTTTTAGGTGTAATGTCAGTAGTAGTATTGTATCTGAATGCAATAACAGAAAGAGGCCGCAAAATACCACCCGGGTACACTATGCTAACCACAGATTTGATCTTACATGCTTAGGCCATGCTCCTAATTTCATAGGCCACGCCCCTTTGAGAGGCACGCCAGATTTGTCATCCCACTTAAAGCCCTGCCACACATTCCCCTGTCCTCGCATGTAAGGGTGTAAATACAATTATAAAAGTCAATGTGTGTACGCGGCAGGGGATGGGCTGGTGTGGGCATGGCACCTCGAGGGTGTGCTTGTGATACTGGGCGTGGCTCAACATGCTTACTAGTGTAACACTGGTCACGATGCTGCCCCGCCCCTGGGCATTAGAGCTCTTTAAGTTAGAAATCTTATATTGAAATCAAGGGAGACAAACATTTAATTTAACAATCAAAGGGATAAGGAAATGGAAGGAGGGCGTTGAGCATTTTGGTGTGAATGTGACGGTAGAAATGGAGTGGAGGTCGGAGGGCGTTCTGCACTGGGTACTGGCTGCGGGCAATGGGGAGGACACCGGATGAGGTGTACTGGGTAATTAATACTCGAGACCATGGGGATAAAACACTATTTGTTGATGAGAGAATATTATGTTATTGAACGCTTGACTGACAGACAGACAGACGGACGGAAACGCCACTGACCCCTTGTCTGCCACCTTGGCCTGCGCGTCAGCAGCGCGAGGGGAGTCTTCTTCTGCCGGCATGAGAGAGGCCGCGGCGTCATCCCCGCTGTTGCCAGAACCAGAGGCCTTGGCTCCTTGCCCGCTGCTGTCGTAGCCCGGGAGCCTGGCATCATGCCGGCCGCTGCCATATCCAGAGGAGCCCAGGCCTGCCCGAGCACTCTGCCCACTGTGTGAGGAGTCGCACTGAGGACCTGAAGCCAGGACGCACACAGAACTCTCCAGGGACGTCCTCTGCAGCGGCTTTTTGAAGTCCACCATAGGTGAGGGCGTGGACAGTTCAGACAGGGTCCCTTCCTCGGGCCACAGGCAAGTGAATGTGTCACTGTCCACCGGCGCCACCTCCGGGCTCACCCTCCCGCTGCCTGGCTCCCTGTGTGTGCGCGCACTAGACCCCACTGGCCTACGCCCTAGGCCGGTGATGGACGATGCTGCTGGTGCTGTGGTAGTAGTGCCTTGCCCGGCCTTGAACACAAGGCCGCAGTTGCTGAGTGCATCTCCTGGCACCGCGGTCCTGGCCCGGTGGTCTGTCTCCAATGCTTCCGGGGAGCTGCTCTCTGAACGCCCTGGCCCGGTACTCCCCAGACCCCTCGTCACATCTCTCAGTACCGGGCTAGGTTCTGCGGTCCTACAGCTGCCGTCTTTCTCCAAGCCCGTGGTCCCCGGTTTCCTGAAAGAGTTCCTCTGTGCGCCATGTGGTCCTGCGGCTGGAGAGCCGTACTCCCCCTCGGGTGCCACGGATGGGTGGCTCTGTATGGGCACTCCGGCATGCCGACTGCGACCGTGGCGGCTCCCAGCTGATCGTGAATTCATCGACCGCAGTGACCTTGGATTCCTTCCAGGCATCCCCTTATCTACCCATACGGATGTTCTTACCGAACCGCCTTCTCCCCTCTCAGCACGTGCACAGTGGATCGGGGCTCCGACCCTGTCACCGGCCTCTTTGTTAGGCTCACATTGGAACTGCTGGGTACCCCGCTCTTCTGGATCGCTCCGACCGGATCCAGCCTTATCCCGATTCCGTACCGTGGAACGACCGCGCCTTCTGTACCTCACTCCTGGGCGCACTGATTGCACATCCGTGTTAATTGTACTCTCACTGTGGACCCCTCCTCTTGGACCTTATTGCCACCAGTCCAGAGCTAGCTTCGCAGCCCCTCCTGCATCCAGGGATAGCTTCGCAGCCCCTCCTGCATCTTCTGAATCTATCTTCCTTCAGCACCTTCAAACGGCAACCCGGTTCTGATGATGATCCTAAATGACTGGGATCGAAACACCGTCGACATACCAGCGCAATTTGCGGCGCCTTTTTCAAATATGGTTCATTCAAAATGTCTCTAAAAAACATGATCAATCATTGTAAATAATCTTTCATGAACCTTATATTCTTGTACATATCAGTCACATTTTCACGTTGCACCTCGGCTGTTTTTCTCACTTGTCACCTGCGCTGTTCACCTTAGAGTGTCACGAGTACTTGCGTGCACAAAGTTTTTGGGTTGCCTCTACAATCTTTGCTTACAGTGCTGATACAACTGTTCCCAATTGTCTTTTCAATTATTGTTTTCTTTTCCAAATATATGATGCCTTGAGCACATTTTAAAACAAACTTTGAGTCTCCCTAATTCTTTTCATTGTAATGTCTTGTACATACTTGTTATCTAAGCTTTCTCAATAATACCGGTTGAGACATTGTTGTTGTTCTACTCTGTATGGGCAGGAGCACTGCCCGGCGGTTGGCCGAGCCAGTCCTTTCAAACTCCACCAGCCTGCTGAAGGCCTTCTGGCAGCCCTGCTCGGCCGGGTTGTCGCGGATGTGGGCGATCAAGGTGGTGCCGTTGGCACCGGGATCCTGCAAGCTGGCAATGTCTGACCAGAAGCGGGTGGTCTCCAGCTGCGCCCCGCTGATCTCCTTCACGTGCACCAGTTGCCCTGGTTCGGCCTCAGCGGGCACCAGGCAGGCATGGATCACCTCTGCCAGCTTCAGGGGCTGACTTTTAACTTCTTAAGCAGTGCACATTCCTCGGGGTTAGCAGCCTCCAGGGAGACGTTGTCTGTGCCTGCCCCGGACAAGTCCCTCTTCTAGCCCCTCCAATTCCTCTTGAGTCGCTGCCAGGGCCTTGGAGAGGCAGAGTCTGGGTGGGCTCCGGGCACCGAGTCCCGCGGCTCCTTTATGCAGCTCATTTCATTACCCATGCCTGAAGCTCCAGTGCTGCACCGTCGGCAGGTGGCAGGCACGTGTACTCATCGCATACCCCCGAACCGGGAGCAGGGATGCCAGACGGACTTCAGACAGCAGTGGGGTGTCACGACCACAGAGCAAGCACCAGCGCAGACAGCCATCTTGCAGTGCCAGAACAGCATCGGCCCTGGCTCAGACAGGCACCGCACCAGCCTAGACCTCACGAGCATCATACAGCAATGAAGCCTCGTATGCCAGTCCCTAGTTCAGAGAGCCATCTTGCATATCTGGAGCTGCAGCAGCCCTGCTCAACACCCCCATCACGGCGCGGCTTAGGAGCTGCCGGAGTATCGCGTCGGCTCAGCCCCTCAGCAGCACAGGCTCGGCATCCCTCTGCAGCAAGCGCAGGACCAACAAGCATTTGCAATGCAATAGGACTCGCACTTATGCGAGACCTATTGCATTGGAAACGGGAGTGCGGGCGGGCGAGAAGGCACGAACGGGAGTGCGCGGGAGGGGGGCGGGTGGGGAGAAGTCACGGACTGCGGGAGGGGGGGAGGGACGGGAAGAAAATAGTGTTCGGAGTAAAGGGGCCAGTAGCCATGGAAGGATACAAATGACGACATGGCCGTCATGAGGAGGGACTAACAAGCCTAAAACCAATCTGAAGGCAGCATTTAGGACTAAGCCAATGAAAAAGATGGGCGGAGAGTGGGAAGAGCTTTCACAAAGCTTCCACGCTATACTGAATACTGCATGCCTTGCAAAGTGAGCAGCGCATGCGCTGCAACTCTCGGCTCGACCTAAAAGAAGCATTTGCAATGCAATAGGTCTCGCATTTACAAGAGTTTGAGCTTTTGGCATTGTAAATGGCAATGCCTTTTATTTATGTGTTCTTTTTAAAACAGATAAATAAAAGGCTCTGTCTTTGAACTTGAACTTGAATACAATATACATTAAAAATGACTAATAACTGCCTCCCCAGCCATTCTTTTAATGTTGGGGACCTGGAATAATCTGAACTATCGCACTTGCAGGCGAGAGAGATGGTTAGTAGTTGTTTTGGCAGCGATGACAAGGGCGATGGGTGGTGCAGGCTGCAGTGGCCTCCTGGTCAGAGCCCTGACACTTATTATTTTGCAAATTAAGCACTGCTTAAGATGAATGCGCAACGCAGAATGTGTCACAGTCTAAGCTCTGCACCTTACTTAACTTACTTATATACCTTATATAGCAAGTGGTGATCTAGAATAGAGTGATACCTCCTGACTATAGGGAATACCTATCAGCCTATGATTGAGTGGCACCAACACATGCATGCATGGGCTGCTGTGTGTGGAGAGTTACAGCCTATAGAAGTAAGGAATGGTACCCTTCATATGTGATCCATTAAGGATGACATAAAGCACCATAAGGATGTTCTAGAAGAGTGACATCCCGTGGGTGCAGGGATGGATCCCATGGCTTAAGTGATAACCTATGGAAGACTGATACTGTACCTGGTGGATTCAGACAAAGACACCTTCTGTGTATAATGGAATACTTTGTGGACAAGTAGCACTATGCACAAAGTGATGTCCTACATATTAGTAACACTTAACCTTTGGGTGCTGGGATGGTGACTTCCTGAGTGGAGCTGCAGCCAGTGAACCAGTCATAACCTATGACTAGAGTGATACACAACGCATATTAAATATTGTAACCTGTGGATGAGTGGTGGCACCTGGATCAATGCACAGGGTGCCCACTGTGCACCATAGGATGTCAGTCATGCATAGGTTACAGAATGACTAACACATAGGGCTTACATATAGACCAAAGTCTCTGGTGGTCTACATAACACTCAGAGCAGCAGGTGGCAGGAAAATCGAGGAAGGACAATGCAAGTTCCCTGGTTCTCTTGATGCACCCCAAAGATCTGGAACTCCCTACCCAGGTATGCGCCACGACTCTTACTCATGCTCACGATGGTTAAACTGAAATCCTCCTCTTCAAGCAACATCTCTATCAGGTGCTCCGCTCCAGAGGAGGCACCTCATCTCTATCAGGTGCTCCGCTCCAGAGGAGGCACCTCATCTCTATCAGGTGCTCCGCTCCAGATGATGCACCTCATCTCTATCAGGTGCTCCGCTCCAGATGATGCACCTCATCTCTATCAGGCGCTCTGCTCCAGAGGATGCACCTCATCTCTATCAGGTGCTCCGCTCCAGATGATGCACCTCGGCCAGTGATGCATCTTGTCCTGCCTGCAACTCTCTCTGATCCCCTTTCTGTATCCTTCCTTCTAATCCCAACTTCGTACGGTGCTCTGTTGCTTTGCAGCTATGTCTGTGCTATGTTATTCTGTTTGTGTGTGTGTACGCATATGTCTACAAATACACTCATACATATGTCTCTCTCTGTCCCTTTCGTTTGCCCGCCTAGCTTCAGGAGACGTGTGGATCTGGCTGTGAGCTTTTAAGAGCGCATGGCTCCATGCTACAGAACTCTCTCTCTTTCGGCTAAGGGGCAACAAGACATTGGCTGCGTTTGCAAAACATTAACACTGACTATTCATAGAAAGTGCCCCTTGGCCCTCTCCTTGTAGGGCACTTCACTAAGTGTCTTGCATCTTTTTTCACAGGTAAGAAGCCCGTTCTGATGAGGACAGTGATTCGGTCTTTGACCTTTATGATGCATACGGCGAGGTGTCTACAAACCAAAATAACATAACATGGCATAACATATGGATAGTCTCTTGTGGGATTTGTTACAAAAGAAATGGCTTCCAGAAAAAAACAGTTTTAGGTACGTACAAAGACCCACATATGGGAAAACTATTGTGAGCTCCTATCAAAAAAATTACTGGTATGTGGGACAGGATTCATAACCATGCACTCTCATACAGGAAGGCGAATTTAAAAATCAGCTGAAACATACAGTATTATGATTGCACGTTCAGATTTCTGATGGACTCTATTGATTCCTTCTCCTTAACATGATTGCATGGCAGACTGTCCCAGTCTTATGTTATTAGCAAGATCGAATGTGGGCCATTGAGGAGATGAGTAGCAGTAGAAAAACAATGAACAAACATGAAGGGAGGCCTTTTTTAAGGACCGGAATCCTGCCATTCCCATCATGGGTCGGCTGTATGTCAAGATAGTCTTTTAAAAGATAGTCTTTTTATAATTGTAGTGCCTTTTGGAGTTCCTTGCCAACTCACAAGGGAAACTCATAATTTATATGAAAATGCACAAGCAAATATTCTGCTTAATTCAGATATGAATATCCCCATCAGAGTTAGGCATGGAAGCAGGCCTGGATTCCCGGTGTCTCTAATTTTGTGTTCACTCTTTATTAAACCCCTGACAGTAGCAATTCAGGAAGATGGACAAATTGCACCACTTCCACACAGTATGTGTCAAATTAAACTATACTCTAATGATATTATACATTTTTAAGCCGGAAAGAGATAGTGTTGAGGGTGTTTGAATTATTCCAAGAGTTAAGTATATAAATTAACCACTCGAAGACAGAAAACGTGGTGCTTAATTTGCATTTGGAAATATCATCAGACTCAATTTTAAATGTGTACATGATGGGAAAAAGAGATATTTAGGGATATATGTACCTGCATATTTCGGAGATCTTTATGATCTGAATGATGAGCCTTTACTAAAAAAGGTAGACTTCATGATGATCAGTGGTCAACATTAGGGCTTTCTATTCTAGGCCATGTGATCCTGCTTATGATGTCGAAGCCTCCTTTGTTTTTTTCTTTGTTTATGAATGTTCCTTGTGTTCTTCATGTACAGTTTTTCTGGAAAGGTTTATTTTGGGAAATTAAATACCCTACCCTGCACTGCCTAATTTATATTTGCCAAAGGAGGAGGGGGAATTATCACTTCCCGACATACAATTCTAATATTTCTCTGCTTTTGCAGCTTTTTGTTTAATTTAAAAAAATCTAATTAAATGTTGAAAATACTATGTTAGGCATGCTTTCCGAAGAAATATGTAGTAACATGGTACTTATGTCTAATACCCCCATTAAAGGTACTAATATAAAACATTGGTCTGTATTTTGAGAAGGAAAGAACAACTTTCTAAGCAATTTAGTATAACTTTGATGTAAATGGAAACTACATTGAGTGATTTGGTGTTGATAGAAGGATATTTCCCAGAGAGAGAGAGACTAGGAGGGCTATGATCTGGCTCAATAAAATAAACAACTTAATGTCAGGAGATGGTTAGTTTTCCGAGTTGGATGTACAGGATCAGCTTAAAGCAGACAAAGAATTGTACTGGTCCTATGTGAACATAAGAATATTGCTTCATAATTTGGATAGGACAACTATTGGCAACAATGAAGACATAGCATATGGATTTGTAGAACATCCCAAAAATATTAGTTCAGGACAGTGGTCTAGCAGTTATTAGAGAAATCGAAGTAAGACTTTTTAGTAAAATACCCATTGAATGGGAAAAGGAGGCACAGGTTCAATTAACTAGGAATGCATGGAAAGAAGTGAATGCCCTGAATATTAGAATAATTAGTGGTACATATTTTAGAAGGTTTGGCTCTCCTGAAAGACATTGACTTGTTTTGTATGAAGAGTGTCAACTGCTGCCCAGTTACTTGATACACTTTGGCTGTCCTGCCGGACTTCGGCTTGTGTCTTGTGAAAACTGTGAACTGTGGTGTAGTCTCTTGTTGTGCCAGCCTGATTACGGGTGCTCAGGTGGTCTACGGCAGTGCTCCAAAATCAGAATTTGGAGGGTGCAGGGAACTTGAACAGACTAAGGGCCTTATTTAGATCTTGGCAGATGGAATACTCCATCACAAACATGAAGAATATCCCATCTGCCATATTATGACCTCCTTAGGATATATAAGGCATTGTTTGTGATATGGTGGACGGGATATCTGTCACATTTGTGATGGAGTATTCCCTTGCGCCAAGATCTGAATCAGGCCCTAAATTTCCCAGGTACCACTCATCCATGGATGAGCAGTCAGCAACACTACAGGTACCATGCATTAGGGTTAGACTATCACTTTTAGTGCTGGTCTTCACATCACTGCACTAAAATGCTAATGTCATGCAGAATTACAGCACCTGTATGCGGGACCAGGGTCTGTAGTGATATAGGGTTAAGTAAACTCAGCAGCAAATTAGCTTCCTATGCTGCTCCAGGCACCTGTTATAAACTAGGCCCAGGACTAGGATAGGTGTATCATTGCCATTGAAACTGGGCTGGGCTCAACTAAGTTATTTTCTTTACTTTTACTGAAGTCGGTAAAGGGTTCTCACATTTACTGTCCTTAAATCATAAAGTAAATTAGTGAAGTATTGACTACATGTTAATGCAAACAGCAGCCTCTTGGTTGAAGCACAGAGCAATTATCCCACGTGGGATATTATTATGGGACGATTATAATTACCACTATGTGCAAAGGAGGTACATCGCTGTCAACATACTGAGAGTACCAAACTCAGAAAAAAGAAATGTATTTACAGATGTGGAGAGAGAAACAGAGTGTGTGTGTGTGTATGTGTGCGAGAGAGAAAGAGTCAGGACATGGTCAAGAGGAAGATGTAAGAAAGTACGTGCAGAAATAGAGAGTGAAAAGACATCGGTGAAGAGGAATGCCGTGTGCATATACAGGGAAAGAAGTTCCGAAAGATATCAGGAGAAAAGTGTCAGAGAAAGCGAGAAAGAGAGAGAGTGGTTGCAAATGAAAGAGTTGTGAAGGGGAGAGATGGAGTGATGGAGGCTTTCTGAAGGCCACTACCCCTTCCACAGCCCTTGTAATATTCAGTTCATAGTTTAATATTCTCAGAACTGAAACATTTTTGATTGAGTTTAGTCAGAAGAAAATCATTGTTATTACTCATGGATATGATTATTCTACCAGTGGTAATTCCAATAGGTCAGGCTTGTTTTAAGTGTATGTTCATTGTTGATTGATATGTGCGGATGTAGTAAAAGGCAATTCACTGACAGACACTCAAATACTGGTCATTATTTGATTGACTCACTAGAAAGTGTCACTCGCAGTGTTAAACCTTTTACAGTCGAATATCTCTCATATGCCAATTGAAGCAATAGAAATGTCACACAGAAACAATCTGAGAACTTGGCAGCTATGAGTCAGGTCAGGCTATTGTGGCACCTCAAGGACTCCTAAGTTTTCCCCTTGAAGAGTAGTACACATCCCTCTTCAATGCACAGAAGATGCTCGGCTTGTTCCGCCTCTGCCTCTTCATGGCCCCATGTCTTCATGAGCAGTGCCAAGATTCATTCAAGGATTCTTTCAATATTCCTCCTGAGCAGTCGAGCAGCTCTCTTAGTCAAGGAAGAGCCCAGCTGCCTCTCCTGGCAGTTCAAAGCTATGTTCCTAGGTTTCTGCCCCTGATCCTAGCTTGGGAGTTTGTGTGAGATACCTCAAACTTGGTGCACAATAATTCACATAGCCTCTGGTGTAGAGACCCTGCAATCCAATAGAGCAATTTTGCCACACTATTTGGACATTTCTCCTCTATCTGTATTTGCGTGTTTCAATAGTCTGTACTGAGACTGATTCCAGGTAGTCATGTCCTTCGCTTACTGAAGTGGCTATTCATCAGGTCACCAATCTGTATTACATATTCTCTACTATTCACATGGCAGCCGGCAACATAGTATATAATTTACGCTATTTAGCCAACAACCTGCTAAATATCTGAAACTTCATTCTTGATCTCGCCGCAGGCGAAATAGTAGAGATCATGTACTATTTGACTGTCGTCCGGATATATAGTGTGAAGGAGGTCTATATTTAGCCAAACATGAAGAAAAACGTCAGGCAGTGCCAGGTGTGTCTCCATCTCATAGTAGGAGTGGAGGAAAGTCTATGAAGCATTCAAAAGTAAGCATATATACAAATGTACAAAAATACATGTGAAGTTGTTTTCACAGTAAAAAAAACAGTAAAATCAAGTTTGAAAAAATCTTTTATGTTCACATAATCTTAAAATAAGAAATATTCAAACCTGTTTAAGGAGCTTCAGGCTACGGCACACAGATATTTTTGTGCTGCACTCTAGTACTATTTGTGTACCTGCAAAGAATGATGAGCATAGCTGTAACGTATGTTACATAAATGTTTTCTTCACTCATGAGAATTCATAGTTTTTTTAGTGTTTGGGATTTGCTTTTTGATGGTTTTTAAAGCTGGGCTCATTTTGGACTTCTTATGGAAGGCACTGTTTTGGTTTTGGGCTTCCTTTCAAAGGGGGTTGCAGTAGCTAAGTATTTCAGATCTGGCAACATAGGAGCAGCAAACAGGCAGTGGAGAAACACAGGCGGTATCTGGGCCACAGAAGGCGGGAAACTTGCATAAGCCATTTGCTGCTAGGGGACACAGTGCTTTGGGGCACTTGCAGGAGGCAAGCTGGACATAGTAATGGGCTTCTATGGAACAGAGAAAGTGAAAACAGGAGACAGGTAAGCAAAGCATCTGGGTAATTCAGGAGGGATGTGTCTATTCAATGACCAGGTGAATAAACAGTTTTTCACATTATTCACCTAACAGAGTGGGTTTCAGGCATTGACCCTTATTGGTTCCATGCCATGAGTGGCCCCTTCACACAATGACAATTTAGTCGCCCGCCTAATATATTTTGCAAATAGTAGTTTGTTATTAACATGCTAAGCTGTGTTTTAAGTGGCCCGGGTCTTGTCTCTAGTGGTCACTCATTTTTTGATAGTGTTGTCTCAGCAAATGAAATCCGGAAGCCAAAAATAAAAATCTGAGTGACTGACTTAGAGGTCATTGTGGAATGGACCGAGGGAAAGAAAAAGAAGGAGGAGGATGATGACCAGTAGGTGGTCCACCAGATAGCGTACAACACCAAAGCCATGAGGACCAGGGCAAGAAGAACTAGGACCATGGTGATGAAGACCAGAGGGGATGAGGAACAAATGTACGAGGAGGAACAGACCCAGGAGAAACCAGTGGTTGAAGGCCCAAAGGAACTGAAAGACCTGGGGTATGCAGTACAGAAGGCAAGACAAGATACATTGATCAGGATCAGAGGGACGAGGGTAACCAGGAGTAGCAGAACAATGTGGACAGGTCCAGGAGGACCACTACCAGGAGTACATTGGAAGGGACCACTAGAAGCAAGAGAACCAGGACCACAGAGATCAGATCAAGGAGGCCCAAGGGGCCAGAAGCAGAATGACCAGGAACAGAAAGACCAGAACCAGGAAGTACTGTGTTTAGCAGGACCAGGAGGCCACAGATCACAGGATGAGAGGAAATAGAAAGGACCAGAAAGATAAGGGCCAGTGGTATGAGGATCAGAAGGTCCATGAGAATCAAAGTCTGGAGGACCCTAAACCAGGAAGACAAGGACTTCATAGACTAGGATGACCCACAACATGGCAACCAGGAGGACCAATGTCAAAGGGTCAATGACAAGGAAGACTGAACCCAGGAGGACCATTGGTGAGAGAACCAAGACAGAGGAGACCAAGGTCAGAAAGGACAAGAATAAGGTGGAACAGGTAAATGAGGACATCAGTGATATTAGTAGGACTAGGATGAGGCAGGAGGACCGGGGTACTAGGAGGGCTAGAGAAACCAAGGCAAGTGAGACCAGCACCAGAGAACCAGACAAAGGATTGCCATAACTACACAGAAAGGGGCAGCAAGAGCAGAAGCATCAGAATTGGGCAAATTAGCAGCCATCGGCCCGTGCAGGTAAGAGCGATTTTGACAGAGGGCGATTAGGGAAAATTGAATAAATAATTAATTTTTCCTCATCATCGTCTGTTGAAATCTGCCCCCACCCGGCCCTACCGCCCCACAACTCTTACCTGCACGGGCCGCGGCTGCAAATCAGTGTTAGGTTTCAAATTCCCATCCCGGCAGCGCACTCCTTTCACGTTATATTAGGTTAGCAATGTGTGGCTAAATAGATGCCAGTTGTATTCACGTTATGCAGCCCACTGAGTTATCCCCGTAATGCGCAGGCTTCAGTTAGCGAGTGTGACTCCATTTTGTTTTTCATAATCCTTATTAGGCTGCTTAGACTGTGCCTGAGTTAGGCCTCATGGCTCGTATTGCTTGCCTCAGCAGAACAATGTATTTCGTTATTATTTTTCTTTCTGTCCAAGGCTGTTTCCCAACTTGCTAATGAGGAGGCCATTTTGCTCTCGCATACCTATCTAAGTGTGTAGTTCTGCTCCCACGTTAGGAGACGCTGAGACCCAGCACAGTGGCCTTGGATCTCTGATAACATGTACCCATCTGGCAGGTGGAAGCTCATCTCCCTGTGCTTTTGTTCATGTTCGGCCCAGGCCGGTAGTTTTCCATGGTGGGCGGGGTTGGAGGCTCCTGGGGAAGAATGATTACTCACTGTGGACTGTTGGGGAGTCAGTCCCTCGGCAGACATCTTAGGGTGCAGGTCATGATGGACTCCTCTGCAGAGCATTGCTAATAAAATGTAAGTTTGCATTCTCTACGGTCTGACCGACTCTTCATTCTTGGGAAGGCATAGCAGGTGGTTGTGAGAAAACCCGAGTGGCCCTAGAGGGCCACTTCCTACAGTTGGCGTCCAAACAGGGACCCCGCAAGGTGATCCGACTCGCCCGTAATCGGGTTGCAGGGTCGGGGGGTGCATTTGGTCGGTTGGGCTGATCGGGGTACCCCACACAAGACCGAGCTTGGTTCTCGCAGCTGCCTCACCCGGCTGACCGGGCGCCCCCTCGTCTAGTGGTCACTGGCTGGGGTCCTGAGAAGGCAAAACCTTGGAGTTGACCATGTGGTCCGAAGACTCGGCAGTGGAGAATAACTTGACTCGACCTGTGTGCACCAGGTGAGTGATTTGACTCTTGGGAAAATGGCGCCATTCTTGGACGGCACGAGCCTGCGGGCTGTGTCTTGATACAGTCTCCGGACTGTCTTGTCTGCAGTTTTTGAACTGCCTTGCTTGAACGACACGAGTCGACGGGCTGTGTCTTGGTACGGTCTTTGGACTGTCTTGTCTTGAACTTGGTGGGTCTGCGGACCCTTGAAAAAGGCACAGAGTGTTTGCGAGCAGTTCACCGGACCACTTGGAAATTTGGCCCGTGCTTGAAAAGGTCCGGGACTGCCCGCGAACAATCTGCCAGACCAACTGGTAATTTGGTTAATGTTTGAAAAGGTCTGGGGCTGGAGCCTGTCTTCTCGAATTTGATACAGTCCCCGGACTGTAGGGAGTGGTCCCTGGACCGTTTTTTTTGTTTGGTTCGTGACTAATATTTGTTACTTTATCTTGTCTTAGTTTGTCGATTGTTAGTGTTCTACTTGTCCGTTAGGGACAGTGCATGTGTATTATATTAAGATGCCTTGTTTCAGCAAGTTGGGGAGTTTTGGATGCCGATGTTGTTCTACTGATGCTCGATTGGAAGAGAGCTAGCCTGCACCTCCGGAGCGTTCTCCAAATTTTGACGTATACGTTAAACATAGTATTGGCCCTGTTATGTTTAGCACATTGTGGCATAAATATACGAGGGACAATGCTGAGTTACAGTGGCCACTTACTGGCTCGTTTGATGAACAGAAATTGAATTTCTTGCAGGACAAGTTGTTAGCTAGGAGGAGCAGACAGTCGATGTTTGATTCTCTAAGAGTATGGCAGAAAGAAGCAAAGCAGCGATGGCTGAGAGCAGAGAAAGAGGCCCGGAAGAGGCAGACGCAAACTATAACACAGAAAGCAGTAGCCTATGAAAGAGGAAAGATAGAGAAGGGTATAGAATGTGCAGATAGAAAGTTTCGGTTACAGACAGATAAGTGTTATGTTACTAGAGAGGAAGGTGATGATTTCGTCGAAGAGCTATTGGATTCTCGTCCTCCTCCTCCTTATGCCCCTGCACGGATATACCCAGCAGTCCCGACCTCTCAGTCCTTGGCCTCTAGTGCCGTCCCTTCTAGCATTCCTGTTTCTAGCGCTACCGCTTCAGCCCCGGCCCCTCTTGCTTCTCTTCTACTCACACCAGTCACCGGGGCCGGTGCTGTTAGCTCCCCCGTCCAGTCTATCAGCTCTGGCTCGACTGCTACTCCCCCTTTCACCCCTACCACCCTGTCTCCCTACATGATGGTATGTTAGGGTTTGTGTAAAAAACATAGCACAACCTCACACTGAGTCATAAGGTCATATGTACAATCATATTGTTATTGTGTACTTTGTGGAGAAAACAGTATGTAAATAGTCCTTGGTTTATTATTAGTATGCACAATTATCATGAGGCTTTATAATCTGCACTAAAACCCTTGTAAAAATCATTGCATTTACTTGTGCTTGTTTCTGGTGTAAAAGTCAAGGAGCTTTCCTAAAAAATCATGCTGCCAAATCAAAACGAATTTTCATAAATAACAAGTTATCTACTTGACAGTTGAGGCACGTGCGCCACGTTTCTTTGCCTCCCCAACTGAAGAACCCCACCCTTCAAGAACTCTATAAAAGGCCTTCAAACCCAATCGCACACGCTTGCGCTCATTTGCATTCTTCCTCACCTGCATTCCAGAGATGTCTTCGTGCCTGCAGTGAGAGGTTCCTTTTCATTGAAGCTTCCGTTCCCAGCTGAGTCTCCACAGCAACGCTGACTCGGAGATTCTTCTTTCCTGTCCTGACACTTTTCAGCTCCGTCCTGAAACAAAAAAGAAAAGCATAGAGAAAAGTCACGTAAGGTTATCGCTTGTGTGAATAGAAGTGCACTCGAAGAAACTAAGGTATTTAAGCATTTTGATTTACTATTTCTTTCGTTTGGAATCTATGCTATTTGCTTACAAAAAAAGATAATTTGTGAGCTTTCAAGGCAAGACGCTATCATTTCTTAGTGCGCACCAACAAGAAACGATCTTTGAGAATTAAAGCATGCTTACAGGATTGCGCGCGCATCGCGACCTAAAATGGCCGCCCGCCGCTAGAGCTCCGCTTCGCGCCGGACCTTCACCGCGATTTTAGAGCGGTTCTACTGCTCGTTTTTCACAAAGAATGACAGATTTGTGAATCGGAAGATGGACACCTTCAGAAAATATGTTTTTTACGCGGAGGCTGGAAATTATCTGGGTTGACTCCATACAGGTGACTCTCTCATATTGGTGATGGCCGCCATTTTGTATGACTTTTTCTTTGGTCTTTTTTCCTCACAAATCACTATATGCTGACTTTCTTGGCAGTTTTTTGGATATTTTCAGCACAATATAGGCATTTTCTTTCCCTGACGCTTGTTTTTTAAGGGAGAACTCTTTTGAGGTACTGTGTTTTTTCTTCTACGCAATACCGTATCTTCTCCTCACTAATTTTACCACGCTTCATGGGTAGAAGTAGACGCCTACTCCATCATAACAAAGCAGTGGAGGTGCATCTTTCTGCTGCCACCAGTGGAGCAAACGTTCCGACCTTCAACAAATTCTCCTGCTTATCGGATCTTTTGCCACAAGAGAACTGCTCCTCCCTCACAGAAAATCCTAACAACATGGCATCCAAAATGTCGTTACCCTCAACTACCAATAAGAGACCTAAGCAGGATTCTCCTTCTCCACCTAAGTCTTCCTCTCCAATCTCTTTAGACATGGTCTGGGAGGAGTTGCGCTCACTACGCCCATTTATTGAGGAAACAAACTCCAGACTCCAATCGTTGGATGACAAGTGGTCTTCTATGGAGTCCCGTATCAATGTGGTGGAACAACATCTTGACGACGTGCGGTCCTCATCTTCAAAAATTTCCGTGCTGGAGAAGGAAGTTTCACAACTAAAGAGAGTCACTGAGGATTTTGAAAATAGAAATCGACGCAATAACTTACGCATTTATGGCCTTCCTGAAGGCCTTGAGGGTGATGATCCTGTCACATACTTTGCGTCTTTTCTACCACAGTTTTTGGATCTCCCTTCTACGACTAAATTGAACATCCAGCGTGCTCATAGATTGGGCCCTCGTCTCTCATCGACATCGGCTCCTTCAAATCCTCGTGGGATTATAATATTGTTTCTGCAGTTCACTGACCTTCTGTTAGTACTTAATGCTGCCAAAGCCAAAAGAACCTCTCCTGGTTAGGTACCAAAGTATTTATCTCCCAAGATGTCTCTACATTGACTGCCAAACGCCGAAAGGAATTTCTGGATCTTCGTCCTGCTCTTCGCTCCTTGGGTGCACGTTATGGCCTATTTCACCCTTGCTTATTTAAGGTTACTCATCTCAATAAGACTTCTACTTTTGAGGACCCTGCTGACCTTCGCAGATTTATCCAGTCATGTTCTGCTACGTCGATGGAAACTACTCCTTCCTCATCTGGAACTTGAGTTTTGTTTTCCTTTTATGGTCCTAATGCATTGAAGATATTGCTCTAACCTCCTTTCTTTTACAGGTCACCGTAATTTCTTCAGATTATATATGTCTTCCTTATTTTTCTATAATACTATGCCTTATGTTCCATTCTATGCCTCCCCTTTTCCTTCTCCTCCTTGTTCATCTTCCTTTCTCTATTTATGTATCAGCCTCTCATTTTCTACTTAGCCTTCTTCCTTGTTGTGTATTATTATTCTTTTTCCTTCTTATTCTATACCTGGTTATATGACTATATTACGTTATTGTATGGAATTGTTTGTTCTCTTATTTCTCATATATTTCTTTGTCTCCATTTGCAGATATAATCTATTTTGTTAGATTTTATTCCTCTTCTACATGCTTGCTCCTGTGTGTACTTTATCATATTGATGTCCTGGTGTGTTGTGTTGCTCCCCGTTGGGTGTGCTGTTTCCATTGTCCCTTGCCGCCTTTCGTTTTCTCCTTTACCCCTTAAGGTACGTATTGCAGTCGTCATTTTATTCTGACATGTACTGTCTTTTCTTGTTTACCTCCCTCTTTCCCTCTTTTTTACTTCTCCTTCTTTCTTCTATTCTTCGTACTACTCTCTTCTATTTACCCCACTGGGTTTTCTATTTTCTTTTTTATCTTCTCTTTTGTCTTTTACTCCATTTGTTTATTGTTGCATATTTTATTCTTTATACACTTCAAATGATGTTACATTTAGAGTTATTTCCTGGAATGTGAAAGGTTTTGTTAATCCAATCAAAAGGCAGAGAATTTTATCCCATCTTGCCTCTTATAACCCTGATTTAGTTCTTTTGCAAGAAACTCATCTTACTGAAGCCGAGGCGTTAAAACTGAAGAAAGGCTGGGTGGGCTCAGTTTTAGTCTCCCCTACTTCTAACAAGAAAAATGGTGTTGTAATTTTATGCCACAAAAAATTGAATTGTAAAGTTATGTCACAGGAAACTGATTCAGAAGGCAGATGGTTGTTGGCTCAATTGTTAATTAATAATATTTCGTTAACTGTTTTTAATATCTATGGCCCTACCCACCCTGATTGTTCCTTTTGGCCTTTAATTACACAGAAATGTATTCAATTCAGAGATAATCTCTTTATCTTAGGAGGCGATTGCAATCAAATCATGGATCCTTTTCTTGACCGTCAATCCCAGGTGCGCTTCATTCCGCATAAGACTCATAAACATTTTCTTGACACTATCTCCCAAACACACCTCGTGGACTCTTGGAGACTTTCCCATCCCGACACTCTTGACTTTTCCTTTTTTTCCCTCCTCATAATTCTCTTTCCCGTCTGGACTATATTTTTCTCTCTCAACCTTTATCTCAGAACTTGCTCTCCTCCTCTATCGAGCCTATTGTCATTTCTGATCATGCCCCAATTGTAACCGACCTGGATTTACTCCCTCCACATCCCAAGTCTTCCCGCTGGCGTTTTAATAACTCCCTCCTTTTTGACCCTCTCTTCTCCTCCGCTTTCACTATCTTTACCAATGAATTTTTTGCCCTAAATAAAGACTCTGCTTCCTCACCTCATATATTATGGGACTCCTTTAAGGCGACCGCAAGAGGTTTTATTATAGATTTTGTTTCGAAAAAGAAGAAGCGCTTTCTTCATCAACGTAAGGCCACACTGGCGCATATTAAAGCTCTAGAACATAAGTTCTATACTTCACCCGCGGACTCGGTCTTACCGGCTCTGATGCGCGCTAAACTGGCTTTTAATAAATCTACGACTGACAATGCATCTTCAATTCTTCTGCGTACTAGTGCTCGCTATTACGGAGTTAGAAATAAAGCAGGAAAACTTTTGGCAAACTACCTCAAGACCCGTAAAGAACGTACTTTGATTGATTCCATTTATTCTTCAGATGGCTCTCTCGTTCATAAAGATCAAGATATTCTTAACGAATTTAAAATCTTCTATAAAGACCTCTATACCCCAGAATCTCCTCCTTCCAGTTCTCTTATTCAGTCTTATTTTGACAAACTTCCAACCCCATCTAATTTTCATCTTGACCTTTCTGACCTTGAAGCTCATCTGTCCCTTAATGAACTATCCACTGCTTTATGTACTTTAAAGAAAGGAAAACTCCTGGTCCGGATGGCTTCTCAGTCGAATTTTACTTACATTTTCTAATCTATTACTTCCTAAACTATTAACCCTTTTTCAATCATTCTACCTTACCGGCAAGACGGAAGGTACTTTTCAGAAGCCACAATTTGTCTGATACATAAAGAAGGCCGAGACCCTATGTTCTGTAAAAACTACCGCCCAATTTCTTTGGTTAATGTAGACTATAAGCTTTTTGCCAAAATTCTTGCCTTACGTTTAGACCCGCTTATGCCTCATCTAGTGGGTAAAGAACAATGCGGCTTCGTCAAGGGTAGATTGACATCAGATAACTCCAGACTTTTTCTTAATGTCTTAAACAAAATCCCTTCTCTCTCTACATCTCTGGCGGCCATTTCTGTCGATGCGGAAAAAGCATTTGATAGAGTTGACTGGTCCTTTCTATTCGCATCCTTAAAATGGCATGGTTTTGGCCCTCAATTCATTTCACTTATTTCTTTATTATACTCAGCCCCCAGAGCCTCTGTATTAGTTAATGGCTGTATTTCATCCTATTTTCCTCTCCAGCGCGGAGTCCGTCAAGGTTGTCCTCTTTCTCCTCTTCTCTTTATCTTAGCTCTTGAACCCTTCTTATCCTCAATACGCAATAATGATTCTATATCTGGCTTCCTTTACGGTGACCAACATCTAAAACTCTCAGCTTACGCAGATGACATCCTACTTTTTGTCTCCACTCCCGAAATCTCTATCCCTCCTCTATTACACGAATTTGCTTCCTTCTCTCTTGTTTCTGGTTATAAAATCAATTCAGATAAAACAGAAATTCTCCCTCTTACCAAATTTTGTCTTCCTCATTCTTTTTCTACCACTGGATTTGCATGGAACAGCTCTAAAATAAAATACTTAGGTGTATGGTTTTCGAACTCCATCACCGCTTCTGTTAAATTGAATATGAAGGCGGTCTTCTCTCGAATTGACAATTTACTTTCCTTTTGGAATCCTTTGTTTCTCTCTTGGTGGGGTCGATTGGATTCCATTAAGATGATGATCTCCCCTATTTTAATTTACTCTCTCTCCATGCTTCCCGTCCATATTCCTGTCTCCTACTTTAAACAAATAGATTCTCGCCTTTCTAAATTCCTCTGGAACAATAAAAAGCCAGGATCTCCTTATCCTTTCTTCGTAAGACAAAATCTAATGGAGGTGTGAACTTTCCTGATTTTCGCCTTTACCATAAATCATTTTGTCTCCGTCAGGCCTCGAGATGGCTTCTTTCCAACCCCTCTTCTTTCACTCCCCTTTGGCTTACTATTGAACGTGCTCTATTATTACCCTTCACCTTAAGGGAAGTTTTGGCCTTCTCTGCTAAATCTCCCCATACTTTTATGCCTTTGTTCAAACATACTTGTACCTTACTAAGACCTTTGACACAACCGGAACGCATTTCAAGAGAATCCTTTTTAGATTCTCCAATTTGGCACAATTCCATTATTACTATTAATAACAGATCCATCTTTTGGAAATCCTGGAGATTAAAGGGTATAATCTGGGTTAAACATCTTTTTGATGGTTCGTCTCCGTGCTCTTTTCCCCAATTTCAAGCTTCATTTCATTGTCCTCGCTCCTTCCTACAGAAATTCACCACTCTAATGTCGGTCATTCTCGACACTTTCTATTCTCTCCCCTCTTCCCCTCCTCCTTCTACTCTAAACTCTCTTCACACGATCCTTCTATCTCTACCTAAAGCTTCTCTCATTTATAAATATTATTCAGCTCCTAATCCAGAACGTACTAAAACTAAATTGGAACTTTCATGGGAATCTGATCTGGGATGTGAATGGTCTATCATCTTCTGGGACAAACTTTGGTCCCGCTCTCTCAAAATCTCTCGCTCTGCTTCTCTCACTCAATCTATGTTTTCCTCTATCACAGACTCTATTTTACCCCTATATCTATTGCTAGATTTTCCCACTCTACTGATACTAACTGCTGGACCTGTGGTACTTCTACTGCTGATCTTATACATCTTCTTTTTCTTTGCCCTTCGGTCTCTCTCTTTTGGGAAAAGGTCTGGTCCTATATTTCTCGTATTTTCACCATTACCATCCCTTATTCTCTCCCTCTTCTTTTCTCTGGTAGTCTATATGACTCCTTAAATCTTCCCCTTACACACATGGTCTTTTCGACCTTATGCTTGCACTAGCCTTTCAACACATCACTCTCAACTGGAAAAACTTCACAAAGCTTTCTCTTCAACACTGGTGGAATAGTCTCTGCCACTTTCATCGTCTTGATATTGCTTTCGCCTCCTCCTGTAGACCAAAAGTTAATAGAGATCTTTTTTGGTTACCCCTGACTCAATACTTGGATAATCTAGTATTAGCAGATAACTCTCGTTCCCATTCTGAAAATTTTAAACCTCCCTGAATGTACATTTTCTCTGCTTATTGTTCCTTACCTTTCTTGGTTTGTTGTATTTATTAAGTATACTAGTAATACTACTTACATTCCTATGTAAATATGCATTATTTTATTTAATTTTGTCAAGTTGCAAAATATTCTCTTCCCCCCTCTTTTCCTTCTCCCTCCCCCCCCCCTTTTTCCTTTATTCCTTGTAAAATCAAAAATAGCTTTCTCCTTTGTTTCTTAATCTAGCCACTGTTTTGATATTTCTTTTTTCAATATGTTTACTCTGTATTGCTGGTCTTTGCATTTCTTATAATTCTTTAATAAAGCTTTTAAACACAAAAGCATGCTTACAGATAATTACCTTGGAATCTTGGAACATTTCCCTGAATCTTGAAATAACGAAGGTCAGCCAGTACGCCTGCAAAGAAAAAAGATCAAGAGAAAAGAACAATATATCAGAACATTTTCAGAGTCATTATATATGTTATTAGGAGACATTATATATTATTATGGAAGTTCATTATTAGTAAGTGAGAGACAAGAGCACATAATACTGTGGACTATGATTGGTGCATAATAGTGAATATTGTTCCTTTACTTTTACAGATATTTGTCAGAATAATAATTTAAGCTGCATATTTAAACGAACACTGTTCTGGTGAAAATAATCACAAGCACAGAAAGGTATTTTATTTAAGATGTTTATGTTTAATAGATAGACAAATTGAAAACAGTATATAAGAAGAGTTAATGAGTGTACACTTGTGTTTTATTTAGAAATCAGCTCACAGACGCAATCATACCTGAAACAAGGAAAAGAGTGACGTCAATTGGAGCTGAAACCAGAGGAGTGTTTTCTTTTCGTTTATTATTTTGTCCCATTTTTCCCCTTCCCCTGGAGATCTATTCTCATCGGACTGCGTTGTGAATTCAGTCAGATGGGTATAGGTTTTTAGGGGCAGAAGAGAAATATCGTCTCATCTCTCAAGTTGAACAACCTGGACTTCAGGTGAGTGAAGGTTTAACAGAACCACCTGTCTCTGCGTCTGCTCCTTCCCCCGTGAGTGTGACACACCAGGCACAGTTGAATGTTGAAACTCCTGCACGTGGAGTGCATGATGTGAACTGGGCAGCAGCGTGAGATCGAATGGATAAAATGTTGGTGCGTTCTGCAGTGGGTGATGAGGAAAAGCAAATGGTGGCGAATCAAGCAGCTCAGTGGGCTCGGCACCCGATCTATAGTGTGGAGGATGTGTGGAGTGTGATGAAAGATTACGAGCTGTTTATACAGCAGCATGCCCTTAAACACGTCAGCAATGCTGATAGGGTTGTGGGAACAGTGTTTTCAAGGTGTTGCACCGCAAATAATATATGACATACGGGATAGGGTATATGCGGCAGGTATGGCTCCCAATGAGGTTTTTAGCAATATAACAACACTAGTGGGTTACCGAGGTAGATTGCTCCAGAAGGTTCCGATAATGGGGACAAAGCATCCCATGAGGGAAGTTCATCCCATTTACCACCCTGAAATTCCAGAACGGCGCGATTCCACCGATGCTGTGATTAGACGACGGGTCGACGCTCGGTTTCAGGAACAGTGGATCTATACTCCTTGGAAGAGGAGTGAGGTCCTATCCTTAAAGAGCCAGCTGCCGGACCCCCGGAAAAACCCTACTGCATATTATAAAGAATTGACGGAAGCGGCCTCCTCCACAGTAATGACGCTAGCTGACATAGAGCTGTTTTTCGGCCTGTTGGTACCGGTAGATATATGGAGGCAGGTCCATACGCAAGATCATGTACTAGAGTTGGGGGGCACGTGGGATGAGATCAGGGCTTGGGATAAGGAGCATAAACCCAGCGACAAGCCGAAAGCGGAGCTCCTTGCTTTGCCAGGGCGTATTATCACATACATGCACTCACTTATCCCGCCAAAGAGAGTGGTTTGGGATGAATTGACTGCGTGTTGCCAGAAGAAGGATGAGAGTGTGTCGGATTTCTTTACCAGATTTGAAGGGGTGTTTTTAGATTTTAGTGGACAGGACCTGTCACAGGAGGGTGGTGTTCGTTTATTTGTCAACAGATTTGTCACTAACTTGCTTCCAGAGATTGCAACACGGTTGCAGGCTTCGGAAAGTACTTGGACGACATCATCCCCATCAGTGATATTGAGTATGGCACAATATTACGAACATAGAGAGAATGAGGACAAGGAAAGGGTGGAGAAAAAGTCAAAGGATTTGAAGACGAGGGTATTGATGCAGCAAGTTGCGAGGGGAAATGGACGAGGTAGAGGCTCGGGTTCGGCCCAACGGCCGCCCCGGTCTGGCAGGGGTGGTGCTTCAAACGCGCCCCTCCGGCTCAATCAATGTGCGTACTGCAACCAGGAGGGACATTGGCGGAATGAGTGTCCGGAGTTGTTACAGAAAGGTGAGGCCCGAGGGGTCGGGGTTTTCGAGGACGCAGACGAGGAACAGGAGGTAGAGGGGGGATGCAGTCAGAGGATACATCACACAATAGGCAGAGCGGGAATTATTTTGACGACCCCCAAGGACGGCATTACTATCATGACGATTATGACATGGACGAAGTGACAGGGTTGTCTCACAGCTAGGACAGCCGAGGACAGGGCGAGGGACCAGTTCCTGTGCCCATAGATCAGCATGGACCTTATGTCACTGCTGATTTACAGGGTAATACTGAAATTTTTTTTGTTGATACAGGGGCTATGAATAGCTCTGTTTCCCATTCACTGGTCCCGGGGGCAGCTCTGTCTGGCCAAAACAATGCGTCGGTGGGTTTCTCAGTCTTACCGGTCATTAGCCCCATTTCTAAGCCTCTTGCTTTGGCTATTGGCCCCTTTACGGTCGATTCACCATTTTTACTGACGTCAAATTGTGGAGAAAATTTGTTAGGACTTGATTTGTTAAAAAAGTTGCGTGCGACAATTTTTTGTTCTCCAGATGGTGTTTACATGACTATTGGACTGCAGGTAGCCCATGCCAAACAGTGCTTCGCGAAGGATGCCCCCCTTCCAGCTGAGTTCAGAGATGTGCCACGTACGTTATGGGCTACAGGAGACACGGATGTGGGGTTACTCCAGATCCCGCCAGTTTCTATACAGATCAGAGACAATGCTAAATTGCCACGTATTCCCCAGTACAAGATATCCCAGGCAGGTGAAAAGGCGCTATTGCAAATAATACAGGATTTGATTAAGTCTGGCGTGGTTGAAGAGACTGTGGCGAATGTGTGTAATAGCCCTATTCTCCCCATTCTTAAAAAGGCACCCTTGGATTCTTCTGATGCCCACCCTGACATTTACCGTTTTGTGATAGACCTCAAGGAGGTTAATAAGATCGTAGTTCCCCAATACCCTGTTGTTCCGGACATTACAGCAATCTTAACAATGATTCCCCCATCAGCAAAATTCTTTGTAATTGACTTAAAAAATGCTTTCTTCAGCATACCAATCCATACAGATAGCAGATATCTGTTTGGATTTGCAATAGCCGGTCGGAGCTTTAGATTCTGTTGTGCTCCACAAGGCTATACTGAAAGTCCTAGTATTTATAGCCAAGCCTTGAAAGCTCAATTGGATTCTTTGGAGCTTCCCCCTGGTAATGTGCTGCTGCAGTATGTTGACGACCTCCTTGTGGCCTCGGACAATGAGGATGGCTGCAAAGACGCCACAGTTAAATTATTATTGCATCTGGTGCATCATGGACACATGGTGTCACTTTCTAAATTTCAATATTGTCGACAGGAGGTCACCTATTTAGGTCACCTACTGTCGAAGGAGGGTCGCAGACTAACACCTGAGCGCATAGCTGCCATTACTAACAGGTCTGTCCCTAAAACCCAACGCGAGGTACGCGCGTTTATAGGGATAACATCGTATTGTCGGCATTGGATCCCTAACTACTCGCTACTAACAAAACCCCTTCTTTACCTGACCACCAAAGATTTGCATGAACCCCTGCCTTGGACACCTGCATGCCAGCAAGCTTTTGAGCAATTAAAGACTGCGCTTTGCTCTGCTCCTGTGCTTGGTACTCCTGATTACCAGAAGCATTTTGTGCTCTACGTGCATGAGGTGGACGGTTGCGCGCTTTCTGTTCTAACATAGGGTTTCGGTGGTAAGCAGAGACCCTGCGCCTACTTCTCTGCCATGCTTGATAATGTCGCCAGAGCGCTCCTGAGCTGTCTGAGAGCTGCAGTGGCAGTTTCTATCAGACAATCGGCAGGGCTCGTTCTTGACACGGACCTCACAGTCATGGTACCTCATGCTGTGGATACGCTATTGAATAAGACATAGACGCAGCACCTTACTAGTGCGCATCTGACTGGCTATGAATTAACGCTGTTTGCTCCGCACATTACTATCAAAAGATGTGCTACTCTGAACCCAGCCACGTTACTACCACTCCTTCAGAAGAAAAGGACAATGATGTCCATGATTGTTTATTTCGGACTGAGGAAGAAACAAAGGGACGGGTAGACCTGACTGACGTTTCCTTATCTGACCCCCAAGGGAAACTATATGTCGATGGCTCTTGTTTCAAATTACCAGATGGCACCACCACTGCAGCCTATGAAATCACAACGTTACACACTGTAGTTGAGACATCCTGTATACCACACCAATAGGCCCAAGCTTCAGAGTTGGTTGCCCTCCTCAGGGCTTGTCAGTTGAGTGAGGGACTGGCTGTTAATATCTACACCGACAGCCAGTACGCCTTTGGGGTGGCCCATAATTTTGGGTGCCTCTGGGCGGAGAGAGGGTTCTTGACTTCGCACGGACTGCGGATTCAGAACGGGCCTTTGATACATAGATTGCTGTCCGCATTGACACTTCCCAGTAAGTTAGCAATAGTGAAATGTAGCGCTCATAAGGCTATTACAGATGATGTTGAGAGAGGAAATGCTTTCGCATACCAGACAGCTAAGGAGACAGCTCGATGAAAGATGACAAAGATGTTGGTGGCAGGTCCCGCTAGGGGGGGTCCCAGACAATGGAATGCTCGAGGACACATTGGAGAATGTCAGGGAAATCCAGGGTGAGGCGACTCTAGATGAATTAGCGATGTGGGAGGAGAGAACTGGTCGCTTGGATGAGGATGGGTGTTGGACTGACTTGTCAGGGAAGCAGCGATGGTTGCTGCCTAATTCATATGTGCTCCCTGTTGTGACCATGGCCCACGGCCCGGCGCACATTAGTGCCAAAGGAATATGCAAGTTGCTGGACCCAGTATGGCAGAAGGATAATATCACTAAGACAGCCTAGTGAAGCATTGCATCATTTGTCTGAAGCATAACCCTGGGAAAGGTACTCCTACACCCGCTGGTAACTTTGCACCGCCTTCCTTCCCTTTCGAGGTTCTCCAGATGGATTTCATCAAAATGGAACGAGTTAATAACCTAAAGTATGTGCTAGTAGTGATCTGCGCATTCAGTAAATGGATTGAGGCTTACCCCACTAAAGAGAATACAGCTATGGCGAAGGCACTTCTAAAAGAGTACTTCCCGTGCTATGGGTTGCCACGCCTGATCTGGAGTGACAACGGAAGCCACTTCAATGCAAAAGTCATTGAATTGGTGTGCACAGGTTTGCACATTAAGCAGAAGTTTCATGCAGCGAATCATCCCCAGTCAGAAGGTCTGGTTGAGAAGTACAATGGTACTCTCAAATTGAAGCTAGCAAAGATTCAAGAAAGCACAGGATTGCGATGGCCAGATGCATTACCCTTGGCTTTATTATCTACCAGAGCGACAGCGCATTCTAGAACAGGGTTGTTCCCGTATGAGGTGGTCTTCGGACGCCCTTCTAATGTTTGGGGCGTCACCAGACACAAGCGCTTTTCCGAGATAGAGTACCCCCTGCTTGTAGACTATCTGTATGAATTGTCTAAAGATTTTCGTTCTCTTCATCAACAGATACAAGCCACATTGCGGCCAGTACCAGTACAGCCCGGCGACTATGTGATGATTAAGAACTTCCAATGAAAAAGCAGCCTGGAGCCGAGGTGGAAGGGGCCTGTCATCGTTCATCTCGCCACTAGAACGGCTGTAAAGGTAGACGGCATAAAGAACTGAATCCATACATTTCATGTGAATCGGGTGCCTCTCCCGCTCCCGTACGACCGTTGGGTCAACGAAGGCATCGGTGATCAGGAGTGTGAGAAGGTGGCACGCTTCATTCCCTTCTCTGACGCCCGGGTGAGGTGGGCGCAGACAGACGAAGAAAGTGATGCAGTTCTGTCTGAGGCGATCCCACGAGAGATAAGGGCCGCCCCGGATAACACCGTCTCTGATACACCGGAATCTGAATCTCGATGCCCATCTGATCCGGAGTTTCTGCCCCTTTTTGTTGATGAAACAGTGCCTGCAGTGACCAAATATAATTTGAGGCCCCGAAAGAAGGACGGTGCACCAGCCGAACAGTCTAGGCGTTAGGGAAGGACTTGAGCTTAGGGCGCAGGTGCTGTGCCTAAGGTGCCTGTATTAGACTAGGGTGAACTACACTGGTGCACTGCCCTGGACACTGGACAGGGTAGCTGAGGGCTTTTGCCCAGGAGGGAGGTTGCCCTATCCTGAAAGAAGAAGGATTTGTTTTGCTGCAAGGGCTGCGATTGTGCATCTCCTCTGTGGGAGTGCTTCATACCGTCGTTGATGAACAATAGGAGCCTGCCAGCGAGGCTCTAAACGGACGCTGGGTGATTTGTGCCCCCTGGTACTGTTGTTGCAATAGTGGCTCTAGCTCGTGAAGTTTTCTTTCCCTTGTGACACCTATAGGTTGCCCTTGAAGTTTTCCAAATGTATCCCTTTGGTCGTCCTATCCCTGACGAGGAGCAGCCTTTTGCGGCGCCGCGTCCCACTCCAGATGGTCCTGTTTGGTCCTCTTGGTCCCCCAAGACTAAAATAGTGTTTGTGGTAATAAGTTTGCTTTCTCTGATATTTGTATTTGGGGTGCTGTTTTTCCTGGAAGAAAAATATCCTGTGCATGCTTGGATCAGTAATACACCTGCCCCTCCTGAACATATGTTTGGTACATTAGCGCCTCACAAAGAAGAACACCAGAAGTCCTATAAGGACAATGTTTTTATTCAGATGTTGCATCAAACGCATGCTGTTTATAATACAACAAAATGTTAGGTGTGTGGTTTGCTACCTTCCGTCACGCATTGAAGTGAGAACCTGCTGCCTATGCCTCTATCTCATGTTAACAGCTGTGAGGGATGGTTTACCTTTCTTAGCTTGATTCGCTCATTCTCTCAACCAGACTCCTTGGAACGCAGAAGTACCAGTTTCTGCTCTCTGACAATGAATGTACACTCTCAGCATAGGTCCCCACCTGGTGTTTCCCCTGGAGATGGGCGGTTCGATCGAGTGTTCCTAAGCACTTGCCTCAGAGCAGCAGATCGAGGTAGAAAGGCAAACAGAAAAGGGATGGATAGAGATAGGTTTTCACAGTTCAATATATCTGACTATTACCAATCCTTCCAAGTCCGCAATGTCACTGAAGATAAGCCCATACCCCTGGCGGTGGTAGACGTATTGGCCCCTTTTTGTGTTCAAGGGGCGGGAGACATAGCGGTGGGAGACAGTAGATGCAACACCACTTCCATATTGAGAATGCCCAAAAGTCAGCTCTTGATCCCACCACCTAATGTTTATTTTGTTTGTGGTACTCGTGGCTATGTGTGGCTCCCTGAGGGATGGTTAGGGTGGTGCTACCTTTCTTACCTCCTTCCCCCAGTCTATATAGCCCCTCCCAACTACCACAAAACTCATCGCTTGCAGCGTAGGAGTGCCCCAGCACCCCGAGTTAAGAGAGTTGTTAATCCAGACGATATTGATCAGACAGATACATCCTTGCAGCAATTTACTGACATAATGAAGGGCATTCTGCCGTTCTGGGGTCCCATGTTCAATAGTCGTAATATTCGTCGCCTTGCTAGAGTAGTTGAGGGAGTTATTAATACTACTGCCAGTATACTGACTAATATTACAGTCGAGCTTCAGGCTACAAGGCTCGTTTCTCTTCAAAATCGGATGGTTTTAGACGTCATCCTGTCTGATAGGGGTGGAGCCTGTCGCGTCATCGGCAGCAGCTGCTGTGTGTACATCCCTGATAGTGCCCCTACTGTGTACTCCGCAATACAGAAATTACACAGACTGGCTTCAGACATCCATCAGGATAATGGTTCATGGTCCCTCACAGGGTGGCTTTGGGGTCTGATGACATCATGGGGTTGGAAGATATTACTTGTTCTAATAGCCATCGCAGGAGTTATTTTTACCTGCTGCCTATGCATTAATTGCCTTCCAGCTTGTTGCACCTGTTGTATGAGTAAACTTACCCCTACCCCTACATTGCCAAGAAGTGATAACAAAATTTCTGTTATGATGATGCAGGAAATTCAGGATATGATGCTCATAGACGAGGGCATCTTTGAGTATTAGATGATTTCAATGCTCATGTGTTGCTTGTTTTTCCCTTGTTACCTGAGTGACTATGCAATTCCTTCCTCCCCTTTAGAATTGTAAAGACCCTACCGGATAGTGAATAAAGCTTTCAGCCACCCATGCTAAAAGGAGGGTCTGTTAGGTTTCAAATTCCCATCCCTGTAACGCACTCCTTTCACGTTATATTAGGTTAGCAATGTGTGGCTAAATAGATGCCAGTTGTATTCACGTTATGCAACCCACTGAGTTATCCCCGTAATGCGCAGGCTTCCGTTAGCAAGTCTGACTCCATTTTGTTTTTCGTAATCCTTATTAGGCTGCTTAGACTGTGCCTGAGTTAGGCCTCATGGCTCGTATTGCTTGCCTCAGCAGCACACTGTATTTCGTTATTATTTTTCTTTCTGTCCAAGGCTGTTTCCCGACTTGCTAATGAGGAGGCCATTTTGCTCTCGCATACCTATCTAAGTGTGTAGTTCTGCTCCCACGTTAGGAGACGCTGAGACCCAGCACAGTGGCCTTGGATCTCTGATAACATGTACCCATCTGGCAGGTGGTAGCTCATCTCCCTGTGCCTCCTTTGTTCATGTTCGGCCCAGGCCGGTAGTTTTCCATGGTAGGCAGGGTTGGAGGCTCCTGGGGAAGAATGATTACTCACTGTGGACTGTTGGGGAGTCAATCCCTCGGCAGACATCTTAGGGTGCAGGTCATGATGGACTCCTCTGCAGAGCATTGCTAATAAAATGTAAGTTTGCATTCTCTACTGTCTGACTAACTCTTCATTCTTGGGAAGGCAAAGCAGGTGGTTGTGAGAAAACCCGAGTGGCCCTAGAGGGCCACTTCCTTCATCAGTGGGACAAAAAAAACAAGTGCAGAAGAACTAATAATCACTAGGAATATCAGTGGTGAGAGGTTAAGTTATAGCAGAACCATGAGAATAAGGAACAGGTGTACGAGAGCAAGGAGGATCAGGACGGCATTGGGGAGGACATTGAAAATCAGGATCAGAAGCATATTGGCCATTATGACAGGAGACCACATAAGCAGGATAGGGATCAGGAATACCAGGGGGAGGAGGACCAATGGCACCAGGATGGACAGCACAAGGAGGACAATGTAGCCTAAAGGATCATGACCAGGAGGTCCAGAAACAGGACTAAGAGGGCTGTGAAGATCAGGACCTACTGGACCAGGTTGAGAAGGGGACCAAGTGGAGCAGATCAATCATCTTGGGTAGCAGGACAAGGGTGAGGCAATCAGATATAAAAAGACCAGAGCAGGGAAGACTAAGGGGACTGGACAAGAGTGGGTAGAAGGACCATGACCAAAATCAAATGACAAGGCTCAGGAGAAATGGAACTAAGACCAACTACCAAAATGACAGCAGAAGTTTTGAACATGAGGCATCACAAATATGACATCCAATGGACGGGCAATAAAAAAAGAGCCATTTAAGGGAATAAGGCACATTCAGTCTTTAGGAGAGCACAACAATAGATTTTTACTAGGCATGGGCAAAATGTTGTTTACGTCAGAGCAATCAAAGTAATTTTGGTAATTTCACATTACTCTTATGACCTGAAATTACTGAACTTACGCAATGATGCAGTTTGTGTAATTTACGGTAATTTGTAGCAAAAATGCCTACCACAAGAGCACAGGAACAGAGTGCGAGCAACTGTTGGCTGCAGCTGTTCATGTTCTGTTACATTTTGCACTATTTTCTTATTGCAAAATGCAGGGTTAGTCTCCTCTTCTGTAGTTTAGCTGTAATTTCATTTAATTATGCTACAGCAAATTATTGGAGTCAAGCCCACCCCTAATGTTTACACGCAAAACCAACATCCTTGGTTTAAATGATGGAAATTCCTTGGATGTCACTACAACAATGACCTAATATCAGGATTATTACAGTTTTGTGCATCGCTGATTTTCAATAGAAAACCTCAGTTCTTTCATTAAAAAGACTAGAGATTTCCCAAATAATCCTTACTTGCATTTTCACTCGGTCCTCTTGTGATTTATCCCACATAGGCCACACAATATCAACCATGCACAACAGTTAAGGATGCTTTTTACCTGACAAACACCAAGTACTTTGAGACCTTATCATGGGCAAGAATAACTATGCAAATCTTGCAATAGAAAGTAGTACAATCTTGTCGAAGTGCTTGTTCCTTTTGATTTCCATCTTGTTCTGCATTTTGAAGCCAAGAATCACTGGTCAGACCTGTATGGACTGGTCATGTTTACTGGTCATGTTTGTTTTGTTGATCCCAAGCCAGACAGCCCTCCCCATCTGTTCTCATATTCACACAGACTAATAGCAACCTCAAAAGCAGAGGATACATGGGTTTCCCTAGAGCAGGAGAAAACCTAATATGATAAAAAGGAATGCATTGGCAGCTTTCTCTTCATCCACCAACAGCAATTGGTTTTAGGGAGGTGGGCTTAAGAAGCATTATGTGCAGGGAAGCATGTCCATCATGCTATAAGGCAGCCTGCTGCAGTAGGGCCACCAACTTGTTTAGCTTGCCCTTGGGTTCAAATGTACCCCGTCAGTCACCCAATATCCGTAAACCAAACATACTGAGCTTCCATACATGATGGAGGCAGGAGACTACAGTTTGGAGATCTGGACTGCCAACAGCCAATCTTTCCACAGTGATTTGGGTTAAAAGGCATGCGCCCAAGCAATATTGGTTCTTGATTAGCAGTAAGCCTGGGTTGATGGGCAATGGTAAGCCTCAATTTTGGGTTTCATTTAGTCATCGAAGCCCCACCACACCAATCAGAAAAGCAAAAGGATGCAGCACTTGCAGAGCACACTCACAATTGTTCACTTGACCCAGAGGAATTGCAGGTATAGTACATATAACTGAAAGAATAGGACTGAATAGCATTTCCAAACTACACACAGGACTTACTTCCTATTCATTTAGATAAGTCCATTTAAATATTCAATAACATAATCACACGCTTTTACTCCCTCAAACTCTCATGATAATAATCCTGAGAACATTTTTAATGTTTCTATCAGATTCCCCAATGCATTCTTTGTTATTACCACAAGAACCACAACACTGGCTTAAGGATGGAAGAATCATTTCATTTTTGGTATATGGGATACAGAAATCTGCCGGTCGGAAGACTGAATACATCTTATTTACATAAAGAAAATATAAGTGGTGCTAAGTTTCATCCTTAATGCATCTACATGGCTGTACTTGTTGACTCTGTAGTCTAACACTAATTTAAAGGCCTAATCATAATTCTAATGTCAAAATGAGAGGCTTAATTGACTATACATTCATGGGGTTATTGTTAATGTTCCTCGCCTTGGTCCATCATGGCTCATTTGCCGGACTAGAGCAACGACAATTTCCATCACTGGTTTCCATTTGCAGTGCTCCTACCTCTAAAAGGGGAATGGCAACCACCATGGGTGATGAACAGAGGAAGGCTTCCTTCCTTCTTCCCTGTGTACCTGTGCAGCTATTAGCTCTATTTCTCCATGCCTTCTCACTCCACATTTTGGTAGAGTGGAAGAGCTGTTTCCTAGGTGATGAGGGTTTTGGGTAGCCTTTCTGGGGGAAGTTGAGGTTCCTGAATGCAGCTATTAGTTTTTCTACTAGGGTATGTTTTGTACTTTGCTACTTGTGTGACAGCACTGCATTGTTTAAGATCTGGGCATGCAGGTTGAGGGAAACTAGGAGGGGATACAAAGAGGATGTATTTTATCATTGAAGAAAGGAGCCAGTTTGGAGAAGCAGGCATCTAAAAGGACAGAGTGGAAACGGAAAGGAGTGTGAGGGCAAGGATCATGGGGAAGAAGATAGGGAAGGAGGCCATAGGGCAGTTAGATGGTAACATTGAGGATTAAAAAGACAGAGAAAGGTGTAATGATGCTGTGGATGGGTAAGTATAATCAAGGGCTTTAAGGGTTGGGTGATTTTGGTATGTACAGTGTATTAGTGAGGTGCTTGAAATACGATATGTATTGCCAGAGTTAGTGCAGGCACGTGTGCTGCCTAGCCCAAATCCCTGCTTTCTTTAGCGAGAAACCTGCTATATTCAGGGGTATTTCTAAATGCACTATGTCATGATTATGAAATGAAAATTATTTTTTCTCTTGTGTTGACTTTGAGATATCACAATGACTTAGTGCCAAAGTCCAGCAGTCTGCACTCACCTGTAGTGATCTTGGGGTTGTCATCCACTAGCTTGTGTTTTCTCTGCAGTAATCACCACGTCAGGAGCCCGGTCTTATGAGGCTCTTACTGATGATGTCAACACGTTCCACTCTACGCATAGGGCATGTGAAAATCAAACAGGATGCACAGAAATCACTCACAGAAGCACATGATGTTTAAAATGACTGTATGTGTATGAACATGTGTTGCTGGCTCCCTCCTTGTGATGTGCACGCGCTGCTCAATAAAATAGACACACATCTAAATAGTCATGACTCCCACAGAATGTCATTACCTTTGCATCCGCAAAAACAGCATCAAAACTCTACTGTCTATTGCTAATTCTAAACCTAACTTTACGTCCTAAACCTAAACTAAAGCACTTCACCTAAACATAACCCGAATCATCTTTAAATGCTTTACTTTTTCTGTGCTTTGCTATATCTGAATTTTGGTGTTGCGCATTCTCAATGCTTTAAATTAGGTACTTTTAAATATACCTGATATTAAACACTTGTAAAATGTATTTGAATTCTGGTTTGCAGACACTTCGGTGTGACAGCACTGGGACCACAAAGATCTAAATACTTCAGTGTAATCCTGGAGGGTACTTAATATTCCAGTTCTATTCCTATTGCTGTACTGCAAATTTGCAAACACAAGTGTGCTAAAACAGCCAGGCAATCACTAATTCATACAATTTCTCGATCCAATGCCCTTTCACTAACTCATTCTCTCACACACTCCCTAAGTTACTAACTTGCTCATGAACTAACTTACTTACTCCCTCTCTCAACCTTCACGTAATTGCTCACTTTCTCTCTAGCTTATCCTTTCCTTTGCACCCCTAGCTTCAAGTCCCTTATGTGACAATGTGCTTCAGACTGTCATCCAACTGCATGGTGGACCACCTCAAGGTTTCATCAGGGAAAAAAAGGGCCAGTTGTAAAAAGGATGTGGCAGAGATGTGATTGTAAGAACTCTTTCAAATAAGTGTGGACCCTCTTCCAAAATTACAATCCATATTCAGTTATTTACTTTCCCAACAGGGATGCTGTTGATATTGGGACTACAATTGATGCCAAAAGATTTTACTTTTGGATGGGGGAACACTGGTGAGTGTTGGACTTAATTTCTATGGACGTATTGTGAATAATGGTAGATGCTCTGTCACTCAATTGGGTAATTGCAACATTTTCAGATCATCTCCAAAGAGGGTGCATAGAAAGTTTTTGGTCTAGCTCCATCCGGGCTCGGAGGAGTTCATTCATTATTTCGCATTCGCAAATGTGAGCAACCAGGGTGAGTAGCCCCGGAATATGATTTTTCATGTGCATATAAATATTATAACACACACCACACTAATAGGAGTTTCGTTTTCCATTCTACATAGTCTGTCGTTAGGCTGCTTTGTCCTGAGGAAGACCCTATCTGATGTATCTACATACACACATATCTACAGGGTATAAACTTCGACGTGAAACAGTCTCATGTGCAGGCTCACTATAGCTAGAAATTAATAAGAAAGTGCAGGTTATAGTGGAAGATCGGAGAAGGACAGAGAATTTATGTTATTGTCTTGTTTAGGTTTGAATCTGATACGTCACTTATTTTTACTTTTGTCACTTTAGTCACTTGTTGAATTGTCTTCGTATTTGTTATCTTGTCTTTTTGTCTGACAGCCCGTATTTATTGACATTACAAAATTGCTTGTTGAAAAATCTTCTATGAATAATATAGCAAATCTTTTTTTAAATAAGAAATAAATTCATGTATATTTGCTAAACTGTTGTAGGTGTGGTGTATTCAGGACTGTTGATTATAATTAATCTATGTTTGAAGAAATGTCTTGGTTCTAAATAAGCACCCCTCTGTCAATTCTTTAAACTACACACAAAGGGTTGAGTTTGGGTCTGCACATCTTGATCTTGGTCTCAGTGAAGAGCCCATCTTCTGACAGTCTGGTCTAGGCTCTGAACAGGATGGACAGTGGGTTGCCTACTCACTTCTCACTTTTACTTTAAAATGAATACATGTACTTGTTTTTTCTCCTGCTATGGGCTCATTCAACAAGCAATGCAGGAACATTGAACATAAAGTGCAGCTGCCATGCTGAGCTCCACACTGAAGTGTCCACACACTCTAAGTGCTGTGCAGTGCTGAAAGCTGAGTACTGAAACCCTCAACAGTGAGCCTCGTTACAGCCAGTATCTGCTGCCGCACAAGGGTGGAGTGGAGACTTCAATACCCAGCTGCCCCAGCCCGGAGGAGTGCCGTAACGATTGCCGTAGTAGCTGGAGTGCCATGGAATCACCCGAGGCGATCTGTAGCGTGGGTCGTGCCAGGGCATGGCCTGGACGAAGACCGGGCCAAGAGCTGGCTTGTCTGTGCCTGTCCGCATCCATGCGAGGCCGCCCCCCCACCCCCTCACCTCGGTTCTGGGCTCCCGCATTCCTGCTGGCATCTATTTGAGAATACTGCAATAGCCAGGAAGATCCTGTTTCCTTCCACTCTGGAATGTACTCCATCCCTTTTCATTTACGCTCTGCTGCCCATCCTGTCTATCCTGCTCACTCGTCCAACGGGACTCCAACGAAAGTTCGGGAGGAACCCCTGGAGGGGTAATGGTCTTGCATACCCCACATCACCAGCTACACTCTGGGAGGACTGCAAACCCCAGAGTGCATCACCCGCCACACAGCTGCTGTGAGTGCCGCGAGCGAGGGGAGGTGGGGTCATCGCGCTTATAGCACAGCCTCTCCCCCCGCGGCGCGGAGACCTTTTCATTCACGCTCTGCTGCCCATCCTGTCTATCCTGCTCACTCGTCCAACGGGACGCCAACGAAAGTTCGGGAGGAACCCCTGGAGGGGTAAGGGTCTTGCATACCCCACATCACCAGCTACACTCTGGGAGGACTGCAAACCCCTGAGTGCATCACCCGCCACACAGCTGCTGTGAGTGCCGCGAGCGAGGGGGAGGCGGAGTCATCGCGCTTATAGCGCAGCCTCTCCCCCCGCGGCGCGGGAGACCTTTTCATTCATGCTCTGCTGCCCATCCCGTCTATCCTGCTCACTCGTCCAACGGGACGCCAACGAAAGTTCGGGAGGAACCCCTGGAGGGGTAAGGGTCTTGCATACCCCACATCACCAGCTACACTCTGGGAGGACTGCAAACCCCAGAGTGCATCACCCGCCACACAGCTGCTGTGAGTGCCGCGAGCGAGGGGGAGGCGGGGTCATCGCGCTTATAGCGCAGCCTCTCCCACCACGGCGCAGGACGTGTGCGGGACGATGCCCGGATGAAGCCCGGACCAAGGGCGGGCCCATCTGAGCCCGTCAGAGACTGGAGGATACTGGGCTGGGCTATGGTATTGACATTTCATTGTGACATTCGGCTGTCTCATTGACTATATTGCTTACATTGTGATTCTCTATTTAGTTGTTAGTTTTATTCTTATATTGTACATCTATAAGTAGTTTCCCCCATAGGAATCTGGTTAAGTAAATAATTTTGATAACATAGTGATCTGTTACAGGGATATAATTCTGTAGGAGGAGAGGATGAGTAAGCTAAAACCTCTTACGGGGCAGGGGATGGTTGGGACCCTTGATGCCTTTCTGCAGAGGGCCGAATCGGTCCTTAGGCATGAAATCACACTAACGGAACGTAGGTTATCATTTGAGCCGCAAGATGGTCCCCTGCGCCCACTAACTCACCACCCTGAAGTATTAATTACTACTGTAATGGGATCCCCAAAATCTGACCAACTCAAAGAGGCTCCATTGCCCATATCATCCTTGGTGGAGTCCACATCGCTGATGCAATTAGCTCCACCTTCAACTGCACGGAAAGTACCCAATCAGGTTATAATAACAAAACCCAATGTTCAAACGAGAGGTCAAAAAATGAAGATCAGTCAGGGCAAAGGTTTAGTGCCACCATCAAAAAAAAGGCGAGGGCAGGGATCTAATACGCATAAGACATTGTGCCATAGGCAAAATAATTCAGGGATAGAGCCAGAAAATATAAGTTCAGCACTTCAGCAGCGAACCGTGAGAGTATAGGTGCAAAATTTGCAATGGGGGAGACACCAGAGACGACCCAGCAGGGTTTCTTAGATAAATTAGAGGGCATCTTTTCAACCCTAATTAGACCTGTCTTAACTAAGCTATCGGTTATAGAAGAAAGACTTCAGGGTCTGGAAGGGGCCGTTAAACGTTCATTAGAATTTATACATCCATCTGTACAGTCATCCCGTGATATAGAGCTCACTGCCAATAATTCTTCGGGTCTCTCTGGCCCGAGTACCCGACACGATACACATGTAGTTAGTACTGTGCCTGTAGCTAGGTCTACAGTTAATTTTGAACGTGAAGTAGCTCCAACGGTGCCCTGTATGCGGTCCTCCCAACAGTCCCTTCAAACCCTTCGCGAGATTGAGAGTGTGTGCTGTAGTGAAGTGACACGTCCTGTGTGCATTACAACTCAGGCGAATCAGGTAACTTCTATTAGGCCACAGACTATGGAGCAAATAAGGGAGTTTAACGGGAGCCAGAAAGATAGCTACTTAATAGAGCCGACGTTTTTACATCTTCCACCAGAGGCCACACCCTATATTGTTGTTCTAACTAATGTACCCCCTTTACAACAGGGAGTTTTTGAGCATTGGTCATCCCTGAAAAATAAGGTACTACATGCAATTTTCATTAAGACGGGCCACACTAATGTTTTCTTTTCAGAGTTTAAGATGGCCCGTCGAATCCCTTGGGTAGGCTGCGCACCTAAAATGTTGGCAGGGGATTGTGTAGTAATCACATTTAGATCTCCGGAATTGGTTAGTAGTATCCTTGAACTGTCCAGGCGCCATATGGTCAGAAAAGGGGGGATGGGTGTGGTTCCTCTAGGTTTTTTCTACCAACCTTCCCTGCTGTCAAAGCAGGCCCCTGTATTTGTTAACAATAGCGGCACTCCACATTATAGATATGGCATCCCAATGTTTAATTCCTTTGACCCCCTCTATAGTTTGGACGGGGTAGATTGACTGGTGCCATCTTCAGGCAACCCCAAAGATAAGTGGGAGTTACAAGATATTATTACCTTGGATACCTCTGAGTATATGGGCCCTTCACGAAACCAGGAACTAATTAGGGCCCTAAATCCCAAGTATCTAGAGGGAACCACAAGTGGGAAGGGAATCGCCGGGGGTTCAGTGTATTTTTTGGAGCAGCATGAGGATACCTCGGGGATACTAACTACATCTAATCTGGATCTCCCTAATGTAGCAGGGCCGCTTGGTAATATATTGTCACCAATACCAGACCTTATAACTCGTACTGTGGCGTCCTGGAATGTTTCTGGGCTACGCTCAAAGGTTCAGAACCCAGTTTGGGAAGCTTTTGTGGGGAACATAGACATTTTATGCCTACAGGAGACATGGGTAATTGATCCTATACATATAAACGGATATAAGACTGGTTCCCCTGACGACCCATGCCCCCCTTCCATAATAAAACTTATGCCAGAGATCATAGGCCCTGAACTCGCCAACATCTGCAACTCAATGTTCATAACAGGAATATATCCTTCCATATGGAAGGAAACCATTATCAAACCACTGCTAAAAAAATCTAATCTTGATCCTACAGACATTAAGAACTATAGACCTATTGCAGGCCTCCCCTTCCCTGCAAAGATCATCGAAAAAGTAATGAATACCCAGCTGGCCAGCTATGTTGAAAACAATAACTTCCTGGATGACACCCAATGCGGCTTCAGGAAGTGCCACAGCACTGAAACCGCCCTCATCAAGACATCCGACGAAATTAGGATGATTCTTGACGAGGGAGGTGCGGCAGTCCTGGTACTGCTGGATCTCTCGGCTGCGTTTGACACGGTCGATCACTCCACTCTACTCGACCGTGTCACAGCCATAGGCATTAAAGACAAGGCTAAGACCCTTCTTACATCCTTTCTGTCCAACCGGACACAACGTGTAAAGTTCGGCAATTTTAACTCCCTCCCTTCTCTTTGCCCTGCGGGGCTCCTCAGGGATCCTCGCTAAGCCCGACCCTGTTCAATATATATGTGTTGGACTTAGCTAGAATCATCAAGTCCCACAATCTACGTCTGACGTCCTATGCAGACGACACTCAGATTGTGTTGGAGATCCATAATAATGGCAAATCAGTCTCGGATAACTTTAAAGAAGGTATGTGCGCCATCAGCTCCTGGATGGCGCACAATTGCTTAAAATTGAATTCCGAAAAGACGGAGGTGATTATCTTCGGAAAACTCTCCCCCAACTGGTCTCCTTCCTGGTGGCCTTCAGAGATGGGCCCACCTCCACCCCTTGTCTCTAAAGTCAGAAATCTGGGAGTTATGTTTGATGACAAACTTTCTTTCAAACAACACGTCAATTCGGTTGTTTCTTCTTCCTTTTTTATCATCAGGATGATAAAGAAACTTCTGCCCTACTTTCCTTCCAATGCAGGCAAAACTCTCGTCAGCACACTCGTCATGTCTAAGATAGACTATTGCAACGGCTTACTATTCAATGCCCAGGAAGGTGTCCTACATAAATTGCAGATGGTACAAAACGCGGCAGCAAGAATTCTTACAGGCACTCCTAAGTTTAAACCTATCGCCAAGGAACTCCGTCAGTTACACTGGCTGCCCATCAAAAGTAGAACAAAGTTCAAGGCCCTCTGCATTGCTTACAAGGCTATTCATAATACAGGACCTAAATTTCTCAGACAAAATCTTCACCCTTACAGACCCATAAGATCATTACGATCTTCAGCATCCTATTTGCTGACTGTACCTAGAACAAAAAAGGCCACCTGGGGGGACAGAAGATTCACGGTCGCTACTGCCAAACTCTGGAACACGCTCCCTCTACAGCTCAAAACCATACCTACTTTGCTATCCTTCCGTAAACAACTAAAAACTTGGTTATTCAATCAATAAACATCTCCCCTTTGCCTTCGCCACTCAGCAATCCTCAGCGCCGAGACACCTAAGGGTATTTCGCGCTTAATAAATTGCCTAAATAAATAAATACATTTAATACCCCGGCAGTGAAAGGCTTGGGAGGGAGGCCAAAAGGTGGGATCTCGACATATATCTCAAATAGGTTGCCCTTAAGCAAGATCACATTTTACCCGGGGGGAATTTACTTTCATGTGGTGGAGATAGTCCCCACCGCAATGCATCGTATACTCTTGATCAATTTGTATAATAACACCGTACAAAATGAACTCGAATCGGTAGTAAAAGACATTATGGCTATAGTTACAAGAATTTCTAACAAGGAAAGCAAAGACACTATGACCCTGCTGATGGGTGATTTTAATTGTGGGCTATGTAATCATTCCGATTACAGATTATGCGGCACCTTTATTGATGCAGATAATTGTACCCATTTTAATCATTCTAAGACCGGGGATATTTTGAACGACCTCATCTCGAAATTAGATCTTGAGTTTGCAAATGAGATTTCAACTACCCCAGTTGGTTTTCTGCCTACCTTTAATGGGAGAGGCTATGCTACTACTATTGATTTTATATTGATCTCACCTTTACACGCGTACCTGGTCCCCTCTTTTGAGGTTGGAGAGATTGCATTAAGCGACCACTTCCCCCTTCTTTTAAAACTCAAGACACATACGCAATCCCGGAATAACGTGGAATTACATACTCGTATGCAGGGAACTGTAGAATTGAATAAAGTAAATGGATTTTCATTAAAGTGGACCAAGGTTGATGCAGATCTGCTAACTAAAAATGTTTTACTGAAATGTAGGACTGAGATAGATACCTGTTTAAGCGAGGATGCTTTGGATGCTACGATAGTGAACTGCTCCGTAGATATTACCAGGGCAGCCAGAAGTTTGCTAACTGTGCAATTTAGTAATAACCCGAAACCTTATGGCTGGTTCAATAAAAAATGCTCTAGGGCATATTCCAATTTGAAAAAGGTATTGCACATTAAGCCAAAAATACTGTCCAATGTCCGCCTAGCTAGACTAGACTACAGAAGGGCACTAAAAGAAAGAAAACAAACCCTTCGTAATGATGCCTGGGACTCCTTACATAATGCTGCCGAGCAGAAAGATAGTACCGCTTTTTGGAAGGTTCTGAGAACCCCCTTTCTAGCCCCAAGCAAAGGTCCCTCAGTGGAGATAGCTATTACAGAAGAAGCTTGGATTACTCACTTCTCCAAATTATATAATGAAAGAGGGAACCCAGGCAGTTATTCGGAGGATTGTAATATAAATACCTGCGAATATATTGATCTAGAAATCACCCTGGAGGAGGTTACTAGGGCCCTGGCACAAAGTGCGGGCGGTAAAGCACCTGGGCCCGACGGGGCACCAGTCGACCTTTATAAACACAATGTCCCCTTGTGGGGGCCAATACTGACACAGGTTTTTAATGCTAGTATAAGGTCAACCCTCCCTCCAACATGGGTACGATCAATAATAATTCCAATTTTTAAAAAGGGTAATCGGGAAGACCCAGGATGCCACAGACCAATTTCTCTCCTAGATTCTATGGTTAAGGTACTAGGGAGGGTTATACTGGAACGTTTAGCAGACTGGGCCGAGGAAAATAAGATTTTATCCGACCTGCAGTATGGGTTCCGTGACGGTCTTGGCACCATTGAGCAGTCCTTAAATCTTACAATATTGATAGGCAAGTATACAAGAGCGAAAAAAGGCAGCCTCTACTTGGCCTTCATTGACCTCACCTTTGATTCAGTTAAGCACAACAGGCTGTGGGAGGTCCTTGAAGGGGTGGGGGTTGATTTACAAATTATTACGTTCCTACGCCGATTGTAAAGTGACGCGTCAGCAAGTGTCCGTTTTGGTCAGAAGGGAGAATGTACTGAAGCTTTCCCGATCAGGAGAGGGGTCAGACAAGGTTGTGTGCTGGCCCCCTTCCTTTTTAACCTCTATATAAACGGACTTGAAGATGCATTGCTTCTTCAGGGCAAAGATTTTCCCCAAGCTGGTGGCCGCTTTATTCCCGCACTTCTTTATGCGGACGATGCCGTACTGATGGCCCGCACCCAAAACGGCCTCCAGAGAGCCCTGGATATTTTTTGTACATTTATGTGCAATCTCGGTCTTGAAACGAATATATCCAAGACATATGTTATGAGGTGCAAGCAAGGGATGCAGAAGACCCGTGAAATGTTCATAGACGGGAAAAAGTTAGCATCTACAAAACAAAATTCTTACCTAGGTGTACTTTTTAATCATCATGATTCATGGGCCCCCGCCATATCTGCTAAAAAAAACAGCCTTTGCCAGAACTACTGCCGCACTATCAAACTTTGCTAATAAGTTAGGTAGGAAACCGCCTACAGAATTATTGCATATATATAAAGCAAAGTGCGTTTCTATGGCAATCTATGGAGCCGGACTGTGGGGCTTTGTGGACATTAATTGTTTACAAACGATTGAAAATGCGTTTACAAGGTACATTCTCTCTGCTCCTCCTAGCACATCTACTTTTATTTGCCATGAGGAGTTAGCTCTCCATTATTTAGCAGATCTGGTAAAATTAGAGCCTATTCTTCTGTGGCATAGAGTCTGGTGTAAGGACCAGACAGAGTTGAACAGAGAGGTTTTAAAAGATACCCTAAGATTAGCAGGGGCCCTTACAATTCCTTGGATCAAATTTGTACGTGACTTTATAATTGAATTGGGGCACCCTGAATATTTTTTAACACCGTCTTCAATGATGGAGATTTCAAGAAAGTCATTAAAGAAAGAGGGCATCCAGTTTTTAGAAGCCAAAAGATTTCATGGAGAATCTGCAGCAAAAATAACCGTGAGATCTCATCAATTGTTACGCACCACCATAGGGATGGAGCCCTATTTATCTTTTGTGCCAGGAACTTTCGACAGATTTCTTCTTACCAGGCTACGATTGGGTAATATTCATAGGTTGATGACATTCCCGAAAATGAATGACTGGTCTCGTACTTTAATACTGTGCCCTTGCGACAATATTTCTGTTCAATCTACTATGTACCTGGTTCTGTTTTGCAAATTTTATCAAGAGCAAAGGAAAGCTTGGATTATTCCTTTTTAAGAAAATTTGGGCTCAGGCAGTGTTGTCAAGCAATGCTTTTACTCCAATTACTAGAGAATGAGCATATAACATGGAGGGTAGCTCAGTTTTTAAAAGCTGTATTTTATATAAGGAAAAGTATTTTATCGATATAGTAATGCGTGTATTATGTAAATTATTCTGTATTATTTAATATATGCAAATAACAGGTTGTGTTTTTAATTTTTGTGCTTTTATGACTGTTTTATATAGCAGCCGAATAAAGCTTTAATTGACTGACTTGACTTGTATCCTCACCCTTTCACAACTTGTTACATGGTGCAGTGGTGTTAGGGTGAGGTCAGTCAAACTTTTCAACCCTACTCCACCCAGTGACAAGTTTTGAAAGCGTGGTGTGTTCTGGCTCCAGTCCCTGATTGACATGAAACCCCTGGTGCTACAGGGCATCAGCATGAAGGGATCTGAGGTAACTTTACCCCCATGTCATCAGTAGTGGAGCTTAGAAGACAAGGGAATTACTTTTCCAAGATGATGATCTCCCAATCCTTTAAGCTGTGAGCTTGTAAGCCTTGGAAATAATGAGTGATGTATCATCATCATCAACATCAATTTTTAAATAAAATCATAAAAGTGTGCAGATCATACACAATGTATAAGCAACCCAAGAAAATACATCAAAGATAACCCAGAGGAAGATAGCACCTTAACATTATATACTCTTGAAAAAGTGTTACAAAGAATAGTAATACATATGCGAGAAAAAATACCTCAAGCTAACATGGGTATTAATGTCTCAAGCACCGAATTCGAACAGATTTGATGTGAAAGTAAAAGCTGCAAGTATAGAAATGCGGGTCTAACCAGTCTAAAACTCACAGATGACAATAAGAGGTATTATAAATTTAAAGTGAAGAGAAATTGATTTGGGACAAATAAGAGCAAAATGCAGTGTTACAAACCGAGGTGTTATCACACATACAAACAGGTAAGTCAAACTTTTTATACCAAAACCCAATTTGCATACATCAGCTGATAAAAAATACCTAGTCTAAAGTAAGTCAAAAGCCGGCAAAGGTAGTTAGACATCTCCATATGAAGGTAGGGTTCAATACCACTTATTGTCTTCACCATAATATACTGGCACATTGACTCCTCGGTTAAAGCGGAGACCTCATGCTCTGTTGTCACCCAGAGAGAAAAAGCTTACTTCAGCCAAGCAAGATCTTCTTTAATGATGTGGCCATGATCAAAAAAGAGCTCTGGTCTCCCCAGATCTTTACAATTGGACATGACATAATACAGCCATGGAATATGTAGCCTGTTATCCAGACTCAAACAGTCACAGATAATGTGCCTATTTAACTTTAACTTCACCTTCAGCCAGACTGTATACCAAAGTAAAAGGGGGTAGAGGCAGTTTTTTGAATGTGCAGGAGCTTTTGCAGAAAATACTTTGGAAGATCAATTCAAAAGATATTTGTGCAGTCAAGGCACAATCTAAAGCTCTGACTGTAGTTTTCTTACAGTCTAACGATAGTAGGAAAGATAGTTGGCAAAAAACCATGGACTGTATTGCCGCCCAGAATAATTGCAAGTGCTGAGATTAATTCAAGCAATCTCCCTGCTACTTTTTCACAGTATAACACTTGAAGTGTGATGATCATGTCCAGACATGGGTCCCGTGCTCACTGTGCCATGGGACTCTAACTGCACCCTACTGGTAAGGCCTAAATAGGCTAAAGCCAGTCTTGGGTTGCTTCTGTTTTCATTGATAGGGGATGTGGCCTGGCAGTTCATTCAGTTCTATATCCTACAGGTCTAAGAATAATCTACATATTACTTTTGGCTGTTTAGTGTCACAGGTAGCATAACACTCAAAATGTTACTAATGACTGAGATTAATACAAGCATTGAACCATGCACTATTTTGTCTATCTCAAAAGCACATGATGGTCAACCCTGGGTTGCCAATGTGATACATAGGCATGTGAGTTTGATTCTGCCCATATAGAGTATATAGTACATGTGAGTGCTTGAGGGTAATCACAAGCTGCTGATTGGAGGCCAAACACGTCGACGTACTGCATATGCAAAACAGGTATTGAGAGAATAAACTCATTCTGACATTTGGGAACAATATATGTTTTCTAGAGAATGTTAAACTGATACTCAGACACACAACTGTTGAATTTCATAACATAGATGAAGCCTATATTTCAGCAATAATGGATATAATATAGGCAATATATTTTAAATACCGTTTGTGCAGTGCCAGAGAGCACTTGCTTTTATAGTTGTTATTTCAAATTTCATGGGGAAGGCATCCATCATGTATATTGATAAAGCTTTTTAAGACATTATCATTGGTACCGATGCTTGATAAAAGCCTGTACGATCAGTGTACCCTGTAAGGATCCTATAACCTGAGCTGTAGCTCCAATGCCTAGGCCTATGAGGTGTGTCCGACTTGATGTATAGCCCAACTGTCTACTAGTTGAGAGATTGAGATGTGTGTAACTTTTGTATTTTCATCCAGATTGTCAGTCATAACTGAAGATGGAAAAATGTGTTTGAAAGAGGAAGGAAAATAGGTGGAAAAACAAATTGAAGATAGATGTAATACATATCTTGAAATAATATAGAAGGACTTATGTAACTGGGTTTTCACACCATTTGATATTGCAGGGAGAACCTACAGTTTTATAGCCAAATTGTAAGAAAACTGGAATGAAAAAGTCAAATTTTTCATACAAGTTTTTATGATAGTTACTTGTGGTGGGGGAATGTCCTCATGCAATTCCCTAATGTAGAATTAGGCTTGTCTGGCACACCATTTGAATAATTGACAAACTGCATGAAAATCTATGGCTTCAGCTAATTTTGTCCGAAATTTGTGTGCTAACATTCACAGGTTGACCTCTTTTAGAATTTTCCAAAATGTTCTTGGGGAGGAGAGGTCCACCCTCACCTGTGGGGAAGGGCAATCTCTGCAGGAACCACTTGATGTTCTAGCTAATTCTCTGGTTCATGGAATAACAATGCAGTCATTAACAATTTATCACCTATGCATTTTTATATATGAGTTCTGAAAAGGCCTCTGAAACTGTGACTGCCAAGCACGAATGAGCCTGATCTTAGCTAGTGAAGAAGATTTGGGTAATTTAATTGATGCAATGCTAGTTTGTTGCTTTTATTTTCAGTGTTTAAATGGACTTTGTGTAAATCCCTTGCTTCTAGTCATATCCGAAATAGTCAAGAAAGCGAACTACAGGCCTTTTTCTCAAACTGTACTTTTTAGTTCATTTTGTAGTGCTATGAAACATACTAAAAAACGTACTGCAAAATGTAGGTTTTGCCTATACTTATGTTTGCAGAGTTCTCTGCTACGAGTGTGGAGTATCATGCCCCTGTAAGGATAGATTTTCATAGTAAATGTGAGAGGGACAGAGGGGAGTGGGTGGGAAAAGGGGAAGACTTACTAATAAAGCAAATGGGATTAGGGAGATGTAAGAGGGTTTATGGAGGGTCAGAGAGGAGTTTAGGGAGGTACGTCACTCACCCCCACAAGAATAAGCCAATTGCATTACTTTAGGGGTGGAATTCTGCTGGTTCACAATCCAGTCCATTGTTTTTTTCCTTTTATGTCACTCCTGAAAGGAACCGTTAAACACAAATTGGTCTTGTTCCTGCTCCAATATGAATACAACTGATCGAACTTCCATGCCCGGTCTCTTCTAATTGGGAATACAAGCAACCCAAGTCTGGCTTTAGCCTATTTTGGCCTCTCAAGTAATTCGCCACTTGAGTCCCATGGCACAGTGAGCATAGGACACACATCTGGGCCTTCCCTTCACACTTAGGGTGTCACATTGAGAAAAATATAAGTGAAAGGGGGATTGCTTGAAATAATCTTCGTTCCATGCAGTAACTCTGGGCTGCAATATAGTCCATTGTTTTTCCCCACGATCTTCTTTATTTAGACTGTGAGCACACTGCAGTAAGAGTTTTGGATTCCGCTTGGACTGTATAAATGTTTTTTATCTGTATTTTCCAACACATCTTTCGCAACTGCTTAAACTCATCAAAAAACACAGCAGCAAATTTGAATATTTGACACCTGTGTAGCACTTAGTTAAAGCCTTTGCTACAGCAACTGTATACCTCAGAACATGTAGTTTAAAATATGGTATATGATACAGAAGGCCTAGCATAATCAATGTGCTGACTTTATCTTTCAAATACTTTATTTCGGCCTATAAGGCCATAAAAGTAAGAAAACAGTAATATACAATAATATACAATAGATGCATCAATAGAATTAAAATACATTCTCCATTGCTCACATTGTCAAATGTATTTACATGTAGTCTATTTACAGTTCTTATTAAATCTAGGTAAATACCACCTCTTTTTTGAAAATATAAAAATTGCCCTGTTAACTTGTTCGCTTATAAAGTGCCTGTGCAATGTTATAGCTAGAAAACACAATTTATTCTATGATAATGATAAATTCTTAGAAGGTGCATGTGCATTAGGTATAGAGTGGTTCAAATTGTTTCATTATACCACAGGACCATCGGCATGAATTGATTTATATCCAAACTATTAAAAGAATCTACTAAAATTTAGATATTCTTTAAAATCCCATGAGATGCCTGTAATAAAAACTATCAAAACTTAAAATCATTGAATTATTACTAAAAACTTGGAAACTAATACAGTACATGTAGACTTAAAAGACTTCAATTTTTACACCGACACTTCTACTATTTCCTTTTAAGGTTTTTGTTCAATCTTGACCATAATATACAGTTCATTATGAGTTTTGTCGTATTTGTTTCTGCCAGATTGTACATTATATCTAAGTAGATACTTTGAATTAACTGCCAGATTTATAAAGTTATAGGTTTTGCCCTCCCTTTTTCCTTTTAAAATTAATAGCCAGTAGAAATCGGCTGAGACTAAAGACTATTAAGCAGGAGTTGTCCGTTTTTAGTATTCTCAGCATAACATTAATTCTCCTGACACTAAGGCACTTGGCTAATGGTTTTATCTATTTCCTTCTAGCTAGTTTGTTTGCTGGGCAGAAAAACAAAATGTGTGCAATATCTTCATCAACCCCCATTTGACATAAGGCACAATGAGGGTCCCCCTCCTTGTTTTGTAGCCTTGACCATTTTGCAACAAAGCTGTTTAGTTGTAAAATTCCATATCTAAATTTCAAATATAAGCACTTTGCCAGTAGCAGTATCTATAATAAGGTATATAATACAGAAGGCCTTGCATAATCATTGTCCTGACTTTATCAGGAATTCTAGTAACCAAAAGAAGTATTCCCACAAGATTTGACATCTTCAAACTATCTCATTGTTAAGAAAAGAATAGGTGGCTGTTCTTTTTTTAAATTTTGAGGCAAGACTATGGAATTCTTTTGACGTTTTCAGAATTTGTTTGTTTTCGCGTATAATTTGTTTTCAACTCAGAATTTGAATCATCCATTAGGCTTTGGATATCTTACTGATTAATAGGCTTCATTTGGCTCCACTGAGCAGACACATGTCTATTGACCATTGGGAATTATGCCTGTAATAAATGATTTTAGCAAGACATATTATGCTACCTCAGACAGTAACAGCCATATGCATAGCTGTCTTGGCCTTGCTCCGATAGGAAAGTCTAGCCCAAACTGCCAGGTTTGGTCCTTTCTGAACGAGAAAACAAGCAACCTGGACCCTAGTGGTCAAAAACAATTGTCTGAATTGGGGCTCAGAGAAATCGCTAGTGGCTTAGTTTAATACAATTATTCCTTTCTACACCTTGTTTGTTGCATGGGAAAACCACCCACTTCATAAAATCCCACCTATGTTAAGAAATACATTAGAAGCCATGGGTTTCTATTGTATGCCAAGGAAGGAAGCGCTGTACCTTAAGTGGCCTACAACAAAGACCACAATAATACTAAAGTTACTGGCAATATGTTAAGAATGAACAGTACACAGCCATCTTGATGCCTCCAAAGCCTGAAATATCCTGGTGAGGGCCATAATATGCCAGAGCCACCAAAGTGCCATGAAAGCCCACAATGTGCTAAAACAGTGTGCCAGCACTTGTAAAGATTTTATAAAACCCACATTATGACAAGGAGGGCCAACTTATGCTATGGCTATCGTAATGCCTACAATATCTATATTATGTAGAGAGGGTCGTATTAAGGAGAAAACTGTCCATATGCGAGGGCCACCATGGTGCCTAAAACACCCACCACAATTTTTGCCTGAGTCAGTGTCACCTTGGTCTCCTCATTCCCTTCTCACCACTACTTGTCTCTCACTTGATTGTCTCCATTCTTCAGTTTCTCAAACCTACATTTCTCCAGTTTCACTTTCGCATTGGTCACTATATTTTACTCTTACCTCTCTCTCTGTCCCTCTTAAATTCCGGTCTACATTTTGTGCCATAATTGTGTATCAATCCATTTGTCTGCCTTTTTGTCTTCTTGCATTTTTATTATGTTAAATTCTTCTTTCTTTCGGAATGTTTTCAACCACTGTTTTCTTTTTCTAAGTTCTATTGGTATTTCTTTTTTCTAATACTTCCTTCCCCTCTTCCTCTCTATTGTTCTCTCCTTCTGTTTTCTTCCTAGCCTTCATTCTTTCTTTTCATTTTTTCCTTCTTTCTGTTCATTTTCCCCTTTTTTTCTATTCTTTGCGTCTCTCTGTATTTCTTTATTTCTTCTTTAGTATCTTTTCTCACTTCTCTTTTTTTTTTCTTTATCCTTTCTCCAACATTTTTCCCTGGTACTATAATTGTGTCTTCTGTTATTTCCTTTTCTTTCTAGTTCATTTTACTTCTTCATCTCTTCTCCCCACCTTTTCTCTCTCCTTCTACTGTTTCTTTAATCCATTACTTTCATTATTTTATATTAAATTTTCTTTGTTACAATGTTTCCATTTTCTGACTTTCTTTTGTTCTCACTCTCATTCTCATTTTTTCCCATCTTTCTTTGTGTTTTTTTCTTCTGTTTCTTTTTCATTTCATCTTACAGTTTTTCATCTTTTTTCCACGCTGCATTTTCTTGGGACCTGTGTTGTTTTCTTCTTTTTTATTAATCCCTTTCTGAGTTTTTCTTTCCTTTCTTTTCTTGTCATTCTGTTTCATTCATTTTACTTTGTTTGTTCATCCTCTTTGTCCTTATTTCTTCTATCCTTCCATTATTCCCTATTTCCTTTCTGTTCCTGTCTTTCTTTCTTTCTTTCTTCTTAGCTTCCCCTTTTTCTTCCTTCTTCCCATCTTACTTTATTATGCCTGATTATATTTCTTTCTTTATTTTCTCTCTCCCACCACCTCTCTCTTTTCTTTTCCTCCCAGTTTTGGAATTTCACAGTTTCTGTCACTGTACCAGATTCTTTTTCACATCAGTCTGCCCTGTTGTCTTCACAATGCCGTTGTGTTCACTTACCATGTATTTTATGCATTTCTGCTAAAGATAGAAGAGGCTTATAAAGACCATGTCAGAGTTATGCTTGAGCAGTTACCCAGTACATCGGCCCACATGGACAACCCTCACATCTTAACTGCCAGAGTGGTGGGTCACAAAGATCTTGACAGTGCTGAAGACCATTTGCCTTAACCCCTTCGATGCGCGTGATGAGCTCAGCTCGTCATGCTGCGAGGTAGCGCTGTGCGCATGACGAGCTGAGCTCGTCACGACCACACCCGCGATCGGAATGTCCAGCACACGAGCGGAATTCCGATCGCGGTCAAGGGGTTAATGAGTAGTTAACGGGGAATGGAGGATATAACTTCTACGGAAGTTTGATACCTACAACTTCAGGAGTGCCCCTGGAAAACAACAGAATTAAACTTATTCCCTAACCCCTATACTCTGTTAATGCCCCTTTTTAAATGTCATTGAAAGGTGGAGGGGCTCACCGAACTCATTTGTGAAGTGGCACTGTAGAGCGAAATCATTCTATCATAAAGGAGTCCTTGGGGTCTCTCAGACCTGCCCAATGATCATTTAGTAATCATACTCATAAAGGGCATCTGTTCAAAGATGAATACTATGGCTATGTTGCCTCTAAGCACTGTATGGGCAGGCCAAAGGAGGGTGCAAGGAAGGAACACACAAAGTCATGAAGAGAAGCCTCACTCTGGACTGATGTGGAAGGAGTTTGCAAGGTAGATGAATGGAGAATAGGATAGCGATCTCCCAGAGAGAGAGGTTCTTGAGGTATAGATACTGTGAGGAGGCCTGGCAGCATAGGGTGACAATGAGAAATAAGCTAAGAGTACAAGCCATGATTATCTGTTTCATCACCATCTTGGATACTTGTTTGACCTCTTTTGTCTGTATTACAATAATAACTCTTTGACTTACTCAAAGGGATCTTTGGAGTAATATGTCTATGATATATCCCTGGGGTGATAGCACTCCGCACAGATTAATACCCAGCACTTGATCAGATCAAGATGTGATGACTACCTCTTGGAGTCTTGTATGACAATAATTCCTAATTGCCACTCCTCCTCTTCCCCCAAGAAATTATTCTGTGCCTGGAAGAACTTTTTGGGCATTTTATGAATCTAAAATACTTTCATAAAGATGGTCCTTATTTTTTGTAACAGCTAGGTCTGTGCAAAATCTCAGTTATGCTTCCATAATTAATGCAAATCTATGTTACAGAAGTTATGCAAAATGCCTGAAATTTTGCCAGTGCAAAATTCTCATAATTCTAAAGCTGACAAGGACTGCTTCATGCAGAAAATGTCTGGCAGAAGAAAAGTGTGAGTAGAGAATATGTCCCAGCAAACATTTACTCAGCAAACCCATCCCCTGCCCAGTGTCTTGAGTGACCTTTGAATGGAAGGGATGCCCTTAAATTGAATTTCACTCGAAATGCAGCAAAATTCTAATTTCAGAATTTACTTGTTTGTGAAGTTTCTCACACCCTTTGTAAAAGCGTGCGTGTAAAAAAAGACTGCCAACAGACCTGCTTTAACCCCTTTAGTACTGTTGCACTTCCTACAATCCCTTTTTGTTTTAGATTTGGGACACTTTGCACTGAAGTCTTCATAACAATTTTTTCCATAAAAGGTATCCAGGAAAAATTTGTGTCCTGAATGTTTTGCATTCTGAAAGTTCCCAGAGTTTGTGGATTCCCCTGGAGGAAAAGGAGAAAATAGCCAAAGTGCAACAAGATGTTTGGAGGAGATTGGTGTCAAAATGGGAATAAGTGCAATGTAACAAAGTGGTCTTCTTTTCTAGAAATGGCATCATCAAAAGGTTTGCTGTGCTGAGATCACTCTCTTCCCAGCTTTCAGGAACAGCAGAGTTAAAAAAAAAAGATTTTCACCACAGTTATTGCAATTTACTACTTTGCAGTCCATATTTCCTGTTTTTGTGGTTTATTTCTACTTAAAGTTTGTGGGGTGAAATGAGGTGTGAAACTCGTGTGCGAACCTGGAAAGCTGTACATTTCTGAAAAGTGGATAATGTTTTAAATTTAGCAGGGGGTAATTTGATAGATCGTTCATGTTTTTCAAAAATATATTTAAATAATTGAAATAAAAAACCAAAGATAGTAAATATGAAAAATTGAAACAGGTGGGAAGACGAGCTATTCACATGCTCTGCATATACAGGTGCTGTGGGGAACATGAACGTCTCATCAATCAATCAATCAATCAGTGGTTTGTTAAAGCGCGACTACTCACCCGTAAGGGTCTCAAGGCGCTAGGGGTGGGGGGGGGGTGCAGGTTCCATTCAATCAAGGAGGGGGTCTGTCGAAGAGCCAGGTTTTGAGGTTTCTTGCGAAGATGGGGAGCGATGTTGTTTGTCTGAGGTGGAGCGGAAGGGCGTTCCATGCTTTGGCCACGAGGAAGGAGAAGGAGCGGCCTCCCGATCTGGTCTTTCTGGTGTGGGGGACCACGGCGTAGGAGAGCTGGGCTGATCGTAGGGTCCTTTGGGGTGCGTGGAATTTGAGTCGGCTGTTCAGGTATGCTGGTCCGGTGCCGTGGAGGGCCTTGTGTGCGTGGGTGAGCATCTTGAAGGTGATTCTCGCCTTGACGGGGAGCCAGTGGAGTGTGCGCAGGTGCTGGGAGATGTGGCAGTGTTTTGGCAGGTTGAGGACCAGTCTTGCGGCAGCGTTCTGGAAGTTCTGTAGCTTGCGGGTGAGGTTTTTGTTTATTCCGGCGTAGAGTGCGTTGCCGTAGTAGAGTCTGCTGGTGACCAGGGCATGAGTGACGGTCTTTCGGTGTTCGAGGGGGATCCATTTGAAGGTCTTACGAAGGAGGCGGAGGGTGTGGAAGCACTATAGTGGTTGGTAAGCTAATGCATGCAAAAGCAGTCATACACAACTGCACCCTATTTCTGCCATGTCATTTTGTATCCTGCTGTGTAGTGCTGCAAGCTTGTGGAATGAAAAGCAGTGCACAAATATATTGGAGACATGGAAAGAGAAGCCCATTGAGGCGAGACACAAATAGTCAGTGCACATTTGTGAATATCTGTTTTTACATATATTATGTATTAAAACCAGACCCATTGTGTTTGATAGTGCTTGTGTGCTTTTCTAAGTGGGGCACCCTCAGTGTTAATTGTATATATTTAGGCATGCATCCATTGCTCACTGTGTCACAGGACTCGAGCTCTAAATCAATGAGGATGCCGAGTAGGTTGAAAACAGTATTAGGACACATTCGTTCACATTAGGAGATAATACAGCTTATCAATACAGGCTGCATGGTTCCTATTCAAGGCGGAATAATATTGATTTACAAGTATTTAGACTCTCTCTATAGTGGCACAATCTGCAAAAATAGCACTGCATTGGAATGCAGCCCAAGTAATTAGTGCTGGCTGAGATAAGCTTTCCACTTATCATCTTTTTTGTTTTGTTGTGGCCACTTTGATTGTCCCTACCATGTCAACAGTTGTTTCAGTTGTTTTTGCCATGGTGACAGCAGTTGTCTTTGGTGTGTTTAAAGCTGTGGCCATTGCTGTTATTCCTGTCATGGTAATCTTGGTGCAGCTAAAACTGCGGTGGAAGCTTTTGCCATTGTTGTCACCCCTGCTGTCCTTATTACTATCATTGCAGCTGTTGTTGCTACGACAATGCTGGCTGGAGTTGTTCCTGCTTTTGTAAGACATGTTGTAGAAACTATCGAGACTCAAAAGGTAAAAAAACATTTAGTAGAATCAGGGCTCAGTAAGTCATGACTGTCCTGGGGCTCCTGCAAACCTTCTCACAAAGGGGGATATTCACAAGGACTTATCTCCGAGTTATCTCCAGCTTAACACAACAAAAGTGGAGACAGATTTAACGCCTCATTCACAAGCGGTTGCAAACTGCAGACAATGCAAGAATTCCCGCGATAACTGCCTCAAAATTTACCTCCACGGCTGACACCACCAACTAACCCTAATGAGATGCAGAGTAGGCGTTCCAGTGCAAAAACACACGAAAATACCACTACACCACTTTCACAACGAACTGCCAGATCAGCGATGCGAACCAAAAACAGGCGATAAGCCGCGGTAGCAGCAGGGAATTAACACCTGCCTTTTGCTGGTGTAAAGCAGGACGACTACCTGCTGCATGAAAGGGAGCCCAGCCAAGAGCCACATCTGAAGACCCACAGATGCCATGGAGATAATGTTCATGCAGCTCGGAGACCCATGAGGGCAACAACACCCACCGCCACCCACCCCAGGCCCGCCACCACCCCCAGGACCTGTCCCGCCCCCCCCCCGGGAACACCACAGAGGCAGCGTACAGAAAGACAGCGGACCCACCTCAAATGCACCTGCCGCCCAGACCCAACGCCAGAGGAGGACATTGCCCACTACAGGCCCAAAAGGACAACCATCCCCCTCATCCTGACCCACATCGCCCACCTGCTGACGGTACCAACACATCGGACAACCAACATCCCTCTGCAGACTAAGCTGCCGGCTGTGCTGCACATGTTGGCCACTGGTACCATCCAACCAACAACTGCCAGAGTCGGAGGAGTCTCACAGCCAGCTCCATCCAAGTTCATCACACCTGTCCTGGATGCCATCATCAGCCTGGTACCCCAGCACCTCCACCTCACCCACACTGCGCAGGAGCAGCTGGAGACCAAGCAAGGCCCCTACGACATAGCTGCATTCCCTCACGTGTCGGGGGAAATCAACTGCACACATGTACCCCTCGTGCCCCCTGCCGACACTGCACACAACTACCTCAACAGAAAGCACACGCATCCCATGAATGTGCAGGCAATAGTGGACCGCCCGGGACTCCTCAACAATGTCGTGGCCAACTCCCCAGGCAGAGTGCATGATTCCTACATCTCCCGACAGTCCATCATCAACCAGCGCTCCCAGGATGGCATCAATGGAAATGCAGTGCTCCTTGTAAAGTCCAAAATGAACACACCACACACCTCCAGCCCACAGTCATGCAACCCACAACACTGGCAATAGGCACGCAGCACAACTACATTCAACATGCCACACAACATGCCAACTGACCAGACACAACAACACGACTCCATTGGGAAGCTGGGCTTGCCATGCCCACAACCCAGCCACGGCATGGCACCACAGCCACACAATAGCAGGATGTGAGGAGGGGCTTGGAGCAGGCATGTGCGAGAGCGGCAAGTGACCAATGAATGTGAACATACCTAATGCCAGGTGTGGCGTGGAGGTGCCGGACAGACTTCAGTGTGCAAACCACGGAAATGGCCATGTGGACATCAACTGCTGGTGCATGGAGTGTAGTGGACAGTGGACGCTACCATGTCCCCACAGGCTGTGGGGCAGAACGCGGAAATGTCGCACGTTACTTCCCCCCCTGCATGTGCGGGCGGAGTGGGTTGGCCCTGCGTACGCCAGGCCTGCGTAGGGGTGTGAATAAAAAGCCCGTTGCACTGGGCGTGGTTCTCATTCGGAATGGCCAATGCATCTGCCAGGGTGGCGCCTCTCAGCCTGCCACGAGTCCGGCGCCGAGCGCAGCGGGGCCTGCGTTCCTGTGCGCCTGCTGCACCCCGGGCCGCTGGTGCCCAGACCCGTCATGCCTGCCCCAGCGCACCAAGGAGGCTCCGCTCACCTGCCGACACCGGCGTGTGTCAAAGAGGGCCCACCACGTGCCGGTGCAAGCTCCAAGCCCCAGTCCTGCGACCTCTGCAGCCTCCGCAGACCATCGCTGGCCTCCACGACGCTGGCCCACACTACTCCTTTCTCATTGACATACTCCACCGGCGTCCTCTTCGGCCCAGTTGTGGGCACATGTTGAACTGAGTCGTGAGTACTGAATGGCAGTGGCCAAAGCTCTGTGGCAGCGCCCACATCACTATACTCCCTCCGATCAGTGAAGCCAAAGTCTGCATCGCAGGCCTGTGCCACTAACCCTGTTCAACGCAAGCCGGCGACACGTGGTGCCACTAACCCTGTTCAACGCAAGCCGGCGTAACGTGTTGCCACTAACCCTGTTCAACGCAAGCCGGCGACACGTGTTGCCACTAACCCTGTTCAACGCAAGCCGGCGACACGTGTTGCCACTAACCCTGTTCAACGCAAGCCGGCGACACGTGGTGCCACTAACCCTGTTCAACGCAAGCTGGTGACACGTGGTGCCACTAACCCTGTTCAATGCAAGCCGGCAACACGTGGATGAGGGCTCAGGCCTACACTGCAGCCCAGTAGCTCCCACATGTGGAACTGTGTCCTGAGTCTTGAATGGCAGTGACCCCAAGTCCGTGGCAGCGGCCACATCACTGAACTCCCTCCGATCAGTGAGGCGAATGTCTGCATCACAAGCCGGCGACACTTGGATGAGGGCTCAGGCCTACACTGCGGCCCAGTAGCTCCCACATGTGGAACTGTGTCCTGAGTCTTGAATGGCAGTGACCCCAAGTCTGTGGCAGCGGCCACATCACTATAGTCCCTCCGATCAGTGAAGCCAGAGTCTGCCACGCAAGCACACGATACGTGTCTGTGGGCCCGTGCTGACTGCTGCCCCCGGCCTACACTGCGGACCAGTAGGTCCCACATCCAGCACTTAGTCGTGATTCATGAATGGCAGAGTCCACACCAGTGAAAGCACGGAGAGGAGTAAGAGGAAGATGCGGCTCAGTCCGGATGAAATCCGGATCCTCGTTACGGAGGTGACCGAACACTAGCAACAACTGACCTGGTGCCACTAACCCTGTTCACCACAAGTCCGCGTCCCGTGGTGCCACTGAACCTGAACTACGCACGCCGGTGGGACCATCCAACCTAAGCCGGCGACACTCGGTGAATGGCCCCTGCTGACCGCTGCCTCAGGCCTACACTGCGGTCCAGTAGGTCACACATGTGGAACTGTGTCTCGTGTAAGATGTGGTGGAGTCCACACCACTGGACATGCCTCATCGCAGGAGGCATCCCCTAACAGCACTGTTGCCACTTACTCTGTGCGCAATGAGTCATGGGCACTTTCCGGTTGGACTTTGGTGGCGTCTGAGTCCATGGCCTGGGGGTTGTCTGCATCATCATCTGTCTGGACCGGACTTGGTGTCGGACATGTGTCTGTTCCATTCATCTCCACCATAGTGACTGTTTCAGCGTGGTTCTGCCCTCAGCATCATCCCCTGGGGGTACACTTTCCACTGTACACCGAGACACTCCGCGACAACCCCCTTTGTCATCTACGAAAACCTGCTCTGCTCTCGTGACCCTGCCCCAGTGCACCGCAAGTCAGCGGCCCGTGGTGGTAGGCCCGTGCAGGATGCTGTGCATCCGGGGCCACTAACTCTGTGCAGGTCAAGTCATGGGGCCTTTATGGTTGAATGGGTGTGTCTTTCGATGTACACTGTTGTCGTTTTTTGACTGCACCAGGCACTCCATGACGGCTGGTGTGCACACACCTCACACACATCCAACACAGGTGTCACTCGATATGTGAGCCTGCTAATAAAAGTGGCCGGGCGTACGTGCCCGTAGCCATTCCCACCATCTAAGCAAGTGAGTGCATGTGGTCATTATGTCAGCATGATGGGCCCGAGCCCTGCAACATCACAGTGTGCTGTCTTCAGTGGACGATACCATGTCACCTCAGCGTTGGCTGAGACCTTGGACATGTAGCTTCGCCCGCCCCCCCCTGCATGCACAAGCGGCGTGTGCTGGTCCGGCGTACGTCAGGTCAGTGCAGGGGTGTGCTGATTCGGCAGGGGGATCAGGGCGTGGATCTGGCCTAGCCTTGGACAGGAAGTGCGGTATGTGTGTCTCTGTGTTGGGGTGTTGTCGCCACCAGGGCCACAGTAGTCGATGTTGCAATGTAGTATGCACCAGGAGGGCGGGCCCGCACGTACGGGGAAATGTAGGAGCGCAAGACTGCTCGGGGTCTTGGCACATGCATGCCAAGTGTTATGTGTATCAGTCCTGCGGCTGCATAAGTCAGTTGCCTAGCCTCAATCGCAGCACGATCTCAGCCAGCCATGGGCTGTACACCTGTGTCCGCCCTGTCCGGACCATTGGCCTACACTCACGTGGCCGCACACCCTCAGATTTTTTATTTATTTATTTATTTAATGCATTTTCATATAGCGCGAACTTTACCCGAAGGTGTCAGAGCGCTGTACAATGGAACCAGTTGTGTTACATGAGGAAAATAATACAGATTAAAACGTTACAAAAATAAACAGAATGCAAGAAGGTAAGGTAAAACCATAGGAGGCAAAGACACAATATCAAACACAGCAAACTAGGATGAGGAATGTACAAGAAAATATTACAAATTTACAATGAAGGATGAAGGCCAGCTTCAGGGTGTTGTTGGCATGCCGCTGGACATGCGCGGACAGGCATTACAATGGTGTGCCGTAGGAGTGCACGTGATACAACCGCGCAGAGCACACAAGTGTGGGGGCTCGTGGGAGGGAGGAGCAGATGTGAGGCAACGTAACACACAGTGAGGCCGCTCATGTGCCACGTGCTGGGCATATCATCCATGATTCCCAGGGTCGCAGACATCCCACCACACCCACGACAGGCCTCTGTACATCTCCTGTATGCATGCAGATGGTGAAGTTACTGTAGGGATGAAAGGTCCTTTGTCTGAACTATCAGGCGGTATCACATCTGCAGCTCCGAGCTGGGACTTGCATGTGGCCAGCACTCCCTGACAAATACGATAGCATTTGCTTGCGACTCCCACACTACGCACTGCCCGATGTGAGACCAACCTGTACACATCCCACACACAGAAGTCCTTGGTCGTAGTTAGCGTGCGTGAAATGGCCTTCACACGTACTCCCACCCCACCCCAGGGCTGCACCCGTTGCACACAGACACTGCTCATTGCTCCGAGCTGTGCCATTTCATCCACAGGACTGGCGCAGGGAAAGCCAGTGCCGCTTCAAGCAGAGCCACTGACGCAATGGCAGACCATCCCGGACACATGCTCAACTCCAGTCACGTGGACCTGTACTGTGCACGTCTGCTGCATGTACTGGGGGCACTGCCGTTGGCAGTGCTGCGGATCAGTTACCGGCTGAGCTTCCGCCTTGCGAACGTCACCTGCGTTCAGCCTGTGTTGCATTGTCGCTCGTGCATATTCGAGTGGACCATGGATGTCTGCCTCTCCAACGTAACAGTAGCTGACCTGGATTTCGACGTGTGTGTGCACCCCCTGTTGGCCCACGACCAGGGGTGTCACCGTGATGCCCGTTTATGGCATGCCTGGATGTTTGGCATGCATGCTGGCAACTGGACCTGGGAGATTGCACGAGTCGTCGTGTGCAGTGACCACATTGAGCCACTCCCCGATTGGGCTTTGGTGCAAATTGGGGCCAGGGGTTGGAGTCAGCACATCTGTCCGGGACAGCTGATGGGTTACGTCGCCGACATGTCAGATGTGGTGGACGACGATCTCTCATTGGAAATGTTGGCCTACGCTGCTGCACTCGCGTTCATGGACGAGTGACAAGGTACCTGCAGCCACTACTGGATGTGACCCATTGCACGTGTCCCGACGCCTGGTTGCATGTTGGGGATCTGGTCACATGTCCCAAGACGACAGTGGACATGGCTGCATTGGCCTGGACTCCTGATCCATGCGCGGACAACCAACGCGGGTTGGCACTGACTTGTGTTGGTGATGGACTCCCCCGGGGTGGACATGGGTGCTTTCAAACGTTCCTCATTCAGACATGCTGCTGCATTGGTCTGCATGTCGTGGCACTTCTCTTGGCCGTACTGACACGCACTTGTTGATAAAGTTTACGCAGTTTCACTTTTCTCCAACTGTGTTGAGTCTTGATTTGTATGCCAATGTGTGTGTCACGGCCTATCTGGGTCCCTGCCATACGTGCATTGCTACCCCATCAGGGCTGTGGGTTTGTACTTGTGCATTATCATGTCCCTGTTCCGTGCTTTGCCAGATGCGGATGGCCATTTACAGGCCACAAGCGGGTGCACTTGTGTCCTGTGTTTGGTTGTGCAAATGTTGCTGTTTGCACCACATTGTGTTGGATGTTGGGGTGCTCTGCTTCCTATGTGTGTGTGCTGCATTGTGTGTGAGATGTCCCTTCAGCTCTGATTTGGCTCACCCTTCTCCCTTTCAGGCAGTGTGGTTTTCACTTCTGTGCTTGTTCAGTGGTGTGATATTGCAGGGTTGTGTGACTTGTGCTCTTGGTTGGTGTTGTTACTCTTGTGCATGGTTTGTCTGCAGTTGTGCTGTGCTTAATTGTGCATGTGTGCCATTGTGCCCAACTCCCCCATCCCCCCAGTCCCTGGTCGTTCCTCTCCCTGTTGCTGTTGTGTCTGTTGATTTTGGGCAGTTTCCGGTCCCCGAGTCCTGCCACCATCTCCAGACTAATGTGGTGGACACCATTTCCTCCATGTCATCCAGCTCCTGGTGTGGCGCTGGACTCCCACCTATGGTGTGCATTGCTGCCTTCTGGTTGTTGGCGTGTTTCTGCTTCTTTGTGCGTTTCGCATCATTCCGGCTGTTCTGGCTTTCTTCCATTGTCCTCCTCCGCTCTCCGGCTGCATTCACCTTGTCCACGGTGGCCTGCCATGTACAATGTTTTGTTGCCAATGGGGCTTGTGGGGTTGTGTACTGGCGCCCGTTGCCTCCATTGTGCTTCGCTGTTGTTTTCTGTTTGGTTTGGCTTTCTTTTTCCTGCTTTTGTTGTGCTTATTCCCGCCTGCCGTGTGTGTGTCGCGGGCCAGGCGCTGCTTATCGCTGCTTTCCTCATCGCGAATGGGCTCATCGCACATTTTTTGGTGGTGTGGTTTGTGTTTTTATCTCGGTCGAGGTGGTTGTATCGCGGACATTGGCCGCGTTTTCGGCAGACTATCGCATGGTACCGCCGTGTTGTGAATTCCACGTTAACAGGGGGTTATTTTCCCGGGATAGGCTGCGATGTGTATAGTTGCGTTAACATTTTCTGGAGATGTTTAGCGCACGTTCTTGTGAATATCCCCCAAAGTCTGATGCAAATATGGTAAACTGGGCAAACCACGGACGAAATAGAACACAACTGAATGATAAAAGTGTTTGTTTGCCAGTCTCTGAAAAAAGGCTTGACTAAAAAAATAATTGCTGTGACAGTTTATTCAAAAGAGTTGCATTGCTTGCAGGCCGCTTGGTACAGGATGCATCCGTAAACACCCCTTAACATGGGACAAAAATCATTAATTCCTTTGCATGCAATTGCAATCGTTCTCCAGGACCCTCACGCCCGTAATATTTATGTTTCAAAGATGTGACTTAAAAGTCAGCACTGGCTGATGGTCTCACAACTGGATAAGCTACTTGTCACTTGGGTCCCTGGTGATTCACGGAGAATATGTCAAGAGTCTCCTTACAACCCTTATTATGGTTGGTGAGCATAGAGAGAGTTAGTGGACCGGAAACCAAAGATGAGTAGTGTGCCATCAGGAGAGTGTAGGTAGAGTTGAGCATTCATTCACTGATGTCTTGAACTGACAATTGATTTGATTGTCACAAAATGTTTTTTCTGCACAGATAAGTTACTGCACATTTAGTATTTGCACTAGGAATTTGTCTAAATGCCACTGCAAAATAACTCAGCGCTGGTGCAAAATATCCTGGTATCAGTGTGGTTTTTGTGATCCAATTCTTGAGCAGGTGGCATAGCTATAACAATGTGCAGTGCTGGAAGCTGAGTATTGAAACCCTCAACAGTGCATCCTCACCCTTTCACAACTTGTAACATGGTGCAGTGGGGTTAGGGTGAAGTCAGTCAGACTTCTCAACCCTACTCCACCCAGTGACAAGTTTTCAAAGAGTTGTGTGTTCTGGCTCCAGTCCCTGATTGACATGAAGCCACTGGTGCTGCAGGGCATCAGCTTGAAAGGATCTGAGGTAACTTTGCCCCCATGTCATCAGTAGTGGAACTTAGAAGATAAGGCAATGACTTTGCCGAGACAATGATCTCACAATCCTTTAACGTGTGAGCTTGTAAGCCTTGGAAATAATGAGTGATGCATGCTTGACCGAGATGACTGTGCATCATAACATCTGGGTAAGGAAGAGAGTGTGACTTAGGGTGAGCAACTTTTAACGCTGCCCTTATTGCACATTTATCTATTTAAAAGCATTTTTTAAAACTATTGAGAACAGCAAGAAACTATTTGTGAGGGAAAATAAGGGGGTATAACCAAAAGCTGGAATCACACCCACAACCACAATAACAACACCAGCTGCAACAATAGCAAAAAACACAGAAAGGATCGCAAAAATGGCAACAGTTTATACCACAGTGGTAACTGCAGCAGGTACCCCAGTAGTGACTGCAGCGATCACTTTGACTGGGGCAAATCAAATGACCACAGACAAAACCACAGCAAAGACTACAGGTGCCACTATGATCAAAGACAATGGCACCAACAACATCTACTACCACAACAGAGACTACAGGAGCATTCACAGCTACCACAACATAGTGAACAACAACAAAAGCAATAACTGCTAGCAAGATAAGATAGGGACACCAACAACTACCACTGCAAACCAAGTAATCTTATAAGGGAATATTTGACTTAAATTCTTAATTACTCTGGGCCGGATTTTAATTCATTGCTTTTTTATCCAATGTGCCATTATCAACAGGGACTAACCCTTTTCAAACTAACATTTCTCTGGCTTAAATAGGAACCATTTAGACAGAACTCCTAAACCCTGGCTCAAAGAAAAAAACATCAAAACTCAAAAGTCCCCAATAAGCAGATGATACATTGCTCTACTTGAAAGTTTCCTCTGCCGCTGACATCCAATGCCTCAAACTCTGCCTCCACCTCATCCAGATATGAAGATCAAGAAACTAAATGAAGCTCAACTCTACCATGGTAGAGTTACTTTTGATTTGCCAAAAGCGACAAGCAAGACATAGTAGAAACCTGGCCGAATGACATGAACTTTAACAGCACTAACCTCCCCTTCTCTCATTAGGGGACTCTTTTACTAGGACATCATCCTGTTTTCCATCAACCTGGCATTGTCCATGAATTAGAGACTCCAGCTAAGTGGACATTGTCTGGCAGATCAGAGGTGGCCTCTCTCCATACTATGAAGGGACAGGGTGTCTACCACCAGTAGTAGCAACCCTGACTAAGGGCGTAATTAAGATCTTAGCGGTCGGAATACTCTGTCACAATGGGGACGGATATCCAGTCTGACGAAATATAAATCCCATAGCATATAATAGAATTTATATTTCGGTGAACGGATATCTGTCACCGCTGTGATGGAGTAACCCTTCTGCTAAGATCTAAATCAAGCCCTAAATCTTTACACCTCTGTTGAAAATGAAAAGTTTCTAGTATTTTACACATTGCAGAATCCGCAAGAATACTCGTTAGGAGACATATTTCAGCTGAAATGGAAAAAGGGACTCCTCTACACCTTCCTGACTCTACCTCCCCTGCCCCGAGTTCTGAAGATTATCAAGAATGAACAGGTCCAAGTCATCCTGGAGGCTCTGACTTGGGCCAAGAGAGTGTGATACCCACACCATCCTGGGCATGAACAGCTGTCCTCTGATCAGGCCTCCACTTCATAAGGAACTCTTGTCTCAGCAGTACGGAAGGGTCCTCCACCCAAACAAATGCCACATACTGTCTTTGTCAGCTCATTACATGAGTGAACTGTAGGCATTCAGTATGGTCACATTTTTTCTCCAGACAGACAAATTGCTACTGAGGAAAGTCATGACTAACTTTCCAAATTGCCAACAAAAACAATGGGGTTGCCCTGTGTCCCTCCGAACCTGGGTATCTAATGTTACAAATTACAATGCGTTCTGTCGGCTGTCGTAATTTCTTTGTATGAAATAATTGGGAAGAAAACTCATATTAGAAAATGCCAAGAAGAGAATTCTATAGGCTTGCTGCAAAGTTTCCCAAAAGTATGTTTCTTAATAATGAGATAGATTGAAGAAAAAGTCAAGATTCTTATGGGAATACGTTTTTGAAGATGATTGCTTAGAAAGTCAGGAAAATGATTATGAAAGGCCTTGTGGATCGTACAACAGATTTCCAACCGAACAAACTGAGGAATAGGAAGCCAATTTCAGTTCCGTAGCAAAGGCTTGGAGTAAGTGCCATGCGAAAGCCAAAAAACCAAACAAGCTTTTCATCATCATCATCATATAAACGTTATTTGATTTTTAAATAAAAATCATAAAAGTGTGCAGAACATAAACAATTTATAAGCAACCCAAAAAATACATCAAAGATAACCCAGAGGGGGGCGTGGCCAGGCGGTCTAATATGGCAGACGCGCCTTAGTGGAGCTCCCTGTAGCCCGATCCAAATCCTGCATTAATCCTGACAATCCCTCTACCTCGACAAAGTTCCGTGCCGGGGAAGATTCCTTGACACCTGATCGACGTCTGCAGCTGGGTCCGGCGCTGCATTCTGTGTCCTTGGCGGACATTGCGAGGGTTGGAGACGCGCGGCCTGCGTGAGCGGGGCCGGTAGCCACATACACGAGATGGCCAGAGAGCTGAGGCCCGGGCTGTGCCCGTCGGAGGGAAGTGGCAGTCGCGGATGAGGCTGTAGCTGCGGCCAAGGAGGTGAGCCCATCTGGAGTAGCGGCTGGGCGACCCTAATTCCTGCCTTCCGGAGTCTCGGCGGCCGATCCGGGCTGCGGCGGGCCTGTTGACCGCGGATTCCTGGTGCTCCCCGGGGCCTCGTCTGCGCGGCTGGCCGCACTTGCTTGGTGCCCTCCCCCCTCGGCCTCTCCTATAATCTTGAGCCCGTGACGGAGAGGTGGGCGAGCTGCGACGCCCTGCTTGTGACGGGGGATTGGGCGCTTGTCGGCCGGGGCATTATCTCAGCGGCCTGGTTGGGCCGTGGTGGACGGCCTTGTGGCCTTAATCGCTATGGCGCTGGCTGAAATTGGAGGGACGACGTGCGGCCCTAAGGCAGCTGGGGAGGCCCCAGACGCCACCTAAAGTTATAAACTTGAGCCTTGCAGGGCCAGGGATACGGCCGCTGTGGGCTGTAGGTGGCCCCATATGTACTCTGGACGACTGCTGATGGGGCGCTGAGCTCCGCCCTGTGTGGGGACCTGGCGGGGTGAAACTAACAAGGGGGGCCACCTTCCTGGATTGACGGATTGATACCCTGAGGCCTCCTCCTGTGGGAGATCCCAGATGTGATGGGGCGGCCGGCCATAACATATTCCCTGCCGGCGTGACGTAAGAATTAGAGACTTGGACCCGTTCTGCTTTCGTCCCTCTGTCCTTCTAAGTGGGGGTGTCGTCTAGGGCGTCTGTTGGGTCACTGTTACCCCGGGAGGCGGAGCAGAGGAGCTTGGTCATACCTAGCCGCCCCCCCCGAAATACTGTGTGGCTACCTGGCGGTTGCGAGTGGGGCTGGGTGGGTGAGTTGGCACCCGATAGGGGAGGTGGGGGCGCCCTGCTCATGGAGGCGGCTGGACTAGGTTCAGTGCGGCTTGTGGATGTGGTGGCCTCCACTGGCTGTTTCCCCCTGGTCGCTGAGTGGAAAGGGAGCGGAGTGCCTGTGGCCTGCACTGGACTGTGCCTTGGTGGATTCTCCGGGCTTGGGTGCAGGAGTGCCGCGCCACACACATCCCCGCAGGATGGCCAAAGACAAACCAACCGGAATGGCGGCCAAACAAAGCATGTTGGATAAGTTTACCGGGGCGGTGGCCCAGGGACCTGGCCAAGGTGATAACGACGCAGCTATGCCTAACAATGCAGCACTGCTAGCGGCGATTGCCCAGTCCCGTGAGACTCTCGAGGCCAAGATTGGGGCCGTTGGTTCTGACGTCATGCTCCTTCGACAGGATCTCAGGAACGCCGTGCAGCAGATTACGGAGACGGAGTCCTGAATTTCCACCGTAGAGGACATGGTGACCGGTCTCCAAAAGAAAGTTTCCACCCTCAAGACACTAATGAAGGGCCTGGCGAAGAGGCTGGAGGACGCAGAGGGGCGTGCTCGCCGCAACAATCTTCGCTTTGTTGAGTTCCCCCAGGGCTGCGAGGGCAGCAGTGTTGAGGATTTTTTGACGAAATGGCTGCTGGACTGGCTCCCGCCCGACACGGTCTCCCCCTGCTTTATAATCGAGCGTGCACATCGGGCGCTAATGCAGAAACCGCCGCCTAGTGCACGTCCCCGACGGATTATCGCGCTGCTTTTTAATTATAAAGACCGCGATACCATACTGCGACAGGCTCGCCTAAAGGAGACTCTTGTGTTCGCTTCTCAGCACATAATGATCTTCCCGGATTACACCAGAATGGTGCAGCAGCGCAGGCAGTCGTTCGCTGAGGCAAAGGCGCGTCTTCGCGGCCTAAAGATCCAGTACTCTCTGCTCTTTCCTGCTCGCCTTAGAGTGATCTACCAGTCGCAAACACATTTCTTTGAAACACCTGAAGAGGTGTTCCGCTGGACCGACGAGACTGTCAAACTCAAGCCACATACTCCGCCTAGATTTGACTCTGACTCTTCCTCCGGGGGCTGTGGTCGAGATTCTCTGGATACACATACTTTTCTGGTGTGCATGAGTCATTTTCTTGTATTGATTACTTATTCATATCGGAAACCCATGCGCATAGATTAAAATCCGCTGAGATATTACCGTGGGGCCTTTCAGACCATTCACAGGTGTCTGTGCTCCTGGCCTTGGGCCCGAGGCACTCCTCATTTCGGTGGAGGCTCTCACCTTGGCTCCTACAAGATAATCAATACCGACTACACATCCACATGTCTTTTATTGACTACCTTTCATTCAATGCCGGGAGGCTATGAAGCCCACGCTCCGGGGTATTGATATCGCCTTTTGCGCTGCAAGAGGTCGACAGCGTCGGGAGAAATTGTTACAGGCTGAAGCCCGATTGATTGATCTGGAACGTAGCAGTAGGGGATCAGGGGGGAGTGTTGCGCATAGACAGTTGCTCAGTGCCCAACAAACCTATGCTAGCGAGCTATTGGTCGAGGCTCGACTCTACTGGCTCGCGACCCGCAGCCGGATTTACCAGTGGGGCGACAAGTTGAGTGCCCTGCTGCATCGCCTGTGTCAGCGGTCGATACGTCCCCAGGCCATTCCAACTATACAGGACCCAGAAGGGGTGACTCTTACAGACCCACTGCACATAGCGGCTAGCTTCGCCTCTGACTTCGCCACCCTATATGCTCCCCGAGAAACCCTGTCTACTGCCACTATTTCTAAATTCATTGACGATCTCCCCCCACAGACTCTCCCCGATACGGCACGGGAAGCCCTAGATGCCCCACTGTTGATCGAGGAGCTACAAACAGCCTTGAACGACATGAGTTCCGGTGAAGCACCCGGTCCCAATGGCTTTCCGTGCGAATTTTTCAAATATAACCAATCCCAGTTAATGAGGCCATATCTCGCTGCCCTCAATGCGGCGGCTGAGGACGGCTGCCTCCCGCAAGATTGGAGGCACGCCGAAATAGTAGTTTTTCTCAAACCAGGTCGCCCACCGGAACTTCATTCGTCCTATCGTCCGATCTCACTTCTTAATGTGGAGGCCAAGCTCTTGGCTAAGGCGATCGCAAATCGCCTTGTCCCATACATTTCTCATCTTATCGATCCTGATCAGGCAGGATTTATGCCAGGCCGGGCTACACGTCATAATATACGTAGAGCACATAATGCAATCGCAGCGGTGGACAAACTGGGGGAGCCTGCAGCACTACTCCTTGCCGACATGGATAAGGCCTTTGACTCGCTCAGCTGGGTCTATCTCTTCACCTTGCTTAGTCGCTTAAACATTGGCCCTCGCCTGCTAGCTCTTATACGGCTCCTACATACGGATATTTCGGCGTCCGTTAGGATTGCGGACTCCATCTCAGGCCTTTTTGCCATAGCGCAGGGCACTCGCCAGGGCTGCCCCCTTTCTCCGTACTTGTTTGCCTTGGCCATGGAGCCGCTGGTGGCGTGGGTGAGGATTGACGCCCAGATCCATGGCTTCGAATGGTCGCGAGAGGTCTCCGACCGTATCGCGTTATACGCCGATGATGTCTTGTTCTTTCTTACTCGACCCGATGGTACCGGCCCGCGCCTTCTCAGGATTATGAAGATATTCGGAGAGAACTCGGGCCTATACATGAACAGAAGTAAATCGTGTCAGTGGCCCCTGCGTGGGGGAGATCAGCTGGGCATATGGTCTCAAGAGGTCACCTTGGTTCCTGATGGTTTTAAATATATGGGGGTGTTTTTATCCACATCTCAAACTATTTCATGGGAAAGAAATTTGGCCCCCCTATGGGCGCAGACGTGAGATCAGGTCCGCGTGTGGTCTCACGTGCCGCTTTTTTTATTTGGTAGGTCTGCCATATTTAAAATGGTATCCTTGCCCCGCCTACTCTATCAGCTTCAACACCACCCCTATTATATACAGCCGACCTGGTTCCGGCAACTTAACACGATCCTTGCTCGTTTTCTTTGGGGAGGAGGAGCAGCGCACGTAGCATTGAGAACCTGTTTTCAATCCACTTATTGTGGAGGCATTGCCACCCCAGATGTTCAAGCCTACCATGCAGCCTCGCACATACTAGTCCTTAACAACTGGTGGTATGGCGACCGGAGGGACCCAGCATAAGCGGTGGAGCGCTGGCTGATGGGGGCCGTGTCGATACACTGGATCTTATATTCTAGCCTGCTGCTTAATGTGCTGCCGCCGGCGACCAGGACGGTCTTTGGGGTATGGAAACGAGCGCTGAGTACGATGGGCTGGTGGGGTAAACTGACGAAGGAAACCCCCCTGTGGAACAATGGTCAGCTGCCACAGGTGATGCAGCTGTCGGGGTTTCGGGGCTGGGAGGCCATTGGTATAGACACACTGGGTGCAGTTCTACATGGAGAGAGTTTGAAGTCTTTTCAGGAACTTCGGACAGAATCTAATATGCCCCACACACAATTTTACAGGTACCTCCAATTACGACACGCCCTCTCTCTGTATCTGGTGCAACAAGATGCCATACCTGAATTCAACCCCATTGAGGCCAAGGTTTCTATGGGAGACTTGGGGGATCACAAAATAACTAAGATCTATCGTACACTTATAAATAACACCCCACTACACTACACAAAACACCGGAGGCCTAGCAGCTGGACCTGGGTCCCCTTGACGAGGATGACTGGGTAGAGGCACTTGAGTCCCCACGTGGCGCAGCGATCGCTGCCCGCTTGCGGTTGATCCAATTCAAATACCTGCATCGGGTATATTTCACCAGATATAGGTTGTGGCGGGCTGGGCTGATCGCGTCATCCAGGTGCCTGCGTTGTGAGGCGGCTGAAGGTAACTTCTTTCACACAATATGGCAGTGTCGCGGTTTTGGAGAGGGGTGGCAGCATGCCTCTCGGAGGTCCTGGGATGGGATATTCAACTCTCGCCCCAATTGTTTCTGCTTCATATAGCCGAGGGATTGGGTGGCAATAGATATAAGCGCCACTTGTTGTTTCTAGGCCTTACGCTGGCTAAGCGTGACGCAGCGAGGGTGTGGAAGAGTGAGGCTCCGCCATCGGTTGCAACCTGGAAGAAAGGCCTCGACTTTTGCATGGGTCTGGAGATCCCAGTCTTTACAACGAGAGGGTGCCCCCAGAAACACTATAAGATATGGAAGCGGTGGGCGGATTACAGGGGATTAGATCTAGAACATCCCTCTGTTTCTGCTGTCGAAAGCTGTTGGGTTCACCGTGCTGTGCTGCAACATAGATGTGGACCTTACCTACATATGTACCGAATTGCTTCGACCTGCATGTTCTAGATCGCTGGGTGCTTACAGCGATATTATTACGGCACTATCGTTTGTTGTTCCTAGTTCTTTTCTAATGTGTTTATTGCATCAACACAGTTATGTTAATATTGAAAATGTTGAAATCAATGCTGCTTGTGAAAAAAAAAAAGATAACCCAGAGGAAGATAGCACCTTAACATAATATACTCTTGAAAAAGCGTTACAAAGAATAGTAGTACATATGCAAGGAAAGATACCTCAAGCTAACATGGGTATTAATGTCTCGAGCTCCGAACTCCTGCTAAAAACCATGTCACGTGAAAGCAGATTTTATGTGAAGGTAAAAGCTGCAAGTATAGAAATGCGGGTCTAACCTGTCTAAATTTCACAGACAACAACAAGAGGCATTATAAATTTAAAGTGAAGAGAATTAGATCTAGGGCAAATAAGAGCAAAATGCAGTTTTACAAACTGAGGTGTTATCACACATACAAAAAGTAAATGAAATTGTTTATACCAAAACCCAATTTGCATACATCAGCTGATAAAAAATACCTAGTCTAAAGTAAGTCAAGAGCCAGCAATGGTAGTTAGACATCTCCATATGAAGGTAGGGTTCAATACCACTTATTGTCTTCACCATAATATACTGGCACATTGACTCCTTGGTTAAAGCAGAGACCTCACGCTCTGTTGTCACCCAGAGAGAAAAAGCTTACTTCAGCCAAGCAAGATCTTCTTTAATGATGTGACCATGATAAAAAAAGAGCTCTGGTCTCCCCAGATCTTTAAAATTGGACATGATTTAATAATAGCCTATTTAACTTTAACTCCTCCTTCAGCCAGACTGTACCCCGAAGTAAGAGGGGGTAGAGGCAGTTTTTTGAATGTGCAGGAGATTTTGCAGAAATTGCTTTGGAAGATCAAATCGAAAGACATTTGTGCAGCCCAGGCATGATCTAAAGCTCTAACTGTAGTTTTCTTACAGTCTAACAATAGTAGGAAAGATAGTGGGCAAAAAAAAACATGAACTGTATTGTGGCCCAGAGTAATTGCAAGTGCTGAGAATAATTCAAGCAATCTCCCTGCAACTTTTTCACAGTATAACACTTGAAATGTGATGATCATGTTCAAACCTTGGGTCCCGTGCTCACTGTGCCATGAGACTCAAACTGCACTCTACTGGTGAGGCCTAATTAGGCCAAAGCCAGTCTTCGGTTGGGTCTTTTTCCATTGATAGGGGATGTGGCCTGGCAGTTCAGTCAGTTCTATATCCTACAGGTCCAAGAATGATCTGCATATTACGTTTGGCTGTTTTCTGTCACAGGTAGCATAACACGCAAAATGTTACTAGTGACTGAGATTAATTCAAGCCATGAACCATGCACTATTTTTTTTATTTCACAAGCAAATGATGGTCAACCCTGGGTTGCCAATGTGATACATAGGCATGTGAGTCAGATTCTGCCCATATAGAGTATATAGTACAAGTGAGTGCTTGGAGGAAATCACAAGCTGCTGATTGGAGGCCAAACACATCAACGTACTGCATATGTAAAACAGCTATTGAGAGAATAAACTGCATTCTGACATTTGGGACCAATATATGTTTTCTGGAGAATGTTAAACTGATACTCAGGCACACAACTGTTGAATTTCATAACATAGATAAAGCCTATATTCCAGCAATAATGGATACAATAAAGGCAATACTTTTTTAATACCGTTTGTACAGTGCCAGAGAGCACTTATTTTTATAGTTATTATTTCAAATTTCATGGGGAAGCCATCCATCATGTATATTGATAACGTTTTTTAAGACATTATCATTGGTACTGATGCTTGATCAAAGCCTGTATGATCAGTGTACCCTGTAAGAATCCTATAACCTGAGCTGTAGCTCCAATGCCTAGGCCTATGAGGTGTATCTGACTTGAGGTTTAGCCCAACTGTCTATTAGTTGAGAGATTGAAATGTGTGTAACTTTTGAATTTTCATCCAGATTGTCAGTCATAATTGAAGATTGAAAAATGTGTTTGAAAAAGAAAGGAAAATAGGTGGAAAAACAAATTGAAGATAGATGTAATACATATACTGAAATATTATAAAGGGACTTATGTAACTGGGTTCTCAAATCATTTGATATTGCAGGTAGAACCTACAGTTTTATAGCCACATTTTAAGAAAACTGGAATGAAAAAGTCTTATTTTTCATGCCAGTTTTTATGATAGTTTCTTGTGGTGTGGAAATGTCCCCATGCAATGCCATAAAGTAGAATTAGACTTGTCTGGCACACCATTTGAATAATTGACAAACTGCCTGAAAATCTATGGCTTCAGCTAATTTAGTCTGAAAATTGTGTGCTAACATTCACAGCTTAAACTCTTAGAATTTTCCAAAATGCTCTTGGGGAGTAAGTGTCTACCCTCACCTGTGGGGAAGGATAATCTCTGCAGGAAACACTTGATGTTCTAGCTAATTCTTTGGTTCATGGAATAACAGTGCAGTCATTAACAATTTATCACCTACCCATTTTTATATATAAATTCTGAAAAGGCCTCTGAAACTGTGACTGCCAAGCACGAAAAAGCCTGATCTTAGCTAGCAAAAAAGATTTGGGTAATTTAATTGATGCAATGCTAGTTTGTTGCATTTATTTTCAGTGTTTAAATGGGCTTTTTGTAAATGTCTTTCTTCTAGTCATATCCGAATTAGTCAAGAAAGCAAACTACAGGCCTTTTTTCCTCAAATTGTACTTTTTAGAACATTTTGTGGTGCTATGAAACGTACTAAAGAACATACTGCAAAATGTAGGTTTTGCCTATACTTATGTTTGCAAAGTTCTCTGCTACGAGTGTGTAAGTATTGAATTTCATAGTAAATGTGAGAGGGACACTGAGGAGTGGGTGGGGAAAGGGGAAGACTTACTGATAAAGTAAATGTGATTAGGGAGGAGTGAGATGGTTTATGGAGGGTCAGAGAGGGGTTTAGGGAGGGACGTCACTCACCCACACAAGAATAAGCCAATTGCATAACTTTAGGGGTGGAATTCTGCTGGTTCCCAATACAGTCCATTGTTTTTTTCCTTTTATGTTACCTCTGAAAGGAACCAGTCAAAAGCAAATTGGTCTTGTTCCTGCTCCAATATAAATACAACTGATCAAACTGCCATGCCCGCTTTCTTCTAATTGAGAATACAAGCAACCCAAAACTGGCTTTAGCCTATTTGGGCCTCTCAAGTAATGCGCCTCTTGAGTCCCATGGCACAGTGAGCATAGGACCCATATCTGGGCCTTCACTTCACAATTAGGGTGTCACATTGAAAAAAATATAAGTGACAGGGGGATTGCTTGAAGTAATCTTCGTTCCATGCAGTAACTCTGGGCTGCAATATAGTCCATTGTTTTTCCCCACCATCTTCCTTTACTTTATTTAGACTGTGAGCACACTGCAGTAGGAGTTTTGGATTCCGCTTGGATTGTGCAAATCTATCTGTATTTTCCAACACATCGGTTGCAACTGCTTAAATTCATCAAAAAACACAGCAGCAAATGTGTTTATTGGACACCTGCATAGCACTTACTTAAAGCCTTTGCTTCAGCAACTGTATACCTCAGAACTTGGAGTTTAAAATAAGGTATATAATACAGAAGGCCTTGCATAATCATTGTCCTGACTTTATCAGGAGTTCTCGTAATCAAAAGAAGTATTCCCGCAAGAACTGACATCTTCAAACTATCTCATTGTTAAGAAAAGAATAGGTGGCTGTTCTTTTTTTAAATTTTGAGGCAAGACTATGGAATTCTCTTGACGTTTTCAGAACTGAAGTTAGGTTTCGCGGATAATTTGATTTCAACTCAGAATTTGAATCATCCATTAGGCTTTGGATATCTTACTGATTAATAAGCTTAATTTGGCTTTACTGAACAGACACATGTCTATTGACCATTGGGAATTATGCCTGTAATAAATGGTTTTAGCATGACATATTATGCTACCTCAGACAGGAACAGCCATATGCATAGCAGTCTTGGCCTTGCTCCAATAGGAAAGTGTAGCCCAAACTGCCAGGCCTGGTCCTTTCTGAATGAGAATACAAGCAACCTGGACCTTAGTGGTCAAAAGCAATTGTCTGAATTGGGGATCAGAGAAATAGCTAGTGGCTTAGTTTAATTCAATAATTCCTTTATACACCTTGTTTGTTGCATGGGAAAACGACCCACTTCATAAAAGCCCACCTAAGTTAAGAAATACATTGGAAGCCGTGGGTTTCTATTGTATGCCAAGAAACATAGCCCTGTATCTTAAGTGGCCTACACCAAAACCACAATAATACTAAAGTTACTGGCAATATGTTAAGAATGAACAGTACACAGCCATCTTAACGACTCCAAAGCCTGAAATATCCCAGTGAGGGCCACAATATGCCAGTGCCATGAAAGACCACAATGTGCTAAAACAGTGTGCAAGCACTTGTAAAGTATTTATAAAACCCACATTATGACAAGGAGGGGCAACTTATGCTATGGCTATCGTAATGCCTACAATATCCATAATATTTAGAAAGGGCCGTATTAATGAGAAAACTGGCCACAGTATGGCCCGGGCGCACCATATGCGAGGGCCACCATGGTGCCTAAAACACCCACCACAATTTTTGCCTGAGTCGGTGTCCCCTCTGTCTCTTTCATTCCCTTCTCACCACTACTTGTCTCTCACTTGATTGCCTCCATTCTTCAGTTTCTCAAACCTACATTTTTTCAGTTTCACTTTCACCTGGATCACTATATTTTTCTCTTACCTCTTTCTGTCCCTCTTAAATTCCGGACTACATTTTATGCCATACTTGTGTATCAATTCATTTGTGTGTCTGCTTTCATTTTTATTATGTTAAATTCTTCTTTATTTAGGAATGTTTTCAACCACTGTTTTCCTTTTCTAAGTTCTATTGGTATTTCTTTTTTCAAATACTTCTTTTCCCCTTTCCTCTCTATTGTTCTCTCCTTCTGTTTTCTTCCTAGCCTTCATTCTTTCTTTTCGTTTCATTCTTTCCTTCTTTTTGTTCATCACCTCCTTTTCTTTCTATCCTTCTTTAGTATCTTTTCTCACTTCTCTTTCTTTTTTCTTTATCCTGTCGCCAACATTTTTTCCCTGGTACTATAATTGTGCCTTCTGTTATTTTCTTTTTTCTTTCTAGTTCATTTTACTTCTTCATCTCTTTTCCCCACCTTTTCTCTCTTCTTCTACTATTTCTTTAATCTATTACTTTCATTATTTTCTAGTTAATTTTTATTTGTTACAATTTTTCCATTTTCTGACTTTCTTTTGTTCTCACTTTCATTCTCATTTTCCCCCATCTTTCTTTGTGTTTTTCTTTCTTCTCTGTTTCTTTTTTATTTCTTCTTACAGTTTTTCGTCTTTTTTCCCCTACTACATTTTCTTCTGCCCTGTGTTGTTTTCTTCCTTTTTATTTATCCCTTTCTGATTTTTTCTTTCCTTTCTTTTCTTGTCATTCTGTTTCATTCATTCTACTTTGTTTGTGCATCGTCTCTGTCCTTATTTCTTCTATGAAATGAAATGAAATTAAATGAAAAAAGCATTTATTAAGCGCGTAGCTACCCAGGGGCATCCCAGCACTAATAGCGGTCAACAGTACACACCACAGCAACACTAAGGGAAGAGCCAAGTTTTTAGCAATTTCCAAAAGGCCAAATAATTGGACTCCTTTCGTAAGCGAAGAGGAAGAATATTCCACAGCCTGGCGGCATTATAGGAAAATAGGCAGCCACCATTTCTAGCCTTATTGATCCTGGGAACACAGCAAGATGCAGGTCGTCTGAACGCAGACGTCTATTCGCAAGGTAAGGCCGGGCAATGAAACGGTTGATGGACGGTCCCTTCCCTGCTAGCGTCTTGTGGACGATACACATGGCCTTAAAGTTAACTCTCTCCTGAATGGGGAGCCAGTGAAGAGATTTCAGGGCTGGTTTTGCAGATTGACGGTTCAGGGTCCCAAGAAGTAACCTTGCTGCGCAGTTTTACACCGTCTGGAGTTTTTAGATGGTCGCCAGTGGGGCTCGAACATAAAGAGCATTCCAGTAGTCCAGGCGGGAAAGAATGAGCGCCTGGATGATAAGCCTTCTTGCCTGGAAGGGAAGAAGTGGGAGCACTTTGCGAAGCATCCTTAGGATGCCATAGCAGGAAGCCGCAACATTCCGCGCCTGAACCTTGAAGCTCAGATCTTGATCAAGCCAGATGCCTAGACTTTTCATCTGGGTCTTGGGATCAGGAACGGATCCCAGACAGGCTGGCCACATTACTTCTGCTTTGAAAAGGGAGGAATTCCCTAGGAGCGTCATCTCTGTCTTTTCTCCATTCAATTTCAAATATGAATGGTTCATCCACTTGGCTACCTCTTCTAAACAGGGACGAAGGCAGAGAGAGGAATTATCAGAATGGTTAAGTGCTATGAGAAGTTGAGTGTCATCAGCGTAGGTCATTATATGAACCCCAAAAGGAAGCACAATCTCCGCTAGCAGGCTCATATAAACATTGAATAGAGTGGGACTCAGGGACAATCCGTGAGGAACTCCGCAGCGGAGGGGCATCAGTTTTGAGGTGACATCACCCTCACAGACCTGGAAGGATCTATCTTCCAAGAATGATTACAGCCATGCTATGGCTTCTCCAGTCACCCCCAAACGTATAAGTCTATGGACCAAAATTTGGTGATTAACCATGTCGAAGGCTGCACTGAGATTCAAGAGGATAACAGCTGTGGTGCCTCTGGCGTCCAGAATCTTCTTAGACTCTTCAACTGCTGCTAAAAGGGCAGTTTCTGTTCCTTGACGCAGTTGAAAGCCGGTATGTGAAGGGTGGAGAAGGTTATGGGATTCCAGAAATGTAGAAAGTGCTGAATTAACGTGTTTTTCCACCATTTTACTGATCCCTGGGAGAAGTGAGATGGGGCGATAGTTTCCCAGGAGATCAGGGTCAAGACTGGGCTTTTTTAATAGTGCCTTCACCATCGCTCTTTTCCACGGAGGTGGGATCACTCCAGTGGAAATGGAGGTATTGATCAGCTCCAAAATAATAGGGGAGACCGTTCCAGACGCTTGCTTCAAAATATTATTAAGTGGAGCTGGGTCTCTAGGCGACCCACTCTATCCTTTCATTATTCCTTATTTCCTTTATGTTCCTGTCTTTCTTTCTTCTTAGCTCCCCCTTTTTCTTCCTTCTTTTTTTTGCCCCATCTTACTTTATTATGCCTGATTATAGTATAATAATTATTATATTATATAGTTGAGGAATCGAGGAAAATCCTCGACCAGGGAGGAGCTGTTTCCATCATTCTCCTCGACCTGAGCTCCGCCTTCGACACTGTCAACTATAACATTCTTCTTAACAGACATAGAATGGTCGGAGTCTCAGGTGATGTCATAGCGTGGATCAAGTCCTTCTTACTTGACAGATCATTCCAGGTATTTGAAGGAAGCAACATCTCCAAAAGTGTGCCACTCACATGTGGAGTTCCCCAGGGCTCCTCACTGAGCCCTACATTGTTTATATGAAACCCCTCGCTGAGCTAGTCCTGCCACATGGGATCCATATCGTCACATATGCGGATGATACACAGCTGGTGGTAGCTCTAAAGCATCCCAATAACCTTCCAGCCAACCTGGAAATCTGTTTGGAGACAGTGGCCAAATGGATGGATCACTCGTGCCTCAAGCTCAATGGAGATAAGACCGAGTTAATGATCTTGGGCAATCACTCTATCTCCACTCTTGGACTGGGCTGGCCTAACTGTCTTGGCCCTCCTCCAGCCCCTAAACCTAAAATTAAAAGTTTGGGGGTCTGGTTGGATAGGTCTCTCAAATTCGACCAACAAGAAGTAAAGCTAGCAGCTACCTGCTTCGGCATCATTAGATTGATCCGGAAAATTCTACCACTTCTTCCGTTGCCAGCTAGGAGAGTCATGGTTCAGGTGCTGGTTCTTTCCCGCCTGGACTATGGGAATTCCCTCTACCTTGGTGCCCCTAAATCCACCACAAGGAAACTTCAAGTCGTGCAGAATTGCGCAGCCAGGTTGCTACTTAATACCCCTAAAACTCATTCTGCCAAGCCTGCCCTTAAAACGCTTCATTGGCTGCCAATAAATGAACGTATAATATTCAAATCATTATGTATAGCTCACAAGACCTTCTGGGGGAAAGGTCCCACAATCAACCACTCCCTTATCACCTTCTATCGCCCCTTGAGATGTCTTTGTTCAGCCAATCTGTTCTTAGCATCAGTCCCGAAAATCAAAAGGGCCCGTTCCGGGGGCCGCTCCTTCTCCTATAACACTGCCAGATTATGGAAAACCCTCCCTCTTAATCTTCGCTCAACTGTCCATCATTTCTCTTTTCGGAAGCTACTGAAGACCTGGCTGTTCCAGAATACGATCTAGAACCTTTGCTGTCGTCTGCCTGTTGTCACGAGCGCTGGGATGCCTGCGGGTAGCTACGCGCTCAACAAATGTTAAATAATAATAATAATAATATAATATTGATTTATTTTCTCTCTCTCGCCACCTCTCTCTTTCCTTTTTTTTCCATTTTTTTTAACTTCACAGTTTCTCTCACTGTACCCTTCTGCCCTGTTGTCTTCACAATGCCATTGTACTCACTTACCATGTATTTTATGCGTTTCTGCTAAAGATAGAAGAGGCTTCCAAAGACCATGTCAGAGTTATGAATGAGCAGTTACCCAGTCCATCAGCCCACGTGGACAACCCTCACACCTTAACTGCCAGAGTGGTGGGTCACGGTGATCTTGACAGTGCTGAAGACCATTTGCCTTAATGAGGAGTTAATGGGAATGGAGGGTATAACTTCTGCGGAAGTTTGATACGTACAACTTCAGGAGTGCCCTTGTAAAACAACAGAATTAAAATTATTCCCTAACCCCTATACTCTGTTAATGCCCCTTTTTAAATGTCATTGAAAGGTGGAGGGGCTCACCGAACTCATTTGTGAAGTGGCACTGTAGAGCGAAATCATTCTATCATAAAGGAGTCCTTGGGGTCTCTCAGACCTGCCCAATGATCATTTAGTAATCTTACTCATAAAGGGCATCTGTTCAAAGATGAATACTATGGCTATGTTGCCTCTAAGCACTGTATTGGCAGGAAGGAAGGAAGACACAAAGTCATGAAGAGAAGCCTCACTCTGGACTGATGTGGAAGGAGTTTGCAGGGTACATGAATGGAGAATAGGATAGCAATCTCCCAGAGAGAGCTTCTTGAGGTATAGATACTGTGAGGAGGCCTGGCAGCATAGGGTGACAATGAGAAATAAGCTTAGAGTACAAGCCATGATTATCTGTTTCCTCACCATCGTTGGCTACTTGTTTGACCTCTTTTGTCTGAATTACAATAATAACTCTTTGACTTACTCAAAGGGATCTTCGGAGTAATATGTCTATGATATATCCCTGGGGTGATAGCACTCCGCACAGATTAAAACCCAGCACTTGGTCAGATCAAGATGTGTTGACTACCTCTTGGAGTCTTGTATAACAATAATTCCTAATTACCACTCCTCCTCTTCCCCCAAGAAATTATTCTGTGCCTGGAAGAGCTTTTTGGCCATTTTATGAAGCTAAAATACTTTCATAAAGATGGTCCTCATTTTTTGTAACAGCTAGGCCTGTGCAAAATTTCAGTTATGCTTCCATAATTAATGCAAATCTATGTTACCAAAATTATACAAAATGCCTGAAATTATGCCAGTGCAAAATTCTCATAATTCTAAAGCTGACAAGGACTGCTTCATGCAGAAAATGTCTGACAGAAGAAAAGTCTGAGTAGAGAATATGTCACAACAAACATTTTCTCAGCAAACCGATCCCCTGCCCAGTGTCTTGAGTGACCTTTGAATGGAAGGGATGCCTCTAAATTGAATTTCACTCGAAATGCAGGAAAATTCTAATTTCAGAATTTACTTGTTTGTAAAGTTTTTCACACCCTTTGTAAAAGCGTGCTTGTAAAAAAACACTGCCAACAGACCTGCTTTAACCCCTTTAGTACAATTGCACTTCCTACAATCCCTTTTTTTTTTTAGATTTTGGGCACTTCGAACTGAAGTCTTCATAACATTTTTTTCCACAAAAGGTATCCAGGAAAATATTGTGTCCTGGATGTTGTGCATTCTGAAAGTTCCCAGAGTTTGTGGATTCCCCTGGAGGGAAAGGAGAATATAGCCAAAGGGTAACAAGATGTTAGGAGGGCATTGGTTTCAACATGGAAATAAGTGCAATGTAACAAAGGGGCCTGCTTTTCTAAAAATGGCATCATCAAAAGGTTTGCTGTGCTGAGATCACGCTCTTCCCAGCTTTCAGGAACAGCAGAGTTGAAAAAAATCGATTTTTCACCACAGTTTTTGCAATTTACTACATTGCAGTCCATATTTCCTGTTTTTGTGGTTTATTTCTACTTAAAGTTTGTGGTGTGAAACTCGTGTGTGAACCTGGAAAGCTGTACATTTCTGAAAAGTGGATAACGTTTTAAATTTAGCAGGGGGTAATTTGATAGATCGTTCATGGTTTTCAAAAATATAACAATAATTGAAATAAAAAAACAATGATAGTAAATGTGAAAAACTGTAAACAGGTGGGAGGACGAGCTATTCACGTGCTCTGCATATACAGGTAGTGTGGGGGACATGAACGTCTCATCCCCTGCACTATAGTGGTTAGTGAGCTAATGCATGCAAAAACAGGCATGCAGAACTGCACCCTATTTCTGCCATGCCATTTTGTATCCTGCTGTGTAGTGCTGCAAGCTTGTGGAATGAAAAGCAGTGCACAAATATATTGGAGACATGGAAAGAGAACCCCATTGAGGTGAAACACAAATAGTCAGTGCACATTTGTGAATATCTGTTTTTAAATATATTATGTATTAAAACCAGACCCATTGTGTTTGATAGTGCTTGTTTGCTTTTTTAATTGGGGCGCCCTCAGTGTTAATTGTATATTGAGGCATGGATCCATTGCTCACTGTGTCACAGGACTCGAGGTCTAAATCAATGAGGATGCCCAATAGGCCAAAAACTGTGTTAGGACACATTTGTTCACGTTAGGAGATAATACAGCTTATCAATGCAGGCCACATGGTTCCTATTCAAGTTGGAATAATATTGATTTACAAATGTTCTCTCTATAGTGGCACAATCTGCAAAAAATAGCACTGCATTGAAATCAAGCCCAAGTAATAAGTGGTGGCAGAGATAAGATTTCAACTTATCATCTTTTTTGTTTTGTTGTGGCCAATTTATTGTCCCTACCATGCCAACAGTTGTTTCAGTGGATGTTGCCATGGTGACAGCTGTTGTCTTTGGTGTGTTTAAAGCTGTTGCCATTGCTGTTATTCCTGTCATGGTGGCTACTGTGATCCTGCTGACGCTGTTGCTACGCCGATGCTGGCTGTAGTGGCTGGAGTTGTTCCTGCTTTTGTAAGACATGTTGTAGAAACTATTGAGACTCAAAAGGTAAAAAAACATTTAGTAGAATCAGGGTTCAGTTTGTTTGCCATTCTCTGAAAAAAGGCTTGACTAAACAAATAATTGCTGTGACAGTTTATTCAAACGAGTTGCATTGTTTGCAGGCCGCTGGGTACAGGATGCATCCTTGAACACCCTTAACATGGGACAAAAAAAATTAATTCCTTTTCATGCAATTGCAATCGGTCTCCAGCACCCTCAAGCCCATGATATTTATGTTTCAAAGATGTGACTTAAAAGCCAGTACTGGCTGAGGGTCTCACACCTGGATAAGCTACTTGTCACCTGGGTCACTGGTGCTTCATGGAGAATATGTCAAGAGTCTCCTTACAACCCTTCTTATGGTTGGTGAGCACAGAGAGAGTTAGTGGCCCGGAAAGCAAAGATGAGTAGTTGTGCCATCAGGAGAGTGTACGTATAGTTGAGCATTCATTCACTGATGTTGGGCTTGAACTGACATTTAATTTGATTGTCACAAAATGTTTTTTCTGCACAGATAAGTTACTGCACATTTAGTTTTTGCACTAGCAATGTGTCTAAATGCCACTGCAAAATAACTGGGCGCTGGTGCAAAATATCATGGTATCAGTGCAGTTTTCGTGATCCAATTCTTGAGCAGGTGGCATAGCTATAACTATGTTTATGTTCTCACTGTTGAGATGTCTAAATTGTGGTTTAAGACAGTGGAAATGAGGAAGTTTCTGGACTTAGTTCTAAAATCTTGAAAGTTTGGATGAGTAATTATAATTTAAATAGGGTGTATATGTCCTTAGTGCAGCGTGTGCACTACCATAAAGGACAAGGGTTGTGAGTGGTCCTTGGCACCATACTCATGGCTGTCTTTTACTACCTATCAGGTTGTGGAGGGGCGTATTACTCACATGAGAAGCCAGGATACCCCTGGTCTAGCTTCAGATGGTGAGTAAACTGACTTGTGGCAAACACATAGCGTTTCACTTTTAACCAAAGTGGTTTTGCATTAAGAAGCAAGCAATGCATGTAGCTGAGCATCGGTTGACCATTCATCCTCAGGAATTGAAAGTAAGTCAGAGAAGGGTGGTATAAGGGGAATCACTTTGATGCAGCAATCTCACTCATAGCTTTCACATGCCAATCTCCAATTTTAACTATTATTTGTTTTAATACCAGGTTATTTTCCTCCTCTTTGTTCTCTTCCTTGAGTAGAAGAGAGGGCTGGAACGATTGCTTCTCTGTTTTTCCATTAAACGATAGAACCATTTTGCATTCAGTAGTCCACTGACACTTCCACACACCTTTCCTGAAGACAAAGAAAGTTGGTAAACTGTAACTGTAGATGGAGGGCTGAAAGCTCCTTCGAAAGAAGGCTAGAACAGCATTATCTCAGTGCTAGCATTTGGACAATACTAGGCTAATACCAACTGGTCTAGACTAAAATATTGTTTCTCTCTCCCTTATCAGGAAGAGTGAGGCCTTCCCCCAGCTCATAAACTTGGAGTTCTTGTGCAATGAGCACTAAGACTCATTTTCCTAGATGCCAGATGTGCCATATAAATACAGCACAGGGTCTAAGTAATCTTCATGACCTGAGAGGGTGGGACTCACTTCTTGGATGGTCAGTACCTTTCAACTTCATTGTTAGGAAAAACTCTTCTGGAACATGTGGCATGGGCTGGGAACCTAGTAGAAGTTCGATTTATTTAACCATTGTTGAAGTTGGTGGGTGCGGATGGCAATGGAGTGGGCACAAAAAAAAAAGTATCTGTCCTTCTTCACTAGAATTAAGCGTCAGAGCAGAGAAATCCACCAAAATGTCCAAAACATCCTAACAATTCCTTGAGAGGTTGAAGAACCTACCTCTGGTCGTGGACCAGCAGCAGCCAATTCAAATGATGTGGCCCAAGTGCAGGATACTGTTGCCTTGGGATACTTTCTTACTCCAAGTCCCAGCCTCCAAAGTGATTTCACAGGCTGGGATGGCTTTGGAAAATGGTCATGTTAGTTCAGAACTCAGGGTCAAAGCAATCCATTAGTTTGTTCTTTCCTTTTGTTGAAAAACATGTAGCTGCACTGAGTCATTTGTCAATTTTCCATTGTGTTTTAAGTTTGTCAGAAAAAATATTAGTTTTGTTGGCATTCCTTGCTCATCTTGGCTGTGAGGTTTCCACTTAGGTTTTTAAGAAGTTCAGTTAAGTTTCTGATCCACTTCACTCACTCATGACTCAAAAGTATCATTGCTTTTGAACACCATTAGTTAGAAGCAAGTCAAGTAGTTCTGTTGCCAGTAAGGATGCTGTCTCCTTTAGTCACGCAAACAAATGATGGACAGAATGCTGATTAAACCCTACATTCACCCCCAGTCAAGAGATCTTGGTTAAATCCATTGTTCTTTTGCTCACCATGCCACCATGCCACCCCACTTTAGACCCAGCCATATGCAAAATGGTCTCATGGAAACAGTCCAGCCCAAACTGCTTTTGTCTGTGCATAAGTTAGTTTGCACAAGATGGACAAAATGATCTGTAACTACCAGAATGTTTTGAATACCCTCAGTTTGAGGAGATTGACAGGAGGTGCATCCAGACTGGGGCCAGATTTAGAACGCTTTGATGCAACACAGGGCAGCAATCTAAGTTGTTGTGCAGCATTGCATCAGCTGAAGAGAGAGCAGAACTTCCCCCAAAACTCCCTGCGTGTTCAACTGTTGAAACCTTGAATCAAAAACAGGACTTCTTGTGCTAATGTATTGGAAGCAGGCTGGAACTATTACTCCTTAGGTGGGCCACCAAAATGAGCATGAAAGCCCCTGGCCCAGCAAAAGCATGGATATGGAAGTGTGCAGTACTGAAATCACTGTTTTTAGTATACCATTATGTGACCATTGGTTCTATCCCAATGTGTTTTCTAAACCCACTCACAAGGGAGGATACATGCTCATTTTCATTTTTTCTAATAAAAGATTACTGATGTCAGACCTTCTTCCACTATAATGGAGGGATCACTACCTAATTCATTTTAGTTGTCCCAGTCCTTCACTCTTGAGCTCTGACACTCGCCTTTTTCCTGGTCCAGTTAGGCGATATGCCAAGGTTACCGAAAATACCTTGACCCAGAACATCTTGCACCTCTGTGGAAAAACTGGCACCACTATCAGGACAAAAACTAGGTAGAGATAGGATCCCTGGGCCATGGTTTAATGATACTTTGAAACAGAAGAAAAAAAAAACTCTGCAAATAAGTCAACAGAACCTGGCATAAAGAATTCAGCATAGAAAAAGGGAAGCATAAACAGGCACTTAATTTTTTTTTTTAATTGTCAAAAAACTTCTCAGATCCAAAAGCCTGTCATAAAAATAAGGAACCCTCTGCTGATTGGTGTGAGACTGGCCACGTTCTTCCATAATAAAATTCAGGAAATTCAAACTAGCCTAAATGTGACAGCGTTACTAGACACTCAAAACAAGAGCCCAAATAACGTGCCTTGCTCCTTATCTTCCTTTAATTTGCTTTCTATGGAAGACACGAGGGCAGCAATCTTAAACCTGAAATCAGGTTCCCCCTAGGATCCCTGTCTACCCTTTCTTTTCGTCCTTGGGGTGAACACTATTAACCCAGTGGTTAATACTTTGCTGAATGAGTGTCTGCCAACAGATATAGTTCCCGCATTGTGGATACAAGCTAAAATCTTACCCCTCTTCAAAAAACCCACAGCTGACCCTAATCCCCCAGGAAACGATAGGCCTATTTACCTGCTGCCAGCACAGTTAAAACTATTGGAGACATTTGTAAATCAGCAGTTGTCAGAATATTTAGAATTGAATGAGTTACTATACCCCAGTCAGTCAGTCTGATTTAAGGCCAATGTTTAGTACATAGATCACACTCCTGGAAGTATCAGAACTGGTCGGAAATACCCTGGAGGCAGTGCCATGGAGCACATGCTTCTGTAGATGTTATTTCAACTTTCATGTGGAGTCCTTCCATAATGTATATTTATAAAGATTTTTAAGGCATTATCATAGGTACTGATGCTTGAGCTCTAAGCCAGTATGATCAGTGTATCCTGTAAGTATTCTGTAACCTGAGCAGCAGATCCAATTTCAGGGCCTATGAGGTCTGTCTGACTTGAGGGATAGCCCTACTGTTTACTAGTTGAGGGTATGAGAGGTGTGTAACTTTTTTTTTTTCCAGTCAGATTGTTAGTCATAATTAAAGAGTGAAACATCTATTTGGAAGCAAAAGGAAAATAGGTGGAATGAACAATTGAAGACCTATGTAATACATATTGTGAAAATTATAGATGTAGTTATTTAATTGGGTTCTCCTAATATTAGATATTACAGTTAAAACACTTTTTGGCCAAATGTTAGGAAAACTGGACTGAAAAAGTATCATTTTTCATACCAATTTTTATTAAAGTTACTTGTGGGTGAATGACTCCATACAATACCACGAAGGACAATCAGATTTGTCTGGCATACAATTTCAATATTTCACAAACTACCTGAAAATCTATGGCTTTAGCCGCTTCATTCAGAAAAGTGTGTGTTAATATGCACTGTTTAGCTTCTTTTAGAATTTTTTAAAATATTCATGGGTAGGAGGGGGTCCCACAACATCCCGGGGGAAGTGTTGAAAGTGGGGGTCCTTATCCCTCACCGCCGCCACCAAATGCTGGTAGCGGGAGTCCCCGTCCCACACCGCTGTTGCCAGGTGCGAGATCCGGACCCCTCGTTTCAACGTTAGGCTAAGTAAGGACACCGTCTGAGATAGCCCTGCTCACCCCCTTAGTAGCTTGGCACGAGCAGCCAGGCTTATCTCCAAGGCACGAGTGTACAGTATGTGCAACCACACTCACAGCAACCCAATGATGTCACCACAAATAGATTCCACACGAGTTTTTATAAAACGAGTATAATCTTTATACAAGAAGATATACGATATGACCACACGATACAAAACCAACATATAATAATGGGTAGTATTCCTTCCGGTGGATTGGTAGGTTCTAATCCCAACCACCGCTTCTAACCAACAGTTAAGCTGACTTCTAACCATTTCCAAAAGGTTAGGTAGGTCGTACTGCTAGAATCACACACGTTGCAAAAGAAACGAAATACTGCAATGGGTAACGATATACTCCTGAACTGTGCAATGGAGAAACAATGCCATACGTAGCGCCACAGTCATGTACTTTGCATTAGAAGGAATAATGCAATGCGTATCACCACCAGCATGCCCTGTGCAAGGAAGAAACAAAGCAATGCGTCACGCTACAATCATGTACTGTGCACTGAAGAAATAATGCAATGCGCCACGTTATAATCAGGTACTGTGCGATGAAGAAATAATGCAATGCGCCACGCTTACAATCAGGTACTCTGCAAGGGAAAATAACGCAGTGCGTAGCGCACCCAGCATGTAGTTAGTCAGGCACAAATAGAGTCAGGCGTCATACGACAGTTCGATAGTTCGTTAGCAGCAATAATGCAAAGTGTAATACAACAGTCTAGGTGCTCCGTTAACAGTTGCCCCCGACATGGATCAATGATGAAACAAAAGTACTGCTTCTCACTCCGGCCCCAGTACTGCCCCTCCTCGGGCCAGCACGGGCCTCGATCCGAGCCGAAGCAACAGGCTCACGCAGCTGCCAGGAGCGAGAGGCCAAGAGAGTGTCCCTCCGAGCCCGCACCCCACCCCAGGTGGTGATCCACGTTACCAGGGGGGGCGCGACCCCACTCTCCTCCCCTTCTTCAGCGACTTGGGCCTTGATCCAGAACTCCGTCAATGGGCACGGCGAGCTCGGGCCGGCGACTCCGCTCCTCCGGGACTGCCGGTCCGGGCCGCTACTGTTGCACTCCGAGGGCCCAATGACCTGGCCCTCCTTCGGGCGGTCTCAGTGGACACCGAGACCCGCCCTCAGCACTTGTGGAGACTTACTTTGATTTCGGTGCACACGCTACCCAGGCACTCCTCACCAGCGCCTCTGGTTGCACTGCGACACGCACTCTGCGCTTCCGAGACTCGCCTCTTCTCTGGTGCACACGATGACCAGGCGATCGTCACCACTCCTCGGCTTGCACCTCGACACGCACCCTGCGCGTCCGAGTCTCACCTCTTCTGCCGGTGCACACAACGACCAGGCGCTCTTCACCAATGCCTCGGCTTGCACCACGACACGCACCCTCCGCGTCCGATACTCACTTCTTTTCCCGTTGCGCACAATGACCAGGCGCTCCTCACCAACGCCTCAGCTTGCACCATGACACGCACCCTCCGCGTCCAAGTCTCACCTCGTCTCCCGGTGCACACAACGACCAGGCGCTCCTCACCAATGCCTCGGCTTGCACCACGACACGCACCCTGTGCGTCCGAGTCTCACCTCGTCTCCCGGTGCACACAACAACCAGGCGCTCTTCACCAACGCCTCGGCTTGCACCACGACACGCACCCTGCACGTCCGAGACTCACTTCTTTTCCCGGTGCACACAACGACCAGGCGCTCCTCACCAACACCTCGGCTTGCACCACGACACGCACCCTGTGCGTCCGGGACTCAGTTTACTCCTGCGTGCCCACGATCACAAGGCACAACTTCTGAGGGTCTCAAGCTGCAAAAGCACGCGCACACCGCGTTGCTTGGGACTTCTCCGGAAACTTTTATGTTCCTGTGTTTCCAAACAGGGAGCCAGCTCACCTCGGGCCCTTGGGGTTCAGGACACAGCACAAAGCACAGTCCTGTTCAAGAAGGGGGGGACACCACCCACTGCAATGTCCCTTCAGTCTCTTCCTTAGTAAAAGCTACAAACTGCAGGCCAGCCCCAGATCACGAAGCAAGGGTCAGTCCTATCCAGCAGTCTCTTCAGCAACTTCTACCTTGGCAGAGGTTCTTCTTGACCACGAAAGAAGTCAAAGCCTTTGCAGACTCGACCTGTCCTTTTCGCCATTCAAAATTACACCAAATTCTAGGGGTTTCAGTTCTCTTAGTTATACCCCTTCATGTCTTTGAAGTTCGTTGTGCTCAGGGGTCCCTGACCCCTGCCTAAATCAGTTCTGGGTGTCTCCCTCCCAGTGTCACCTTTCTCCCTTTGATACTGGGGGTCTGGACCCTTAATCACTCAGCAGCAGGAGATGGGTCAATTGTTTTATAGCTGCAACCCAGGCCTCTTCACCTCCCGGGGTTTCTCCTCGCATACTCTCCAGATGCAGGTCAGCCAGGTGCCATCTCACCCCCTCCCATCTCAGATCCAGACAGTCAATCCACATTCAGCAGAGACACACAGAAATGCTTAAGCACAAAACTCAGCCACTTTCTAAAAGAGTGGTTTCTGAACACACAGTGACAAAACCACTTTCATAGAAAGATGTTTTCTGACACTGTGAGTTCATACATACTAAACTTCACCTCTCCATTCTAAACTTATAGGAAACTAGGCTAACAAAACACCATACCCAGCCTCCCCCATTCTGTCCTATGGGCAGAATGGCCTTTCACCAGTGAAAATGAAATGGAGTGTTTTTTCACTGTCAGGACATAGCACACACCTCAGTATATGTCCTGCTTTTTGCCTACACTGCACCCTGCCCAGGGGTTACCCAGGACCTACCACAGGGGTGCCCACAGTATACGCAAAAGGGAAAGTTCGGCCTGACAAGTGGTTGCACTTGTCAGGACAACATGCTAACTTAGCAAACTGCGCGCAGGCCCTACACTGAAGGCCTGAGTTCCCTTCTCTGCGTGCCCTTGCATTACTAGCCCTTGCACACACAGTGCACGTCACTAGGGACTTTTACTAGTAAGGCAAACATACCAATCATGGCCAACCAATTACCATGGTACTTTACATAGGGAACCCTTGTACTTTGACACTGATCAGCAGTGGCAAAGTACCCAAAGCATCTAAAAACAAAGGAGATAGAGGCACAAAGTCAGGGGTAATCACGCCCAGATATGCCAGATCTAACACGCGTCCCCTCCAGCCGAAAAGTGGGGGGAACTACCCACCCTCATGGGAGTTCTCATCACTAAGGCGGAAAAATCTGGACAGACCATCAGCATTGGCGTGTTCTGTTCCCGGACGGTGTTCCACCGTGAAGTCCATACCCTGTAGGGAGATGGACCACCTCCACAGTTTTGGATTCTCACCCCTCATCTGCATCAACCATCTGAGGGGGCCTGTGGTCGGTCTGAACCAGGAAGTGAGTCCCAAACAAGTAGGGCCTCAACTTCTTCAGCGCCCAGACCACAGCAAAAGCTTCCCATTCAATTGCACTCCACCTCTGTTCCCTGGGAAGTAGCCTTCTGCTAATGAAAGCTACGGGTTGGTCCAAGCCCTCGTTGTTCAGTTGTGAGAGTACTGCTCCCAGCCCATGCTCTGAAGCTTCTGTCTGCACTATAAACTCTCTGGAGAAATCTGGCGCCCGTAACACGGGTGCTGTGCACATGGCAGTCTTCAGGGCATCAAAGGCGGTCTGACAGGCATCAGTCCAGACCACCTTTTGGGCTGTTTCTTGGACGCCAGTTCCGTCAAGGGGGCAACGAGGGTGCCATACCCCTTCACGAACCGTCTGTAATACCCAGTGAGTCCTAGAAAGGCCCTCACTCCTGTCTGGGTCTTGCAGGGTTCCCAAGCCAGGATGGTATCAATTTTCGCCTGTAGGGGGGCCACCTGGCCACTCCCCACCAGGTGTCCCAAGTACACCACAGAACCCTACCCTATCTGGCACTTACTTGCCTTGATAGTTAGGCCCGCCCTCTGCAAGGCCTTTAATACTTCACAGAGATGTTGCAAATGTTCCTCCCAACTGGAGCTGCACACTGCAATGTCGTCCAGGTAAGCGGCGCTGAATTCCTCCAGCCCACGCAGCACCTGGTTAACCAGTCTCTGGAAGGTGGCAGGGGCGTTCTTCAACCCAAAGGGCATAACCCTGAACTGGTAGTGCCCTTCTGGCATTGAGAACGCTGACCTCTCCTTGGCCCCCTCGGTCAAGGCAATCTGCCAGTACCCCGATGTCAAATCAATGTACTGAGGTACCGGGCAGCGCCCAGCCGATCCACGAGCTCATCAGCTCTGGGGATGGGGTGTGCGTCAGTCTTAGTGACTGCATTGAGCCCACGGTAATCCACACAGAACCGAAGGTCGGGAGTGGCATCCGGCACAGCAGCTTTTGGCCCAAGGACCACTGGACTGGCCCAGGGGCTGCTGGATGGCTAAAATCCGCATTTGTAAATCCGCATTTGTAAAGCGCGAACTACTCACCCTTACGGGTCTCAAGGCGCTGGGGGCCGTCGTGGAAATTAAGTGAGCTATTGCCCAGAGTCACAAGGTGCTGAGCTGAGCTGCCGCCGGAGCCGGGGATCGAACCGTGAGCCCTGTGCTCCGAAGTCAGCTGCCCTGGCCGCTGCACCACACCTCTCCACCCCTAGCGCCAGCATCTTGGAAACCTCCTCCTTGATGCTGGCCCTGACCTTATCAGCTACCCTGTAAAATGTCTGTTTTACAGGCAGACTGTCTCCAGTGTCCACATCATGGATGCACCATTTGGTGACTCCTGGGGTCAGGGAAAACAGGGAGGCAAACTGACCCAGTACCTGGCTACAGTCCCTCCGCTGTTCCGGGGTCAGGGTAGGCGAGAGGTACACCCCATCCACTGACCCATCCTTCTCCTTGGCTGACAGGAGGTCCAGAAGGGGTTCACTCTCCTCTTCTGCCACGTCATCTGTAGGCAAGAGCATGGTCACCTGAGATCTCTCAAAGTGTGGTTTGAGGCGGTTCACATGCAGAACCCTCAAAGGATTCCTAGGAGACTGTAAGTCCACCAGGTAGGTCACTTCGCTCCGGCGCTCCACCACCTCATAAGGCCCAGTCCACTTGTCATGGAGCGCACAAGGCTCCACTGGCGCCATTACCCACACTTTCTGCCCAGGTTGAAACTCGACTAGAGTGGCATTCTGGTCGTACCATCGTTTCATATCCTCCTGGCTGGCTTCCAGGTTCGCCTGAGCGAGCTGCCTGAAACGCCTAGTTTGGTTCTTGAAGGCCAGCATGTAACTGTATACATCCTGGGGGGTTTACTAGGAGCCTTCTCCCAGCCCTCCTTCACCAAACTCAAGGGTCCTCTGACCGGGTGCCCATACAGGAGCTCAAAGGGACTGAACCCCAATGACTTCTGTGGCACCTCCCTATAGGCAAACAGCAGGCATGGCCAGAGGACGTCCCACTTATGCCTCATGGGTTCCTCAAGACCCATAATCATGCCCTTCAAGGTCCGGTTAAACCTCTCAGCCAAACCATTACCCTGGGGGTGGTAAGGGGTGGTGAACTTGTAAGTTACCCCGCACTCCTTCCACAGAGATTTCAAATACCGCGATATGAAATTAGTACCCCTGTCAGCCACCACCTCTCTGGGGAACCCCACATGGGAGAAAATCCCCATCAGTGCATGGCCCACCACGGGGGCCGTCACCGTCTGGAGAGGGATGGCTTCCGGGTACCGGGTGGCATGGTCCACCAAGACCAGGATGAACCTGTTGCCCATGGCTGTCTTGGGATCCAGAGGCCCCACAATGTCAATGCCCACCCTCTCAAAGGGTGTGCTGACCACAGGGAAAGGTTGGAGAGGAGCCTTTTGCTTCCTTCCACTCTTACCACTTGCCTGACAAGTCTGACACGTCCTGCAATGAGTATCAGAACTCTTGCGCATCTGGGGCCAGTAGAAGTGGGTGACAAGTCGCTCAAAGGTCTTGTCCTGCCCCAAATGTCCCGCCAAAGGTACATCATGAGCCAACCCCAATAGGAAGGCTCTGAAGCGCTGGGGTACCACCAGCGCCCGGGCTGACCCAGACTCAGCCACCTTTGGCTCACTATACAGGAGATCATTTTCCCAGTAAATCAAGTGTGATCCCGGCGGATCACCTGCTGCCTGGTTTGCCGCCTGCTGCCGCAAACCCACAAGAGAAGGGCACTTCTTCTGCTCCTCACAGAATTCCTCCCTGGAGGGCCCCCCTTCCTGCTGCCATTCGGTCAGCCCGGGTAGGTCCCCCAGTTCAGCCACTTGTTCCCCCGTAGGCTCCACGGCATCCCCCTCAAAGGGTGCCTCCTCCTGGACCGTGGGAACTGTGGGGGCCGGTTTCCCGCACCCCCTGCCTCTTCTCTTACTGGCAGGCACCTGGGCCACTGTTTCAGGCTCCAGGTTCCCATGATTACCTTTACTGGCTGCCATAGACCGAGTGGTCACACAAGCCCACTCAGGTAGACCCAACATCTCCAAATGCGCCTGGCGCTCCACCTCCTTCCAGGGGGAACTCTCCAGGTCATTCCCTAGCAGACAGTCTACAGGCATGGACGGACTTACAACAACCTTCAAAGAACCTGAGACCCCACCCCATTCCAAGGGAACCAGCGCCACCTTGCAGAGGCGCACTGAATTGTCTGCTGACATTACAGGGTGAAGCACATCGGGAATTACTTGCTCTTCAGACACCCACTGACACATGACAGATGTCAAACTGGCTACGGTGTCCCTCAGAGCCTCCACCCTCCATCCATTGATGGTCACCCACTGCCTGTATTTTCTAGTGTTCTCAGGCAGAGGGATTTCCTGAACCATCTCTCGATCTCCTAAGGAGACCAGGGTCATAATTGCTTGCTCCTCCCCATTCCAAGGACTCAATTCCTCCCCCAATGCTACACTCACTAAACCAGGTGTTGGAGCACCAGTGGGTGCAGATGACTTTTTGGGGCATTTAGGGGAAATATGACCCACTTCTTTACAGAAGTAACACGTAGGAGGACCTCGGGGCTCCTTCTTGCCCTTGGAGGCCCAGGCCCTCTTGGCCTTGGGAGACTGGGACCCTTTCTTGGGGGAACTACCTTGGGGCCCTTTAGGGGACTCCTTGTGGTTACCCTTGTCCTCCCCCACCCTCGGCGGGGGACCCTGCACACCCTTAGCAGGGGTACTCCCAATCCCCTTGTGGACCCGGGTACTAGTCCAGCGGTCCGTCTCCTCAGCAAGCTTACTGGGATCAGTCAGTTTACTATCCAATAGATGCTGGCGCAGCTCTGGAACACACAGACTACTCAAGTGCTCCCAACTGATTAAATCGCATAAGCCCTTAAAATCATTGACCTTGCTGCCCAGCATCCAACCATCCAGTGCCCGGGTGTACTCATTCACACATTCTACCCAAGTACGGGATTCTAGTTTCTTATAGGTCCTGAACTTCTGCCGGTATTGTTCAGGAGTGAGCCCATACCGGAGGCATAAAGCCTCCCTCATGTTGGCATAGGTCAGGGTTCCCGCCCTCTCTAAGGGTGATAGAACGTCCCTCCCCAAAGCCTCAAAGTGTTTCCATAGGCCCGCCCCCCAATGCTTTTCAGGCACCTCATTCATCCTCAGTGCGATCTCATATGCCGTGAACCACGCATAAATGTCATCACCCCTCTGGTAATCTCGCACTAAATCCTTGGGAATGTACACCTTCCCTCCTGGCACTGGTGGTGCGCTGCCACCATTCGAACTGGACTCTGTTTGTTTACCCTTAATGTCCAGTTCCCTCATGCTTATCTCATGAGTGAAGATAATCCGTTTCTCTTCCAACGCGAGAGCGTTCCTGCTCTCCTCAGCTTGAGTTTTAAGTTTTAACACCTCCAACTCATGCAGTCTGACCCTTTGGTTTTCCTCCAACTCCTCTGGTGAAATACTCCTCCCTGAATGGCTACTACCAGCCCCTGTGGCTGGTCTCTCCACTGGCAAATCCTGTGGACCAAATCCATTCCCTGGGTCATCCTCATCCACCTCAACATCCCCCGTCTCCTGAGCCTCTTTGGCTTCCCACCAGGCCCTCAAGGCCATTTGCAGCTCCTCCTTCTTGGTGCTACCCTTCATGGGACATCCCAAAGCTCTGCAGAATTTCCTCAACTGATCAACCTTGTAGGAAAACAGTGCCTCAATGTTAAACTCTAATTCTGCAGCCTCAGCCTCACCGGCTATCTGGCTCTCTCCCTGAGACATGATGTGTGGTTTAAAGGTTACTCAACAATAGAACCAACAATTCCAAAAACACAATATGTGGTTGCATCGTGGTCTGCGATCAATTTATGATGAACACCAATTACTGTGAATGATTTTGCACATACATGTTTAATTTACATTAGGATCGAATCCCACCGCTCTGCCGCCAAATGTTGGAAGTGGGGGTCCTCATCCCTCACCGCCGCCACCAAATGCTGGAGGCGGGAGTCCCCGTCCCACACCGCTGTTGCCAGGTGCGAGATCCGGACCCCTCGTTTCAATGTTAGGCTAAGTAAGGACACCGTCTGAGATAGCCCTGCTCACCCCTTAGTAGCTTGGCACGAGCAGCCAGGCTTATCTCCAAGGCACGAGTGTACAGTATGTGCAACCACACTCACAGCAACCCAATGATGTCACCACAAATAGACTCCACACGAGTTTTTATAAAGCGAGTATAATCTTTATACAAGAAGATATACGATATGACCACACGATACAAAACCAACATATAATAATGGGTAGTATTCCTTCCGGTGGATTGGTAGGTTCTAATCCCAACCACCGCTTCTAACCAACAGCTAAGCTGACTTCTAACCATTTCCAAAAGCTTAGGTAGGTCGTACTGCTAGAATTACACACGTTGCAAAAGAAATGAAATACTGCAATGTGTAACGATATACTCCTGAACTGTGCAATAGAGAAACAATGCCATACGTAGCGCCACAGTCATGTACTTTGCAATAGAAGGAATAATGCAATGCGTATCACCACCGGCATGCACTGTGCAAGGAAGAAACAAAGCAATGCATCACGCTACAATCATGTACTGTGCACTGAAGAAATAATGCAATGCGCCACGTTATAATCGCAGTGCGTAGCGCACCCAGCATGTAGTTCGTCAGGCACAAATAGAGTCAGGCGTCATACGACAGTTCGATAGTTCGTTACCAGCAATAATGCAAAGTGTAATACGACAGTCTAGGTGCTCCATTAACAGTTGCCCCCGACATGGATCAATGATGACACAAAAGTACCGCTTCTCACTCCGGCCCCAGTACTGCCCCTCCTTGGGCCAGCACGGGCCTCGATCCGAGCCGATGCAACAGGCTCACGCAGCTGCCAGGAGCGAGAGGCCGAGAGAGTGTCCCTCCGAGCCCGCACCCCACCCCAGGTGGTGATCCACATTACCTGGGGGGGTGCGAACCCACTCTCCTCCCCTCCTTCAGCGACTTGGGCCTTGATCCAGAACTCCATCTATGGGCACAGCGAGCTCGGGCCCGCGACTCCGCTCCTCCGGGACTGCCGGTCCGGGCCACTACTGTTGCACTCCGAGGGCCCAATGACCTGGCCCTCCTTCTGGCGGTCTCAGTGGACACCGAGACCTGCCCTCAGCACATGTGGAGACTTACTTACAGCGCCTCTGGTTGCACAGCGACACGCACTCTGCGCGTCCGAGACTCGCCTCTTCTCTGGTGCACACGATGACCATGGGATCGTCACCACTCCTCGGCTTGCACCTCGGCACGCACCCTGCGCGTCCGAGCCTCACCTCTTCTCCCGGTGCACACAACGACCAGGCGCCCTTCACCAACGCCTCGGCTTGCACCACGACACGCACCCTGCACGTCCGAGACTCACTTCTTTTCCCGGTGCACACAACGACCAGGCGCTCCTCACCAACACCTCGGCTTGCACCACGACACGCACCCTGTGCGTCCGAGACTCAGTTTACTCCTGCGTGCCCACGATCACAAGGCACAACTTCTGAGGGTCTCAAGCTGCAAAAGCACGCGCACACCGCGTTGCTTGGGACTTCTCCGGAAACTTTTATGTTCCTGTGTTTCCAAACAGGGAGCCAGCTCACCTCGGGCCCTTGGGGTTCAGGACACAGCACAAAGCACAGTCCTGTTCAAGAAGGGGGACACACCACCCACTGCAATGTCCCTTCAGTCTCTTCCTTAGTTAAAGCTACAAACTGCAGGCCAGCCCCAGATCACGAAGCAAGGGTCAGTCCTATCCAGCAGTCTCTTCAGCAACTTCTTCCTTGGCAGAGGTTCTTCTTGACCACGAAAGAGGTTAAAGCCTCTCCAGACTCGACCTGTCCATTTCACCATTCAAAATTACACCAAATTCTAGAGGTTTCAGTTCTCTTAGTTATTCCCCTTTATGTCTTTGAAGTTCGTTGTGCACAGGGTCCCTGTCCCCTGCCTAAATCAGTTCTGGGTGTCTCCCTCCCAGTGTCACCTTTCTCCCTTTGATACTGGGGGTCTGGACCCTTAATCACTCAGCAGGAGATGGGTCAATTGTTTTATAGCTGCAACCCAGGCCTCTTCACCTCCCGGGGTTTCTCCTCGCATACTCTCCAGATGCAGGTCAGCCAGGTGCCATCTCACCCCCTCCCATCTCAGATCCACATAGTCAATCCACATTCAGCAGAGACACACAGAAATGCTTAAGCACAAAACTCAGCCACTTTCTAAAAGAGTGGTTTCTGAACACACAGTGACAAAACCACTTTCATAGAAAGATGTGTTATGACACTGTGAGTTCATACATACTAAACTTCACCTCTCCATTCTAAACTTATAGGAAACTAGGCTAACAAAACACCATACCCAGCCTCCCCCATTCTGTCCTATGGGCAGAATGGCCTTTCACCAGTGAAAACGAAATGGAGTGTTTTTTCACTGTCAGGACATAGCACACACCTCAGTATATGTCCTGCCTTTTACCTGCACTGCACCCTGCCCAGGGGTTACCCGGGACCTACCACAGGGGTGCCCACAGTGTACGCAAAAGGGAAAGTTCGGCCTGACAAGTGGTTGCACTTGTCAGGACAACATGCTAACTTAGCAAACTGCGCGCAGGCCCTACACTGAAGGCCTGAGTTCACTTCTCTGCGCGCCCTTGCATTACTAGCCCTTGCACACACAGTGCACATCACTAGGGACTTTTACTAGTAAGGCAAACATACCAATCATGGCCAACCAATTACCATGGTACTTTACATAGGGAACCCTTGTACTTTGACACTGATCAGCAGTGGCAAAGTACCCAATGCATCTAAAAACAAAGTAGATAGAGGCAAAAACTCAGGAGTAATCACGCCCAGATATGCCAGGTCTAACAGGAAGGAATAACCTTCGTAGGGAATACTTATTTTCTAGCTACTCTCTTGATGTGGACAATATCAACACAGTCAATAACCATTCATCACCTATACATATTCTATCTACATATTCGTCAAAAGCCCCTGCAAACGTGACTGACAAACAAGATCAAGCTCGATGAAGAAGATTTAGGAAATTTATTGGGAGCAACGCTAGTTTGTTTATTTTGATGGTGTTTATCCCTTTAGTCTGTTTATACCCCAAACAGTTGAGCGACTGAACAACCTACCTCAATCATACTGTACAAGCCATTGTCTTAAAGTAACCCAGTTTAACATTTTATTGTCATCCCACATGAGAAAAGATTTGTCATCATAATATTCCTTGCATGGTAGAAGTCACAGTATACATGGTTACTATCACTGCAATCATGCTAAAAAGATACACATTGTATATTGAACATGGCATCTACCTCATTGTACAAATCATATTTAAGGGTGGTCATAATCACATACGTTTTCACAAAATTTGCCATAAATTATGTAAAATTACCCATTTTGCGTGAACTTTCCTAGGCTGGTGTCTCACATGAAAATTGAACATGTGGGCATTGAATGTGTTGAAAAGTCTTGTAAGAAACCAGCAGGAAAAAGTATCTTGATGTGTTTTTACTGCTCCCCAGGACAATCTTTGCTTTAATTCTATTTGGTATAAATTGTGTGACATTTTACACCTGTGAACTGAAAAGAAATTTCACAAAATACATGTAATACAAAATTCAGAAATTCCTTGAGACTGTTATTTTTTTCATCACATTGTGCATTTCTTCCTCTTTCTGTGTTTCACTTTGTAAATTGGTATACAAACCACACTTCCTAGTATACTAAAAAAAAAAGTGATTTCTCTACTGCGCACGTTCCTATCCATGCTTTTGCTGTACCAGGTGCCTTCATGCTCATTCTGGTGGCCCACCTAAGGAGTGAAAGTGCCTGACTGCCTCCAATTCATTAGCACAAGAAGTCCTGCTTTTTATTCATGGTTTTAACATTTGAACACACCGGGAGCCTTTGGCGGGATTCGCCTCTCTGTTCAGTTGATGTAATGCTGCACAAAAACATTGCTTGCTGTCCTGCATTGCATCATAGCTATCTAAATCTGGCCCCAGTCTGGATGGACCTCCTGTCAATCCCTCATACTGAGGACATTCAAAACATTCTGGTAGCTACAGATTATTGTGCCCATCATATGCAAGCCTACTCATGCACAGACAAAAGGAGACATCATTCTTACTGGTGACAAAACTACCTGACTTGCTTCTTACTAATGGTGTTTAGGAGCAAGGATGCTTTTGACAGAGTCACGAGTGAGTAAGGTGGATCAGAAACTTAACTGAACTTCACAATAGACCCAAAGTGGAAATTGAAAACATTTTGGAAACCTCGTAGTAAAGCTGAGGCAAGGAATGCTGAAAAATCAAGCTTTTTCTGACAAACTTAAAAGTCAACGGATAATTGACAAGTGGCTCAATGCACCTGCAGAGTTTTCAACAAAAGGAAAGAACAAACTAATGTATTTTCTTCACTCTGAGTCCTAAACTAACATGACCATTTTCCAAAGCCGCCCTAACATATGAAATCATTTCTGAGGCTGAGACCTACAGTAAGAAAGTATCCCAACTCAACAATATCCTGCACTTGGGCCAAATCATTTGAATTGGCTGCAGCTGGTCCAAGATCAGAGGCAGGCTCTTCAACCTCTCAAGGAATTGTTGGGATGTTTTGGACATTTTGGTGGATTTCTCTGCTCTGAAGCTTGATTCTAATGAAGAATGACAGATGCTGTTTCAAGAAGTTGTGCCCACTCCATTGCCATCCCCAACCACCAACTACAACAATTGTTCCATACTTCATACTTCTGCTAGGTGCCCAGCCCATGCCTCCTGTACCAGCAGAGTTTTTCCTAACAATAAAGTTGGAAGGTACTGGCCCTCCAAAAAGTGAGTCCCACCCTCTCAGGTCACAAAGATTACTTAGATGGGCAGGTGTGCTTAGGAGTCTCTTGTTATGACTTTTTAGTTTCTTGTTTTTACTCTAGCATAGGAACCCAGCCAATAAAGAACCCTGTGGGATTCCTGTAGCTATTTTTATCTTACACACACCCTTTTCCACCTCTACTCATACCACTCCTAAACACATGCCCCTCCACCCTGCCCATCTCACATCGGCAAAAAGAAAAGACCTCCCGCAAAGAGCCCCCTTGCGGGGCTCGTTGGGCATTGCAGTGCCGGCCCTACGAGGAGCTGCCTGATGATGAAGCATGACACCCCTTGGAGTGTGTGAGGGCCCCTGCTCCTAAAGGAGCTACTCCCCATCTGTCTTTCTCTTCTTGATACCTGGAACATAACCTTCCCCCCTCCAAACACACCCCTATTGCCGCCATTAAGAACTGCATACTTTTGTATTTTCCATTGACACATAGGGGAATGTATGCTGGGCCTGTTAAGCCCCAGTCCCTTTCCTTGTGATTTGCAGTAACTTATCAGTGCAGAAGAAACATTTTGTGACAAACAAATTGTTGTGTAGTTCCTAGGAATCCCCAGGAACTGCGCGCTTTGGATGACCTAAACTAAGGGCTTTGTGTCCCAACCACTTCCAGACACCATCACAGTATATGTCAGCTGTTAGGCCAGCTAGCTCTACAGTGCAACTACCACCCCCCTGTATTCTACAGTGGTGTAGGTAGTCTCTGGCAACCACTGAACATGACAACCCTCATTACTCAGGGATCATGGAAAACAGTACTGTACTTTTCGCTCAGACATTCGTGCTTGCTTTCTCTCAGAAAACACACAGGAGGGCGATTAGGACTTTTCTATAAGCGACAGCCTTGTGTAAAACATATGTGCTGCAACAATCAGGAGACAGAAGCATACGAAAGCGATTGCCAGTACCAATATAGTGAATAGTAGATATATTTCTACCAGAGTGCTAATAAGATGAACATAAGCAGTTCAGATAATAACAGTAGCACTTGCATATTCCTGAAATGTGTGCCCTAAGTAATTTGCCTGAATGTACCTAGCCTAACCTGGATGTGTAGGTGTAGCATGTATATGTGTATATGCGCGTGTGTATATATCTGTAGCCAAGAAACCCTTAGCGAAAGAACCAGCCCCCTCACCTGATGGTTGAGAATGAAGGACCCCGTCGAAGATTCAGCATGCAGGAGCCCTGTATCAGCTTTGAAGGAATTCTCCTCTAATCTGTAGGGGGGAGTGAGGGTCTTTTATACTAAAGTGGTCACTCCAGGGTTTTTTCTAGAATCGATATGTTTTGAAAACAATCATGGATGTTTTGAAAACAATCATAAATGGTTTGAAAACAATCACCAATGCTTTTCTAAACAAGTGCGATCATGCACAGCTGGCTGTTGGCCAAGGATGAAAAAAGTGGTGACCCTTATACAGAATAATTCTGCCGTACAGGAAGACATGTTTATGTAGTCAGGTACAGGGATTATGATAGAGTACCAAGAGCCTGGTGTCGAAGAGACAGGAGCAAGCTACTAGGTAAAAGTTCACCTGTTTAGAACCATTATTGTCGTGTGGATGGGACAACTGTATGTAATCGGTGTATACATGACAAGACTATCCTAAAAGACACTACAAAATCAAATGTCAGTTCGAACCCAGCATCAGCGAATAAATGCTCAGCTCTACCTACAGTCTCCTGGAAGCACAACTACTCATCTTTGCTTTCCGGTCCACTAACTCTCCCTGTGCTCAACCATAATGAGGGTTGTAAGGAAATTCTTGACATATATTCCATGAAGCTCTAATGATCCAGGTGTGAGACCCTCAGTCAGTGCTAGATTTTAAGTCACATCTTTGCAACAGAAAAATCAGGGGTGGGAGGGTCCTGGAGACCGACTGCAATTGCACGTAAAGGAACTCATGATTTTGTCCCTTGTTAAGGGGTGTTCAAGGATGCATCCTGTACCCAGAGGCCTGCAAATGATGCAACTTTTTAAAATTAACTATAAAAGCAATTATTTGTTTACTCAAGCCTTTTTTCTGAGCATCGCAAACAAACTCTTTTATCATTCTGTTGTGATGTACTATTTCTTCTGTGGTTTACTTTGCATCAGACATTGTGAGAAAGTTTGCAGGAGCCCCAGGTAAGTAAGAGCTTACTGAGAACTGATTCTACCAAATGTCTTTTTACCTTTAGAGTCTAGGGACTTTCCCTTACTATTGAGCATTTCAGTACTTCATTCTCAGAGTAGCAAATTTGAGCAGTCCAAATCTGCTAGAGCTTTGACCTACAGCAAGGACCACATCTGCCATGCTGAAAGGGACCACAGCAACCTCAAAATCAGGGGCCACAGCAACAACTACAACTATAACCACAGCAGGTCTAATGAAGCAAAAGCAGTTTTCCTTCCTGCAGCAGTTTCAGCTGCTGGAATAGCAGCGGCCACATCGAGAAGATTAGATTAGATTAGATTAAAATACTTATAAAGCGCATGGCTGCCTCGGCAAAGAGGCGTCCCAGCACTAAAGCCAGTCCAAGCAGGAGTCAAAACAAAGGGAAATAAATCTGGGAAAGAACAGGGACAGGACAGCAAGGGAGTCAGACCTGGGAGAAGAGCCAAGTCTTCACAAGACGTCTAAAAGCCTGATGGTCAGGGTTACTGCGGATATAAAGGGGAGAGCATTCCAGAGAGTGGGGGCCAGGCGTCTAAAGAGCGGCCACCAGATCTAGCTCTACGTATGTGAGGGATACATGCAAGATTCTGGTTCGCGAGCGTAGAGGCACGCGAGGAGTGTACAGAGTGCAAAGGTCGCCTAGAATATCTGGGGCACTTCCTGTCAGTATCTTATGCGTGATACAAAGCGTCTTGAAACAAACACGCTGTTCAAGGGGCAGCCACTGCAGGCGGCGAAGAAGATTAGAGGCATGACTGAATTTCGGAAGGGCAAAAATAGCACGAGCTGCCGCGTTCTGGACCCGCTGCAATCTATTAAGCACGGATTTATTAGAACCGAGAAGAAGCACATTGCAGTAGTCGAGACGGGCCAGAATGGAAGCTTGTATAATCATTTGGCGTGTTTGGGCATCAAAGAGACCCAAAATCGGTCGGAGGCCGCGCAATAGTCCAAAGCATTTCCCAGCCACTGATTTGGCATGTGTTTCAAAGTTGAGGTTATTATCAACTATGAAGCCTAAATTTTTCACTGCAGGTTTGGGATCAGGGGATCACCAAGTGCCCGAGGCCACCATTCCTTCGTCCAGAGATGAGACTCTTTGCCAACCAGGAGAATCTCTGATTTGGTAGAGTTCAATTGCAGAAAGTTAGCCGTCATCCATTCTGCAATTGCAGAGATGTCTTCTTTAAATTTTATTTTGTCTCGCTTGGGATCATTAGACAGGGCAATCACTAGTTGGGTGTCATCGGCATAAGACACCAAGGAGATTCCTCGTACTTTGGCCAGCCGTGCCAAAGGGCTCATATATATATTGAAGAGCGTGGGGCTCAATGCAGAGCCCTGAGGGACCCCACAGAGAAGAGAGTGTACATGGGAAGAGAAAGGGGGAGAAGTCACTTGAAAGGTTCGGTCGGCCAGGAAGGAGGAGAACCACGCTAGAGCTTTATTCCCAATTCCTATCTCCTTCAAACGTAGGAGCAGGATTTCATGGGACACCGTATCAAATGCCGCGCTTAGATCCAGCAGCACCAGCGCTGATGTGCTGCCGGCATACAGCGTGGATTTGAGTTGTTCTACCACAGCCAGTAAAGCTGACTCAGTGCTGTATCTTGGTCGGAACCCATTCTGTGAACTATCAAGTATATGATTAGATTCTAAAAACTGTGTTAGAGTAGAGTTCACATGTGCTTCTAGAATTTTAGAGAGAAAAGGAAGCAAAGAAATCGGGCGATAGTTCTCTGGTTTGGACATGTCAAGTGTTGACTTCTTAAGTAGAGGGACCACTTTTGCATGCTTCCATGCTTTAGGCACCATCGCAGTGAAAAGGGATAGATTAAGTAAATCCAGACACTCAGGAAGAAGGCCTTGTTGAATTTTCCTGAACGCGTCTGGTTTAAGAGGATCGTCTGGAGATCCAGATTTGATTTTGATCACTAATCTCTCTAATTCCTTCGGGGAAATAGGGGAAGAGAAGCAAGAAGGACAGTCTCAGTGCCAATATAAGCATTCCTTCCGCAAACACTGGAGGGTATACCATGATCGAACTTTTGGTAGATATCTTCGACCTTCTTCAAAAGAAGGTTGCCAGCTCCTCACAGTGTTTGTTGGAGGAAATAACATTGCCCGATTCCACTGGAGAGGAGATTAAATCTTTCAGTAGAGAGAATATAGTTTTGCTGCGGTTGGTGCTAGTATTAATCAGGCTAGAATAATAAGCTGCTCTGGTTATGCGCACCAATTTATGATAGGATTTAATGGCCGCTCTATATAGTGCTTTGGCCTGGGGTCATATGATCTCCTCCAAGATCTTTCTAAGATCTTGCAGTTCTTCTTAGCAAGGGTTAGATCTTCATTGAACCATGCATTAGCCTGAGTGCTTTTAGAATGGGTAAGTTTAAGGGGAATGCATATATCTAAGGCTTGAGTAATCCACCTTTGGAAGATCGCGTTAGCCTCTTCCATATTTGCAACTTTTACCATGGGCTTTGCACTCAGGGCTGTGAGAAAATCTACTTGGTTCAATTTATGCCAGGGCCGTTTTAATGAGGGATGTTGATTAGGCTGGGGCTTATGGCCAGCTATCATTAGCCGCATCATGATGAGGAAATGATCAGTCCAAATCATAGGGAGTGGTGACAGAACTTCCAGTGACTCTAAATTAGAGAAAATAGGGTCAAGGAGGTGTCCCGCTCTGTGCGTAGCACTGGGGGTCAATTGAATCAACTGACAAGCTGCCAGATCCCCAAAAAGCCAACAATCTCCGATGATTCTTGTAGCTCTAGATGGAGGTTCAGATCGCCTATGATGTTAAAATTGGCAGTCTGAAGAGCCAGTGCTATGACAGTGTTTATCAAGGCTTCTCTAAAGGTTTTTGATGGACCCGGGGGTCGATAAATAAGAAGGCCGGAGAAAGTGAAGTTCGCACTCATAGAAATTTTAAAAAGTGCACTCTCACAGTCAGGAAGAACTAAGGGGGACAGGCTACAGGAATGAACTGATTTATAAATAATCGCAATGCCGCCCCCTCTTCCTCCAGATCTGTTTATGCTGCGTATAGCATAGCCTGTAGGAAGAGCGAGTGCTGGTATGGCCACAGAAGATTCACATAGCCAGGTTTCCGTGAGGAAAAGGATCTCAGGTGAGTGTTCCTGTAGAAGATCGAACACCTCAGCATGATGTTTAGGCAATGAGCGACAATTAATGCTCAAAAGAGTGTGTGTCACCATCCCAGAAGCAAAGAGTGTAGCATGTTTCAGGGGGTGCACTCTAAATTCACAGTGTTCACAAAGAGAAGGACAGTTTTCTGGGTCCCAGCTATGATTCCCGCAGGAGCCTTCTCTATATAAGGCCCGTAGTTCTTTGCCAGTGTAGCTACCTGATTGGGCTTTGGAAGGAGCAGGGTCTCTGGCTCCTGGCGATGTCCCAGCGCGGACGGGCGCAGACAGGCTTGCCTTTGGCGCACCTTTGGCGTGCCAGCGGCGCGCCCGCTGCACGCGTCCGCTGCGTGTCCTCGCAGTGGTGTGCATTTGAGGCTACGGGGGCTCAACAGGCTCCACCCGTGCTCTGCGCTGATTGGCTAAGGGCCAACCAATCAGCGTGTGAGGACAAGCACCAGGAAGTACGGGCAACCACACCGACGCGTGTGGAATATCAATAGGTAGAACTACAATCGCTGCCAGCACAAAAGGGAGAATAGCAACAACCACTGTTGTAACTACAGCAGGGACCTCAGCAATGACAACAGCTGTCACAGTTTTGACTTGAACTGCATCAACAAAAGCAGGAACAACAGCAGCAACCACTGTTGTAATCCCTGCAGAAACCACAGCACTGATCATTGCTGCCACCAAGACAAGGAAAACAGCAGAAACCATGGCTGCAACTGCAGCAGGGACCTCGGAAACAACAGCTGCAACAACAGCAGGAACCACAACATGGACAGGCGATGCCACCATAGAGGAATGAACAGTTGCCACAGCAGCAACAGCTGCTTCAAGCACAGGAGGGACCACAACCGCGAACACAGATGTAATGACAATAGGAGCACACCATAAACTAGAGCTGCCAATACAGAAACAACTATCGCAGCAGCAGAAGTTTTCAAAACATGTCTTACAAAGGCAGGAACAACACCAGCCACCACAGCCAGCATTGCCGTACAACATCAGGTGGAATGATAGTAATAACGACAGCAGGGGTGAAAACAATGCAAAAGCTTCCAACGCAGTTTTAACTGCAGCAGGATCACAGTAGCCACCATGACAGGAATAACAGAAATGACCACAGCCATAAACACACCAAAGACAACAGCTGTCACCATGGCAACATCAACTGAAACAACTGTTGGCATGGTAGGGACAATCAAAGTGGCCGCAACAAAACAAAAAACATGATAAGTGAAAAGCTTATCTCAGCCATCACTAATTACTTAAGCTGGATTCCAATGCAGTGTTTTTGTTTGCAGATTGTGCCACTATAGAGCGAGACCAAACAATTGTAAATCAACATTATTCCGGCTTGAATAGGAACCATACAGCCTGCACTGATAAGAGGCATTATCTCCTAACATGAACGAAAGTGTCCTAAAACTGTTTTCAGCCTGTTGGGCATCATCATTGACTTAGAGCTCGAGTCCTGTGACACAATGAGCAATGGGCCCATGCCTGAATATATCATTTACACTCAGTGAGAAAAGCAAACAAGCACTATCAAACACAATGGGTCTGGTTTTAATACATAATGTATGTTTAAACAGATATTTACAAATGTACACTAACTATTTGTGTCTCACCTCTGTGGGCTTCGCTTTCCATGTCTCCGATATAATTGTGCCCTGCTTTTTATTCCTCAAGCTTGCAGCACTACACAGCAGGACAGAAAATGACATGGAAAAAATAGGGTGCAGTTGTGCATGCCTGTTTTTGCATGCATTAGCATACTAACTGCTTTAGTGCAGGGGACGAGACGTTCTTGTCCCCCACATTACCTGTATATGCAGAGCATGTGAATAGCTCGTCCTCTCACCTATTTCCATTTTTTCATACTTACTGTTTTTGAATTCAGTTATTGGTTTATTTTGGAAAACCATCAACTATCTATCAAATTACCCCTTGTTAAATTCAAAATGGTATCTACTTTTCAGAAATGTAGATCTTTTCAGGTTTACACATGAGTTTCACACCTCATTTCACCCCACAATCTTAAAGGAGAAATAACCCACAAAAACAGAAAACATGGACTACAACGCAGTAAATTGCAAAAACTGTGGTGAAAAATTGATCTTTTTTCAACTCTGACTGTTCCTGAAAGCTGAGAAGGGCATAATCTCAGCACAGCAAACCTTTTGATAATGACATTTTTAGGAAAGAAGAACACTTTGTTACATGGCATCAATTCCCATTTTGAAACCCATCCCCTCCAAACATCTTGTTACACTTTGGCAGTTTTCACCTTTCCCTCCAGGGGAATCCACAAACCCTGGGGACTTTCAGAATGCACGACATGTAGGACACACATTTTTCCTGGATACCTTTTGTGGAAAAAAATGTTATGAGGACTACAGTGCAAAGTGCCCCAAATCAACAAAAAAAAAGGGATTGTAGGGATTGTGCAACAGTACTAAAGGGGTTAAACTAGGTCTGTTGGCAGTGCTTTTTTACAAGTAAGCTTTTACATAGGGTGTGCAAAACTGCACAATTTGTTCCCCCGAAATTACATGGACTGTTGAGGAAATAATGCAAACATTACAAGTAAATTCAGAAATTAGTATTTTGCTGCATTTTGAGTGAAATTCAATTTAAGGGCATACCTTCCATTCAAAGGTCACTCGAGACACTGGGTTTGCTGAGAAAATGTATGTTGTGACATATTTTTTGCTCAAACTTTTCTTCTTCCAGACATTTTTTGCATGAAGCTGTCCTTGACAGCATTAGAATTATGGGATTTTTTCCCTGGCATAATTACAGACATTTTGCATAATTTAGGTAACATAGAATTTCATTAATTCTAACCCTGGGCGTAAAACTCTGCTCCGCTCGCGGAGTATGCAGATTTTTGGCAACTCTGCGATCCACGTAGAACGCGGAGTTACCAAAAACTCCACGCTCCGCAGGGGAACAGAGTTTTTTTGAGTTTGCGGGCTCAAAAAGCATTTTCGCGTGTGTGGGAGCGACTTACCGAGATGCCTGGGATCGCTGACGAGATTCCCCATCCGTTCGCGAGCGCCACGAGATTTTGTAGCCGGCCGAACGGTCCCGCGAGAGTGTGCGATCGCGAACACGTCATTCGGGCGCGCCAACAGACTTCTGGCGGAAGTTTGTGAAGATCGCTATCCCAAACATGCAGAATTTGCAATCTGGAGAAGAATCTCTCTCAAGTAGCATCAAAATCTTCTCAAAATGATGATTTGGTTTAAAAAGACACCTCAGATTGACACTTGGCTGTACTTTTTTGTGCAAGGACTTCTTTTTCTTTTTTAACTTTTTTTTTTAAGGGGAAGGAAGTGCCCCAGTGTCTCCAACTTCCTGTTCCTGTCCAGCAGGCTCCTCCCAGTGCTTTGTCCATCTCCTGTTCACTTTTCATTTGGATTTGAAGCTGGAAGAATCCCTTTTTTGTCTGCTGCATCATATATCATTGGATTTGAGGTCTAAGTAAGCTGGAAAATTGGTGTAGTTTGTTTGATTGGGGCATTGCACCTACATTTTTTTTTACTTTTCATCGTTTTTTTTAAAAATGTATTGTGGTGGGTGGCCTGTAGTTTCAGTAGGGGCCTAGTTGTTTCTTTGAATGTAATTTTTCTTCTAGTTTTCTTTTTTAAAGGAAACATGTTGCAAAGTTCACTACATTTTCTCCAAATTTTGAAATCAATTTGGTATTTTTATTTAATTCACTAGCCCAGTAGTCTGCCAATAGCCCTTTCAGCCAGTAGGCCCAGAGCTACTCATGGGTGCATTAAACAACTGTTTCTGTGGTGTCTGTTGAATTTAAACATTATTTAGGGCATGGATGGCATTGGATTGAAATGCAAAATGTGTTTTTTTTCGGTTTTTCACTTTTTTTGTGTGTGTTAAATAAATGCCTTTGTTGGATGTGTATGGTTGTTGTGTAACTTGCAACCCTTTTCTAGCCCTGTGGATTTTCGTTTTTGGCATTGTTGTATTAAAGTAGTGTTGTTTACCATGCCTCCTTTGTCTGGCCAGTGTGTGAGTGTGTTTGCTTGTAATAGTGGGCCAGCATTTGCCTTGGCCGAGCCTCTCCGTGTGGCCAGAGGCCATTTTGAAAAGTCTGTGTTTATAATAGGCCTGCTTGAGTTCTCTGTTTTCCAGGCCTCCTGCTTGTTGTTGTTGTTGTGAGTGACCATGTGGCTGGTGGCCATGTTGTGGTGATGGTAGTGCTTTTGCCATAGACCTGCATGTCTTCTTTCCTTTGTTCCTCTTTGCTTATTGCTTCTTGTTGTGGCGTGCCTGGCCATGTGGCTGGTGGCCATTTTGTGAAGGCAACCAGTGTGCTTTTGCCATAGGACTGCATTGTCTGTCTTCACTTTATTGTTTTTGTAGCCTGGCCATGTGGCTGGCGGCCATTTTGTGAAGGGGCAGCCAGTGTGCTTCTGCATTAGGCCTGCAAGCCTTCTTTGTGGTGGCCATGGCTTCTTGCTGGTTGTTGTTTTGCAACATTTGCATGCAATTTTTTCTTCTTTTATGTTTTATCCAGCAAAAAATGTAGCACAGTTCAATACATTTACTAATACATTTGCAATATTATTGATTTGATTTGATTTACTATGTGGCCTAGTCTGCCAATGGGTTTTCCAACCAATAGGCCCAGGCCAGATCTACTCATGGGTGCATGAAACAACTGTTTCTGTGGCGTCTGTTGAATTTAAAAATAATTTAGGGCATGGATGGCATTGAATTGAAATGCAAAATGTGGATTTTTTTGGGTTTTTCACTTTTGTTTCTTGTGTGTTAAATAAATGCCTTTGTTGGATGTGTGTGGTTGTTGTGTAACTTGCAACCCTTTTTTAGCCCTGTGGATTTTCGTTTTTGGCATTGTTGTATTAAAGCTGTGTTGTTTAGCATGCCTCCTTTGTCTGGCCAGTGTGTTTGTTTGTAGTAGTGGGCCAGCCTTTGCCGAGCCTCTCCATGTGGCCAGAGGCCATTTTGTAAAGTCTGTGTTTATAATAGGCCTGCTTGAGTTCATTGTTTTCCAGGACTCCTGCTTGTTGTTGTTGTTGTTGTGAGTGACCATGTGGCTGGTGGCCATTTTGTGGTGGTGGTAGTGCTTTTGCCATAGACCTGCATGTCCTCTTTCCTTTGTTCCTCTTTGCTTATTGCTTCTTGTTGTGGCCTGCCTGCTAATGTGGCTGGCGGCCATTTTGTGAAGGCAGCCAGTGTGCACTGCTTTTGCCATAGGCCTGCATTGTCTGTCTTCCATTTCTTGTTATTGTGGCCTGCCTGGCCATGTGGATGGCGGCCATTTTGTGAAGACAACAAATGTGCTTTTGCCATAGGACTGCATTGTCTGTCTTCACTTTCTTGTTATTGTGGCCTGCCTGGCCATGTGGCTGGTGGCCATTTTGTTAAGACAGCCAGTGTGCTTTTGCCATGGGCCTGCATTGTCTGTCTTCCCTTTCTTGTTGTTGTGGCCTGGCCATGTGGCTGGCAGCCATTTTGTGAAGGGGCAGCCAGTGTTCTTCTGCATTAGGCCTGGAAGCCTTCTTTGTGGTGGCCATGGCTTCTTGCTGGTTGTTGTTTTGCAAAATTTACATGCAATTTTTTCTTCTTTTATGTTTTATCCAGCAAAAAATGTAGCACAGGTCACTACATTTTCTAATAAATTTGCAATATTATTGATTTGATTTGATTCACTATGTGGCCTAGTCTGCCAAAGGGTTTTCCAACCAATAGGCCCAGGCCAGAGCTACTCATGGGTGCATGAAACAACTGTTTCTGTGGCGTCTGTTGAATTTAAAAATCATTTAGGACATGGATGGCATTGGATCGAAATGCAAAATGTTTTTTTTGGGGGGATTTTCACTTTTTTTTCATGTGTGTTAAATAAATGCCTTGGTTGGATGTGTGTGGTTGTTGTGTAACTTGCAACCCTTTTTTAGCCCTGTGGATTTTCGTTTTTGGCATTGTTGTATTAAAGCTGTGTTGTTTAGCATGCCTCCTTTGTCTGGCCAGTGTGTGAGTGTGTTTGTTTGTAATAGTGGGCCAGCATTTGCCCTGGCTGAGCCCCTCCATGTAGCCAGAGGCCATTTTGTAAAGTCTGTGTTTATAATAGGCCTGCTTGAGTTCATTGTTTTCCTGGCCTCCTACTTGTTGTTGTTTTTGTGAGTCACCATGTGGCTGGTGGCCATTTTGTGGTGGTGATAGTGCTTTTGCCATAGACCTTCATGTCTTCTTTCCTTTGTTCCTCTTTGCTTATTGCTTCTTGTTGTGGCCTGCCTGGCCATGTGGCTGGCAGCCATTTTGTGAAGGCAGCCAGTGTGCACTGCTTTTGCCATAGGCCTGCATTGTCTGTCTTCTATTTCTTGTTGTTATGGCCTGCCTGGCCATGTGGCTGGCGGCCATTTTGTGAAGGCAACCAGTGTGCTTCTGCATTACGCCTGCATGTTTTTCTCTTTCCTTTCTTCCTCTTGGCTTATTGCTTCTATCCATTGTCAGCTGCAGCTCCATGAATGCTGAATCCACGTGATGCACAATGCCAAACAGGGTCTGTTACATTTGTATTTTTGTTGTTGTTCTTCTTCTTTCCTACTAGTACTCTAACCATGAAAGCGTTTGTTTTTGTCAGTCGCACAAATGTTTACACTGTATTGTTATGTTTTTTTAAATAACTGAGGTAATACATTTAATAATAATATTAATAAGTGTGACCACACACAAAGTTATATATTATATTTGTTTGTTTGTACTAGTAGTAATTGAACCACAACAATGAATACCACATTTCACTGATGTTCTTCTTGCTTCTTTGCTTTTAGGTACACAAAAGAGGAGGAGGCGTCATTACCCATTGTACTGCCAGACAGAAGTCCTGCAGAGCACGACATCACGTGACGTGTGACCACAGACATCTCTTCAACTTACTTGTGCCACTGCGTGCTGCTCACATCTGAAGAAGATGGCCCCAAAGAAAGGTACCAGGTCCTCCAGTACCAAGAAAGTTGCGAGTGAGAAGAAGGAACTGCCACTAACCAAGACTGGTGTGCCGCCCAAGATCTTTTTGGGGAAACCAAAAATTGCGCCTGCAGCAGCGGTGTCTAGGGAGCAAGCTGGGAGCAGCACACCCACATCAGTGGACCCACCCCACCAACCTAGGCCCAAGCCCATGTCTGTCGCAGAGGCATCCAGTCTAATCACGACAACGCCGACGAGCAGTGATGTTGAAATTGACTTATCTTTATCACAAAGTAGTACCCAATCAATGCTGGAACTGAGATAAGTGGGCAACAACAGCCGCAACCGCCTCAAATAGTAGTTCTTCCTCCTTAAGTAGTGGCAGTTCAGGAGATAGAGCTTCCTGCAGAGGAAGAAGAGCAAGCCACTCTTTCAGAAGATCCATTGTCTTCCAGATCCCCAGCAAGGAAAAGGAGGGTTAGTCCATCAACTTCTCCAAGCCCCCCTTCTGATGATCTAGACACCACTTGGATCCCACCACCTCAGTCTGAGAGTGAAACACGCCACGAGACAAGGCTAGGGAAAAGGAAGGTTCCAGAAAGCCTTAGAGTTATGGAGGTAGATGTAGAAGAGGAGCATGATGATGAGCCAGTCATCATCATGGACATTAGTCCCGCCCCAGTGGAGACCGACATTACCCCATCCCGAATTGCTGTGAGGGATGTGGCACGGATACCACCAACACAGATCATACACCAGCACCACCTCCAGCTTCCATATTTTGCCGGCAGCTACGTACATCCACCACAAGTACTACCTCAGTAGAAGTAGGTACTGCAGAGAGTCAAACTTCACGCCCACCTACCAGTTCATCCGGCATTGCAAGTGGCACCAGCAGCAGCGCCAGAAAGTTGACTTCCCCAGTTTGGGACTTCTTTTCGGTTAGCACAAAGGAGGTGAACATTGCTATATGCTCCATTTGTGGACAAGGTACTAGTCGAGGTAAGCTTGGTACAAACTATGGTACCAGAGGCAAAACAACCCCTCTGAAAAAACACCACTTGATCCAGTGGGAGGCGCACCTTAGCGGCCAAAAAACTGCACCCATTGCTGTTGGTGGGGATGAAGAAGTAGAAGATACAATAGCAGTGGAAGGTGAACAAGAGGGAGACATTTTCTCTGGTACACAAAGTAGCCCTGTCCCCAGGAGTACAGTGGTACCGCACACATCCCCATCAGCAACATCGCAGTGGCACAAGAGTAAGAGTCAGGCTGAGACACCAAGGGGTCTCAGGCAAGAGAGTACTGCAACGAAAAACCATGCATTGAGCCTAACAACATCTGGCGTCAAGAAGTCACCTGCATCAGTGGCACCAGAAAAGAAAAAAACTCCAGACTACCATTCTCAGCATTTTTAGGTCGGAGGGGCAGTACAAACGCAACCACCCAATGGCACGTTTGTACAATGCGAAGCTGGCTAAAATGTTAGCGTTGGACCTCCTCTCTTTTTCTATTGTGGATGGGGTGGGTTTTCTTGAATTTGTGACAGCCATCTGCCCAAAATGGAAGGTTCCCAGCCGGTCCTATTTTGCCAGAGTTGCTGTTCCAGCACTACATCACGATGTGCTGGAATTGCTTGGACAACCTTTGCAGCAGAGTGCTGTTCACACTATCCACCTGACAACAGACATGTGGACCAGTTGCCAAGCCACTGATTACATGTGCATCACTGCACACTGGATCTCTTTTGTGGGGGTTAGAGAAAAGATATCTGCAGAAGGTGTTGTTGACACTGCTGAGATTTTTAATGCCACTCAGAAACATGCAACTGTAGCCATGTTTGCCATGAAGAAATCTCATACTGCTGCAAACATTTTGGAAGACTTTGACAGCAAGGTCTTCGAATGGCTGCACCCAAGAGAGTATAACATTGGTTTTGTTGCCACGGACAATGGCAGTAATCTAGTTAAGGCCATGTTCGATGGTGGCTATTTCAGGGTCCTTTTTTTGGCGCACTGCATTAACATCATTGTTCAAGACTTTCTGAAAAGAGAAGACAGAGTCAGCAACTTACTGACCACCTGCAGAAGAATCTGCGCACATTTCAGCCATTCTTTTAAAGCCCGGAAGCAGCTGAGGATCATTCAACTTGAGCATAGAATGCCAGTTAAAGCACTCATCCAGGAGGTGCCAACACGTTGGAACTCAACTTATTACATGCTTGAACGTCTGTTTGAGCAGTACAGACCAATCAATGAATATGTCATGCAAAGAGGGGATGCTACTGTGAAAGGCATGATCATTGAGATGGACCAATGGGGCCTAGTTAAATGCCTGACAGAGATGCCACTTCCTTTCGAGCTCTTCACACGTGAAGTTCAGCAAGGAGGACTGTACTATGGGCCAAGCTATCTCATTGTTCCACATGCTACAGGAACAGCTGAAGGGTGTGTCTGCAATGTACGCAGGTGTAGAGGAAAAAAAGAAGCATATGAGTTGGTGGAGAGCTTCACCCTTCGCTTATCTGAAAATACAAGGGTGCAAAGAGGCATTGTGTCATCCAACCATTACATTTGTGCCACAATCCTGGATCCACAGTACAAACAAGTACTGAACACATTGACTCCTTTTTTAGAAGGGGATGTTGCCAAGTACAAAACTTGGATAGCTGCAGAAGCCAGTCGCTTAGAAAAAGAACGGCTGGGAATTAGAGGCCTGCTAGTCCAGGCCACAACAAGTACTGCAGGGCAGCCGGCGTCAAGTTCAACTTCAGAACCTGAGGGCAGTGCGGTTGGCTCACAGCAGTCAAAACCACCAACAACACCAAGAACAACATCAACAACAACAAGTACAGGAGCATCAGCCCCACCAAAATCGGCCCAGGAATGGTTTCTACAGCAAGAGCTTGTTAGGTCCAGTGCTGAGGCAAAAGCAAAAGAGGCCGAGCAAAGGGGAGCACCCCTGAACATTGAGCGGATGGTCCAGTCCTATCTGGATGACCCAACAGAGGTCTTCATTGATCAAAACCCATTGCTGTATTGGTATGGGAGAAGGCACCAATGGCCAGTGCTCAGCAGGCTGGCGATAAACTATCTGGCTCACCCTGCCGCAAGTGTCTCTTCTGAGCATGTTTTCAGTGCTGCTGGTGCCGTTCTGACAATGAGAAGGACCAGTCTCTCACCCCAAAACGTGGAGAGGTTAACCATGATCAAAATGAATCAGCACTTTTTACCACCGAATTACACCATACCTGAAGTAGCACAGCAGGAAGATGATGATGGCGCCTTAGGTCATGGAAGTAGTGTGTTAGATAACCTACTTCTCTGTGAACCACCAGAGTTTGAGGACGAGCTCTACTTCCCTGACAACTAGGCTCTTACAATTTCCAGTTACTTTTTTTTTCTTTGTTGCCTCCCAAACCCCCCCCCCCAAAAAAAAGATATAACTAAATAACATTATTTACTTTATTATTTGTGTGTGTCACTGTCTTTCTGGTTCACAAATCCATCCCCACTGTCTTACTCTTTTTATTGCCGGATCAAAGTTGCAACTGTGTGCAGTCAGTGAAGAAGTAAGTCTACTCCTCCGAGTCCTGCTCTAGTCCTGACTCGCCCTAAATCCATTTCCCTCAAGCCAGACATTGGATGGAGAATAGTACAAGAAATGTGAAATGTGTGCCTGCCTCGTCGAGTCCCTCCAAAGAACCTGAATATAGCTATCCTTCTTTCCGAGCCTAGAGGGACTGCCCCGTAAGAACAGGTAAATGTCTGATGGCATTCATTGGACGCTTACTCTGAGTCATTGGTGTTTGTGTTGTTGTTGTGCATGATGTCAACTAGTATTAATCTATACACAAAAAAGTGACTCAAGTCAATGTTTCCCTTCTTGTTGTTCAATAACCACATTTTACTACTGCAGGCCGATCCATTGCATTTTCGATTCTGGAGACTCACTTGGTAAACTACAGAGTTGGACACCATGATGACCATACCATAATCGCAGTCCGCCAGTAGGATCGGAGATGATTGATAGAATAACTCAGGCATTTCATGAAGTGGCCAAAAAGGTAAACAAGTCAACAACAACAACACCAGACCTACATGTCTGTGTAGTGGTGGAGGCGAGTGTTGTGGTATGACTGACATCGGTGCATTGATTTAGTTACTTAATTTGGAAAAAGCTATGTTGCTGTGTATTTGTGTGTGCTCAGTGCTGTCTGGCTCAAAATCTAAGCTAAGTGGAGGTTGGGTGTGCACCCCGGGCCTGCTCCTGTTGTTGTTGTAGATGCTGGAAACAGTCAGAGTAGACATGATTTAGCCATGCAGCATCTGAAAGTTTTCTTGTTGCACTCCTCCCTAATTTATGCAGATTTAACTTGACTTTTCTCCTTGATTTTTCAATATCCCTTTTGTTTTTCCATCTACACTTACAGGCCGGCCTTTACCCTCTGTCCCTCTGCTATATTGGGAAAAACAACTCAGACTTCCTTACCAATCTGCATCCGCCAGGCAGGCACCCAAGATTGACTGAGGGAGCATCCATGGAAGGAAGGACCAAGAGGTATGCCGACTGCCGAGATGCAACTCCAATTTGACCATTACATAGTTATAGTATCATATTCTTTTAATTTGATTCATTTTTTTTCTTCAATCATTACGACTGTGTGTGTTGTTGTTATTATGTTTGCTTATATTTGACTCCTAAAGATATTTTTTAATTTTCTTTTCTAGCTTTAAAAGGAAGCCCGGTACAACAGAACATAAAATGTAGGTAACGTGGGTCTCTCTGGGGGCAGACAGTCAAGGCAATTGCATAATAATAATTAATAATATATACTGCTGCCCTGTACTACTACTAGTCTAGTACTACTCATCATCAAGTCATCATCATGCATGCATTTCCTTTTTCTCTGTTAACAGATTTATGATGGTGGTCTACCAAGATTGTGTATTGTCCATGTGTACTGTTTATCTTTGTCAAACCTTTCCATCAAATACCCCTTCCCAACTATTCATCAAACCCTAACCCTCTTCCCCCGGGCTGTGTGATTTATATTGAGGTGTGACTAAATTAAATTTACACCAATAATTGTTCACACACTTGCTGGGGCGGATGTGGTGAAAGCAACACTAACTCAAGGCAGGGCGAGGATCTTCTTCTGCTTGCCTACCCATGCTCAGTATTCGCAAGAATTTTTTTTTTCCAGAGGAACATAATCCATCATAATTATAATTGCCGGCATCCATTCCTCATCCTTCCAGCACTAAAGGTTACTCTTGTTCACTTCATAGGTCGAGTCAACTTCAGTTTGTAACTTGTACTAGGCTATCCCCACCACCATTATGTTTTATTTTACTTTAGCATTGCTTATCATCAGCATGGTTTCTTGTTTGCCAGTCTTCATGTGTACTGTACTTTTACTACTCGTTCCTGAGTCTCCCTCAGGCGACTGACTGTCTCGTTTTTTTTTTTGCAAATGCTACTGTCACTGTCAGTGTCTACACCTACTACCACCACCACCATGGCATCTTGGGAAACCAAACCATCATCACCATGCAGCCATCGCTTTGCCTAAGTAAGAATAAACATCAATCACAAGTAAGAGAAGAAGTTTGGGGGAGGCATAATTAATATGAAAATTAATTCATTAATTCACACACCCTTCAGAGTCCAGTTGCAGACTGCATAGACTAAGAGCAGAGACTGACAGTACTAGTAGGACAAGTCACAAGTGAGGGTACCGCATCTATCTGTTGGTGTGTTACACTATCGCAGATTATTATTTCAATCAAAAACTGGCTGCGGCCCTGCAGCAGCAAAGGAAACCGTGTGAAGTAAAAGAGTAACCCCCCCACAAAACATTTACATTGTATGTAAAGTAAGTATAAATAATGTATTCTCCTAACAAAATAAACTATTGGAAAAACTCACAACACCTGACCCACCCCTCTCCCTAACCCCAACCAATGTCCAAAGATTGTCCACTCCAAAAGTCCATTGTCCATATAAACCCCAACTTTTCCCCAACGCCCGACCACCCACCCCAAATCTTTTTTAAAAAGGGGCAGGGTGACGGAGTTCTAGCGGCGGGCTCGCCGTCGCCGGTTAATCTCCAGGACCTCCTTTACCCGCTCCTCTAGACGCGCCGTCCGGAGGAGCATGCGGAGCTTGAATGCTCTACAATTGCATCCACAGGGGGGGCAGCAGTGTTGAATGAAGATGAAGTGTGGCGGGCGGCTGCCAGACCGTGGCGCAGTGCCACTGGGGGGGCCTGGCTGGGGCTCAGGGCAGTGGAGGAGGCTGCAGCTGCTGCCATCTCCTCCTCTGCCAGAGCCACCAGCCGCCGATATTCTCTGCAGATGGCCTCCAGCTTCCGGCACCGGGCCATGGCTGCTAACTCCTTCCTGTTTAGTTGGGAAGGAGTAGCTATATCAAGAAAGAAAAAAAAGACAATTGTAACCAATACTCTTAGCAAAACTGTAGCACAAAATCAATTATAGACATAGTGGCACAGTAGCACTAGCAAGCACAGTACATAACATTTGTGGTATCCTGCCACTTCCTCGGCCTCTAACATTTGTGGGAGTTTTAGGCATCACCACTACTAGGCACTATGGAGTAGATAAGTCTTTCTCTTCTCTCTCTCTTGGAAGGCTAAATTAACCTTGTAGGCATGCCAGCTCAGTCAGCTTGCGCCCTAGACAGACATACTCGTGTCGCACACTCACGTTATTTTATTTACTACTGTCTGCAGGTGGGGCAGCTGTAGTCTACAACTACACAATTATCTTATTTTTCTATTATGGCCATACTCTGTTACATCAATGGCAACTGCTCAATTTCACTTTCACCCTGACTACTACAACAAGGCAGATGATATCTGATCCAAATGATCATTGATTATATATGGGACGACGGCAGCCGATAGGCCCCTCATGGCAGGCTTACACAGTCGAAGATGACATAGGTAGGGACTAGGGAGTGGGCCTCGGAGTTGGAGGGAGGCGCTTGATAATGGTGAGTGGGTATGGGTATATACATACACAATGCTGTGCTTGCAAACTACTGTGAGTCAAGGGAGTATTCCGAAATACAACCTTGAATCAAAAACCATGAAAAAACAGTCCTTGTTTCTCTTACCAGCGATTTTTCCATTTATCATTGCATTGCTCTTCTAGCATTATATTTTTTGATTCGAATCTCTTATTCTATTCTCCTTGGCTTTGCTACTCTGCCACGGTTTATTTTTCTGTTACATTGTCTTTATCCAGTGACAGTCTCCACCTATGCAATGATGATTGTACCATCCAGGCATCCATCCATTTAGAGTAAACATGGCTATCATTCTTCTTGAATAATCTCTCAACAAACCTTTCACCAACAACATACATTTGTAATTTTTTTTAACCACCACCCATTCGGCCTTCCGTGCTTGCCTTTGAGTTTGACCCATGAAACCCCTCAGAGGAGTCTTCCTAACACCCATACACTTTCACCCACCCAGGCAGGCATCCTTTCTTTCACCTTCCACCCATCCTTTAACCACCCACGCATCTGATTCCTATCAGCCACCTATGCATCCAACGCATCCTTCTCTGCCAGTCATATATATAATATTACATGTCGCCCGTCCTTCCTCCTTCCATCCTTCTTTCCCTTTTCGTTCAACCCATCCATCAAGGTCGTATGACTTAGTCTTCTTCTTAAAACGTTCCCAGCTGAGTTGGAGTCAGATAGAAGAGGCCATTAGGGACTGAACTCCCGCCGCTAATGCTATTGCTATTGCTAATGCTAAGTAAAGGATGTCTTCTTCAACCGTTGTTCACAACAACTTAGTCTCTCTCAACAGTACAGTACAGTACACCCTTGCAGCGACTGTGTAACTATTGTCAATAAGTGAGGGGTGTAAGTACAACTTACCACTGCCCGCCACTGCTGCTGGCTCACCCACCCCTGGAGAAGCTGCCACATCTGCTACCTCCTGGCTGGCGTCGCCTGCCCCGCCGCTGGCCCCGGCACTGGTGGTCGGTATGCCTAGAAAAAACATTACACATTTTTTAGATGCCATATACGCCTCACCCTATTTATTTTTTTCCACTAGAAAGATTGAGAAAATACAATACATACATACATATATCAGTGACATCACTACAAATCGGGTACTAGAGTAGAGTAGACAGTAGTATGTTCTATCCTGTCAAAAATAGTAAAATATCTGGTTGGGCATTTTGGTGGTGGCAATTGTTGAAAAGCCTCTCAAGATTAAGAAGAGGACAACCCAAAGGACTGGACTCAGTGGCTAGAGCTATTGGTGAATCTGTGAAAATAAAGAGTGGCCAAGTGGGCAAGCTACAGACAGACTAATAGTAGTACAGAGTTAGAGGCAGTTAGATTGATGTAAAAAAAAACAGACACTAGAAAAAAATATATCTAAGTAGGTTGGTAATGCAGGGATAACAAGAATTTAGAAACAGATAGATCGAAGAAGATCTGGTAAAAAAAGAATTAGGAAATGGAAATAATAGTTTGGAAAAAATAAGGTGCATTAAAAGTTAGGGAAATATAATTATTAATATTAACAACAGGAGGACTTACTGGGGCCAGCAGCAGAGCCCTCGGTAGAGGAGCGATCCTGGCCCTGGGAGGCATCTCCAGCTCCGAGTCCCGCCTCAGACGACCACGTTGTCTTCTTGCCCCTGGATGCTGATCATGTAAGATATAATAAAGAGACAAAAATTGATTGGTTTGTAACAAATAAAATATTTTAAAAACGCTCTAAAAACATTTTTGGACAGGAAACAACAATTGCAATAAAACTGACCTATCTAATCTGATCGACTAGTAGTAGTATCGCGGACCGTCTGGTTATTATTTATTAATCCAGTGTTCCATTCCGATTCCAGAATCCTAAACCTTTAAGTAAGTACCACCTAGCCTAGCCCGCCTATTCCAGAGACATTGGAAATGAATTCAATTGCCCAAAAATATATTTGCTTCTTCTAAGTTTCAATCTCATTCGAAATCAAATCATCAATGAATCAACCCCCTTTGACGGGCAAATTGTTTATTAAGTCTGCATTTCCATTTATTTTAGTCCTCAAAAATGCATTGATGGACATTTGCATATTGCATACACCAAATTGTTGATTGGTTGCTGCTGATGTGCTGATGAGTTGCTATATGACTCACTCACTAACAAACTAGAAAAGGTGCTACTAAGGACTGGAGTCAGCAGCATGTGACAGAGGACACATCACGCCATGGACCGCTAAAAAATTACCAACTAATACTAAGTAACTAAACTACCTACTTACCAGCACTATCTTAGCGACAGGACAAAAGAAAGGAGTCTCTCTAGCATTACTTAACTTAAGTTCTGTAAACTCTCTTACATAATCAGCCCAAGCAAGCGCAACATCACAAACAAATACGATTAGCAGCGCCGAGCACCTGTCTAGTGTCAAGAACAATAACAATCACATAAGATTTTTAAACGACGCTTACCTGCATGTAAGCAGCAGCATTCTTGCTATTTGGGGAAAAAAATAATATTCCAATAACACAGAACAGAACACACAATACTACTATAATTAGCTACTGACCAAGCACCACAACCTCAACACCTAGCAGGTCCAGCAGGTCCTGCTCCCGGTCCAAGATGTCAGACCACTGGTGAGTCAGCTGGTTGTGGGTCCGCCGGACCTCAGAGCAGCGAAACACTGCTTGGCGCACCCTCGCCCACTGGCGGTAATGCTCCTGGGTAGCGTAGCCAGAGCCGGGCCTGCAGCCTGCTACCAAGGTTAAGGGGAGGTGGCGCTGTACAAAAAAATAAAAGGGCGGCCACCTCCACCTCGGAGAATAGGGCCCGGGGCTGCACCCCTTCCGGGCACCGTCTTCCACATGGAAGGTGGCTCTTGGACTCACTACCCTTGGCCTTCCCCTTCTGGCTAGCCTTAGCCATGGTTCTGGGGGGGCAGGGGCAGAAAAGAAAAATGTAGAAGTAAAAAAGAAAGTCAGGAGAAGAAGTAGGAAAGTAAAAAAAAATAAAAAGCAGGTAATAGAAAAACAGTACAAAAACGCAGTAAAAGTTGAAATAATACACAAAATATACACTTAGGGAGAGAGAGGGATAGATAAAAAAAAAGATTAAAAAAACAGTGTAAGAAACAAAGGATTGAAAAGATTGGAGAGGGATGAAAAATAGGCCCCAGAACCATGCAAAGAGTAGAAAAACAAGATGTCCGCTCCCATTGGCGACCGCGTGGTGAAGTTCGTGCAATATTTCCCACCGAACACGCAATCGGTGTTGCCGAACGTCAGAAAATGTCTCGCGAGCAAGACTCAAAGAGTTAGCCATCATATTTTGATCTGATCAAGTTTTGGGATTCAATCTGTGAGTAGTGCAATTAGCCCAGGGATATATTATAGACCTATTACTCTCCAGATACCTTTGAGTAAGTCAAAGAGGTGCAATTGTAATTCAGACAAAAGAGGCCGAACATGTAGCCCAGCTAGTGATGAAGCAGATAATCATGGCTTGTACTCTTAGCTGATATCTCATTATCACCCTGTGCTTCAAGGACTCCTCTCAATATCTATACCTCAAGAACCTCTCTCTCTCTGGGAGATCGCTATCCTATTCGCCAGTCATCTTCCCTATACACTCCTTCGACCTCACTCCAGAGTGAGGCTTCCCTTCATGACATTGTGTGTTCCTTCCTTGCACCCTCCTTTGGCCTGCCCATACAAATTTGATTTGATTTGATTTAAGGGTTTATATAGCGCTCGAATGCCCGGGGGCGTCTTGGCGCTGAAGCAGACAGGAGATGTGAGGCCTGGACGGAAATAATTCTTAATCATCGGTGAGAGAGCAGCCAGGTTTTAACTTGCTTCTGAAAAATCAGGAAGTCAGAACAACATTTAATGGCTAAAGGTAGCGCATTCCAAAGCGTGGGTGCCTTCAACAGGAAACTCCGGCCACCCAAGGCCATGTGCTTTGATCTAGGAATAGATAGTAGGCTCGCTTCCGAGGATCTGAGCTTTCTGCTAGGCGAGTACCAGGCTAGTTTACTGCGGAAATAGCAAGATCCAGAGTTATGCAGAGCCTTGAATGTTATGCATAATGTTTTAAACTCTAGGCGTTTTGCTATAGGTAGCCAATGTAGGTTGATCAAGGTTTGGGCCGCTGAATTATGTTTGGGAATTTCAGCAAGATGTCTTGCAGCCGCGTTTTGTAGTTTTTGCAGTTTAAGTAGAGACTTCTTACGGATACCAATAAATAGCGAATTTCCATAATCCAGCTTGGTCAGGACAAGAGAGGTAACAACCAATCTTTGGAGTTCATTTGGGATGAAAGGTCTAATTTTCCTTATCAATTTTAGCGTGTAAAATACTGAGGAAGATAAGGCTTTTATTTGGTGATCAAAATGAAGTTTGTCATCAAAAATGATACGCAAGTTTCTTCCTTTTTGAGCTGGAATAGGTAAGGGTCCCATATTCTGGGGCCACCAGCTGGGAGACCAGACAGATCTATTGTTACCGAAAACTAACACCCCAGTTTTGCCAGAATTTAGCTTTAGGCAGTTAGTTTTCATCCAATGATCAACTTGCATCATACAGGAGTAAAACCTAAAGCCCGCCTCAGTTGAGTCTTTGGGGATAGACACAATTTGTGTGTCGTCGGCGTAAGACACCACTGAGAACCCCAGGGACTTTATCAATTTCACCAGGGGAGCAATATACAAATTAAAAAGGGTGGGGCTCAATGAAGAACCCTGTGGCACCCCACAAGGCAAATTAAATTGCTCAGAGGTGCAATTACCAAGTGCAACATGGTTTCTTCTGTTTGTTAAGAAATCTTGTAATAAGGTCAAGGCAACTCCTCTTATTCCGATGGCCCTTAGACGGTTAATCAATATAGTATGGTTAACTGTGTCAAAGGCCGCTGAGAGATCAAGTAGTATCAGGACGGCTTGCAGGTCTGAGAGACCCCAAGGACACCTTTTTGATAGAATGATTTTGCTCCACAGTGTCACTTTGGAAATGAGTTCAGTACGCCCCTCCCCCTCTCAATGCCATTTAAAAGGCTCATTAAAACAGAATGTGGGGGTTAGGGAATAAGTATAATGCTGGTGGTTTACAAGGGTACCCCTGAAGTTGTAGGTATCAAGCCTTTATAGAAGTTATACCCTCCATTCCCTCTTAACCCCTCATTAAGGCAAATGGTCTTCAGCACTGTCAAGATCAGCATGAACCACCCCTCCTAACAGTATACGTGTGAGGATTGCCACATGGGCCGATGGACTGGGTAGCTTCTCATGCATAACTCTGACATGGTCTTTATAAGCCTCTTCTATCTGCAGCAGATGCATAAAATATATAGTAAGTGAATACAATGGCATTGTGAAGACAACAGGGCAGACTGCAGTAGAAATAGTCAGTTACAGTGACATAAACTGTGAAATTACTAAAATGGGAGGAAAAGGAAAGAGATAGGTGGCAAGAGAGAGAAAATAATGAAAGAAATGTAATCAGGCATACTAAAGTAAGATGGGACAAGAAATGAAGGAAGAAAAAGGGGAAGCTAAGAAGAAAGAAAAACAGGAACAGAAAGGAAATAAGGCATAATGGAAGGATAAAAGAAAGAAGGATAAGCAAACAAAATAGAATGAATGAAACAGACTGACAAGAAAACTAGAGAAAGAGAGAAATCAGAAAGGGATAAATAAAAAGGAAGAAAACAACACAGGGCAGAAGAAAATTACATGGGGAAAAAGAAGACAAAATGTAAGAAGAAATAAAAGAAACGGAGAAGAACAAACACAAAGAACGAAGAAAGATGGGGAAAAATGAGAATGAGAGAGAGAACAAAAAAAGTCAGGAAATGGAAGCAGTGGAACTGAGAAAAATTAATGAGAAATGGATGAAGGTAATAGATTAAAGAAACATTAGAAGAAGATAGAAAAGGTGGGAGACGAGATGAAGAAGTGAAATGAATTAGAAGGAAAAAAGAAAGAAACCGAAGGCACAAATTATAGTACTAGAGAGAAAATGTGGAAGACAGGATGAAGAGAAAAGAAAGAAGTGAGAAAAGATAGTAAAGAAGAAAAGAAAAATTACAGAGAGAAACAAAGGATAGAAGAAAAAGGGGGAGATGGATAGACAGAAGGAAAGAGTGGATAAAGAATGAAGACAAGAAAGAAAAGAAAGAGAAGAGAGGAAAGAGGAAAAGGGGAAGGAATTATTGGAAAAAAGAAATAGCAATAGAACTTAAAAAAGGAAAACAGTAGTGTAAAACATACCTAAAGAAAGAAGAATGTAACATAATAAAAATGAAAGTAGACACAAAGGCAGACAAGGAAGGCAAAAAGATGAATTGATACACAAGTATGGCATACAATGTAAACTGGAATTTAAGAGGGAAAGAGAAAGAGGTAAGAGAAAAATAGTGATTTAGTCGAAAGTGAAACTGAAAAAATGGAGGTTTGAGAAACTGAAGAATGGATTCAATCAGGTGAGAGACAAGTAGGGGTGCGAAGGGAATGAGGAGACCGAGTTGACACTGACTCAGGCAAAGATTGTGATGGGTGTTTTAGGCACCATTGTGGACTTCGCATATGGTGTGCCTGGGCCATACTGTGGCCATTTTTTTCATGAATGTGGCCCTCTCTGCATACTCTGGATATTGTAGGCATTATGAAAGCCATAGCATACCTTGGCCCTCCTTGGCATAATGTGGGTTTTATAAACCCTTTACAAGTGCAGGCACACTGTTTGAGCACACTGTGGCAATTCATGGCACTTTGGTGGCCCTGTCATGTTGTGGCCCTCACTGGGATATTGCGGGCTTTGTGGGCATCAAGGTGGCCATTTGCTGTCCATTCTTAACATATTGCCAGCAACTTTAGTATTATTGTGGTCTTTGTTGTGGCCATTTAAGGTACAGTGCTTCCTTCCATGGCATACAATAGACACCCTTGGCTTCCAATGATTTTCTTACCTTACGGTCAGCTTTTATCAAGAAGGTAGTTTTCCCATACAATGAACAACAAGGTGTAGAAAGGATAAATTGTATTAAACTAAGCCACTAGCAATTTCTCTGAGCCCCAATTCAAACAATGGTTTTTGACCACTGAGGTTCGGGTTGCTTGTGTTCTCAATCAGAAAGGACCAGGCCTGGCAGTTTGGGCTTGACTTTCCTATCAGAGCAATGCCAAGACTGCTATACATATGGTTGGTTCCTGTCTGATATACTAGTGGGCAGATATCTTGGACCAGTGTGGTGCAGCGCCCTGTAAATTAGTAGCAGGATTTTGAACAAAATATGGTTGATCATAGGGAGCCAATACAGATACCTCAAGAGTTGAGAGATATGAGCTGCTCTTGGGAGATTGAGCATAAGGTGAGCAGTAGCATTTAGGACTATTCGCAATTTTTTAACTAGGTACTGCGAGAGACCTGACTAGAGAGCATTAGACCAATACTACCTTTTTTTCAGGCAGGGATGGAAAGGTAGGCAAACATTTTTTTGTAGTGTATAAAAGGTCAAAGCACGCACCTGCCACTATGTTTGTTTATGAAAGGTCAACAGTTTGTCAAACTTGATTTCCAAGTTTAACAGCCTCATCTTGCAAATTGGGAAGTGCGGATCTCTATGGCCAGTGAATTTGGCAATTCAGGTTAAAATCTGTTCCAAGACTGTGTTCCTCTCTTATTTGCATTGCAATTAAGTTGGTTGATGTGCATCCATTGAAAAACTGCAGTAAGAGATGATTTGATAGCATCAGGAAGGATTTATTCGCTTTCTTAAATGAAAAGAAGAGCTGAGTGTTGTCAGCGTAGGAGATTATTTTTACCCCTAAAGACTCTATCAAGGCAGCAAGAGGGGTCATATAAATGTTAAACATTGTTGGGCTATTGGCAGAGCCTTGAGGCAATGCTACCATGGCTCTTCATGTACCTGAGGGATATGAGGCATCCAGACTACCTGCCCCCTCTCATTAAGAATAGATTTCAGCCATTTCCATGTTGAACTCCCAATCCCTATGTCCTGTAGGCGAGAGAGCAGCCTGGATTGGGTGACCGTGTCCTGCTGACAGGTCCAACAAAACCAATACCACCTTTCCCCCAGCAGCCAGGGTATTTCTGACCAATTCTGATGCTTCCAGGAGTGCGGTCTATGTACTAAACTTTGGCCTTAAACAAGACTGACTCGGTTGTAGTAGCTCATTCAATTCTAAATAGTCTGACAACTGCTGAATTACACATTTCTCCAATAGTTTGGACTGCGATGGCAGCAGGGAAATAAGCATATAGTTTCCTGGGTTATGAGGGTCAGCTGTGGGTTTTTTGAGGAGGGGTAAGATTTTAGCTTGTATCCACAATGAGGGAACTATAGCTGTTGGCAGAGACTCATTCAGCAAAGTATTAACCACTGGGTTAATGGTGTTTACCCCAACGGCGAAAAGAAAGGGGAGACAGGGATCTGAGGCTGAACCTGATTTCAGGTTTAAGATGGCTGCGCCTGTGTCTTCCATAGCAAGGGAATCAAAGGAAGATAAGGAGCAAGAAACAATATTTGGGCTCTTGGTCTTGAGTGTAAGAACCTATGTCTAGCAACGATGTCACATTTAGACTAGTTTGAATTTCCAGAATTTTATTATGGAAGAACGTGGCCAGTCTCATACCAATCAGCAGGCCGTTCCTTACTTCTATGACAGACTATTGGATCGGAGACGTTTTTGACAATTTAAAAAATGTCGCTTTCTTTGTTATCCACATCCTCAATCCTACCTTTGTAGTATTCCCCGTTTAGTAGTTAACCAGTGCCTTATATTTCTTTTAAGTGCCAGTTTATACTTCTCTTTTTCTCTTTTATGAAGTCTTTATTCCAGATTCGTTCTGCTTTTTTGCAGAGTTTTCTCTCCTGTTTCAAAGTATCATTAAACCATGGCCCAGGGTTGCTATCTCTACCCAGCTTTCATCCCAATAAAGGTGCCAGTTTTCCAACACAGAGGTGCAAATCCAGTTATCATGAGCATCTGATTTGATCAAACCCTGGAGATGTGGCGATGTCTCTCAGTTACTCAGCAAGGTGTTCTAGTTAACCTTGGCATATTCTCAACTGGGTCAGGAATAACACGAGCATCAGAGCTCCAGTGTGAAGGACTGGGACAACTAAAATGAATTAGGTGGTGATCCCTTCATTATAGTGGGAGAGGGTCTGACATCAGTAATCTTTTATTAGAAAAACAAGATTGAGCATGTGTCTCCCTTGTGAGTGAGTATAGAGACAAATTGGGAGAGATCCAATGTTGACATGATGTAATTTATAGTAACCACCTCTTATCTGATGGCCAGTCCCGATGAATGTTGAAATCGCCGAAAATGATACAGTGGGAAAAGCGCAACAAGTGGGAAGCAGCCTTATAGAGGGAATTTAAAAAGGACCTGCCGGTCGAGGGGGTCAGAAAATCAGAACGACATTCACTGACTAAACATTCAATGAAAGGCAGAAGCTGAGTGCTTCTACGTCATAAATCATCAGTTGGGAAGGAGGAGCACGTATACACATGCTTGTAAATAATCACAATATCACCTCCTCTCCGGTTACAACGATCAAGATTCTGTGTCTTGTAGCCAGAGTGAATAGCCATTTCAATCACTGGCTTCGACAAGGCAGAAAGCCAGCTTTCAGTTACAAATAGCACATCCACTGTCTCATCACAGAGGAGATCACGACCAAAATCACCTGTTTTTGAGAAGAGCGTGTTAATTAAAAAGGCTTTAATTGATCCCTTGCATCCTGTGGAGGGAGGGGTAGGAGGAGAAACCCTCCTATCGTTAGATGTCTTCACCTAAAAAACATATAGAGAACACTTAGAGGCATTCAAAATTCCATCTGGATTCTGCCCATATAGGTGCCAAACACATGGATTTACTACACATGGAAAGCAGGTATAGGCGGGGAGAACAGCACAGTGGCATTTGGGAACAATATGTGTTTTTTGTTCGATAATGTTAAATTGATGCTCAGACACAAAATTGCTGCATTCCATAACATAGGTAAAGTTTATGTTTGAGCAATAATTGATAATCAATAGTCAACACACTATCAATTGCAATGCTGCGATGCCAGAGCATACTTGCTGCTATAGCTATTATTTCATAGAATGATTGTATTTCAGAGCATAGTTGAAGCTAATATTTGAGTTATGACTGATAATCTCCAGGTGACTTGTTGTTAAAACCATTTCTGCAGTGCCATGTAGCACTTGCTTCTGTAGATATTATTTCAACTTTCATGTGGAGGCCTTCCATATCATAGGTAGTGATGCTTGAGGTCAAAGCCGGTATGATCAGTGTACCCTGTAAGGATCCTGTAACCTGAGCAGTAGATCCAATGTCACGGCCTTTGAGTTCTGTCTGACTTGAGGGATAGCCCTACTGTCTACTAGTTGAGGGTATGAGATGTGTATAACTGTTGTTTTATTTGCAACCAGATTGTCAGTCATAATTAAAGACTTAAAAATCTATTTGGAAGCGAAAGGAAAATAGGTGGAAGGAAGAATTGAAGACAGATATAATACATATCTTGAAGAATTATTGACATCTTTATTTAACTGTGTTAAAACACTTTTTGGCCACATTTTAGGAAAACTGGACTGAAAAAGTATATTTTTCATACCAATTTCTATTAAAGTGACCTGTGGGTGAATCACTCTATACAGAAGTGGAGAAGTGTGGCTCAATGGTTAGAGCGCCAGACCCTGATGCAGAGATCTGACCAGGGTTCAATTCCCGCCTCGGTGGATCTTGGGCTCAACTTCCTCGGACCTGATAATTCTCGCCTCGGTGCCTATTCTAATCATGGGTCCCACTCTGCAACTCTGGGCAATAGCTTGCTTAATCTCCACAATGGCCCCACCAGCGCTGGGATTCCTGGCTTCACCTTGGGGGTGCCCAGGAGTGGACATTTCACAGGGAAAAGCCAGGAAGGGTTCCACAGCGGTATGCGTTCAGCGCCAGGATGCCTCAGGGTAGCAGTGCGCTTTACAAGTACAAATTCATTTCATTTCATACAATACCCCGAAGGACACACTGATTTGTCTGGCACAATATTTCCATATTGCACGTACTACCTGAAAATCTATGGCTTTAGCCACTTTATTCAGATAATAGTGTGTTAACATGCATTGTTTGGCTTCTTTTAGAATTTTCTAAAAATATTCATGGGTAGGAGGGGGTCCCACAACATCCCTGGGGATGGAAAACCTCAGCAGCGAATTCTTGATTTTCAAGCTATTCTCTTGATTTGGACAATATCAGCACAGTCAATAACAATTTATCACCTATACATATTATATCTATGTATTCGTCAAACGCCCCCCTCAAATGTGACTGACAAACAAGATCAAGATTGGTGAAGAAGATTAAGTAATTTTTTGGGAAGCAATGCTAGTTTGTTCATTTTTATGGTGTTTATCCCTGGAGTCTGTTTATACCCCAAACAGTTGAGCAACTGAACAACCTACCTCAATCATAATGTGCAAGCCATTGTGTTAAAGTAACCCAGTTTTACATTGTATTTGTCACACCACGTGAGACAAGATTTGTCTTCATCATAATCTTTTGCATGGCAGAAGTCACAGTATACATGGTACCATCACTGCAATCATGCTGAAAAGATACACACTGTATATTGAACATGGCATCTACCTCATTTTACAAGTCATAATTAAGGGTGGTCATAATTACATACGTTTCCACAAAATTTCACGTAAAGGATGTGAGATTACCCATTTTGTGCAAACTTTCTCAGGCTGGTGTCTCACATGAAAATCGAACATGTGGGCATTGACTGTATTAAAAAGTCTTATAAGAAACCAGCAGGAGACTGGTTTGTGGAGAAAAATTCTCTTGATGTGTTTTTACTGCTCCCCAGGACATTTTTTGCTTAAATTTCATTTGGCATAAATCGTGTGAAATTTTACACCTGTGAACTGGAAAGAAATTTCCCAAAATAACATGTAATGGGAATTTCAGGAATTTCTTGAGACTCTGTCTGATTTTTTTCCATCAAATTTTGCATTTCTTCCTCTTTCTGTGTTTTAATTTGTAAATCAATAGGTAAAACACACTTCCTGGTATTCTTAAAAAAGTGATTTCTGTACTGCGCAATTTCCTATCACTGCTTTTGCTGTGCCAGGTGCCTTCATGCTCATTCTGGTGGCCCACCTAAGGAGTGATAGTGCCAGGCTGCTTCCCACTCATTTGCACAAGATGTCCTGTTTTTGATTCATGGTTTCAACACTTGAACGCGCAGAGAGGTTTTAGCGGAGTTCTGCTCTCTCTTCAGTTGACACAATGCTGCACAAAAACTTTGCTTGCTGCCCTACGTTGCATCATAGCTATCTAAATCTGGCCCCAGTCTGGTTGGACCTCCTGTCAATCCCTCAGACTGAGGGCATTCAAAACATTCTAGTAGTGACAGATCATTCTGCCCATCATATGCAAGCCTATTTATGCAAAGACAAAAGGAGACAGCATTCTTACCGGCGACAAAACACTTTGACTTGCTTCTTACTAATGGTGTTCAGGTGCAAGGATATTTTTGACACGAGTGAGTGAAGTAGATCAGAAACTTAACTGAACTTCATAAAAGACCTGAAGTGAAAATTGAAAAGATTTTGGAAACCTCACAGCCAAGCTGAGGCAAGGAATGCTGAAAAAAAATATATTTTTTCTGACACCGTTGAAACACAACGGATGATTGACAAGTGGCTCAGTGCAGCTGCAGAGTGAGAAAAGGAATGAACGAACTAATGGATAGCTTTGACTCTGAGTCCTAAACTACATGACCATTTTCCAAAGCCGTCCCAGCCTATGAATTCACTTCCGAGACTGGGACATAGAGTAATAAAGTATCACAAGGCAACAGTATCCTGCACTTGGGCCAAATCATTTGAATTGGCTGCAGCTGGTCCAAGATCAGGGGCAGGTTCTCCAACCTCTCAAGGAATTGTTGGGATGTTTGGACATTTTGGAGGATTTCTCTGCTCTGCAGCTTGATTCTAGTGAAGAATGACAGATGCTATTTCTAGAAGTTGTGTCCCCTCCACTGCCATCCCCAACTACCAACTTCAACAGTTGTTCCATTCATCAAACTTCTGCTAGGTGCCCATCCCATGCCACCTGTTCCAGCAGAGCTTTTCCTAACAATGAGGTTGAAAGGTAGTTGCCCTCTAAAAAGTGAGTCCCACCCTCTCAGGTCATGAATATTATTTAGACCCTGTGCTGTATTTTTATGGCGCATCTGGCATCTAGGAAAATGAGTCTTAGCACATATTGCACAAGAACACCAAGGTCATGAGCCAGGGGAAGTCTTCACTCTTCCTGATAAGAGAGAGAGAAACAATATTTTAGTCCAGACCAGTTGGCCTTAGCCTGGTATTGTCCAAATGCTAGCACTAACATAATGCTGTTCTAGCCGTGTTTTGAAGGAGCTTTCAGACCATCACCTACAGCTACAGCCTATCAGCTTCCTTTGCCTTCAGGAAAGGCTTGTCGAAGAGTCAGTGGACTGCTGAATGCAACATGGTTTTGAAGAAAATAAGTTTTCACTAGGTCCTATTAATTTCCTTACATTCCTCCATTCCTTTCCATCTCGTGACAAAACCCTGCCTACAGCCTCCATTTCTGCTGACGCTAAAAAAACCTATCACATACCCAAGCCCCCCTGTTCTTTGCAGTTAGCCAATTCATCAACAGAAAGCCATGAGACACCTACGCCCTGTGTAAACAAGCTTGTTTTTCATCTTCTGCTCCCTGCTTGGTAAACATCCTTGACACCGTGATCAGGTCATCTGGACAATGGTCTGACTGACCGAGCCTTGATCAAGCTGATTGAACAATGGTCTGAATGCCGAGTCTTGATCAAGCTGATTGAACAATGGTCTGAATGCCGAGCCTTGATCAGGTCATCAACTACAAACACCGCCCTGATTGAACAATGGACTGAATGCCAAAAGAGTGGAATAAAAATGTATATAAGGCTTGTTCGCTGTGGAGTAAAGCAGCAGCCTCCTAGGTTTTGTCTCTGACTAGCTTGGGACTCTGTTCCATAGCCAGGGCTATTGTAATAAAGGTGGTTCTCTCTGCAGACGAAGGTTTCCGGGTCCACTTTATTATATAAGGAGGGTAAGAGTAGACTCGGGTGATTCCCGCACCGCCAAGCCCCCACTCCTCCTTGAGGTGGGCTTTTCTTGGTTCTACAGTTTGATCCGCTACTGGAAAAACAGAGAAACAATCTTTCCAGCCCTCTCTTCTAGTCAATCAAGAGAAAGAAGAGGAGGAAAGGTACCCGATATTAAAACAAACAATAGTGAAAATTGGGGATTGGCAGACAAAATCATTGATTTCAATTATGCCACCCTTCTCTGACTTACTTTCAATTCCCTAAGATGACTCATATTACATTTTAAAGTAGGGATAAATGGTCATCCGATACTAAACTCCATGCATTGCTTGCTTCTTAATGCAAAATCACTTTATTTAAAAGTGAAACGCTATGTGTTTGCCACAAGTTAGTCTGCTCACCATCTGAAACTATGCCAGGTATGTCCTGACCACTCATGGGAGACATATGCCCCTGAGCCATGAGTATAGTGCCAAAGGTCACTTACACCCCTGGTCCTTGATGCAATTGCAATGCTGTACTAAAGACAGATACACCGTATTAAAATAATAATTATTCATCAAAACTTTCAAGATTTTTAACTATGTCCAGAACCTCCCTCATTTCAAGTGTCTTAACCCACAACTTAGACATCCCAACGATGCGAACATAAATGGTGTTACAGCTATAAGCAACCTGCTATAGAGATTTGGATCACGAAAACTGCAATGATACCAGGATACCTTTGCACCAGTGCCAAGGTATTATGCAGTGGCATTTAGACAAATGGACAGTGCAAAAATTAAATGTGCTGAAACTTAGTGCAGATTTTCTTTTTGGTGACAATCAAATCAAATGACAGTTCGAACCCAACATCAGCGAATAAATGCTCAGCTCTACCTACAGTCTCCTGGAAGCACAACTACTCATCTTTGGTTTCTGGTTCACTAAGTCTCTCTGTGCTCACCAACCATAATGAGGGTTATAAGGAGACTCTTTACATATTCTCCATGGAGCCCTATAGAACCAGGTGACAATTAGCTCATCCAGGTGTGAGACCCTCAGCCAGTGCTGGCTTTTAAGTCACATCTTTGAAACATAAAAATCAGGGGTGTGAGTGTCCTGGAGACTGATTGCAATTGCATGTAAAGGAACACATGAGTTTGTCTCTTGTTAAGGGGTGTTCATGGATACATCCAGTACCTAGCGGCCTGGAAACAATGCAACTCTTTTGAATTAACTGTCACAGCAATTATTTTGTTTACTCAAGCCTTTTTTCAGAGAATGGCAAACAAACTATTTTATTATTCTGTTGTGTTGTACTATTTCTTCTGTGGCTTACTCAGTTTACCATATTTGCATCAGAGATTGTGAGAAAGTTTGCAGGAGCTCCAGGGAAGTAAGAACTTACTGAGAACTGATTCTACCAAATGTCTTTTTACCTTTTGAGTCTTGGGACTTTCCCTTACTATTGAGCACTTCAGTACTTTACCCTGAGTAGCGAAGTTAAAGCAGTCCAAAATCTGCCAGAGCTTTGAATACATCAAGGACCACATCTGCCACACTGACAGGGCCAACAGCAACCACAAAATCAGGGGTCACAGCAACAACCACGACTATAACCAAAGCAGGTCTAATGCAGTAAAAGCAGTTGTCCTTCCTGCAGCAGTTTCAGCTGCTGGAATCGCAGCGGCCACATCAAGAACTCCAATAGCTGCCAGCAGAAAAAGGAGAAAAGCAGCAACCACTGTTGTAACTACAGCAGAGACCTCTGCAGTGACAACAGCTGTCACAGTTGTGACGTGAATAGCATCAACTAAAGCAGGGACTACAGCATCAACCACATTTGTAGCCCCTGTACAGACCAAAGCAGTGATCAGTGCGGCCACCAGGACAAGAAAAACAGCAGAAACTATGGCTGCAACTGCAGAAGGGACCACAGAAACAACAACAGCTCCACCAACAGCAGGAACAACAACATGGAGAGGCGATGCCACCATAGAGGACTAAACAGTTGCCACAGCAGCAACAACTGCTGCGACCACAGCAGGGACCACAACCGCGTACACAGATGTAATGACAATAGGAGCACGCCATAAACTAGAGCTGCCAATACAGAAACAACTGAGTTTAATACTCAGCTTAGCCTCAGCATCCCTAGATCCAGAGGGAGCAGCTCTAGAATACCACGATTGGATTGGATCGGCAGTTCTAGCAACATTTCCTCAAAAAGCTGGGAAAATCACTAGGACAGCACCCACCGAACCCTGGTTTTCAGAAGAGATTAGACTTCTTAAAAGACATTGCCGCAGGCAAGAAAGGCGCTGGAGACAGAAGTATGATTCAAAGGAAAAAGAACGCTATAGGGAATTATTAACCCAGTATAAAGGAACGATCCACACTGCAAAAATTAAGTACTTTTCAGAGAAAATTGAAAAAGCCAAGAATAATTCTTAAGAACTGTTTGCCACAGTCCAAAAACTCAGCCAAGTGCAAGTTCACAAAGATAACATAGCGGATCAAGCCTTCTGCGATACCCTGGCTTCCACCTTTTGCAGTAAGGTTCGCTGTATCTACGACAAATTTATACTGGTTCCATCTCATGATGCAGTAAGTTTGGATTTCGTTGTTCCTAAGAATACCAGCAACCCTCACTCTGCGCATCTTTCCGAGTTTCCACCTATAACGCACGAGCAGGTCATCAAACTTCTTTCTGCCGCCAAATCTGGCTCACCGTTGGACTCATGTCCTCCTAAGATTATACTCTCTGCGATTGAGCCTATAGCTTGCCATCTTACAGAGATATTTAATCTTGTTCTTAAAACTGATATTTTCGGGGGGCGTGGCCAAGATGGCGGCGGGAGCGGTCACACTGTTCTGAGCTCCGCTTCGAGCCCGCCCCAAATATCCTGAACAATAGCACCTGCACGTAGCAGACTACCATAACTTGGTGCCGGAAACCTCCCGGGACCGTTCCTGGTGCAGGCTGTGACCGCTGCTGGGAACCGAGAGCGGGAGAACTGTGTGGCGAACCCGCGAACGCGGGGCTCGCGCGGCCTGAGGCCCGGATCGGGAGCGAGCTACCTCACCGCCAGCGCAATCAACTGTGCCGTTCTCCCCCACGGGCGGCGCCGCCCCCCCTCGGCCCTGCCCTCATTCAGTCGATGAGCCATAGATCACCGTTGGGACCACTGCGGGGGTCGGGTTCGGCGAGTGGAGGATTCTGGACCTCCCGCTGAGTGGAGCTGGGCTGACTGCGTATCCCACCCTGGAGGACTCCCCCCGCGGCGAACTGTGTCTATGTGGGGAACCTGAGACGGAGACAAGCACAGACCAGGTATTTGACCTAATCGGCCCCTGCGGTGTTACTTGCCACGATCTCCCAACTACGTGGGGTCCGCGTTGCCTGTGACCGCTGGCGGCCGGGAAGGCTTAGTGGGACGGCGCCGAGAGGGCACCTGGAGACTTTGTGGTATCTCCCACGCCACATTGAAGTGAGCTGCCTGCCTGTGGCTATTGGGGCGCGGTGATCCCTGAACAGGCACCTGGGTCCTCGCTGCTGGGGTGGTGACCGGAGGCACTGCACACAAGCTGAGGAGCTACAAACCCCCCCCCCGGCAACCCCACCTACTCGAGACACTGGATTTGGCCCCGTCCTCCCGGCCCTGTTTACTGTCTACCCATGCGGAGTGGCCTGGACGACCCTCCGACACCAGGTGAAGACGTCGGGAATATTACCCTCGGCTCACCACGTTGTTGGACCCTATGACACCTGCCCCTCTGTCCGTGGGGGTTCGATCTGGCTGCAGGCATATGGCGAAGATACTGTGGCGCCACTTGCCCATGTCGATAGCACCGGCCTCCTGGTGTGCATCCTCGTGGAACAGCTGGAGGAGCGGTGGGACCCCTGCTTGATCCCTGTCTTCGGAGCTGAGGCACTGGATCGCCTGACCATCACCTAGCAGAGCGACATACCCCAGGCTCTCCATTGTCGCTATCTGCAATAATACACCCACGACAGGCCCACCACTCTGGGGACGGGACCCTAATTTGACCCTCTTACAACACCTTCTTCACTCGCATTGGAGAGGCCGGTGGTGATCCCCACAGGAGCCCAGGCCCTCGTGCTGAGCCCTTAGCTGTGCCCGGACCCATTCGGCGACACAATGGGTAAGCCTAGGACGGAGAAACCACAGACACAGCCTCCGGGGATGGAATCAGCACCCTCAAGAGAGACAACGGCGGAAAGCCTGGGGACCTCCGCCTCCGCGGACTGAAACGATCACTCGCACAGGTTTGATGAGTTAATGGCGGCGATCTTGGACATAAAAACCACCTTGGGTACGAAGATCGACTCCCTGAGCATCGATATGGGTTATCTTCGAGAAGACCACAAGAAACTGAAGGGCAGGGTGGAGGAATCCGAGTCTACACTGGCGACGTTACGCCCTACGGTGACCGCGGCGACCGCCCAACTGCGGTCCCTCCAGCAAGAGGTTGACTATCTGAGAGAGCGGCGTGGATGATCAGGAGGGGCGCTCATGCCGCAACAACATCCGTATAGTTGGTCTCCCCGAACGGACGGAGGGCCCCAACATGGAACTCTACCTGGAGGAATGGCTCTCGCAAGACATACTACAAGGCACAATCTCCAAATTCTACTCCATAGAACGTGCTCATAGGGTCCCGGGGGGCCCCCCGTGCCCCAGACCAGTGGTGGCGAGACTGTTCAACTACAGAGACAGGGACCACATTCTGCAGGTCACTCGGACCTGGGGCCCGTGGCAGGTTGATAACTCAATGGTCCACATTTACCCTGACTACACTTTGCAGGTGCAGCGCCGCCGCTCCTCATATCTGGAGGTCAAGAAATGCCTGAGGGACAGTGGCCTCCAATACTCACTCCAATACCCGGCACGCCTCCGCATTCGCCACAAGGAGGGTACGGTGTTCTGCAATACGCCCGAGGAGGCGTGGACATGGGTGGAACAGCAGGGCCTGGGACATGGACCACCACCGCCCTCATCAAATCCTAGCCAGGCCTGGAAACTGGTAGCATCCCGTAAGGGCCGCGACACGAGACTGAGCCGCCAACTGACAAAAGCCCAACTGGTACAAGAATGGGCTCAGGCCATAAAGACAGTGGAGCACATGGACAGCCCTACCTACTCCCACAGACCAGACTCGGACTCTGACACAACGATGGACCGAACATTGCCTCTCACAGCCTCACAACAGGAGGCACTGTCGGGGGACGGACTGGCTCTCACCCCGCAGACTGCGGATGCTTTGGGGTGAATACCCGGGGACTATTGAGACTTTCTTTGTACGGACTTTATGCCCTACACACTTACGCAAGCTACCAGGTCGAGTCACGTGTGGCGGCAAGCCAAAGCCACGCCCCGTCCAGCGAGCGATAAGTAGCTGATACAGCACCAACTTTTATTTCTATTTGAATTGTTATTTTTTGTACTTTTGAATTGCATTTCAGTGCGAATGGCCAATTGCCCGTTGGCAAGCCGGCCTGGGGTGGGATGTTGGGGATCTTTTCTCTTTCACTTGTTAGATGAGTCGACCTTCTCCACTATTATTGTACAGACGCGGGCGGCGTGGGTTACCAGCACGTTTTCATTTTCCTTTCCATTTTTCTGTATGCGCTATGTGTGGGGGTGGGATGTGGGGGGTGGGGTGGATTGGGTGGCGGGGGGTTGTCTTGCAGCGAATGCTTCCATTAATGTTGGGGAGAAATGTCGGAGGATTATAAATTGTTGACCTGGAATGTGAGGGGTTTGGCGGGATGCGCTAAACGGCATAAAGTGTGCCAGTACCTTCGAACTCATAGGATTACCTTTGCAATACTCCAGGAAACACACCTTACCACACAAACACTTGCGTCGCTCAGTAAGCGCTGGAGTGGCACGGTCATAGGCACCACATACTCGGGATATGCTAGGGGCACGCTGATATGGGTGGTTCCGGGGACCCCGCTCCAGATCACACGTTCCCGGGTAGACAGACAGGGCCGATATGTTGTCATGGAGGGTCAGTTAAACGGAAGCCACTGGCGTTCGTATCTTTATACGCCCCTAACTCAGGACAATACCTGTTCTTACAATCACTTACGCCATCCTTGCTAGTAGACGCTATGGTCCCTACATATTGGGGAGGAGATTTTAATGGGGTATCTGACCTGGACTTGGATGGCTCCCGCCCCCCTCTCCTGGGGGCGCAGTCCATCAATTCTTCTTTTTGCATTTGTCACCCCGAGTGGGACGGGTATGCCCAGACGTGGGTCCCGTGCTCTCCATGCCACTGGAGTCAAGCTATCCTAGCTGATGAGGGCTGAAAGCCCGAAACCGGTCCTAGGATGCTTGTTTCGAGTCCAGGGAGGACCTGGCCTGGCAGTTCGGGCTGGACTGTTCCCATTGGGTGCAGGGTCAAGACTGATTTGCATATGGCTGGGTCCAAACTGGAATGGCATGGTGAGCAAAAAAAACGATGGATTTAGGCCCAGATCTCTGTACTGCGGTGAATGTATGACATTGTTCTGCATTCTTTCCATCAATTGTTCTTTTTGCATTTGTCACCCCGAGTGGGACGGGTATGCCCAGACGTGGGTCCCGTGCTCTCCATGCCACTGGAGTCAAGCTATCCTGGCTGATGAGGGCTGAAAGCCCGAAACTGGTCCTAGGATGCTTGTTTCCAGTCCAGGGAGGACCTGGCCTGGCAGTTCGGGCTGGACTGTTCCCATTGGGCGCAGGGTCAAGACTGATTTGCATATGGCTGGGTCCAAACTGGAATGGCATGGTGAGCAAAAAAAACGATGGATTTAGGCCAAGATCTCTGTACTGGGGTGAATGTATGACATTGTTCCCTGGCTGATGAGGGCTGAAAGCCCGAAACCGGTCCTAGGATGCTTGTTTCCAGTCCAGGGAGGACCTGGCCTGGCAGTTCGGGCTGGACTGTTCCCATTGGGTGCAGGGTCAAGACTGATTTGCAAATGGCTGGGTCCAAACTGGAATTGCATGGTGAGCAAAAAAAACGATGGATTTAGGCCCAGATCTCTGTACTGGGGTCAATGTATCACATTGTTCTGCATTCTTTCCATCAATTGTTCTTTTTGCATTTGTCACCCCGAGTGGGACGGGTATGCCCAGACGTGGGACCCGTGCTCTCCATGCCACTGCAGTCAAGCTATCCTGACTGATGAGGGCTGAAAGCCCGAAACCGGTCCTAGGATGCTTGTTACAGTTCAGGGAGGACCTGGCCTGGCAGTTCGGGCTGGACTGTTCCCATTGGGCGCAGGGTCAAGACTGATTTGCATATGGCTGGGTCCAAACTGGAATGGCATGGTGAGCAAAAAAAACGATGGATTTAGGCCCAGATCTCTGTACTGGGGTCAATGTATGACATTGTTCTGCATTCTTCCATCAATTGTTCGTTTTGCAGTTCATTAAGCTGGCACAATGCATGAGAGACTGGATCACAAATATGCAAGTCCATGACACATGGCGTAGTAAACACCCTCTGACCCATACATACTCGCACTATTCAGCATTGCACGCATTGCATACTAGAATAGACATTATATATTGTTTGGAAAATGCCCTACACAACGTCTCCCAGGCAGACTATCTGCCGCGCACACTCTCGGACCACAACCCATTAGTGATAAGCCTATCCTGGGGGGCGAAACGACCTGCCATATCGACCTGGCGGCTGCCATGCGCCGCGCTCGCCGACTCATCATACCGGGCCGCTCTTTCGGACTCCATTACCTCATATTTCTCAACGAATGCCAGCACTGCTTCAACCATAGGTACTGAATGGGAGGCTTTTAAGGCGGTCCTTCAAGGCCACGCAATTAAAACCACGTATGGGGCCCGTAAATCACTGTCAAACGCACTTCAGACTCACGAGACGGAAATACCGAGATGTGAGCAACTCATCCTTACAGACCCCCAGATGGCCCCATCCTTGGCTCGAGCCCGACTGGCTTATAAAAGTGCAATGGACGATCTTTGCGCGTTGGATTACAAGACATATCTCGCACGACGACATACAGAGGGTGACAAGGCAGGTAAGCTGCTAGCATGGTTACTGAAATCAGACACCTCTCAACCCCCCATTACTGCCATACGCACGTCCACTGGCACTCTTGTGAATACGCAGGAGGAGATTAACCAGTCCTTCCTCGAATATCACACAACGTTATATGCGGCTCCCGTTCTCCTGGACCCTGCTCCCATACACGATTTTCTTGAAGGGATACAACTCTCGCATATTATACCAGCACACCATGATGCCTTTGGAAGAACCCATCACTGTCTCTGAGATAGAAGAGGCAATCGGGCAACTGGCGACCGGAAAGTCACCGGGGACAGATGGCTGGCCATCTGAATTCTACGCCACGTACACCAATAAGCTGGCGCCGCGCCTGGCTGACATGTTCACTGAAGCCTTCGAGATCAGTGAGCTCCCGCCCACTTTGAGAGAAGCCACGCTAGTGGTGCTGCCGAAACCTGGTCGGGACCCTCTATTAATGGCCTCCTATCGCCCCCTCTCAATGCTGAATGTAGACTATAGGATTCTCGGCAAGCTACTGGCGAACAGGCTGATTGCGTCGGTCCCCTTGCTGGTCCATGAAGAACAGAATGGTTTTATACCAGGGAGGAACACAGGACTGAATTTGCGATGTTTATTCACATTGCTGGAGTGGGCGAGGGGAGAAGAGGCAGAAATACCTTGGATAGCATCTCTTGATATTGAAAAGGCGTTCGATACTTTAAGTTGGGATTATCTGCTGACGGTGATGTCGAGGTTCGGTATCGGCCCTGATTTCATAAAATGGATACGATTACTGTACTGTAGGCCACAGGCCAGGGTGAAAATGGGTCGAGTTTACTCCTCACTTTTCGCGATAGCGCGAGGGACACGACAGGGTTGTCCCATGTCGCCAATACTTTTTGCCCTGGCTATGGAACCACTTGCGTGTAAATTGCGACAACGCGTAACAGAATGGGGCCTGTTCGCAGACCACCGATGGCACATAGTGTCGCTTTATGCAGACAACGCCCTGATTTATTTACGTGGCCGGACTGAGATCCTTCAACAGATAATGGACCTGCTAAATGCTCACGCTCTGGTATTGGGACTGCAGGTTAACTGGGCTAAATCGGTGGTGTTTCCGATGACGCCAATGTCACCGGCTCAGAGACAGAGCACGCCACAAACAGTACTGGAATGGGCGTTTGACACATTTAAATATCTGGGGATGCAGGTGTACCACTCGGGGGCGGATATTATAGACGGTAATCTAGGGCGTGCTATATCTAGAGCCCGGTCAACTCTTCCGTTCTGGTTAAGACTCCCCTTGTCCCCTATGGGTCGAGTGGCGATCTCCAAGATGCTGATTCTTCCGCGACTACTATATTTCTTCTATGCACTCCCCTATATCCTGCCGCGAAAACTTTTTAGAGATCTGGAATCTCTTCTGATCTCCCTCATTTGGGGACACTCTAGAGCCAGGGTGGCTTTGCATAAATTGTATCTCCCGCTATCGGAGGTCGGCCTGGGTGCCCCGAACTATGAGCGCTATTATGCTGCAGCTCAGTTGCTATGGCCAATGAGATGGCTCGACAAGAGTAATCTTACTGAACTGATCACTGAGGCCATTCCCTGGGATAGCCCAACACTACTGGAATGGTTGTCTGGCACCACAACACCGACCTAGAAACATCAGGGTAATATACTAATGATGGCGGCTAGACGGAGCTGGTCCAGGTACATGCTCCCTAGGGGCCGGACTGCCCCATACGCCTCCTGCTCACCACTGGAGGTGCTCCCCGGCATTTTCAATCGACACGAACGTTCGGAACTTGGCTCTTGGAGGGAGCGGGGGTCGGACTCTTGGGGCAACATGTACGCCGATTCACAACTGCAAACGTTTGAGGAGTTAATGGACACATACGGGATACCACGGGGTTCCTTTCTCCTACATGCCCTCCTTACTCGCCACTTCTTACAAACTTGGGGTAATGACCGGACAGAGCCACCCACATCGCATCTACTACAGACGCTATTGACGCATGGCAAGGGCAGACATGCAGTGACGGCTATATATACCTCCCTTAGGCTAGATGATGCACCCGCGTTGGCAACACTGCGTGGGTACTGAGACGCAGAACTATCAACCACCATATCAGACAAACACTGGGCGCAATGCCTTGGACACCCAAAAACGGTCTCAACCAACGCTAGGTTGAAATATACCCAATTTAACTACCTACACCATACGTACCTCATGCCTCACAGACTGGCCCGCATGTACCCGACCTCTACTGACAGGTGCCCCAGATGCCATAACTCAGAGGCTACATTTGCGCATATGACATGGACTTGCATAAGTATACAGCGATACTGGAGCACAATAGCAGCCGTACTCACAGACGCAGTGGGGACTCAGGTATCGCCACAACCCACTCCCTTCCTGCTCGGTGCTACATAGTGCTCCGCATCGCGTAAAGCTCTGAATAAATTCCTGGACCTAGCTTTGGTCCTCGCCAAACGCAAAATAGCCATGGCGTGGAAAGCCCCAACGGGCCCCAGCGTACACTTATGGCTGTTGGATCTTAGAAGGGCACTGGTATCGGAGCACACAAATCAATTAGCACAGGCTTCGCGAGCGCTGGCGCCACCGCGAAGGCCTGTCACCCAATGGAGGGAATACCTGTCACTGGTTGAAACCAAGTTAGCCGAAATGAGCCCCCCTTCATAGTTGGGGTCCCTTTCCCCTTCCCTCCCCCCCACCCTTCCCCCCCATATCTCCTCCCCTAACGTGTTACATCATACTCTTTTCCTCCTCCCTATATATCCTCTCCTGCCGCCCCCCCTCTCCTCCACCTTTCTATGTCCCGCTCCCCCCCTCGTCGCTCTTCCTATTGATGCACCCATGATGAGTGCTGCACTGCGCACGGTTGTCCACGTCTGCGACATCCACTGACACGTTCTATTAGCTGGTACACGGTGCCCTGTACCCATAAGAAGAGCTCGACTCATAGTTTTTTTATTTTTTATAAATTGTTTTACATTGATATCTGCCTGTGAATCCAAGACGGACATGTATTGAGACTACATAAGAGACCATTTGCTGAACAGCAATTTTGTATATGAGTTCGTTGGAGAATGCACTCTAATATGTACATGTGTAAAATTACGGGCTGTACGATGGTCCACCTATGACGGTGGCGGGAGTTCTCCGGACATTCCACCCACACTGTACAAGTTACTTTTCTTGTATTATCCATATAACAAAAAGGAAATTGTTGTAATGTGAAAACTAACAATATTCTCTTGCAGAAACTCAATAAAAATTATTCCCCAAAAAATAAAAAACTGGTATTTTCCCTAAAAAATGGAAAAAGACTTCAATTCTACCACTACAAAAAACAAAACAACTTGGACAAAGCAGACCCAGGCAATTATCGTCCCATTGCTCCCCTACCACTGCCGGCAAAACTTCTTGAAAAATATATAAACCAAGAATTAACTTCATTTATCCTTAGCAATGACATTCTAGATCCATCTCAATATGGTTTCTGAAGTGGACACAGCACCGAGCTTGCACTGATCATGGCGAAGAAATCATGTGCTCTGTAGATAAGGGAGGCATGGTGGCACTGATCCTGCTGGACCTTTCGGCAGCGTTCGATAAGGTGGGCCATGGCCTCCTATTACATCGCCTTCAAGAAATAGGCATTTCTGGTTCTGCCCTACTACTGTTTAACTCCTTCCTCTCGGACCGGGAACAATTTGTGGAGATGGACGGCCTAAGCTCCCAGAGTTTCAATATTCTGTGTGGGGTTCCACAGGGCTCGTCCTTAAGCCCGACTCTTTTTAATCTTTATGTGGTCCCCCTGGCCAGGCTTATCAAATCCTATGGATTTGCTATGGTGTCATACGCTGACGACACCCAGATTATAGTATCCATCTCAGATGACTTTTGAAACGCAGAACATAACTTTCACGCCTGTATGGGACATGTGAGTAGATGGATGTCAGAGAACTGTCTTAAGTTGAGTTCAAACAAGACGGAAGTTCTTCTTTTTGGTAGAGACGTTTCCCTCTGGTCTTCGAACTGGTGGCCCATGGAACTAGGCCCTCTCCCCATTCCAGTCTCCAAGGCAAAAAATCTGGGAGTCATCTTTGACACCACCCTGTCCTTTTCCCACCATGTGAATGCAATTACCTCAGCTGCCTGCTATTCTCTGAAAGTCCTGAGGAAAATGTTCCCTTTCATACCACTGGACCTGCAGAAAACAGTGGTCTCGGCATTAGTCCTATCAAGGCTGGACTACTGCAACGGCCTTCTGATTGGAATCAACAAAGCCCCCCTGGTCAAACTACAGGTTATACAGAATTCGGCCGCCTGGCTGCATTTTAGATTACCAAAATACTCTTCTGCAAAGGCGGCCCTCAATACCCTGCACTGGCTTCCAATGGAAAAACGGATCAATTTTAAGGCACTTTGCATTGCCTTTAGGGCACTTCACAACCAGGGTCCTGCATATCTGATTGACCACTTTCGTTGGTACACACCAACCAGAATGCTGCGGTCTTCTTCACATATGCTGGTGGAGGTCCCCAAAGCAGGACTTTCTAACTGGGGTGCCAGAAGTTTTCTAAATATCACTGCCAGATTGTGGAATCAGTTGCCATTCCCACTTAAAAACTCACCTGACCTGATCTCTTTCAGGAAGGGTTTGAAGACTTGGCATTTTAAGGCATAACCTCAGTAATATTTTAAATTTTTAATATTCAGCACTTTTTTTTACCTCATGGCTGGCAGGATGTTGGACGACAAGCGCCTAGATGCCTTAGGGTATTAGTTGCGCTATATAAATAAATAAATAAATAAAAACTATAGCAGCAGCAATAGTTTCCAAAATATGTCTTACAAAAGCACGAACAACACCAGCCACCACAGCCAGCATCGTCGTAGCAACAACAGCTGCAATGATAGTAATAAGGACAGCAGGGGTGACAACAATGGCAAAAGCTTCCACTGCAGTTTTAACTGCAGCAGAATCACGGTAGCCAAAATGACAGGAATAACAACAATGACTGCAGCTTTAAACACACAAAAGACAACAGCTGTCACCATGGCAACACCAACTAAAACCGCTGTTGGCATGATAGGGACAATAAAAGTGGCAATCACATAACAAAAAAAATAATAAGTGGTGTTGTGTAGTTCCTATAGTACCCCTGCAGGACCTGCGCGTTTGGATAACATAAACTGCGGGCTTAGTGGTAGACTGGCTCTGTGCACCCCCACTGCGTATGTTAGCCGGATTTGCATTAGCTAGCTCACAGTGCCACTAGAATCTCCTCTTATCGGGGAGAGATTAGTTTCTGGCAACCTAAGATCATGACAACCCTGATCCCTCAGAATCGTGGAAACAATGTACTACTTTTCACTCAGTCACTCGTGCTTACTTATTCGGTTTGTCTCAGAGAGTTACTCAGAATAAACAGTCTGGGCGTTTCAATAAGTATTTATTGAACAGTTGTTATTCTAGTGTAAAATATATGTGCTGCAGCAACCAGCAGACAATAGCAGAGATATATTATCAGCAGTACGATAAAAGTGAAAGGATAGTACAGTTCTACCATATTGCAATAATGATGGTTACATACATGAATATATGAAATGCATTATAAAAGTGTGCGTACTCCTACGATGCCTAACTAGATGTACCTAAGTGTACCTAGCATGTGTGTAGGTCTAAAAGCCTAAGAGCCAAGAATCCTTCTAGGATTTAGTAAGCCTGGGCGTAGTTCGCGGAGTTTTGCCATGCGGAACTTCGTGAAGTTACAAATAAACTCCGCAAAGTTCCGCAAGTGGCGGAGTGTTGTGCGAACTGCTGTTCACGCTGGTCTTTCTGCTGCTCGGGTAGAAATTCTACCCAAGCTGCAGCTCGCGCTCACAAACTTACCATTCGCGAGCGGGGAAAAAACTCTGCTGCACTACGCGAAGCAGAGTTTGCTTTCACTCCGCGAGCTCCGCGGAGTGCGGAGTGCAGAAAACTCCGCAAACTCTGCGAACGGAGCGGAGTTCAATGCCCAGGCCTAGGATTTAGTCGAACACCCATACCTGAATAGAGAGAGTGTGGGACCCCGTCCTGGTCTAGAGTTGGACACCCCGCAAGGGCTGTGTTAGACCGCTGTCAGCTGGAGCGATTGCATGCAGGAGCCTCAGCGTCTCTGGTCAGTGTGTCAGCATGGAAGTCTCGGTTCCCTCTATCTTACAGTGGCAAGATGTGGTGTATTTATACCCTAAAGTGTCTCGTCCCTTAGTATGGTTTGTATTGGTCTTTGTTGGACATGAGGAAGACGTCAGGGGTGAACTTTGTACATACATATTATGCGGGAGATGTAGCTGGTGAATGCTCATGCATAATTTATGAGTACATAGTAGGCCTGTGTTCGGGAAAAACCCTGCAGTGTTCAAACCACAGACTAGATAACATTCAACCCTCAGAGTTCGTTGTGTACTGTAGGGAACTAATGTAGGTGAAAGATCATGCCTATATTAGGGCATAGGAGATCATGACTATAATAGGGCATAGACGATTATGACCATAATAGGGCATATACGACTATGACCATAATAGGGCATATACGATTATGACCATATACGGCATATATGAATGTGTCTATATTTGGGCCTCTATACGAAACATTACACCCACTCCTCTTTCGAATGGGATGACAATGACCATACTTAAAATCTGGACAATTTAATTTTTTTTCTTAAAAACAGCTAAAAACATGGTTTTAAAAAGACGCTTAAAAATGTTTTAAAAAATTTTACAAATCAGCTACTCTTTTTGTTGCCACTTGAAAAAGTCAATTCTGTCTCACTCATAAAAGTTGCATTACTACAAGCAGAAGAAGGCCATGCTCTCTCAAGTGAAAGTGTCAATTTAGGAAATGCACCAAATTTAGTTCGTTTATTTATGAAACGAAGTGGAGAAGCCGAATTCTTTACCAGGACACGATGAGCCAATTCAAGATTAAGTGTCCTGGCTGGGAGATACAGCATTATCAGTGTTAGCTACTGCAGACGACAAATTCAACGCCTCACAGAGAACGTCAATCGCACATAGATGGAATTTAGCACTGCCAACAGTCGGTGCTGCGGCAGCTTCTGCGGCAGTTGTTACCTGAGTGCCTGTGGAGGAGCCACCTAACCCAGCAGGAGAAAACGGCACCTGTGGATTCTCAAGGAATGCGTTCATCAGAATTGGAAGACGCTGGGGACAATGCAGAGCATGGGCCTTTAGGGGGTCCAGCATAGCAACCATGTCCGGAGGCGTATCTGATGGAAACGTTAGACAGAGATCCAACGCGCATTCTTCTCCGCAAAACAGGCATCGAAGAACAGGTAAGATGCAGTCCACCCAGACTGGTCAAAACGATAGAAACCAAGAGGCGTTCAGTTGTCTTAGGCAAGGTATACCCAGAAGCTGCACCATGCATTCACGGTGTTTCCGCTCCATGAGTATGTTCCCCATTTCCTCGGAAATTGGGCCGTCCATTGCGTAGCAGTAAGATTACAATCAGGACTCCTGCAATTAGGAACAGGATAAGCAGGAGACCTCCAAAGACGCTTCCCAATACGGAGTGTATAAAATTTGGGATTACTCCGAGGACTGTCTGAAAGGTGCTTAATAGTCCTGACCCTATGGTCTTAAATAGGTGTACAATACCGCTCGTATCAGACATATTAAAGATACGACCCACCATTTCTGCAAAATGAAAGGGGCAGTTTGTACGTATAAGCGCTTGTATCTCAGTCGAGGTCCTTGCAACTTGAAGTTCAAAGGTTTCTTGAGCGGAGGTTAAGGGCACGGGTTGCTGTAAAAGCATGGCTTTCTGTCTGCTCAAAGTATCAAATTGTATAAAGGAAACATTCAACGAAGGCCATAACGGCGCCTCCCTGACTGTGGTCAGTGGCAGAAACAATACTTGCATACAGCAAGTAACCCTGGAGTTAACAGTGACCAGATAGGCGACGCCCGGAAGCATCCCACAGCAACCCTGATCGTTTAGCATCAAGTAACTCCCATTCGAGAGCAGCTGGAAAAGCAGCGTGATCATGGTCGCTGGGGTCCCTGACATGTGACAAGATAGATTCGCTACCAAACCACTACATGCTCCATGCAGAGAAATATCCTGACACATGAGAGAACCACTCAAAGCGTTCTTGCAGTTTGTACCACTCAGAAACACTTCTCAATCCCCACTCCGGCATCGATATCTATATGGTAACTCCCAAGATTCCTTAATGTAACCCTTACCCATTTTTTCATATTTGCCTGCCTGCCTTTGCTCAAGGCAATATTGAAACTGAAACGTAGTGACCGGCAGAGTGATTTGGCCATGAATTAGCCATTCGGTTGATGGTGATTCGGCTACAGTGAATGGTAACCTTTCCAGTTTCTCAATACGCAGCATTGTATATTTGGCTCCCCTTTGTGCCATTTCTGTCTGTTTATCAGTTAGATTGTATCCCGAAAACAGAGACGTGGTGTTTATAAAACGCCAGGGCACGTAGCCTGCACGCAAAGATTGCAGCGTCCAGCTTAACATCATAATAGAACGTAACTGAGATTGCCCATGTTGTAACAAGGCCAAGTATTGTTCTAATACGTCAATTGCCGAAGATACAATGTTGCCTAAGGAGTAAATCCTGGAGGTCAAAGTTGTTAACTCATTATCCACTACAGCTAATGCCTTCTCTAAGTTAATACGGTCTATTTCCCGTATTCTTTCTGCGGCCTCCTGTTGGGATATTTTCCAGTTTTCATTATAGTAGGCATAAATGCCAGCATATATGAAACGTTTCTGACGTGTTTTCCTTGGGCCTAGTAAAAAATCCCTACGGTCTACATCAGGTGTGAGTAAGGTCAAGTGATGTTTCACTTCTGTGAGTGTTGAGGTCTCTAGCCAATCAAGGCACAACTTCCCAACACTATAGGATGTCACTACCCCTGGGTGTTGTCTTTGTACATAGCGTGTATCTGGCCTACTAATACTAAACCCCTCGGTTGTACCTAGGAATCTCTGTTGACATGTGTTCGGGTCAATGGGCCAAATCAGCCATTCTGTCCAATTGGGATCTGACCTGTTGTACTGGAGAATGCCATCTAATCCTACCCCATGTGTAGTTGAATTCTGCCCCCCACCCATCTGTGATGGTGCTGGTAACCCAGTTGTGTTCATTTCCTTGCTCTTGGCTAGTCCAAGACAGGATGTCTGTTGCACAGTTTCATTTAGAAATATCATCTGCTGTGGAATGAGGCATGCTCTAAAAAGCGCTTCTGTTCCCTGGACCTGCCAGTCCCTAGAACCCCAGATTGATTTTAAATCTATAGTGTCCTTCCATAGGTTGAAACCCTGTGTAGACAACTGGGCCATAAAGGAAGCAGAGTAAATCTGTTTGGTGTAAGTCAACATAATTTTCTGTGCTGATGTTGTTTCCACTTTGTAATAAAATGACTTCGGGCCAGATGTATTAAACCCTGAAAAGTATGTGAATTTCTGTGCAAAAGTTTGCGAACTACCTTTTGGAGGTGTTGGGCAGTGTTCCCACTGGTGGTATTCAAATACATTTCTAGGTGTTATAGATTTGTGCAAGAAATGATGACCATAATGTTGGTAACAGTACAATGTATCATAGTCTGAAGTACCTTCTAACATTTCATTGTTCCGAAATGCTGCAGTTTTTTCCAAATCAGACATCATATTATTTACAGTTTCAGTGTCCCAATCATCAGAAAATGTACTGGAGGTAATGATATCACTTAAAGAAATTTTAAATACATGTTTAAGCTTTAAAAGTTCAGTCGGACCGAATATATCGAAATCAATCTTGTCCCATACTATACTGTCCGGTATAGGAACTGCTGTGATGTTCACTGAAGACAAGTCTCTTGGTTCACTATGTGAAGACTGGTGTGGCTTTAAAATCAAACTGACTCTTTGGGCTGTAGAGCTCTGCTGAAGATATCGTCCATTAATAAGCATAATAAAAGTTATAGTTAAACCTAGCCAGAAAAGAAAAAATAGAATCCCAGTGATATACCATAGTTCTATCCAAGGTGACACCAGGTAAGTCTTTCTAAAAAGTGCAATAAGTCAATGAGTTTCTGTTTGTGTGATTTTTGGGCTGGCGTAGTTTCCGGCTCGCTTGGATCCAGTGAAAACGTATCAAAGTTCATGAAGTAGCCAGAAGCGGTTCAATCAATTGTTGGAATTGCATCGGGATTTGTTGAAATTGGATTTTGCTCTTGACGAGGCATGTTGACGTAGACGTCTGTAGTCGGTCTAATTGCAACTTGGTTGTTAAGTTGATTTTCATTTTGAAGTCGAACTTCTTGTTGAAGTGGAACGAGTTCCATAGCATTGTTGCTTAGTCCTTTATTCAGTACAGGTGGCTCTTCAAACGTGATGAGTCTTTCTGTTTGAACTTCTTGGATTGTAGCGAGAGGAGGGCGTCTGCTGATGTGGAGTCCACGAGGCCTACTGTTTAGTATCGGCCACATAGTGTGGTTTGATTAAGTCGATTGAGGCAAATCTTTTCTCCTTTTTCCCGGCAAGAGGCGGCAGAAGTACAGTTCTTGTGCCTTGGATTGCTAGGACCGGTACAGCTGTTCTGTATGATGGCCCAAATTCTTTCTTGTCTGCAATCTTCTCTCTGACCAGATCCCCGACTTTTGGGATCCAGACAGGTCTTGCCATTACTGCCTTGACTTCCTCAGTGGCAGTCTGTTTTAAGTGGACATTGCTTTGTTGTGTCCTGGATTCATTTAGATCCTCTAAACCAGCCAAACGATCATGGATATCAAATTGTTTTTCATCCGCCACTGTGCCTCCACAATCAAGATCAGGTACCCACATTCTTGTCCCAAATAGGACCTCGTAAGGAGTGACACCCCCTAGATAACTTCTTGGCTGGTTGTTAATTGCTCTTTGGACCCCATAAAGGTGACTGACCCAACTACCGCCCTTCCCTAATACCCTAGCTGTTAAAGATTGCTTTAAGTCATGGTTTTTCCTCTCCACAACCGAATTTCCCTCAGGATGGTATGGAGAGGTGTACCGCAATGCTACGCCCATTCCTTCCATGGCCTCTTTGTAAGCCCAAAAGCTAAATGCCGGGCCACGGTCAGAATGTAACGTGCCAACTGCAATGTGCCGATAAAGACTCGCAAATCTTTTATAACAGTTCAAGCGTCAGCCGAGCGCTGAGGCCAGACCCATAGGAATCTAGAGCAGGAATCCACTGCGACCATGATATATTTCTTGGCCCCATCTGATTGTAGGGGTCCGCAGTGGTCCAAATACACACATGCAAGAGGTTTGTCCGATTTTAGTAATGGTGTCTGTGCTGGGCGTGCTACGGTGGAGCCTTTCATCTGCTGGCAGATGTCGCACTTTAAGACGTAGTCTTTGGTCTGCTTTGTTAACCCTGGCCACCAGTAGCGCTGTTTCAATAAAGAAATAGTCGCTGTAACGCCTGTATGCGCAGAGCCCAAACCCTCGTGTGCTGCTAGAATTAAGCCTTGCCTACGATCCATATTTGGTATTACTCTATCCTCCACTCCAGGAATCTGAGCATATGGAATGTTGTGTGCATCTAACTTGTAGGAGTACTTCAGTGGAAATGTCTTTGGTACTGCTGTGCTGCCTTTGCCTGAAGCAATGACAGCTATCATAATCTCGCCGTCTATTCTCGTTTTTGAACGAGTGATTGCAGCTACGGACGCTGTGCGTACAGCCCCCTTTGCGGCTTCATCAGCCAATGAATTCCCTTCAACGTGAACGCCATCACGCTGATGACTCAGTGTATGTATCACGTGAGCCCTTGGTAGTTAGTTTCTCAACTCCACTACCTGTTCCCATAGCATTTTATGCTTAATTGTGCCACCTTTTGCGTCTTTAAACCCGTTTTGTTCCCAATGATGTAAATATTAATTGTACGACTGTACACAGTAAAGGAATCACACACAATTAGTGTGGGGAATTCGTGTTCCGTATTTAGAAGTGCCAGTATCAGTGCTTTTAATTCTGCCAACTGAGCCGTGCAGTCTCCTAGAGATTGCGTTTTAGTGCAACTTGGATGGAACTTTCCATCGCGCATGCGACCTTTAACGATTGCACACGCTGCGCTGTAAGCTTGCTTACTCCCTATGGCCGGTTGAGCAGATCCGTCAGTGTAAATAATGTATTCATACTGATCTAGAGGAAAAATCTCATTTGGTAGAGGATATTCTTGTTCGTATTGCAGAAATGCTTGTGTTTTTAAATTTGGATCAAATCTGTATTCAATATCCGTTGCAGTAAGAGAATTAGCCCATTGTATCCATCTGGGATGTAAGGCTTTCGCATTTGAAATGCTAGCCTTTGTAACAGCCTCTAAGGCTGGTCCTGGGGTCACGACTATTATGCGCTTTCCCTGAGCCAGAGCTCTTTCTCTTGCTACAGCGGTCTGCACTGCTGTCAGGCTTTTTTCTGTTGAAGTGAAATGCATCTCTGCGTTCGTGTACAGGTGTGATTTGTATGCGATTGGTACCGTTTCGCCTTCATTGAAGGTAAGTGTACCTGCATTGACCCGCTATTACTCGGATCACTAAGTTGCGTACACTTACGCGTGTCTGTAAGTGTTTTGAAGCTATCATGTGTTCTTGTAGTGAACGTAGGATGTTTGTATGTTCCTGTGTCCATTGTCGTACTGAAAAATCAGGTTTTATTAAGTCGTAGAAAGGTTTTACTCTTTCTGCGTAATCCAAAATGTCTGTTCGACCAAAATTTAGGAATCCCAGAATTGATTGTAAATTCTTTAGCGATTTTGGAGGTTGGAGCAGCGCACACTTTTCTAAAAAGTTAGCTGCTAGGCTTTTTTCTTCACTTGACAGCTCATACCCTAAGAACAGGACATTGAGATGGGCAATTTTTGATTTTTTGAAATTAAATTTATAGCCCTCAGAGGCGAATCCCATAATAATGGTGCTCACCCTGGTCAAGTGCCTCGGTAAGTCATCGTCTGTCAGATAAATATCATCCACATAGGACAATGCTTCCTCATCCAAATTTTGGAGTAACTCTGTTACCCTTGCTGAAAACAACCCCAAGCTATTCTTATATCCTTGGGGGAGTCGACAAAATTGCAGTTGGGACCCTAGCTCTGAGAATGCGGTCAAATACCTGCTTTCAGGCGCTATATTTTGGCAGAAAAATCCATTTGAGATATCAAGTGTTGTTTTGTATTTTTTCCACACAATGTTATTCATTAATGCGGCACTGTGTGCATTTTTAACTGCAAATGTCTTTGTGCAAGTGTTTAAATGTCTGTAATCCAAAACTAAACGATATGTGTTGTCAGGTTTTGATACGGGGAACATTGGTGAGGTGCAATTTTCTATCACCCCTTGGTATTCAAGTTGATCTAAGATCTCCCTGACTTGTTTTTTAGCTTCCTGCTTTATAGGGTATTGCCTTTGAGCATTTTGGGAAACTGTTAACGGGATCACGTGGTGGGTGGAATCCTGATCTTGAGATTTGCATCCTTCTTCTTTTTGAACTAAGGTTTTTGTTTTTCTTTATCTTCTTTTTTTGGTGCGTAGTCCGCAGCGTGTTGCGTGTCTCTGGACTTTGTATGCTCCTCTTGTCTTTGTTCTGACCGTCCTTCCCTCTCGGAGTTTTTTGATGAACCCTGAAAGGAACGAGAGGAACGTGTATCAGTATCCTGATACCTGTCAGGTTTCCTAATATTATCCCTATTCCTGAGGTTATACCTCCTTTCAGAGGGCTCCTGTTGAGGAGACCTGCCTCGGGATTGAGATCTGCTGTCTTTAGACTTTTGTTGCTTTTTATTCTCCCACTTCTTTTTAGTGTCCTTTTCAGAACTGCCCACCAGTTGTGGTTTTAATGCTTTCCCACCTAAACTGTCTCTGCCTAGTTCTGCATATGCAGTTTCAATTATTTTGGGTAGTTCGTGTTGTTGATCTACTGGACTGAACTCCCTTAGGCATTGGCGGATTGCCACTGAAGCTGCTTACCCCTTAATGTTAGCTAGTATTATGGCTGATACCTGTTCGTAGTTACCAAGTAACTTCATCCCTAAGTTAAGGGCAGGCTCTGCTCCGTACTCATTTTGTATCTGTCTCATTACGTCAGGTACTACTGCATTAATGACGGGATACCATGCGTTCTGGTATATATGGCAGCAAAGACTGTACCCCAAGAGGTGCAGTCCTCTATTTGTGGTGTGATCCCCATGGGCAAGCAGATTGTTAGTATTCTGTGTTTATCACAGGTGGTAGTATTCGGGAATACTGCCTCAAGTTGAGTTATTTTCTGACCTATCCAGAATGGTATTTGTTCGCATTTTGCAGGCATTTTGCCCATTACCGCGTGTAATGTTTGAGGAGTAATTTTATTTCCTGTACCCTGAGCTGGAGTACTATTTGCTGCAACTGGTGCAGGTTGGATTGTTAAAGTCCTCATGACAAATTGTGTCAGGTTTCTGTAGATTTTAATTAAATCTTTGTGTTGTACGAGTAAGTCTCCTGGTGGCATTGTGTCAATGTCAGGATGTGGTGTGTAGGCTGCTAATATTGGCCATGTGGCTCCTTCTCCTCCGAGTGGGCCTAACCTTACTCTTCTTCGTACGTGGGGTAGGGCGCCATTAAACCAGTAATAATGTTCCTGGTAAGTGAGTGGAATCTCTATGTCCTCAAACGGACAATATTCCGGTGGTGCATCTCCTTCTATATAGTAGTGAAATGTCTTTGTTATTGCATTTGCTGCTGGGAATGTAACCCATGAATAGATTACCTCTGTTTTGTTTGATTCGTGTGCCTCAATCACGAAAACTACCATGCAACCCCTAGCTTGTAAACCATTTTCTAATAGTCTTAGGGTGACTGTCATTCTGAATTTTGGTGCAATCTGTATTGCATCCGTAGGATCTTCTCCTTCTTCTGAAAAATTCAGTTAAATACTCTCTGCCCTTACCTCGGCATCAGTCATGTTTAGAGGAAGAAGTGTTTAAGGGAACTGAGATAAGGTGCTATGCACAATTTTTAGGAACACTATGTCCTTTCAAGCTTGAATAACCAACAGCCAATAAATAGTATTTTTGTACTACTCAGCTGCGGCGGATATTGTGCCCACCCACTCCAGACATCTCTGGGGTTTTGTGAGTAGGTTCTCTGAGAATAGCACGACTGAACTACTCAGATTCTACTGTTAAATAAGTACCCAACCAACGTGGGTGGCGCCATGTCGTGTAGTTCCTATAGTACCCCTGCAGGACCTGCGCGTTTGGTTAACATAAACTGCGGGCTTGGTGGTAGACTGGCTCTGTGCACCCCCACCGCGTATGATAGCCGGATTTGCATTAGCTAACTCACAGTGCCACCAGAATCTCCTCTTATCGGGGAGAGATTAGTTTCTGGCAACCTTAGATCATGACAACCCTGATCCCTCAGAATCGTGGAAACAATGTACTACTTTTCGCTCAGTCACTCGTGCTTACTTATTCGGTTTGTCTCAGAGAGTTACACAGAATAAACAGTCTGGGCGTTTCTATAAGTATTTATTGAACAGTTGTTATTCTAGTGTAAAATATATGTGCTGCAGCAACCAGCAGACAATAGCAGAGATATATTATCAGCAGTACGATAAAAGTGAAAGGATAGTACAGTTCTACCATATTGCAATAATGATGGTTACATACATGAATATATGAAATGCATTATAAAAGTGCGCGTACTCCGACGATGCCTAACTAGATGTACCTAAGTGTACCTAGCATGTTTATAGGTCTAAGAGCCAAGAATCCTTCTAGGATTTAGTCGAACCCCCATACCTGAATAGAGAGAGTGTGGGACCCCGTCCTGGTCTCGAGTTGGACACCCCGCAAGGGCTGTGTTAGACCGCTGTCAGCTGGAGCGATTGCATGCAGGAGTATCAGCGTCTCTGGTCAGTGTGTCAGCATGGAAGTCTCGGTTCCCTCTATCTTACCGTGGCAAGATGTGGTGTATTTATACCCTAAAGTGTCTCGTCCCTTAGTATGGTTTGTATTGGTCTTTGTTGGACATGAGGAAGACGTCAGGGGTGAACTTTGTACATACATATTATGCGGGAGATGTAGCTGGTGAATGCTCATGCATAATTTATGAGTACATTGTAGGCCTGTGTTCGGGAAAAACCCTGCAGTGTTCAAACCACAGACTAGATAACGTTCAACCCTCAGAGTTCATTGCGTACTGTAGGGAACTAATGTAGGTGAAAGATCATGCCTATATTAGGGCATAGGAAATCATGACTATAATAGGGCATAGACGATTATGACCATAATAGGGCATATACGATTATGGCCATATACGGCATATATGAATGTGTCTATATTTGGGCCTCTATACGAAACATAACAGTGGAAAGCTTATCTCAGCCACCACTAATTACTTGGGCTGAATTCCAATGCAGTACTTTTGTTTGCACATTGTGCCACTAGAGAGAAAGACCAAACATTTGTAAATCAACATTATTTCAGCTTGAATAGGAACCATGCGGCCTGCACTGATAAGACACATTATCTCCTAACGCGAACAAAAGTGTCCTAACACTGTTTTCAGCCTATTGGGCATCATCATTGACTTAGAGCTGGAGTCCTGTGACACAGTGAACAATGGACCCATGGCTGAATATACCATTTACACTCAATGAGAAAAGCAAACAAGCACTATCAAACACAAAGGGTCTGGGTTTAATACATAATGTATGTAAAACAGATATTCACAAATGTGCACTGACTATTTGTGTCTCGCCTCTATCGGCTTCTCATTCCATGATTCTGATATATTTGTGCCCTGCTTTTTATTCCTCAAGTTTGCGGACCTATACAGCATGATAAAAAATGACATGGAAAAAAAAAGGGTGCAGTTGTGCATGCCTGTTTTTGCATGCATTAGCATACTAACTGCTTCAGTGCAGGGGACGAGATGTTCATGTCCCCCACTCTAACTGTATATGCAGAGCATGTGAATAGCTTGTCCTCCCACCTATTTCAATTTCTTCATGCTTATTGTCATTGGTTTTTGATTTCAATTATTGGTTTATTTTGGAAAACCATGAACTATCTATCAAATTACCCCTTGCGAAATTCAACATTTTATCTGCTTTTCAGAAATGTACGTCTTTCCAGGTTTACACATTAGGTTCACACCTCATTTCACCCTACAAACTTCGAATAGAAATAAACCACAGGAATGATGGACTGCAACGTAGTAAATTTCAAAAACTGTGGTGAAAAATTGTTTTTTTTCAACTCTGACTGTTCCTGAAAGCTGTGAACGGCGTGATCTCAGCACAGCAAACCTTTTGATGATGATGTTTTTAGAAAAGAGCACTTTGTTACATGGCACTTATTCCAATTTTGAAACCCATCCCCTTCAAACATCTTGTTAAACTTTGGTAATTTTCTCCATTCCATCCAGGGGAATTCACAAACCCTGGGAACTTTCAGAATGCACAACATGTAGGACACACATTTGTCCTGGATACCTTTTGTGGAAAGACATTTTATGAAGACTTCAGTGCGAAGTGCTGAAAAATCTAATAAAAGGGATTGCAAAGATTGTGCAACAGTGCTAAATGGGTTAAAGCAGGTCTGTTGGCAGTGCTTTTTACAAACAAGCTTTTACAAAGGGTATGCGAACCTGCACAATTTGTTCCCTCGAAATTACATGAAATGTTGAGGAACAAATGCAAACATTACAACTAAATTCTGAAATTAGTATTTTGCTGCATTTCAAGTGAAATTTAAGGGCATACCATCCATTTAAAGGTCACTCAAGTCACTGCCCAGGGGATGGGTTTGCTGAGAAAATGTCTGTTGTGAAATATTTTCTGCTCAAACTTTTCTTCTGCCAGACATTTTCTGCATGAAGCAGTCCTTGACAGCATAAGAATTATGAGATTTTTTCCCTGGCATAATTTCAGGCATTTTGTATAATTTAGGTCACATAGAATTGCAATAATTATGGAAGTATAACTGAAATTTTGCACAGACCTAGCTGTTACAAAAAGTGGGGACCATCTTCATGAAAGTATTTAAGATTCATAAAATGCCGAAAAAGCTCTTCCAGGCACAGGATAATTTCTTGGGGGAGGAGGAGTGGTAATTCGGAATTATTGTCATACAAGACTCAAACAGTTAGCCATCAAATCTTGATCTGATCAAGTTTTGGGATTCAATCTGTGCGGAGTGCAATTAGCCCAGGGATATATTATAGACATATTATTCTCAAGATCCCTTTGAGTGAGTCAAAGAGGTGCAATTGCTATTCAGACAAAAGAGGCCAAACATGTAGCCAAGCTAGTGATGAAGCAGATAATCATGGCTTGCACTCTTAGCTTATCTCTCATTGTCACCCTATGCTGCCAGGCCTCCTCACAGTATATATACTTCAAGAACCTCTCTCTCTCTCTTGGAGGTCGCTATCCTATTCTCCATTCATCTTCCCTATACACTCCTTCCACCTCACTCCAGAGTGAGGCTTCCCTAATGACATTTTGTGTTCCTTCCTTGCACCCTCCTTTGGCCTGCCCATACAGTGCTTACAGGCAACATAGCCATAGTATTCATCTTTGAACAGATGCCCTTTATGTGTTAGATTACCAGATGTTTATTGAGCAGGTCTGAGAGACCCCAAGGACACCTTTTTGATGGAATGATTTTGCTCCACAGTGTCACTTTGCAAATGAGTTCAGAACGCCCCTCCCCCCTTCAATTCCATTTAAAAGGCTCATTAAAACAGAATGTGGGGGATAGGGAATAAGTATAATGCTTTGTTTTACAAGGGCACTCCTGAAGTTGTAGGTATCAAACCTTTGTAGAAGTTATACCTTCCATTCCCTATAAACCCCTCATTAAGGCAAATGGTCTTCAGCACTGTCAAGATCAGCGTGAACCACCACTCCTAACAGTATACATGTGAGGATTGCCACGTGGGCCGATGGACTGGGTAGCTTCTCATGCATAACTCTGACATGGTCTTTATAAGCCTCTTCTATCTGCAGCAGATGCATAAAATATATAGTAAGTGAATACAATGGCATTGTGAAGACAACAGGGCAGACTGCAGTAGAAATAGTCAGTTACAGTGACATAAACTGTGAAATTACTAAAATGGGAGGAAAAGGAAAGAGAGAGGTGGCAAGAGAGAGAAAATAATGAAAGAAATGTAGCGAGGCATAATAAAGTAAGATGGGACAAGAAATGAAAGAAGAAAAAGGGGAAGCTAAGAAGAAAGAAAAACAGTAACAGAAAAGAAAAGAAATAAGGCATAATGGAAGGATAGAAGAAAGAAGGACAGAAAGGATAAACAAACAAAATAGAATGAATGAAAACAGAATGAAAAGAAAACTAGGGAAAGAAAGAAAAGATAAAGGGATAAATAAAAAGGAAGAAAACAACACAGGGCAGAAGAAAATTACGTGGGAAAAAAGAAGAAAAAATGTTAGAAGAAATTAAAAAAAAACAGAGAAGAACAAACACAAAGAAGGAAGAAAGATGGTTAAAAATTAGAATGAGAAAGAGAACAAAAAAGTCAGAAAATGGAAGAAGTGGAACTAAGAAAAATTAACTAGAAAAGAATGAAAGTAATAGATTAAAGAAACAGTAGAAGAAGATAGAAAAGGTGGGAGAAGAGATGAAGAAGAGATATGAACTAGAAGGAAAAAAGAAAGAAACCGAAGACACAAATTATAGTACCAGAGAGAAAATGTGGAAGACAGGATAAAGAAAAAAGAAAGAGAAGTGAGAAAAGATAGTAAAGAAGAAAAAAAACAATACAGAGAGAAACAAAGGATAGAAGAAAAAGGGAAATGGACAGACAGGAGGAAAGAGTGGAAAAAGAATGAAGACAAGAAAGAAAAGAAAGAGAAGAGAAAGAGAGGAAAGAAGAAAAGGGGAAGGAATTATTAGAAAAAAGAAATAGCAATAGAACTTAAAAAAGGAAAATAGTGGTGTAAAACATACCTAAAGAAAGAAGAATGTTACATAATAAAAATGAAAGTAGACACAAAGGCAGACAAGGACGGCAAAAAAAGATGAATTGATACACAAGTATGGCATACAATGTAAACTGGAATTTAAGAGGGACAGAGAAAGAGGTAAGAGAAAAATAGTGATTTAGTCGAAAATGAAACTGAAAAAATGGAGGTTTGAGAAACTGAAGAATGGATTCAATCAGGTGAGAGACAAGTAGGGGTGAGAAGGGAATGAGGAGACCGAGTTGACACTGACTCAGGCAAAGATTGTGATGGGTGTTTTAGGCACTATTGTGACTCTCTCATATGGTGTGCCCGGGCCTAACTGTGGCCATTTTTTTCATGAATGTGGCCCTCTCTGCATACTGTGGATATTGTAGGCATTATGATAGCCATAGCATACCTTGGCCCTCCTTGGCATAATGTGGGTTTTATAAACCCTTTACAAGCGCAGGCACACTGTTTTAGCACGCTGTGGCAATTCATGGCACTTTGGTGGCCCTGTCATGTTGTGGCCCTCACTGGGATATTTCGGGCTTTGTAAGCATCAAGGTGGCCATTTGCTGTTCAATCTTAACATATTGCCAGCAACTTTAGTATTATTGTGGTCTTTGTTGTGGCCATTTAAGGTACAGTGCTTCCTTCCTTAAGATACAATAGACACCCTTGGCTTCCAATGTTTTTCTTACCTTACGGTCAGCTTTTATCAAGTGGGTAGTTTTCCCATACAACGAACAACAAGGTGTAGAAAGGAATAACTGAATTGAACTAAGCCACTAGCAATTTCTCTGAGCCCCAATTCAGACAAGGGTTTTTGACCACTGAGGTCCGGGTTGCTTGTGTTCTCATCCAGAAAGGACCAAGCCCGGCAGTTTGGGCAAGACTTTCCTATCGGAGCACGACCAAGACTGCTATACATATGGTTGGTTCCTGTCTGATATACTAGTGGGCAGATATCTTGGACCAGTGTGGTGCAGCGCTCTGTAAATTAGTAGCAGGATTTTGAACAGAATATGCTTGATCACAGGGGGCCAATACAGATCCCTCAAGAGTGGAGAGATATGAGCCGCTCTTGGGAGATTGGGCCAGATGTATCAAAGGGTTTTATCCATTCTGTGTCTATGGGAAAATGTGTTCTTACATTGAGCGTAAGGCGAGCTGCAGCATTTTGGACTATTTGCAATTTTCTTACTAGGTACTGCGAGAGACCTGACTAGAGAGCATTAGACCAAACTACCTTTTTTTCTGACAGGGATGGAAAGGAAGGCAAATTTTTTTTGCAGTGTGTCAAAGGTCAAAGCACGCTCCTGCCACTATGTTTATTTGTTTCTGAAAGGTCAACAGTTTGTCAAACTTGATTCCCAAGTTTGACAGCCTCATCTTGCAAATTGGGAAGTGCGGATCTCTCTGGCCAGTGAAGTTGCCAATTCAGGTTAAAATCTGGTCCAAGACTGTGTTCCTCTCTTATCTGCATTGCAATTAAGTTGTTTGATGTGCATCCATTGAAAAACTGCAGTAAGACATGATTTGATAGCATCAGGGAGGACATATTCGCCATTCTTAAATGAAAAGAAGAGCTGAGTGTTGTCAGCGTAGGAGATTATTTTTACCCCAAAAGACCCTATCAAGGCAGCAAGAGGGGTCATATAGATGTTAAACATTGTTGGGCTAAGGGCAGAGCATTGAGGCAATGCTTCCATGGCTCTTCATGTACTTGAGGGATATGGAGGTATCCAGACTCCCTGCCCCCTATCATTAAGAATAGATTTCAGCCATTTCCATGTTGAACTCCCAATCCCTATGTCCTGTAGGCGAGAGAGCAGCCTGGATTGGGTGATCGTGTCCTGCTGACAGGTCCAACAACACCAAGACTGCCTTCCGCCCAGCATCCAGGGTATTTCTGACCAGTTCTGATGCTTCCAGGAGTGCGGTCTATGTACTAAACTTTGGCCTAAAACAAGACGGACTGGGGTGTAGTAGCTCATTCAATTCAAAATAATCTGACAACTGCTGAATTACACATTTCTCCAATAGTTCAGACTGCGCTGGCAGCAGGGAAATACGCATATAGTTTCCTGGGTTATTAGGGCCAGCTGTGGGTTTTTGGAGGAGGGGTAAGATTTGAGCTTGTATCCACAATGAGGGAACTATAGCTGTTGGCAGAGACTCAATCAGCAAAGTATTAACCACTGGGTTAATGGCATTTACCCCAAGGTCGAAAAGAAAGGGGGACAGGGATCTGAGACTGAACCTGATTTCAGGTTTAAGATGGCTGCATCTGTGTCTTCCATAGAAAGCGAATCAACGGAAGATGAGGAGCAAGACACAATATTTGGGCTCTTGGTCCTGATTGTTAGAACCTATGTCTAGCAACGCTGTCACATTTAGACTAGTTTGAATTTAATGAATTTTTTTATGGAAGAAAGTGGCCAGTCTCACACCACTCAGCAGACCATCCCTTACTTCTATGACAGGCTATTGGATCAGAGAAGTTTTTGACAATTTAAAAAATGTTGCTTTCATCCTCAATTCTACCTTTGTAGTATTTCCCGTTTAGTAGTTAACCAGGGCCTTATATTTCTTTTAAGTGCCAGTTTATCTTTCACTTTTTCCTCTATTATGAATTCTTTATGCCAGATTCGTTCTGCTTTTTTGCAGAGTTTTTTCTCCTGTTTCAAAGTATCATTAAACCATGGCCCAGGGATGGTATCCCTTCCCAGCTTTCATCCCGATAAAGGTGCCAGTTTTTCCACAGAGGTGCAAATCCAGTTATCCTGAGCATCTGAGTTGATCAAACCCTGGGATGTGGCGATGTATCTCAGTTACTCAGCAAGGTGTTCTAGTTAAACTTGGCATATTGCCCGACTGGGTCAGGAATAACCTGAGCATCAGAGATCCAGTGTGAAGGACTGGGACAACTAAAATGAATTAGGTGGTGATCCCTTCATTATAGTGGGAGAGGTTCTGACATCAGTAATCTTTTATTAGAAAAACAAGATTGAGCATGTGTCTCCCTTGTGAGTGAGTTTAGAGACAAATTGGGAGAGATCCAATAGTGACATGATGTAATTTATAGTAACCACCTCTTATCTGATGGCCAGTCCCAATGAATGTTGAAATCTACAAAAATGATTCAGTGGGAAAAGCGCAACAAGTGGGAAGCAGCCTTATAGAGGGAATTTCAAAAAAGGACCTGCCGTTCAAGGGGGTCGGTAAATCAGAACGCCATTCACCGACTGAACATTCAATGAAAGGTAGAAGCTGAGTGCTTCTACGTCATAAATCGTCAGTTGGGAAGGAGGAGCACGTATATACATGCTTGTAAATAATCACAATACCACCTCCTCTCCAGTTACGATTAAGATTCAGTGTCTTGTAGCCAGAGTGAATAGCCATTTCAATCACTGTCTTCGACATGGCAGAAAGCCAGCGTTCAGTTACAAATAGCACATCCACCGTCTCATCACAGAGGAGATCATGACCAAAATCACCTGTTTTTGCATAGAGTGTGTTAATTAAAAAGGCTTTAATTGATCCCTTGCATCCTGTGGAGGGACGGGTAGGAGGAGCAACCCTTCTATCATTAGATGACTTCACCTAAAAAACACATAGAGAACATTTATAGGCATTCAGAATTCCATCTGGATTCTGCCCATTTAGGTGCCAAACACATGGATTTACTACACATGGAAAGCAGGTATTGGTGGGGAGAACAGCACAGTGGCATTTGGGAACAATATGTGTTTTTTGTTCGATAATGTTAAATTGATGCTCAGACACACAATTACTGCATTCCATAACATAGTTAAAGTTTATATTTGAGCAATAATTGATAATCAATAGTCAACACACTGCCAATTGCAATGCTGCGATTAGGGGTGGGCAATGAACTCTTGCGAAGAATTGTTAACTACGCATTCCATTAGAAACAAGAATTCAAGCAAAAACAAACTCCGTCCCTCTGCGTAGTGGAATCAGCTATTAAACTGCACCCACAAATGCTTTGATAAAGCAATTTTACATGCTAAAAAGCATATAACCAATTCACAAAAGTGAACTTTGGAAAATATCAGCCAATGAGAGAGGTGATGATTTTGGGATCCCCCCTAACCTAGGGGGAGGACCAAGTAGATGCCTTCAACACAAATAGCACATCATGCTGAACGATTCAGTGGTGGTCCCATCCTGTTAGGACCACCCCAAGCACAGTTATGGGCAAAAATACAATCCCAACCAAAGGCTCTGCAAAGCATTATGGGATGAGATTAGCAGTGGGCAGTGAATATTATAGTATCCAATATCAAAATAATTCTACAAAGAGCTGCAGTTCAACTCGTCATTACTAGGTGTCCCTCACGAGTCAAATGCAAAAGCATTGAAACCCTTTCATGAAGCTGCAGTTCCACTAGTCGTTACTAGGTGTCCCTCACGAGTCAAATGCAAAAGCATTGAAACCCTGAGCTGAGAGCTAATACTATAAATTCTACAAAGAGCTGAACTGCAGCTTCATGAAAGGGTTTCAATGCTTTTGCATTTGACTTGTGAGGGACATCTAGTAACGACTAGTGGAACTGCAGCTTGATGTAATAATTTCAATGCTTTTGCATTTGACTCGTGAGGACACCTAGTAACGACCAGTTGAACTGCAGCTCTTTGTAGAATTATTTTGATATTGGATACTATAATATTCACTGCCCACTGCTAATCTCGTCCCATAATGCTTTGCAGGGCCTTTGGTTGGGATTGTATTTTTGCCCATAACTGTGCTTGGGGTGGTCCTAAGAGGATGGGACCACCACCGAATCGTTCAGCAAGATGTGCTCTTTGTTTTCAAGGCATCTGCTTGGTTTTCTCCCTAGGTTAGGGAGGATCTCAAAGTCATCACCTCTCTCACTGCTTGATAAATTTTCATTTTTGTGAAATGACTATATGCATTTTAGCATGTAAAACCAGAGATACTTGTTATTTTACCAAAAGTATATGAGGTCTCTGTTTTATTAATTGGGAAGCAGAGTTGCGGAATGTGCGTAGAAGTACTCAGCTAACTACGCCCACACCCACCCTTAGCTGCGATGCCAGAGCGTACTTGCTGCTATAACTATTATTTCACGTTTCACAGAATGATTGCCTTTCAGAGCATAATTAAAGCTTAGATTTGAATTATAATGATAATCTCCAGGTGACTTGTTGTTAAAACCATTTCTGCAGTGCCATGGAGCACTTGCTTCTGTAGATGTTATTTCAACTTTCATGTGGAGGCCTTCCATAATGTATATTGATAAAGCTTTTTAAGGCATTATGATAGGTAGTGATGCTTGAGGTCAAAGCCGGTATGATCAGTGTACCCTGTAAGGATCCTGTAACCTGAGCAGTAGATTCAATGTCAGGGCTTATGAGGTCTGTCTGACTTGAGGGATAGCCCTATTGGCTACTAGTTGAGGGTATGAGATGTGTATAACTTTTGTTTTATTTGCAACCAGATTGTCCGTCATAATTAAAGACTAAAAAAACTATTTGGAAGCGAAAGGAAAAAAGGTGGAAGGAAGAATTGAAGACAGATATAATACATATCTTGAAAAATTATTGACATCTTTATTTAACTGTGTTAAAACACTTTTTGGTCAACTTTTAGGAAAACTAAACTGAAAAAGTATAATTTTTCATTCAATTTTTATTAAAGTGACTTGTGGGGGAATGACTCTATACAATACCCCAAAGGACAAACTGATGTGTCTGGCACAATATTTCAATATTGCACGTACTACCTGAAAATCTATGGCTTTAGCCGCTTTATTCAGATAATAGTGTGTTAACATGCATTGTTTGGCTTCTTTTACAATTTTCTAAAATATTCATGGGTAGGAGGGGGTCCCACAACATCCCTGGGGAAGGAAAAACCTCAGCAGGGAATTCTTGATTTTCTAGCTACTCTCTTGATTTGGACAATATCAACACAGTCAACAACAATTTATCACCTATACATATTCTATCTATGTATTCATCAAACGCCCCCCTCAAATGTGACTGACAAACATGATCAAGCTTGACAAAGAAGATTAAGTAATTTATTCCAAACAATGTTAGTTTGTTCATTTTGATGGTGTTTATCCCTGGGTTCTGTTTATACCCAGGGCTTTAAGTGGGTCGGGTCTCACCGGTGCTGAGCACTGGCAGTTTTTTAAAGGGGACCTCGAAACGGGTCGCTATCGGGCTCTGTTTTGTGCCCTGGCACAGGCGGTCTGTTTTTTCCCCGGACTGCAGTGACAGCAGGCACATCAATGTGCGCATGCTCACACTGCTCACTAGTGTGTGCGTGCTCACACTGCTCACTTCTCACTAGTGGAGAAGTTACGGCATGACATCATGCCAGGTGAGCATTGGAGGGGAAGGAAAATCCTTTAAAGGGAGTCTTTTTTTCTCTGGATTTCCCTTTGCTTTTTGAAACTCAGTAGCAGCAACATTGTCGTGGTGTCACCAGGGCTTTAAGTGGAAGCTTTTTCAATATTATATACAAGCCATAGTTTCTCCTTATTTATCTTATGCAACTAAAAAACATTGACAAAGCCAATAGTCTTGCCTTGTTGTAGGTATTACGTTACTTGTTGTATCATATATCTGGATGCAATGACAGAAACAGCAAAATACAAGGCGGGCGGCACACTATGCTAAGCACAGATTTTTAGCTTACTTGTTTTAGGCCACGCCCCTTTGAGAGACCCCCCAGTTCTTTCATCCCACTTAAAGTCCTGTTTATACCCCAAACAGTTGAGCAACTGAGCAACCTACCTCAATCATAATGTGCAAGCCATTGTGTTAAAGTAACCCTGTTTTACATTGTATTTGTCATACCACGTGAGACAAGATTTGCCTTCATCATATTCTTTTGCATGGTAGAAGTCACAGTATACATGGTTACTATCACTGCAATCATGCTGAAAAGATACACAGTGTATATTGAACATGGCATCTACCTCATTTTACAAGTCATAATTAAGGGTGGTCATAATCACATACGTTTCCACAAAATTTCACATAAGGGATGTGAAATTACCCATTTTGCGCAAACTTTCCCAGGCTGGTGTCTCACATGAACATCGAACATGTGGGCATTGAATGTATTAAAAAGTATTATAGAAAACCAGCAGGAGACTGGTTTGTGGAGAAAAATTCTTTTGATGTGTTTTTACTGCTCCTCATGACATTTGTTGCTTAAATTCCATTTGGCATAAATCGTGTGAAATTTTACACCTATGAACTGGAAAGAAATTTCACAAAATTTCATTTAATGGGAAATTCAGGAATTTCTTGTGACTCTGTCTGATTTTTTTCCATCAAATTTTGCATTTCTTCCTCTTTCTGTGTTTCACTTTGTAAATCGATATGTAAAACACAATTCCTGGTATACTAAAAAAAGTGATTTTTGTACTGCGCTCTTTCCTATCACTGCTTTTGCTGTGCCAGGTGCCTTCATGCTCATTCTGGTGGCCCACCTAATGAGTGGATAGTGCCAGGCTGCTTCCCATTCATTTGCACAAGATGTCCTGTTTTTAATTCATGGTTTCAACACTTGAACACGCCGAGAGGTTTTAGCAGAGTTCTGCTCTCTCTTCAGTTGACACAATGCTGCACAAAAACTTTGCTTGCTGCCCTACGTTGCATCATAGCTATCTAAATCTGGCCCCAGTCTGGTTGGACCTCCTGTCAAATACCTCAGAATGAGGGCATTCAAAACATTCTAGTAGTTACAGATCATTCTGCCCATCATATGCAAGCCTACTTATGCACAGACAAAAGGAGACAGCATTCTTACCAGCAACACAAGTGAGTGAAACAGATCAGAAATTTAACTAAACTTCAAAAAAGACCTGAAGTGGAAATTGAAAAGATTTTGGAAACCTCACAGTCAAGCTGCGGCAAGGAATGCCGAAAAAAAAATCTTTTTTCTGACAAACTTGAATCACAACGGGTGATTGACAAGTGGCTCAGTACAGCTGCAGAGTTTTCAACAAAAGGAATGAACAAACTAATGGATTGCTTTGACTCTGAGTCCTAAACTTACATGACAATTTTCCAAAGCCGTCCCAGCCTATGAATTCACTTCCGAGACTGGGACATAGAGTAATAGAGTATCACAAGGCAACAGTATCCTGAACTTGGGCCAAATTATTTGAATTGGCTGCAGCTGGTCCAAGATCAGGGGCAGGTTTTTCAACCTCTCAAGGAATTGTTGGGATGTTTGGACATTTTGAAGCATTTCTCTGCTCCTAAGCTTGATTCTAGTGAAGAATGACAGATGCTATTTCTAGAAGTTGTGTCCACTCCACTGCCATCCCCAACCACCAACTTCAGCAGTTGTTCCATTCATCGAACTTCTGCTAGGTGCACAGCCCATGCCACTTGTCCAGCAGAGCTTACTTAGACCCTGTACAGTATTTTCTATAGCGCATCTGGCATTTAGGGAAATGAGTCTTAGCACATATTGCACAAGAACACCAAGGTCTTGAGCCGGGAGAAGTCTTCACTCTTCCTGGTAAGGGTAAGCCTGGGCGGAGCTCTCGTAGCAGCGCCACTCAAAATTCCGCGAAGTTGCAAAAAAACTCTGCGAGCTACGCAGAGTTCCGATAGCACGCGTAGTTGCTTGTTCCGCCCATTCACGATGCGTTTTTGATGTTCGGGAACGCGTATTGCGTGTTTGGGAACGCATATTGCATGCTCGGGGGGAAATATTGCGCAAACTTCACCACGTTGTCGCCCATGGGCGCAGCCATTTTGTTTTTCATGTTTGCTATGGTTCTGGGCCTGTTTTTCTATCCTCCCTATATCTTTGCAATCCTTTGTCTCTAAAAACTTTTTTTATGATCTTTTTTATTTATTATCTATTCCTGATTGTATATTTTGCTTTTTTTTCTACGTTTTGTGTGTTTTTTAGTGCATTTTTACTGTTTTTCTATTACTTGTTTTTTTTTTTTAATTTACTTCCTTCCTTACTTCCTACGTTTTCTTTTCCGACCCCTTGCGGAAGGCGTCGCCCGGAAGGGGTGCAGGCCCGGGCCTTGTTTTCTGAGGTTGAGGTGGCCGCACTGTTTTTTTTTTTCCAGCGCCACCTCCCCTTAACCCTGGCAGCAGACAGCAGGCCTAGGTCTGGTTCCAGGATCTGGGAGTATCACCGGTGGTGGGAGAGGGTGCGCCGGGCAGTGTTTGGCTGCTCTGGGGTCCGTTGCACCCATAACCAACTGTCGCACCAGTGGTCTGACATCCTGGACTGGGAGCAGGACCTGCTGGACCCGCTAGGTGTTGAGGTCCCGGGGCTTGGTGAGTAGTTAATTATATTACTATTGTTTTCTTCTGTTCTGTGTTATTGCGAATATTATTTGTGTCGCAAATAGCTAACATGCTGCTGCTGCTTACATGCAGGTAACTTATGTTTAAAAATCTTATATTATGTGATTGTAATTCTTCCAGACAGGTGCTCGGCGCTACTAACTAATCGTACTTGTTTGCAACTTTGCGCTATCTTGGGCTGGTTATGTAAGAGAGGTTAGAGAATTTAAGTTAGGGAATGCAGATAGGAAAGACTCCAGCCCTTTCCTTTGTCCTGTCAGGCTGTCCTGTCACTAAGATAGTGGTAGTAGTTAGTTGGTTAGTATTATACGGTAATTTAGCGGCCTGCGTGATGCGTCCTCTCACATGACTGCAGTCCTGGTCCTTTTGTAGATCGTATAGTGAGTGAATAGCAACCAACCAATTTGGTGTATGCAATATGCATGTGTCCATCTATGCATTTAAGAAGAATAAATGCAGACTTAGTAATTGGCCCGTCAAGGAGGGTTGGAGTTGAGACTGAGAGATGATTGGAAATGAGGTCGGAACTTGGAAGCAAATATAATTTTTTTGCAATTCATTCCAAAGTCTGGAATAGGCGGGCTAGGTATGTTTAGGATCCAGGAATCGGAATGGAACTGTGGAATAATAAAGATAGGATGGTGCGCAACTGCGATACTAGTCTACTACTAGTCGATCTGATTTAGGATAGGTCAATGTTATTGTAATTGCCATTTCCTGTCTAAAAATATTTTTAGAGCGATTATTTAATATTTATTTATTTAGCACAAATCATTTTTTGTCTCTTTGATTATGTCTTACATGATCAGCATCCAGGGGCAAGAAGAAGAAGACTGGGTCTGCTGAGTCGTGTGCGGGAGCTGGAGGGGCCTTCTAGGAGCAGCAGGAAGTGGCCTCAGGCGCAGATGGCTCTGCTGGCCCCAGTAAGTGCTCCTGGTGTTGTTATATTAATATTTCCCTAACTTTTATTGCTCTATTATTTCCATTTCCAAATTTTAATTTTTCCCAAATCCTCTTTGATCTATCTGTTTCTAAATTCTTGTTTTTGCTCCATTACCTACTAGTACTAACATTGTTTCTAGAGTCTTTTTTTTTAACATCAAATCAAACTGCCTCTGACTCTGTATTAGTCTGTCTGTAGCTTGTTTTCTTCTGGTTTTCCACTTAGCTTTCCCTCTCCCATTATATATTTTGTGGATTGCCTTGTAGCGGTACTTTAAGACTCAGAGAACCCATTGGTCCTAGGCTACTAGTAGCACTAATCTGCTGTGCAGATTGCATGCCCAAGTAAGGTATTCTACGCAGGTTTGTTGAGATGAGAAGGCTTTCTTTTACTGTCTCATGCTCAATCAGTAAATGGTGGTCACTCATGTTGGACACCCCAAAGTGGTGTATTTTACTTTTTCTAATCCAGGACTAGTACTTTTTAGGTTGAGCCTATAGCGGCAGCGCGCATGCGCTGCTCTCTTTGCGAGGCATGCAGTAATGGAGTATGGAGTGGAAGCTCCGTGGAAGCTCTGCCCACTCTCCGCTCATGGTTTTAATTGGCTTGTGTCATTGTATTTCATAAATGCTGCCGTCTGATTGTTTATGAGGCTTGTTAGTCCCTCCTTATTATGGCCATATCGTCATTTGTACCCTCCCATGGCTACTGGCCCCTTTACTTCAAGTGTTACACAGTATGGTACGTGTTATTTAGACTGTGAGCACTACTTTGTCCGTGCCTTCTTGCCCCCTTCTCCCCCCTCCCCCCACCCGCACTCCCGTTCTCCGTGCTTCCCCCGTTGTCCGTGATGCAATGCAATAGGTCTAGCGTAAATGCGAGTCCTATTGCATTGCAAATACTTGTTTTTTCTTTCATAGCGCAAACTCGACAGAAGGTAATGGACTGCTTTACACATTCGTTTGTGGTAGGCACTGGAGATTAGGTGATTTGCCCATAATTACAGAACGTTGAGCCGATGCCGAAACTTGAACCTGGTTCCCCAGCGCCAAAGTCGGCAGCTCTGGCCATTAAGCCACATCCTCTCATTCGAGTCTCGGCACCGGCTCAATATTCTGTGATTCTGGGCAGTTGTACATAACGCAAACTATTGGAGCGCTTTACACAGGCACCAGTTACCTTTGCAAGGACACATTCTCTCTGGGTATTTATCCGCGTTTATATTATTTTGTAATGAGGCCTCTTGAATGAAGAAAGCTGCTGATAGTCTCCTTGCACAAACGTTCATTTGATTCTTATCTGCTGAGCACCCTGCTTTCCTTGTACTTATCCCCATCGCACCAAACGTACATTTTTAAGTGTCCCGAAGCTTCATTTAGCCACGAGGTGCTTTAAAAATTTAACCAAGTAGCGAGGAAACCAAGTGCAAGTTCGTATTTTCTTTATTAAATTTGCTATTACGAAGGGCTTCGGTATGAGTGGAACATGCTTGAAGAGGGACGTGGTGGTGGTGGTATGGACGTGGTTTGTGGTAGGGTGACCATAAGTCCCTGATTTCCCGGGACAGTCCCGTATTTCGGAGGAGTGTCCCGAAGCTTTTCTTCATTTTAAGTACGTCTCGGTTTTTAGAACAAAGGTCAAGCCATCCTGCAAACCAAAGCACTGTTGAAAGTTGTGCTCATGTTTCTAGAGTTTTTAAAGGCGCGTCTAACGTTGGAAATAATGTATCTGCCTCTTTCAAGCAGCGCAGGTGGAGGCCGCTGCATGCTCAGAGGAGTCAAAGTGCGGAGGAGGGCAGGGGGCTCAGGGTGGCGATCCTGCCATAGGCACGCATTTACATAGATAACCTAGCAAATGTGTGTATATATATATATATATATAAAAATATATATATATAATGCAAATCAAAAAGGAAAATCGGGCACTTGCCAAGTATCAAAATTGCGAGTGGGAATTGTGAGGAGAGATATCAAACCGTTTGACTTCATGTTATTTGGATATGGACAAAATATATCTATAAATATATAAATTTGTTTTAAGAAATTTGCTGAGGCATGAAATGAATTTTGGATTATTGTTAAAACATCAACACAGTATTTTTGCAATATTTGTTTGGATCACGTACTGGGGTATAGTCTGTCTTCCATTGTGATGGTAGTAGCGGACCATGAGATTGGGAGCTTGTATTTTTAAGATGTCGTTAAGGCAATGACGTTTGTTGTGTGAACAAGCCTGCGGAAGCAGGCGAAATGCATTACCGAATGAATAAATGAAAGTCTTTTAATTTCGAGACCGAGTCCCTGTGTCAGCGTCCGAGTTCTGAAGGGAGACCGGAGTTTGTGTTTATATATATATCTATCTATATATATATATATATATATATATATATATATATATATTATCTACTGGCGGTCGCCAGTAGATAGTTATAGTTAGGACCTATTTTCCATAGGAAATCCGCGACATTCTATTTGAAATAACTCTCTTGCCGGTTGACGTATCTTCGGGAAATTTTCAAACTTTGTGGGGCGCTCCGGTCCGCTCCTACCCTGAAAGTTTCGGGGTGATTCGTTAAGCGGTGGCCGAGAAAAAAGGGGGGTCCCAAAACGCGTTTTCCCCATTCATTTTTCCATAGGAAACTTTAGACACGGCTACAGCCCGAACTGCTGAACGGAATTACACCAAATTTGGCAAAGAGGTAGTTCTTGGTTCAGAAAGAACCCTTTTTGTTAAATGGTGTAAATCCGTTCAGTAGTTGCTGAGAAAATCAAAAGTAAAAGTACATATATATCTATGGGCACGGAGGATCCGCGTACCCTCAGCGCACCCTGCGCGCACCGTCCCGATCACGAGCTGCATGCTAATTGGCTGTCAGCTGGCTGTCAACATTCTGATTCAGGAAATGTTGGCAGCCATTTTGTCCCTCGGTAGAACCGAGGGACAGAAACAAGTGCGCAAAGCGCACAAAGGGGGCAGGGTAGAAACACCCTAACCCCCTAGGCCTGCTCAGGGGGTCCCACAAGGACCCCCTGGGCAAAAAAAAGCATTAAAAAAAAAAAAAATCGGCAGGATGCGCTCAGGGTGCGCGGATCCTGCAAAAAAAAAAAAAATCGGAGCGCGGTCTCCCGCGCTTCGATGTAAATTTGCCCCCGGGTGGGCCAAGTCCTGGGGGCATGCTGGGGGGTTTATTTTATGTATGGGGGCCTCTAAGGGCCCCAAACCCGGGGACCACCACCCCCGGGGCTTTATCATAAATGGTGCGGGAGGGCTCTGAGCCCTCCCGCAGCTCCGGGGACCGCCACCTCCCCGGGGCTTTTTAAAAAAAAAAAATGTTAAACCTGTGTGGGGGGGCTCCAGCCCCCCCACACGCCCCGGGGACCACCACCTCCCTGGGGCTTTCAAAATGTAGGGAGGGGGGCCACGCGGCCCCCCTCCTGGAGCCCTTGATGGCCCTGGGGACCGCCACCCCCCAGGGCCGGCTCCTGCAGTGTCCCGGGGTGCCTACCCCCGGGACACTGCTGTTTGCTATGACAGGACGGGAGCCTCGCGGCTCCCGTCCTGTCATAGCAAACTTGGTTTGGATATTGGAAGAGAGAGCAGGAAACCAGAGCAGGAAACCTGCTCTCGCTTCCAATATCCAAAGCTGATTGCTTTTCCACATGGGGAGCAGCATGTTAGCTGCTCCCCATGTGGAAAAGCAATGCCGGCTTGCGCAGGAGGCGGGGAGCCGGCTGGGACTGTGGGGGGTTTGGGGACCCCCCCACAGTCCCCAACCGGAGGCCAGGCCCCGGGGGATGGGGTCCCCGGGGCCATAAGTGGCCCGGGAGGGGGCCACGCAGCCCCCTCCCCAAATAAAAAAATTAAAAAATAAATAAATAAGGTCAAGGCCGGCCCCGGGGATGGGGTCCCCGGGGCCTTAAATGGCCTGAGGAGGGGGGCCACGCAGCCCCCCTCCATATTTTTTATTTAAAAAGAGGGCATGCCCCGGGGGATGGGGTCCCCGGGGCCAATAGAGGCCCAGGGAAGGGGGGCCACGCGGCCCCCTTCCCGTTTTAAAAAATAAATAAATAAATAAAACAAAAAAAATGCTCAGGCCCCGGGGGATAGGGTCCCCGGGGCCAAAAGTGGCCCAGGGAAGAGGGGCCATGCAGCCCCCCTCCCATAAAAAAAAAAAAAAAAAAAAAACGGCATTGTGCCGGAGGCCCCGCCCCCCTCCCTGCAGTACTCTGCAAACGCGCCCCCGTTTCATCAGTGATGTCATCAGTGATGTCACTGACCATGTCATGAGTGATGTAATATGTGACGTCATCAGCAGTGCATTGCGGGGGCGCGAGTTATAGTTAGCTGAACTAACTATAACGGGGGAATTTCACGGGTTTTGTACGAGTGCAATGTCCAAGTAACTATAACTGTCCCTAAAACCTATGGTTTTTCAGTGAATTTGTAAGGTTTTTTAAATGCTAATTTCTAACTATAACGTGCCTGAAACCTATGGTTTTTTCAGTGAATATATATATATATATATATATATATATATATATATATATATATATATATATATTCACTGAAAAAATCATAGGTTTCAGGGACGTTATAGTTAGAAATTACCATTTAAAAACCTTTGAAATTCACTGAAAAAACCATAGGTTTCAGGGTCGTTACAGTTAGGAATTAGCATTTAAAAAACCTTAGAAATTCACTGAAAAAAAACACAGGTTTCAGGGACGTTATAGTTAGTTGGACATTTCACTTGTACAAAACCAGAAAAATCGGCCGTTATAGTTAGTTGAGCTAACTATAACTCGCGCCCCAGCAATGCACTGCTGATGACGTCACACATTACATCATTCATGACATGGTCAGTGACATCACTGATGACATCACTGATGACATCTCAAATTACATCACTGATTACATCATCCAGTGACTGTGTGTTTCTGTAAAGTTTAAATATGTTTTATATATATATATGCCAAGGTGTATTGAAGAATGAGTGGGTGTATGAGTGTCTGAATGGATGATTTAGTAGGTGCGTGACTGACTGTATAAGTGAATGATTAAACGTGTCTTACTGAATGCATAGGTTAGTGACTAAACTGTGTGAATGTCTGTATCAGTCTGTCTGTTGGTATGTAAGCGGTTGCATGGGTTGGTGAGTAGCTACATGAGTGTCTATATGGGTTATTGATTGGTTGTCTGAGTATCTGTATGGGTGCCTGAGTGTCTGTGTGGGTGGGTGGGGGGTGTGTGACTCTGTGCATAGATGTGTGAGTGGGTGATTCACTGGGTGTATGGGTTCAAGAGTGCATCTGTGAAGGGCTGTATGGGTGGGTGAGTGCGTGTATGGGTGTGTTGGTGAGTAAATAGATGTCTCAGTGGTACATGTGTGAGTAACTACATATGTGAAAGGCAGTATATGTGAGTGTTAGAGTATATAAATGAATATACGTGAGAGTGAGTGATTGTGAGAGTGGCTGTATGGATGAGTGTGTGCTTGTATCAGTGATTGTATAAGAGAGTAAGTATGTGTTAGTATCTGTGTGAATAAGTGAGGTGGTGTGTATAACTGTATAGGTGAGTAAATGGGAGTGTGATTGATTCTTTGCATGACTGACTAGGTGTGTGAGTAACTCTATGGATGAATGGCAGTTTGTGAGTGTCTCTATAGGTGTATCAGTGCATATGATAGTGCTGTATTGATGAGTGACTGCATGTATGAGTGACTCTATTGGTGAATGAGTGGATGTCTGTGTAGACCTAGGAATCAGTGAGTGGGTATGTAGTAACTGGTATTAGTGTGTCTATGGTTTCGAAAATGGTAGTCTGTATTTTAGAGTGGGTGTATCAAAGGTTATATTAGGGTGTTAGGAGGTGCATCAGATTATCACGTGGTTGATGTCATCAGTGATGTCATCAGTGATGTAATTTTAGATGTCATCAGTGATGTCATCAGTGATGTCACTGACCATGTCATGAATGATGTAATATGTGACGTCAATAGCAGTGCATTGCGGGGGCGCAAGTTATAGTTAGCTCAACTAACTATAACAGCCGAATTTCTCTGGTTTTGTACAAGTGAAATGTCCAACTAACTATAATGTCCCTGAAACCTGTGGTTTTTTCTGTGAATTTCTAAGGTTTTTTAAATGCTAATTACTAACTATAACATCCCTAAAACCTATGGTTTTTTCAGTGAATTTCAAAGGTTTTTTAAATGCTAATTTCTAACTATAACGTCCCTGAAACCTATGGTTTTTTCAGTGAATTTCAAAGGTTTTTTAAATGCTAATTTCTAACTATAACGTCCCTGAAACCTATGGTTTTTTCAGTGAATTTAAAAGGTTTTTTAAATGCTAATTTCTAACTATAACGTCCCTGAAACCTATGTTTTTTTCAGTGAATTTCTAAGGTTTCTTAAAAGCTAATTTCTAACTATGCCTACATAGGTAGGACATGTGCAGAAAGAGGAAGAAAGGGGCAGAAAGAAGCAAGAGAAATGCAGAAAGAGGCAACAGAAGTCCAGAAAGAGGAAGAAAGGTGCAGAAAGAAGCAAGAGATGTGCAGAAAGAACCAACAGAGGTGCAGAAAGAGGCAATGTTTCAAAGTCATCCTGTGCCCTGGGCACCCCCCAACTTTTTGCTGACTGGTACTGGTGGTAACTGACTCTGAATGACCCTGGGCTCTGCCTAACCAGCCCGGAGCCAGTGCTATGCTGAAAGACACTTCGAATACAGTGAAAACTCCTACATACACTAGGGTACACCATGGGTTGGGGTACCCCTGTGATTGGCATGACCTCCCCTGTGAGGCCCTAGTACATAATAAGGCAGGGGGATTAAAACTACCTCTAAGTCCCTAGCATCTAATAGGCCATGGCATTTTGAGGCCAGCAGCCCTTTTGTGCACTTGCATGTGTGCACTGCTGAGCCTGAGGTCAGCTTAAAAGTAGCCCTGTGTGTGCAGAAAGAGTGCAAGAGAAATGCAGAAAGAAGCAATAGAGGTGCAGAAAGAAGCAAGAGCAGTGCAGAAAGAACTAACAGAGGTGCAGAAAGAGGCAAGAGGGGTGCAGAAAGAGGCAAGAGAAGTGCAGAAAGAAGCAAAAGAGGTGCAGAAAGAGGCAAGAGGGGTGCAGAAAGAGGCAAGAGCAGTGCAGAAACAACCAAGAGGCGTGCAGGAAAAGGGAAGAAGGGTGCAGAAAGAGGCACAAGAGGAGTAGAAAGAAGCAAGAGAAGTGCAGAAAGAAGCAACAGAGGTGCAGAAAGAGGCAAGAGGGGTGCAGAAAGAGGCAAGAGAAGTGCAGAAGGAAGCAACAGAGGTGCAGAAAGAGGTAAGAAAAGTGCAGAAAGAGGCAAGAGAGTTGCAGAAACAGGCAAAAGAGGTGCAGAAATAGGGAAGAGGGGTGCAGACAGAGGCAAGAGAGGTGCAGAAAGAGGGAAGAGGGGTGCAGAAAGAGGCAAGAGGGATGCAGAAATGTGCAACAGAGGTGCAGAAGCAAGCAAGAGCAGTGCAGAAAGAAAGAACCAAGAAAGGTGCAGAAAGAGTCAAGAGGGGTACAGAAAGAGGCAAGAGCAGTGCATAAAGAACCAAAAGATGTGCAGAAAGAGGCAAAAAAGGTGCAGAAAGAAGCAAGAGATGTGCAGAAAAAGGGAACAGGGGTGCAGAAAGAGGCAAGAGAGGTGCAGAAAGAGGGAAGAAGGGTGCAGAAAGAGGCAAGAGGAGTGCAGAAAGAAGCAACAGAAGTGCGGAAAGAAGCAAGAGAAGTGCAGAAAGAAGCAACAGAAGTGCAGAAAGAGGCAAGAGGGGTGCAGAAAGAGGCAAGAGAAGTGCAGAAAGAAGCAACAGAGGTGCAGAAAGAGGCAAGAGTACAGAAAGAGGGAAGAGGGGTGCCGAAAGAGGCATGAGGGGTGCAGAAAGAAGCAAGAGAAGTGCAGAAAGAAGCAACAGAGATGCAGAAAGGGGGAAGTAGGGTGGAGAAAGAGTCAAGAGGGATACAGACAGAAACAAGAGAGGTGCAGAAAGAAACAAAAGAAGTGCAGAAAGAAGGAACAGAGGTGCAGAAAGAGGGAAGAGGGGTGTGAAAAAGGCACAAAGGGTGCAGAAAGAAGCAAGAGGGTTGCAGAAAGAAGCACGAGAGGTGCAGAAAGAAACAAAAGAAGTGCAGAAAGAAGGAACAGAGGTGCAGAAAGAGGCAAGTCGAGTGCAGAAAATGGGAAGAGGGGTGCAGAAAGAAGCACGAGGGGTGCAGAAAGAAGCAAGAAATGTGCAGAAAGAAACAAAAGAAGTGCGGAAAGAAGCAGCAGAGGTGCAGAAAGAGACAAGAAGGGAGCAGAAAGAGGGAATAGGAGTGCAGAAAGAGGCACAAGGGTTGCAGAAAGAAGGGACAGAGATGCAGAAAGAGGCAAAAGAAGTGCAGAAAGAAGCAACAGAGATGCAGAAAGGGGGAGGAGGGGTGGAGAAAGAGGCAAGAGGGGTGCAGAAAGAAGCAAGAGAGGTGCAGAAAGAAACAAAAGAAGTGCAGAAAGAAGCAACAGAGGTGCAGAAAGAGGCAGGAGGGGTGCAGAAAGAGGGAAGAGAGGTGCAGAAAGAGACAAGAGGGGTGCACAAAGAAGCAAGAGGGGTGCAGAAAGAGGCAACAGAGGTGCAGAAAGAGGCAGAAGACGTGCAGAAAGTAGAAGATATGTACAGAAACAGGCAAGAGAAGTGCAGAAAAAGAAAGAAAGGTGCAGAAAGAAGCAACAGAAATGCAGAAAGAGGCAAGAGAGGCGCAGGAAGAAGCAAGAGTGGCTTGCACACCATTAGTACCGATTTAACTCCCACATTTAGCAATAAGTGACCATTCTCGGTTTACAAACAACCTTCCACCACGCTGTAACACTTTTCGCTGCATTTTTGGTAAAGTTTGAGCCGTTTGAGCTAGAAACAAGGCTTTTTATTCAAATCTGCAGATTAGGCAGCAGATGATGGATTATGTGGCTAATGCGAAAAATGTATAATTGTGCAAAAGTTAGTGCAGCCAAACAGTCGCATAATTCCAGTGGCCCTGCTCATACCTCTGACTAGGTCCAGAAGTGCTACTCAGTGATTCCTTCTTTTTTTTGTCTCATTAAGTTCATAGTTTAGCTTCTATGGAAATGAGGAAGACTAAACCTGAGGTTACCACTCCACAACACAGACTACCATACCACATAGTTGCTCTCCATAACACATAATCCCACTCTCCATAATTCCTACACTAAATACCACATACTTTTTACCCACATAATTTCACTGCACAACATACCACATAATTCCACTACCTACAACGTACATCCACTCCACTCCAAAAAACATTAGTAAAATACTTTTACATTTACAAAGCCAATGGCTCTAACTCTTGCAAATGCGAGAACTATTAAATTACAAATGCTTCTTTAACTGGTAGTCACGTTTGCAGAGTAGTGGAGAAAGAGGGCTGGGCCTCCAACCAATGCTCAGGAATTCCGCTGTGTAGGACTTACAGGAGGTACCAGGAGGGCTTCTTGGCCCCCAAAGTCCCTCAGGAGTAAAGTGACTTCATCCCCCAACCAGTACTGTGCCAGGAGGCGCATTTGCAGAGTGTTGGAGTAAGGGGGGGTCTGGCCACCGAAGACCTCTTAGCAATCCCACTGTGTGGGACTTAGAGGAGGTAACAGGAGGGGTAGTTGGCCCCCAAGGACAACCATGGGGGCCAACTACCCCTCCTATTACCTCCAGTAAGTCCCACACAGCAGCATTGCTAAGTTCTCATAGCAGGCCACACCCCCTTTCCCCACCACTCTGCAAATGTGCTCCCTGGCGCGCTCTTGGATGGGGATTAAAGTCCACTTCACTCACTGCTGGGGATCCTTAGGGGCCAACTAGCCTACCTGATACCTCCAGTATGCTCCAGATAGTGGGATTGCTGATAGGTGGACACAGGCCACGCCCCCTTTGTCCACCCACTGCAAACGCGCCTCCTGGCGTGCTCTTAGTTGGGGGATGAAGTCCCCTTGCCTCCTGAGGGTCCCTGGGGGCCAACTAGCCCACCAGATACCTCCATTAAGCCACACACAGCTGGATTGCTGAGAGTGGTCCGAGGCCATCCCCCCTATTTACACCACTCTGCAAATGTGCTGCCTGGCACACTGCTGCTCAGGGGATGAAGTCCACTTGTGTCCTGAGGTCCTCAGGACACAAGAGGACCTCATCGGCCCTCAAGTTGGGGACCGTGGGGGGAGCCCCAATGCCCCCAAGATCCCTGCTGGCTCCCCGCCTACTGGGGGAGCCGGCATTGCTTTTCGACAAGGGGAGCTGCTAACATGCAGCTCCCCTTGTCCAAAAGCAATTCTGCTTTGCTTCTTGGAAGCAAGAGGAGGTTTCCTGCTCTCGCTTCCAAGAAGCAAAGCAGTGTTTGCTACGGCAGGGCGGGAGCCGTGCTCCCACCCTGCCATAACAAACGGCAATGCCTCAGGGTTGGGCACCCCGGGACATTGCAGGAGCCGGCCCTAGGGGGTGGCGGTCCCCAGGGCCATCGAGGGCTCCAGGAGGGGGGCCACCTGGCCCCCCTCCCAACTGATTTAAGACCTGAGGAGGTGGTGGTCCCCGGGGCCCGGGGGTCCGTAACGGACCCCTGTATTTTAATTAAGAGTGCCCCGGGGAGGTGGTGGACCCCGGGGCAGTGTGGGGGGCTCAAGCCCCCCACACTTTGTTATTCAAAGTAGCCCCGGAGATGTTGAGGTCCCCGTGGCTGCAGGGGGGCCACGTGGCCCCCCGCATTTAAATGCTATAGCCCCGGGGAGGTGGTGGTCCCCGGGGCTTGGGGGGCCCGGGAGGCCCCCTCCCTAAAATATTAAATGCCCGAGGAGGTGGCAGTCCCCAGGGCTTGGGGGGCCCACGAGGCCCCCCACTTCTAATTACCAATGCCCCACGTAGGTGGCGGTCCCTGGGGCAGTGTGGGGGGGCAGGAGCCCCCCATACATTTTTTTTAAAAAGCCCCAGGGAGGTGGCAGTGCCCGGGGCTGCGGGGGGCCACGTGCCCCCCGCATATTGTAATTGTAATTGTAATTGCATTTATATATCGCTTACTACCCCTGACGAGTCATCGAAGTGCTTTTTCGGCGAGTAGCACGCTACTCCGGAACCCATAAAGGATTAGTGTTGAATTAGTATAGTGAAATATGAAAGTGATTTAAGTGGTGGATAGGTTAGTCAATTATTTGTATTCAGAAGGATAGCGAAAGGATAGAAGAGGGAAAAAAGGTTTGTATTTATAAAGCGCTTGTTACCCCTGATGGGGTGTTGAAGAGCTTCTTTTTTTTGGGCGAGTAGCACGCTACTCCGGAAACCCATAAAGGATTAGTGGTGAATTAGTATAGTGAAATATGAAATTAATTTGAGTGGTGGATATCAGTCAGTTATTTGGAATGAGAAGGATAGCAGAGGGTTAGAAGAGGGAAAAAGGTTTGCATTCATATTGTGATGCCAACTCAAAATTTAAGACAAACTTGGATCCTGCAACCAATGTAATATTTATTAAAATGTAATCAATTCAAGGGAAGCAGGTGGTAGAGGTGACGCTTGCTTTGCAAACAATTTAAGAAGAAAAAAATAAATTACTCCATGTTCTGCAGTGAATTCCCATGGGAACATTTACTGAAGACTCATTTGGGAAATGAAAATGATCTTGCTTGCTGGAGTAAACAGGTGAACGACAAAAGGATTACAAACCTCACAGCAACATGTTAGTGAAACTACCCCGTCCTTAGACATTCTTTAGACATTTTAGCAGCCTGTTACTATCAGATTCCATGCCCATAAAATGAATTTTAAAACAGCGTTTAGGGCTAGCTCTACTTGCCACAACATGTCAAACTTCTGAAATAGACACATTCTTAAATGCCATTTTTCTCACATTTATTCGGCTTCCTCAAAAATAACGAGTGCTGCACTGAAGCAATAAACATTGCATGTGCTCCACTTTGACAACATTTCACATAAGGAAATCTTAATAAATAGAAATGCGCTTCAAAACGTATTCTGATGTGAGTAAATAAACTGTCAGCGTGTCTTAGGCGTTCTGGCCAATAACCTAAATGGATTCCCCACTTAAAATTTGAGTCACACACAGAACTGTATTTCCTTTACTGGGGTTACGGTGTGCCCAAACAGCAATAATCAATCCTCTCTTTCAAGAGCCAAGTAATGCATTCGATCCAAAATTCATCAATCAAAGGGGCAATCAATGTTTGAGCTACATTGCTGCGGCGAGTTTAAGTTGATCATTGACCGGTTCGAGCTTAGTAAAATAGACCTGTGTCTGCAGCGCTCTCATATCACATTCTCAGTTTATGATGTACTCTGAATGCATTCATCTGGGGAATATTATTGTAAACAGATGTTCCTGAACGGTACACAACTCCCATGTCAGGTGCACATGCGCAGCAGATTTACAGAAATACACACACCTGGAAGCGATGTAAAAAGGGTATTCAGCGACACATTTGAAGATATAAGTATAAGAAAGGACAGCGTGTTCCCATTTATAGATCGGCTGGTTTTAATACGCAATTCCTACTACCTGGCCATGATTGGTCAAAGCACATGCATGCCCGCCAGACTGAGAATGTCAGGAAAGTGGACATATATCCCCAAATCCCCGAGACCACACCTATCTATAACTATGAGAAGGCCAGAAAGTGACACACACACACACAAATCACCTACTTGTGTCAAGATAAGACACTGACACCCAGATTCCCCCGGGCTTCACGGGAAGAACTTGGATTTACACAGACTCGCGTGCCTATCCATCACCGGAGAGCATAAATATACACACTTCATATCATAACAGACCACACGGTGAACACTCCCCTGTGAGCATGTCATGTGTGGGTGGGAGACACATGTCCATCACAACAATGTTGCCAATGTGCACTCAAAATATAACTGTTGGAACGTGATAAATCAATTTCATCTGTGTGCGTCCCTGCCAGTGCGCCGCATCCAAAGGCGCCAACTAAACAATGCAACAGGTATGCTGGGGGGGGAGAATCCCACCAAGCTGACGGGAGCACTTATCTGGAAACCGTAAATGTTTGTTATGTTCAATTCACCAGATTTTTTTAATTAAAACACTTTAAACGTTGCTGAAGCTTCTTCTTCAATTTTATTCAATGAATTGGTGTCATACTATCAATGGTTCCTTGGTAGCCAAATAATATTTTTTCAATCCATATATTATTCAACCCAATGCATTTCGGGTCAATCCTGGCCCTTCATCAGGGGTCTCATTAACATGTTCTGCAGATACGAAATGAAACAGGAGACTAATCAAAACAGTCCAAAAAATTAACACTGCTTAGAAATGAATTACGTGTATCATCAAAGAGAACTAGTCTATCTATACGTGATAGAGCTCAAAACTGTATGGTAGGTAATAAAAAGAAAAATCTAATTTCTTTTTATAAAGCCCTCACCCACCAACCTAGTTGGTGGCATGCTTCATCATCGGGCCCACCCAGTGACACCGAATGTGTCCCGAGTGTGCTACAACGCCTGTGTTACAGCGGAGCCGGTATATTGCTGAGTGTGCAGTGATAGTGAAGTGAATGTGAAGTTTAAAAACTGTCCATTGGTCCCATTATCCAAAGGGTTTATCTGTAATATATGGGCCTCTCGCAGTAATAAAAAACAAGGCGGTGGATGTAGGTGGAGTGATAGTTAGGAACTCCTGCATCCAGTGGGTGGTCTACATGTTTCAGCCAGGCCTTAATTATTTACTGGCTTTCCTCAGGACCTTAAATTTATGTGAAAATGTGAGATCTACACTGAATTGCGTGTTTTGACCCAAAATGTGTTGCACGCACTAAGGTGCACTATGTGTGAGAGGAGTATTCCCTCTCAAAAGCATTCACTAGCGATTTGCAGCGAGTGCCCCATGAGATTCCGGCAGGGGTTCTGGCTTACATAGTTGTTCAGGACCCTCGTGAAGACCTGGTGTGCTGCGTCGGATGTCCGTGGATGAATTACAACAGCTGTCTGAAAATATGTGAATCATGCTTTCTTGTGGAAACGTGGGCTCGTTGAGTAAGTGGTGGAAAAGAGTGCGCATAAGTGAAAAAGTAATGCCCAAACAGATCCAGGCTGATGGCATGCTAAGAGTTCCATAATCGAATGACTAAAATGTCTGGGCCACGAGGTGCTTGAAAACGTTATACGATGTGAGTTAACCCCATGAATCAAGGTGAAAACACTGGTGGGACTACGATTAATCCGTGAAAACATGCGTGATGACTCGCCAAGTTAACCGTCTTTAGGTTGCTTCAAAAAGCTGTGACGAGCTCAGGCTCCGAAAAACGCTAGTGAATACACTTGATTCTCCTGTGACAAAAAACATGCAACTCGTACCGATCCACCGCGGCACACCGGGAAGGTACAGCAACAGACCACCCCCAACATACCGCGGCACCATGGTAAGAAGACGGGGAGGCCCTGATTAGGAGGCCAAGGCCAGGAAGCTACAGCAACAGACCACCCCAACATACTGCGGCACCATGGTAAGAAGATGGGGAGGCCCTGATTAGGAGGCCAAGGCCCTTGGGGGAGGGAGGCAGGTGTACAACGGTGTTGTTGCAGCGCGTGATGGTTTGTTTCTCCTGCACCCGTTTCAAGCAAACATCTCCCCTATGTGCCATCACACAGAACCACTTATACAGTATTTGCGGAGGGTGGGGAGGGGTGGTAAAAGGCAGTGGTTGCTGCATTAATGGAGGCGGAATCAGTCTTCGCTGCGCCGCTCCCCGGACGAGTTCGTGTACTCAGCGAAAAGGTGGGGGTGGTCTGTTGCTGTACTCAGGTGTGGAGGAGGGGTTGGATGAAGGCTTAAAAGAGCCTCCTGTTCTCCACAGGGAAGCTGGCTATGTGTTTTTTCTTACATGACTACTACTTTGGCAGAAGATATATGCTTATACCCTTAGTTTCCCCGTTGTTTCACATGATCTATTTATATGCGGCAAAGGTGGTTTGTGTACACAAATTCAGTTATGTTCAGGATAATGGTGTGTAGACTCCGTCCCATGACATGTCGATGGAGCAGGGGTGAAAGTGCTTCAGTCATTCTCAGGGTGGTGGTGAATGTAAAGGTGCTGCTACCTTGCTATTGTAAGGTGAGCTTAGCTTAACATCCATCCTCTGCCTTGTTCGGTGTGAGGGACAGATATTAGGGGTGGGCGGAATTTGCGTAGTCGCGTTACGGAAAGTTCAGCGAAACGGTAAAAATCTCCGCGAGCTACGCAGAATTCCGCGAGCACGCAGAATTGCTTGTTCCGCCCGTTCGCGATGCGTTTTTCCTGTTCGGGGACACTGTTTGCGTGCTGGGGGGAAATATCTCGCGAACTTGCCCATGCGGTCGCCAATTGGCGCGGCCATCTTGTTTCACTTGTCCCGCCCGCTCGCAATGCGTGTTTCCTGTTCGTGAACGCGGATGTCCGATGGCGCGTCCGAATGACGTGTTCGCGATCGCACACTCTCGCAGGATCGCGCGGCCGGCTACCAAAATCTCGTAGCGCACGAGAACGGATAGGAAAACTCGTCGGCGAATGCAGGGATCCCGGTAAGTCGCTCCCGCGCGTGCGAACACGCATTTTGAAAGCGCAAACAAGGAAAAATTCTGCTACGCCGCGGATCGCGGAATTTTCGGCAATTCCGTGCTCTCCGCGGAACGCGGAATTGCCAAAATTCCGCAAATTCCGCGAGTGGAGCGGTATTTACCACCCAGGCCTAACAGATATGCTTGAGGGTATTGGGGCTATACATCTCAGCCATCCGTGCTCGCGGGATGGCGTATTTACTTTGTGCTAGTGGAGAGCACAATGTGTATAAGGTGTTGTTTTGAGATGAGCATAGACCTGTGTGCCGAGGTTTACAAGAATGCGCATCCCACCCCCCAACCCACCGTACTCAACAGGTGACAACAGTGGAAATGTCCTTTCCTGACTTGCTGGGAGATGTGTGTTTCTCTTATGCACATGTGTTACGAATGTGCACCATCATCCTCTCCCAACATGCTTGGGTGGATGTGTTCACCCTTAACCCCTGGGTATGCCCATGGTGATAGATAAGTGTGTGCCTTTGGAATCTGCTCAGGATCATCGGTTGTGTATCTGTTATGCTGATTGGTTTGCGGGTGGTTCTTCTGTGCATGCGCAGGGTGTTTGAGCTGTGCATTCCTCACCTTTCAGTGTTATGCAGTTGTGCATAATCTTGTGAGCATATTCATTGTGATTCAGATGTGTGTTTCTCCAACGGGCAAGCTCATGGTGATGGACATGTGTCTCCCACCCACACATGACATGCTCACGGGGGAGTGTTCACCGTATGGACTGCCTATTATGATATGAAGTGTGTATATATATATGCTCTCCGGTGATGGATGGGCACGCGAGTCTATGTAAATCCAAGTTCTTCCCGTGAAGCTCGGGGGAATCTGGGTGTAAGTGTCTTATCTTGACACGAGTAGGTGATTTGTGTGTGTGTGTTTCACTTTCCGGCCTTCTCATAGTTATAGATAGGTGTGGTCTCAGGGATTTGGGGATATATGTCCACTTTCCTGACATTCTCAGTCTGGTGGGCATGCATGTGCTTTGACCAATCATGGCCAGGTAGTGGGAATTGCGTAATAAAAATGAGCCAATCTATAAATGGAAAACGCTGTCCTTTCTTATACTTATATCTTCAAATGTGTCGCCGAATACCCTTTTTACATCGCTTCCAGGTGTGTGTATTTCTGTAAATCTGCTGCGCACGTGCACCTGACATGGGAGTTGTGCGCTGTTCAGGGAAATCTGTTTACAATAATATTCCCCGGACGAATGCATTCAGAGTACATCATAAACTGAGAATGTAATATGAGAGCGCTGCAGACACAGGTCCATTTTACCTAAGCTCGAACCGGTCAATGATCAACATAAACTCGCCCCAGCAACGTAGCTCAAACATTGATTGCCCCTTTGATTGATAAATGTTGTATCAAATGCATTACTTGGCTCTGGAAAGAGAGGATTGATTATCGCTGTTTGGGCACACCGTAACCCCAGTAAAGGAAATACAGTTCTGTGTGTGACTCAAATTTTAAGTGGGGAATCCATTTAGGTTATTGGTCAGAACGCCTAAGACACGCTGACAGTTTATTTACTCACATCAGAATACGTTTTGATATGCATTTCTATTTATTAAGATTTCCTTATGTGAAATGTTGTCAAAGTGGAGCACATGCAATGTTTATTGCTTCAGTGCATGGTGCTGCGGTGTGTCAGGCGCTGCGCTCCCCGGGCTGCAGTCGGCGATATGATTAACTAAGCCCCAGGGAGGTGGCAGTCCCCGGGGCTGTGGGGGCCCCGCGGGCCCCCGCTACATAATTGAACTTTGCCCCGGGACCTGGCCCCCCCAGGGGCTTATAGAAAACGAAGCGCGGAAGTCCGCGCTTCATTTTTTACAGTGGTTTTGGGCTGGATTTGCGCACCCAGCGCGAATTCGGAAGATGTTCTTTTAAAAAAAAAAGGCTTTTTCTGGCCCTGAGCAGGCCTAGGGGGTCAAGGTGTTTCTACCCTGCCCCCTTTTCTTGTATTGTATCTTTTTTCTACTGATTTCTTGTGACTCGGTTACCGAGTCACAAGATGGCTGCCAACACATTCCGGTTTGGAGTGTTAGCAGCCAATCAGAATGAAGCTCGTGCTCGGGAGGGTTCAGCGAATCCTCCTTGGCCCTCAGATATTGATATTTTTGGTTTTTGAATCTCTCAGGAACTACCGAATGGATTTACACCATTTAAAAAAAGGGCGCTTTCTGAACCAAGAGCTACCTGTTTGCCAAATTTGGCGTAATTCCGTTCAGCAGTTCGGGCTGTAGCCTGTTCCAAAATATCCTATGGAAATTATCATGGGGAAAATGCGTTTTGGTACCCCCCTTTTTTCTCAGCCCCCGCTTGACGAATCACCCTGAGACTTTCAAGGCAGGAGCTGACCGGAGCTGGTCATTAGTTTGGAAAAGTTTGTGAAGATTCGTCAAACGGCGCCAAAGATATTGGCAGAAGAAAAAAAGTTTTTGGAATAGAAACAAGGTCCTAACTATAACTACCTACTGGCGACAGCCAGTAGGTAATATATATTTACATACAGGGCTTTACGTGGGATGGAAAAACTGGAGGGTCTCGCAAAGGGGCATGACCGATGTAGTTAAGGGTGTGGCTGAATAGCACCTAAACTGAAAATCTATGCTTAGCTTCTCACGTTGCCGTCCGACTGGTAATTTGGTACTTCTGTCATTACATCCAGATATATAATTCAACAAGTATTTACACTTACAACAAGCCAGTACTATTGGCTTAGTTAATGGGTGTTAGTTGCATAACATGAATAAGCAATAGCCATGGCTTTGTAGTATAGCATATTGAAAATGCTCCAGTTTTGAAATGATGAAACTGTGAAAGAATAATTCTCTTTGAAGTTTACATGAAAGGCAGTGAAGGGTGGAACTGCTGCAGAGTTAAGATTTATTTTTTTCATCCTGAGAGTAATGGCTTAAATAGAGAGCTCAGCTCGGCACCTGCTTTTTAGAACTGTTAGTGCTAAACACCTTAACCACTTAAAGCCGTGTGTGTGTGTGTATAAATCGGAACAGGCCAGAAATAGAAGTACAGGACTAAAAGATATAGTCCTACTTTTATGTCTGGCCTGTCCCGGTTTTTGCTTCTCAATATCTGGTCACCCTATTTGTGGGCCTGCGGACATGCTGGCGGGGAAGTGTGCTGGCAGTCCTGTCTACTGAGGAATGCTTACTGAAATCCTGCGAAGCCTAGATTTGCAGATGGTCCCAGTTCAGGGTTTAATATGGATGGTAAATAAATCGGTGTATGCCTGTGTGTGTGGTGTGCATTATCATAGTGTATATGGTTGTGCATGTGGGGAAGGAAGTGGTGCGATGGGGCACTCTTTGATGTAATTCATAGCTGGCAAAAGACATATTGGTGTGTACGAGCTACTCCTGCATGAATCAGGAGCCTTGAGAGCGCTGCAATTTACACTGACGAACAGCCATGAACACGCCTTTTAAAGGTGTACTGACACAGAGGCGCACGCTCTGCTTCGACTTCTTTTGGAATACATTGGACTGAAGAGGGAACTTTGAGGGGCGCATTAGAAAAGGATCCAATTGTAGGTATATGTTTTCCTAAATGTTTTTTATATTTTACATTTTGTCTATTTTGCGGTGCATTTATTAGTGTGTGTATCCATGTATATGGATTTAGAGAGATTGAAGCTAACCTCAAGGCAGCCGTGCGCTCTGTTAATTTATAATCCACTTATTCCTGTTATGTAGTTGATTGTTGACTGTTTGAGGGGTTGTATGTAACCCTGGGCGTAGTTCGCGTAGTCGCGCTACGCGAAGCTACGCGAAGACGTCGAAGCGCTACGCGAGCTTCGCATAGCTTCGCGAGCGTGCGTAGCTGCTTGGCGCGCCCGTTCGCGATGCGTTTTTCTTGCTCGGGAACGCGTCGTTCGTGTTCGGGACGCTGTTTACGTGCTCGGGGGCGCGAACTTACCCATGCGGTCGCCTATGGGCGCGGCCATTTTGATTTTCACTTGTCCCGCCCGTTCGCGATCCCTTATTTCCTGTTCCGGGTCGCGTATAGCGTGCTCGCGATGCGCATTCCATGTTCGGGAACGCGTTGTACGTGTTCGCGACGTTTTGTGCGTGCTCGGGGAGAAATATCGCGCGAACTTACCCATGCGGTCGCGATGGGCGCGGCCATCTTGTTTTACCACTCTATGCTATGGTTCTGGGCCTGCTTTTCTATCCTCCCTCAATCTTTGCAATCCTTAGTTTTTTACACTGTTTTTCAATTTTTCTTTATTTCTTACCTATCTCTCTCTCTGCCTAAGTCTATATTTTGCATTTTTTTCTACTTTTTACTGTGTTTTTTTTACTTTTCAACTGTTTTATATAACTTTCTTCTTTAAGCTCCTACTTCTTCCCCTAACTTTATTTTTCCCTTCTAACTTTTCTTTTTCACCTCCTCCCACCCCAGAACCATGGCGAAGGGTAGCAGCAGCGGGTCAAAGAAGGGCAAGGCGCGTGCGCCCAATCGCCGCCTGCCTTGCGGCAGACTGCGCCCCGCAGGGGTGCAAGCCCGCCAGCTGTTTACGGAGGAGGAGGTGGCCGCCCTTGTTTTTTTTATTCAGCGCCACCTCCCCTTGACCTTGGCAGCAGGCGGCAGGCCAGGCTCCGGTTACCCGACCCAGGAGCGTCACCGTCGGTGGGCGAAGGTGCGTCGGGCAGTGTTTCGCTGCTCCGCGGTCCGGCGCACACATAACCAGCTGGCCCACCGGTGGTCAGACATTCTTGACCGGGAGCAGGACCTGTTGGACCTGCTAGGTGTCGAGGTCGTGGGGCTTGGTGAGTAGCCAATATATATAGTAGTATAAGTATTGTGATTTGTGTATACATTTTTTACAAATAACAAGAATAATGCTGCTTACATTGCAGGTAAATTACGTTTCAAAATCTTCTGTGATTGTAGGACACAGGTGCTGGGCGGTACTCTTACTTTTTTGCAACTTTGCGCTCGCTTGTCATTATTATGTAAGAGTTTACTTTAGAGAACTTCAGTTAGGTAATGCTATTGCTAGAGAGACTGTAGTCCTTCCTTTGTCGTCCTGTCAAATAGTGGTGGATGGATTTGATACTAGGTTTAGTTACTATTAGTTGATAATTTTTGAACGGTGTGCGTGACGCATCCTCTGTCACTGAGTGCTGCTTACCCCAGTCCTTAGTAGAACCTTTTGTAGTTTGTTTAGTGAGTGGTACTGGTAAGCTTAGCTTAGCAGTGTCAGTCAGCTGCAGAACATCAGACGCAACCAACCAACAATTTGATGTATGCATTATGCACTGACTTTATGCATGTGTCCTCCTTCTCACCTATGCATTTTTGATGGAAATAAAAAATGGAAATGCATGCTTAATGAACAATTGGCCCGCCTGGAATAGGTGGGCTAGGTCAGGTGGTACTTAGGCTTAGTTAGTGTTCTGGATTTTATTTGAATCAATCAGAATGGAACACTGAATTAGTGTTCCCCAATAAGTAGACTGTCCGTGAATTCCGCAAGCCAGTAGGCGATCGGATTAGATAGGTCAATTTTATAGCAATTTTTGTTTCCTAAAACGTTTTTGGAGCGTTTTTTTAAGATAATTTATTTGTTTCACAGCAATCATTAATGTTTGTGTCTTTCTTTTTCTTTATTATATCTTACATGATCACTGATCTGCAGCACCCAGGGGCAAGAAGACGGGGTCCGAGTCGGCGGGACAACCACCAGAGGACCGCTCCTCTACCGAGGGCCCTGCTGCTGGTCCCAGTAAGTCCTCCAGTGGTTATATTAACAATTATATTGCCCTAACTTTTACTGGACCTTATTTATTCTGAACTATTAATTCTGGCTCCACTCCCTAATTATCTTTTTTACAAAAGATTCTTTGATCTTGACTTGACTATCTGTTTCTAAATTCTGGTTATCCCTGCCTCTAAGTTCTAACTGCCTCTGCTATGAATGTCTGTACTCTGTACTACTAATATTAGTCTGTCGCTAAGCTTTCCCAGTTTGCATTGCCACTCTTTATTGTACGGTTTTGAATAAAACTCAGATTGACCAATACTAATAGCTCTAGCCACTGAGTCCAGTCCTTTCGGTTGTCCTCTTCTAGGCTTCTTAATCTTGAGGCTTTGACAATTACCACAAACAAAATGCACAACCAGATATTTGACTATTTTTGATAGGATATAGTACATACTACTTGTATTCTGCACAGCCCCATGCAGAACTATGCACAATGAAAGAGGATGTTGGTGATGAGAGTTTGGAACTTGGACGTTCCTCACACCTCAGTCAGAAGTGAACCCACAATCCCCTGAACGACTAGCTAGTGTCTCATTAGGTCCCCGAACCCCCACCCGAAGATACCCAATGATTATGATTCCACAACCCAGAACATAACACACTTTCGCTCACTCACTCGTGTAAGTCCACCACCACCACCACACCAAATACCACATAGTCTATGTGTAAGTTCAAAAGGTTTATTTTCAAATGACAACTTCTGTATGTTGTTCTATAAAATTCAGTGTACTCCAGCCAGCTCCAACAGCAAAATGCATAAGATTAAAACAATAAAAATTGTTGCAACAAGTGCATGATGATATAAGACAAAAGATCTGTGTGAATTCTGGGCGACTCCTCACCGTAGAACGTAGAATTACTGGTTACATGCATCATTCATAAGCTCTGCAAATCTCTGGTTCGTACTCGTAGAAGGGAATCCTCTGCCTGAGAAAAATGGTGCGTGTTAATGCAAGCATTTGTCAGTCCTGCCAAAAAACTGTAACATGTTACCTATGGCTAAGTAATACGGACTAACGGAACTCCATAACAAAGTGGCTTGTTTTCCGACCTCTTGTACGCAACGCTCAGACAGTAGCTGTATGTGCTCATGTGGGCTCAAAAGGCGTCTTACTGTTACTGCACAACAAGCTGCGAGGTAACATGCGCAAAAGACATGAAGCGAAAAATGGTTGCATGGCTCAGGCTAACTTTGCAAAGAGTAGAGTATAGTATAATAATGACCTTAGGGACCATAATAACACTACTAGTGTCTGTCTACTGACTGTACTCTAGTACCCGATTTGGACTATTGAATGTGATTTATAATAATAATATGTATTAACCTTTTTTCAATCTTGCTAGTGAAAAATAATAAATAGGGGGAGGTGTACAGGCATCTAAAAATGTGTCATGTTTTTGCTAGGCGTACTACCGACCACCAGTGCCGGTGGGGCCAGCGGCGATGGCGTTGCGGCCATTCCGGAGGGGGCAGGAGATACAGGGGGTGAGCCAGCAGCAGTGGCGGGCGGTGGTAAGTTATATTCATGACTTATTGACATTGCACTAGCTGGAAGGGTGTGTGGAGTGGACTTCACTCACTGTACTGTTGTTGAGACTTATTAGGTATGAAGTTGTAGTGAACATTATACAACGGTTAATAAAGAAGACACCCTTTACTTAGCAGCATGAGCAATGCAGTACCAATAGCATTACCAGCGTGACTTCATTAACCAATGGCCTCTTATATCTGACTCCAACTCAGCTGTGAAAGTTTTATGGAGGAGACTAAAAGTCAGATCAGATGACCTTGATGGATGTGTTGAACAAAAAGGGAAAGAAGGGTGGAAGGAGGAAGGGCGGGCGAGATTTAATATGATGACTGGCAGAGAAGGATACGTTGGAAGCATGGATAGGTGGCTGATAGGAATCAGATGCATGTGTTGTTGAAGGATGGGTGGAAGGTGAAAGAAGAATGGATGCCTGCCTGGGTGGGCGACACAGTATGGGTGGATACTGTGGATAGCAAGAATCATCAGCGGTGTTTGGGTGAAACTCAAAGCCAAGGCAAGCAACGGAGTGAGTGGACGCATGCGTTGTTGTTGGTGAAACAAAGTAAGGTTTGTGGAGAGATTAAGAAGAATGATTGACATTTACTTAGAATGGATGGATGCCTGTATGTATTCATCATAGACAGCATAGGTGGAGACTGTCACGGGATGCTCAGTTTTAGGGAATGTTAAAGAAACCGCGCCAGCGTACCAAAGCCGATGTGGGGAGGGGCAGGGTGGGGGTAGTAGTAAACAATGTATTACGCGGGCAAATACAGGTAACTTTACTGTAACATACAAATAAATAAAGTGAATTTCATTGTGCGCACTGCACCGCCAAATGGGATGCAGTGTGCGCAACAAAATTAGTTTCATTTATTTATATGTTTACTTACCTGTAATTGGCCGTAATCCATAGTTTACTACCCCCATCCTGCCCCTACCCACGCCACCGCCCGGCCAAACTCCCCGAGTCCCACCAACGACCGCTACTGACCTTATGTCGTTGTCCCATATAAAAGCAACGATCATTGGATCAGATATATAATCTGCCTTTTTGTAGTAGCCAAGGCACTGTGAAATTGAGCAATTGCCCTCCATGTAACAGAGAGAGTATGGCCAGTGCCACCCGTAATAGAAAAATACGAGCTTCCCCACCTGCAAACAGTAGTAAATCAAACTAATGTTACTCTGCGTCATGAGTCATGACTGTATGTTTGTCTTGGCTTCAAGCATAGATGACCGAGCTGGCAATGCCGGCTACAACCAGGTTATGTCATTTCCCTAAACTAGAGATAAGAAGAACACTGGTGTACTGTGTACTGCTTGGAGTCCATAGTGCTAGTATAATGCCTGAAACTCCCACAAATGTTAGAGGCCGAGGAAGTGGGAGGATAGATAGATTATTACCACAAATGTTATGTACTGTGCTTCTTGCTAGTGCTACTGTGCCATTATGTGTTGAATTAATTTTGTGTTACTGTTTAGGTAAGAGTACTGGTTACAACAATATTTTCTTTCTTTCTTTTCCCAAGACAAACCATCGCGGAAGGAGTTGGCAGTCAGGGCCCGGCGCCGGAAACTGGAGGCCATATGCCGGGAGTACCGGAGGCTGGTGGCTCTGGCGGAGGAGGAGGAGGAGGCGGCAGCAGCTGCAGCCTCGTCCGATGCCCCGGGCCCCAGCCAGGCCCCAACTCCAGCGGTACGGCGCCGCGGTCTGATAGCCACCCGCCGCAAATCATTAGCAGCCAGCACTGCTGCTGTCCCCCATTGTGGATGCCACTGCAGGGCATTCCGCAAGAAGATTCTTCCTCCGGATGGCACGGCAAGAGGAGCAAATGGAGGAGCGGGTGAAAATCCTGGTGGACAAACACCTCAAAGCCCGCCGATTATAACATCGAGGACCCTGTTGCTTTGCCCCTTTTTATTCCTTGTTTTGGTGGGTGGGAATTGGGCGTTGGGGTTTCGGGACATTCTTTGGACTTTTTTCGTTTTGGACATTGGTTGGGGTTAGGGAGAGGGGTGGGTCAGGTGTGGGATAGTTTATTTTTGTTAGGGTAATAAATTATATTTATACTTAAACATACAATGTTAATGTTTTGTGGGGGGTTACTGTTTTACGAATTAACGTCACATTGGTTTGCTTGCTGCTGCAGGGCCGCAGCCAGTGTTTGATTTAAATAATCTGCCGATGATGTATAACAAACAGATAGATGCGGTACCCCTCACTGAGTTATTTTGTCCTACTAGTATTCTACCTCCCACCAAACTTATCTTACCTGTGATTGATGATGACTACGTTCGGCACAGCGATGGCTGCATGGTTTCCATAGAGAATGTAGAAGATGCCATGGTTGTGGTGGTAGTACTAGAGTAGACACTGGCAGTAGCATTTGCTAAAAAAATTTAAAAAAGAGACAGTCACTTGCCTGAGAAAAACTGTGGGAGGAGTAGTCGAACGAAGTGAAATACAGTACAGAAGACGACTGCCAAACAAACAATATTGCAGTTGCAACTGCTAAAGTCAAATTAAACATAATGGTGGCGGGGACAGCCTAGTACAAGAAGTTATAAACTGCAGTTGTGCTGTCGAGTGAGTCACTTAACTTAACACAATCGTAATTCGTAACCTTTACTGCTGTGTGGTAGGAGTTTGATGATTAATGCAATCAATGACGGCAATTAATTATGATGTACTACTATTAGCCGTTGACGGCTTGCACAATGCACATAGACTGAGCATGGGTGGCCAAGCAGAAGAAGCTCCTCGCCCTGCCTTGCAATTGAATTAGTGTTGCTTTCACCACATCTGCCCCAGCAAGCGTGTGATCAATTGGTGTACATTTTATGTAGTCACATCACACCTCAATATAAATCACAGCCCGGGGGAAGAGGGTTAGGGTTTGATGAATGGATGGGAAGGGGGTTTGGGGAAAGGTTTGAAAATGAAAAACAGTATGCATGGACAACAAAAGCAAAGCGCAATCTTGGCAGACGACCATGATCTTATCCAAAAAATCAATAAAGCGAGAAAAGGGAAATGCATGCGTTAATGATGATGAAGATTAGATAACTTGATGGTTAATGAGTAGTACATAATAACTCCTACTAGACAATTAGACAGTACAGGGCACCAGTATATTCTATGCAATTTGCCTTGCCTGTAATATGCCCTCAGAGACCCAAATTCCATGTTGTACTGGGCTTACTTGTAAAGATAGCAAAGACAATTAAAAAACATTTGTAGGGATCAATTAGCAAACAAACACACAACACACAGTCCTAATGATTGCAGAGAAAAAAGGAATCAAATTAATTAAAAGATGAATGATGAATGATACTAAAGTTACTGTATTATCATGCTAAAATTGTGGAGTTGAATCTCGTCCTTCCTCTTGGTCCTATCTTCCATGGACGCTCCGCACATCAATCTTGGTGGCCTTCCTGATGCCGATTGGTAAGGTAAATGTGAGTTGTGTCTCCCAGTATAGCAAGCACAGGGTAAAGGCCGGCCTGTAACGTCTAGATGGAAAAACAAAAGGGGTATTGAGAAATCAATGAATAAAAAAAACAAAAAACATCAGTTACGGTGGAGTCTAAGAAGAGAAGAGAGAACACTTTCAGAGTGAGGCGGCTTGGATATATCGTGTAGATTCTGTTTACAGCATTAAGCTACAACAACAACAGGACAGAACAGGCCCACCACAGCACCAGCCCGTGACCCAACCTCCATTTACCTTAATTTTTGACATAGCCAGACAAAAGGCATACACAGCAACTTAGCATTTTCCTAATTAAGTGACAAAATCAATGCGCCGCTGTCAGTCATCACTACACTCGACTAGAGACCACTACATGGACATGTAGGTCTGCTGTGTTTACTACTTTCTTGTTGAATTGTTGTGTTTATGTTTACCTTATGCCACTTCATGAAATGCAGTTAGTCCTTGAATCATCTCCGATCCAACTGAATGACTGCGCGCGAAAAGATAGTATGGTCATCATCATGGTGTGGTACGTGTTGTCCAACTACAACTCAGTCTGTATTGACTCCGATTAAGTCCATATTCCATATTAAAAAATTGCAACAGATATTGGCCTGCACCTGCAGTAGTAGGAGTACAATTTGGTTATTAAACAACAAGAAAGGAAACATTGACTGTCACTTATTTACTTGAGTCACTTTGTAGATTAACTAGTAGAGTAGAGTTCGACTTCATGCACAACATCAACAACAAACAACAGCAATCGCTCAGAGTCTGCAAACATCCAATGCATTCCATCATTACCTGTCTTGCTCTTCTCTTTGGCTGTCAGATCATCAGATGCCTAGTTATGACATTTTTTTTTTTTTTTTGCGGGGCAGTGGCCTCATCATTATTACTCCAGTCCACATTCATTTTGAGTGTTAGGCGCTGTTTCGGTTTTCGTCTTATTCATCTGTGGCACCTTTGTCACAGTTTAAGTTGCTTCCCATGGTCAGCACTGTGATGATGGTCCGCGGCCTGTGTAGTGCTCATTGCTGGTCATTTGAGTTTGCACAAATGTCAGCAAGTTTCTTCGAAGAGTCTCTTGTCTTTCTCTGCCAAGTACCTTCTGTCCTGACAGTGAGGACCTTTGGATGCCTGCTGAGGCTGTAGCCTTCGGACACTGATGAGTTTCAGCTCGAAAACAAAACGGAGGATAGCTATAGTAGTCACGTTTCACTTCTAATGGAGGCGGGACTGGTAAAGGCAACATTTCTTGTACTAATGTCTGGCTTGATGGAAATGTACTCGTGCGAGACAGGAAGATGAAGCAGGACTCTGAAGAGTGGACAGTTAAATGCACAGACGTGCAACTCCAATAGGGAAATAAAAAGAAGACGGTGGTGATGGTTTTGTTGTGATTTGATTTGAACCAGAAAGACAGATACACAGACACATAAAGGAAGGAAGAAAGCAACAATTTGAAAGCCTAGTTGTCAGGGAAGAGGAGCTCGTCCTCAAACTCTGGTGGTTCGGACAGAAGTAGGTCCTGTAACGCACTATTTACGTCATCCAAGTCGCTCTGCTCTTCCTGCTGTGATTCACGTATTTTGTAATCCGGTGGTATAAAGTGCTGATTCATTTTGATCATGGTTAACCTCTCCACGCTTTGGGCCGAGAGACTGGTCCTTTTCGAAGTTACAATGGCACCAGCAGCACTGAAAACACGCTCAGAAGAGACACTTGCGACAGGGGAAGCGAGATACTTTATCGCCAGCCTGCTGAGCACTGTCCATTGGCTTCTTTTCCCATACCAATACACCAATGGGTTTCCATCCATGAAGACCTCTGTTGGGTCATCCAGATAGGCCTGGACCATCCGCTCAATGTTAAGGGGTGCTCGGATGTGCTCGGCCGGTTTTGCCTTTGCATCAGCACTGGACTTACCATACCCCTGCTGTAGAAACCAATCAGTTGCACATTGTGCTGCGGACGATCCTGTTCTTGATGTTATTGTTGGTGTAGGTGACTGCTGGGAGGCAAATGCACTGCCCTCAGGCTCCGAAGTATAACTTGACTCTGGATGCCCTGTAGTACTGGTTATGGCCTGTGGTGGGGGGCCTGTAATTAACAGCCGTTCGCTTTCGAAAATAGTTGCTTCCTTAGCTATCAAAGTTTTGTAGTTGGCAACATCCACTTCCGAAAAAGGAATTACTGCCTTGCTGTTCAGAAATACTTTGTACCGTGGATCCAAAATTGTGGCACTAATGTAATGTGGTTGTGACAAAATTTTATTTTTAATCCTTGTATTTTCCGATAAGCGAGCGGCTAAGGTCTCCGCCAAATGATATGCGTCTTGTTTGTCATCCACACCTGTGTACGTTTCAGACACATCCTTCAGCTGTTGCTCTAGCATGTGCAACAATGGGATAGCTTGGCCCATAGTACAGTCCTCCCTGCTGACTTCACGTGTGAAGATCTCAAAAGGAAGTAGCATCTCAGTCAGGCATTTAATGAGGTCCCATTGAGCCATCTCAACGGTCATGCCTCTCACAGTAGGTTCCCCTATTCTTTGCATGACATAAGCATTGAGTGGTATGTACAGTTCAAACAGACGATCAAGCATATAATAAGTTGAGTTCCAACGTGTTGGCACCTCCTGGATGAGCGCTTTGACTGGCAGTTTATGCTCACGTTGAATGACCCTCAGCTGCTTCCGGGCTTTAAAAGAATGGCTGAAATGTGTGCATATTCTTCTGCAGGTGACCAGTAAGTTGCTGACTTTTGATTCATTTTTCAAAAAGTCTTGAACAACAATGTTAATGCAGTGTGCCAAACACGGGACCCTGAAATAGCCACCATTGCGCATGGCCAAAACTACATTACTGCCGTTGTCCGTGGCAACAAAACCAATCGTAAGCCCTCTTGGGCGCAGCCACTCAAAGACCTTGGTGTTAAACTCTTCCAAAATGTTTGCAGCAGTATGAGATTTCTCCATGGCAAACATGGCTACAGTTGCATGTTTGCGAGTGGCATGAAAAATCTCTGCAGTATCAACACCAGCAGATAGCTGTTCTCTAACACCCACAAAACTGATCCAGTGTGCAGTGATGCACATGTAATCTGTGGCTTGGCAACTGGTCCACATGTCTGTAGTCAGGTGGATACTGTGAACAGCACTCTGCTTCAAGGCCTTTCCTAGCAATTCCAGCACGTCGTGATGTAGTGCTGGAACTGCAACTCTGGCAAAATAGTAGCGGCTGGGAACATGCCATTTTGGGCAGATGGTTGACACAAATTCCACAAAACCCAACCCTTCAACAAAAGAAAAAGGGAGAAGGTCCAGTGCTAACATTTTAGCCAGCTTCGCATTGTACAAACGTGCTATTGGGTGGTTGCGTTCGTACTGCCCCTCACCCCCAAACATGCTGATAATGGTAGGCTGCATGGTTTTCCTTTCTCTTAGGCTCAACGCACTTTTTGGTAGTGCGGACCTGGTACTTCTTGGTGTCTCCGGCTGACTCTTACTCTTGTGCCACTGAGATGTTGCTGAAGATGTGTGCAACGTTAAGACTGCACTGCTGGGGTCAGGGACACCTTGTGTACCACTAGTGAGAATGTCTCCCTGTCCTTCCTCTTCCACCGTGATCGGATCTTCTTCTACTCCTTTATCCCCACCAACACCAATGGTTGCCGTTTTTTTTCTGTCGCGAAGGTGGTCCTCCCAGCTGATCAAGTGGTGTTTTTTCAGATGGGTCATTTGGCCTCCGGTACCATAGTTTGTACCAAGCTTACCACGACTAACAGAGGTATTACAAATGGAGCATATAGCAATGTTCTCCTCCTTTTCGCTAACCGTAAAGAAGTCCCAAACTGGGGAGCTTAACTTTGGCCTCCTGCTGGAGGTGCCACTTCCAATGCCGGATGATCTGTAGGGTGTGTGTTGAATTTGACTCTGTGCTGCTGTACCACTACCTACTCCTACAGAGGTGGTGGTTGTGCTGGATGTAGGTCGCTGCCGGGCCTTTGCTAATGCAAATATGGAAGCTGTAGGTCGTGTTGGTGTTACCTGTGGAGGTATGCGTGCTACATCCCTCGCAGCGATTTTGGATAGAGTAAGAATGTTGGTCTCCATCTCCTCGGGGCCGGGAGTGATGTTCGTGATGACTGGCTCGTCGTCATCATCATCATCATCTTGCTGTTCTACATCGACCTCCATAAGTGTAAGGCTTTCTGGAACCTTCCTTTTCCCTAGCTTGGTCTTGGAACGTGGCTCCCTCTCAGACTCAGTTTGAGGCTTCCAAGTGGCATCTAGATCATCAGAAGGGGGCTTGGCGAAGAACTCGATGGACTACCCCTCCTTTTCCTTGCTGGGGATTTGGAAGACAATGGATCTTCTGAATGAGTGGCTTCTTCTTCTACCTCTGCATGAGGCTCAATTTCCTGAACTGCCCCTACTTCAGGAGGAACAACAACTACTATTGCGGGCGGTGGTTGCGGCTGTTGTTGTTGACCACTTATCTGCTGTGTTTCCTCCTGCGTTGATTGGGTACTACTTTGAGATAGCGATAAGTTTATCTCCGGCTCAGCATCACTGCTTTCCACCATTAGGCTGGCTACCTCTTCCCCACTCATGTGCTTGGCCCTGGGTTGGTGGGTTGGGTCCACTGATGCGGATGTGCTGCCCCCAGCTTGCCCCCCGGACACCGCTGCTGCAGGCGCAATTTTTTTTTCCCAAAAAGGTACTGGCCGGCACACCAGACTTCAGTGTCACTTGCTTCTTCTGTTCCTTCTTCTTCTCAATAGCAACTTTCTTGGTACTGGAGGACCTGGTACCTGCTTTCTTTGGGCCCATCTTCTTCAGATGTCAGCAGCACTCAGTTGCAGAGATGTCTGGTCAGTCAGGTCACACGTCACGTTGTGTGTCCAGCAGCAGGATGTCTGTCTGGAAGTGCAACAGGCAATGTTGAGAGACACACCTCCTCCTCAGTCTTTGTGCACCTAAAAGCAAAAAAGCCAGAACATCAGTCAAACATAGCACAAATCAAACAAATAGAATATAGAACTTAGTGTGTGGTGGCCTCAATTATTAAATTTCAGAAACTCTTCCAACAACAACACACAGTGTAGCCATTTGTGAGACGTTGACAACAAGGCCAGGGCTTTCCTGGCTACTGTACACTCTGGAAGAATAAGAATATTAAAGAACTAAAACTAAAATGTACTGGAGCATGTTTGGCCTAAATTTGTGCATCACGTGTGATGTATTATATAGCAGCATCAGGGAGCTGCAGCTGGCAATGGGGATGGATTTGGAAGCAGTAAAACAAGAGGAAAAATGGAAAGACACGCAGGCCTATTTGGCAAAAACAGCACACTAATAACTACCACAACAAAATGGCCCCCAGAAACATGGTGACTCACAGGCACAAGGCACGGCAAACAATGAACTCAAGCAGGCCTATATATGGGCAGACAAAGGATGCCTTATAAAACACACACCGCTTTAATGCAAAAACTAAAATCCACATGGCTAAAAACACTTTGGAAAGTTAGACAACCACTACAACAACACTATTATAATGACAGTACACACGCAAAAAATGCATTTATTTACCACACCCAATAAGTGAAATAGTCAGACCCTCCAAAAAAAGCCAGATTTCGCAATTCAATTTAATCTATTCAATGCCATCTATGGCCTAAATGATGCCAAAATTCCACAGACTACACAGAAACAGTTTTATGCACCCATGGTGACTACCTCTGGGCCTACTGGCATACTGGGCCGCAAGCTTGGAGGCCTATGGCAAAAGCACAGTGGCTGGTTTAACAAAATGGCCGCCGCCCACATGTCCAGGCCACCCAAAATAACAAAAAGTGAAGACAAAGGACAGGACCAGGCAGTTGGAGACTGTGGGAAACTTGCTACCTCTTGGAAAAAATTGTAAAACAAAAAAAAAATGACTCCTTGATCACCAAACTACATCTAAATGACAACCTGAGGAGTTTTTTGTGCAAAATGAACTAAATCAACATTTTCGAGAAGGTTTACTGATGCTCGAGAGATATTGTTCGCCAGATTGTAAATTCTGCGTGTTCGGCATCGCGATCGTCACAAATTGTCGTTATCGCGCGCGCGAAAACGTACATTGAGCGCGCGAAGAAGTTAAAAAGTGTAAGTCCGCGTTGTCGCGCAGTGCGGACTTGCCCAAAGTCCGCGAGCTGAAGGCCCAGGGTTACCTACTGGCTGAAAAGGCCTATTTATTTAACAAACACCACAAAAAATAAAATACGCTCCAAAAACCACTTTTACCAATTAAAAACAATGCCATCCATGGCCTCAATTATGTTACAATTCAACAGACAACAAAAAACAGTTTTTATGCACCCATGAGGATGACTACCGCCGGGCCTACTGCCACACTAGGCCGCAAGCTTTGAGGCCTATGGCAAAAGCACAGTGGCTGTTCACACAAAATGGCCGCCAACAACAACAAGAAAAGGAAGACAAGACAGACAATGCAGGCCTAAGGCAAAAGCACAATGCCTGGCTTCACAAAATGGCTGCCACCCACATGGCCAGGCCACCCAAAATAACAAAAAGTGAAGACAAAGGACAGGACCAGGCAGTTGGAGACTCTGGGAAACTTGCTACCTCTTGGAAAAAATTGTAAAACAAAAAAAAAATGACTCCTTGATCACCAAACTACATCTAAATGACAACCTGAGGAGTTTTTTGTGCAAAATGAACTAAATCAACATTTTCGAGAAGGTTTAATGATGCTCGAGAGATATTGTTCGCCAGATTGTAAATTCTGCGTGTTCGGCATCGCGATCGTCACAAATTGTCGTTATCGCGCGCGCGAAAACGTACATTGAGCGCGCGAAGAAGTTAAAAAGTGTAAGTCCGCGTTGTCGCGCAGTGCGGACTTGCCCAAAGTCCGCGAGCTGAAGGCCCAGGGTTACCTACTGGCTGAAAAGGCCTATTTATTTAACAAACACCACAAAAAATAAAATACGCTCCAAAAACCACTTTTACCAATTAAAAACAATGCCATCCATGGCCTCAATTATGTTACAATTCAACAGACAACAAAAAACAGTTTTTATGCACCCATGAGGATGACTACCGCCGGGCCTACTGCCACACTAGGCCGCAAGCTTTGAGGCCTATGGCAAAAGCACAGTGGCTGTTCACACAAAATGGCCGCCAACAACAACAAGAAAAGGAAGACAAGACAGACAATGCAGGCCTAAGGCAAAAGCACAATGCCTGGCTTCACAAAATGGCTGCCACCCACATGGCCAGGCCACCCAAAATAACAAAAAGTGAAGACAAAGGACAGGACCAGGCAGTTGGAGACTCTGGGAAACTTGCTACCTCTTGGAAAAAATTGTAAAACAAAAAAAAAATGACTCCTTGATCACCAAACTACATCTAAATGACAACCTGAGGAGTTTTTTGTGCAAAATGAACTAAATCAACATTTTCGAGAAGGTTTAATGATGCTCGAGAGATATTGTTCGCCAGATTGTAAATTCTGCGTGTTCGGCATCGCGATCGTCACAAATTGTCGTTATCGCGCGCGCGAAAACGTACATTGAGCGCGCGAAGAAGTTAAAAAGTGTAAGTCCGCGTTGTCGCGCAGTGCGGACTTGCCCAAAGTCCGCGAGCTGAAGGCCCAGGGTTACCTACTGGCTGAAAAGGCCTATTTATTTAACAAACACCACAAAAAATAAAATACGCTCCAAAAACCACTTTTACCAATTAAAAACAATGCCATCCATGGCCTCAATTATGTTACAATTCAACAGACAACAAAAAACAGTTTTTATGCACCCATGAGGATGACTACCGCCGGGCCTACTGCCACACTAGGCCGCAAGCTTTGAGGCCTATGGCAAAAGCACAGTGGCTGTTCACACAAAATGGCCGCCAACACATGGACAGGCCACCCAGAACAACAAGAAAAGGAAGACAAGACAGACAATGCAGGCCTATGGCAAAAGCACAATGCCTGGCTTCACAAAATGGCTGCCACCCACATGGCCAGGCCACCCAAAATAACAAAAAGTGAAGACAAAGGACAGGACCAGGCAGTTGGAGACTCTGGGAAACTTGCTACCTCTTGGAAAAAATTGTAAAACAAAAAAAAAATGACTCCTTGATCACCAAACTACATCTAAATGACAACCTGAGGAGTTTTTGTGCAAAATGAACTAAATCAACATTTTCGAGAAGGTTTAATGATGCTCGAGAGATATTGTTCGCCAGATTGTAAATTCTGCGTGTTCGGCATCGCGATCGTCACAAATTGTCGTTATCGCGCGCGCGAAAACGTACATTGAGCGCGCGAAGAAGTTAAAAAGTGCAAGTCCGCGTTGTCGCGCAGTGCGGACTTGCCCAAAGTCCGCGAGCTGAACGCCCAGGGTTACCTACTGGCTGAAAAGGCCTATTTATTTAACAAACACCACAAAAAATAAAATACACCCCAAAAACCACTTTTACCAATTCAAAAGTAAACAAGGCCATCCATGGATGCCCGGCCTACATGATGTTTAAACTTTAAATTCAACAGACATCACAGAAACATGCACCCATGGGTACCTCGGGCTCTAGTCTGGGCCTACTGGCTGAAATTCCAATCAAAGAAAAACAACTAGGCCCCTGCAGAAACTACAGGCCACAACAATACATTTAAAAAAATATGGAAATCCCCCCAAAAAATGTAGGTACAAACAAGCCCCAATCAAACAAACAAGTACACCAATTCTCCAACTTACTTGTAAAATCTCAAATCCAAGAGTCCTCAAATCCAATCCAATGATATGATGCAGCAGACAGACACAAAAAGTGATCCTTCCAGGTCAAAATCAAAATGCAAGTGAACAGCACATGGACAAAACACTGGGAGGAGCCTGCTGGACAGGAACAGGAAGTTTGAGAATCAGGGGCACTTCCTTCCTCTTGGAAAAAAAGAAAAAGGACTCCTTGCTCACCAAACTACATCTCTAAATGACAACCTGAGGAGTTTTTTGTGCAAAATGAACTAATTCATCATTTTCGAGAAGGTTTTATGATGCTCAAGATATATTCTTCGCCAGAATGTAGTTTCTTCGTGTTCGGGATCGCGATCTTACCAACACTGCCGCCGGAAGTCAGATCGCGCGTCCGAATGACGTGTTCGCGGTCGCACACTCTCGCGGGAACTTGCGGCCGGATTCCAAATCGCGTGGCGCCCGCGAACGGATAGGAAGTCGCGTCGGCGAACGCAGAATCACGGTAGGTCGTTACCGCGCGCGCGAGAACGTATATTGAGCGTGCGATGAAGAAAAACAGCTACGCTACGCCGCAAATTGCGTAGCGCACGGTAGCTTCGCGTTCTACGCGAATCGCGAAGTTACCGCAACTTCGCAGGCTTCGCGAGCGTAGCGAAGTTCACCGCCCAGGCTTAGTTGTATGACATTACAATGCATGCTTTTACCCTGCATGCCATTACAACACAATTTTTTACCCTGACTTGCTGTCGGGGTGCACTGGAGTTTGGAATAGTATAATTTACTATTCCAACTCCAGTCTGTGCAACAGTAGGGAAGGTGTTGGAGTTAAATCCAACCCCTTATAGCCCCTACAGCAAGCCATATTTGTTGTAATGGCATTCAGGGTAAAAGCATGCGTTGTAATGCATGCGCTGTAACAGTTGTTTCCCGTTTGAGGCAATACTTGAGCTTCTATTTACAGAAAAATCGCTTACATGACCTGCTGTGGAATGGAAAGGGACGCTTGTTGGAATAGGGAACAGCTGTGCCATTTACCATGCCCTAACTAATTACTACTAAGAAATGGATGGAGTGATTGCTTTCAACAGCTATGCACTCTTATGGTGTTGCCATTTATATGTCAACTCATCAAGTTGTTGCCAGGAATACATTAGGAAAATGTGACACAGCGTGGCATTAGTGATCATGACAAAGCGCTTACACAGTGATACATGTATAGCCTTTCCCTCCATTTTAACCAGCCAAAGCGCTTCATAAAATTGCCATCATGGTGCAGCTGCTGTCAGAGCGTGCTGCTTGTTGGTTGTCAGCTTCACTAAATCCAAAGTTTGCTTTAATTTGGGAGGGTAGGGGCGGGGGAGCTGCGTGTGCGAAGCATTACGGAGACCATTGTAATCAGAGCTAACAAGATAGGTTTTTGACGTGTTCGCTGTGGCTGCAGAACGTTGTCCAGGCTCCGCCCCAGCTCTCTTCGTGAGAGGTAAGGCTTTCTGGAAGATTTCACTAAAAGCATGCAGATCGGTACCGGGGCCCACGGGCACGGCGGCCTGCACACAATCTGTTGAAGTATTCAATATGGGCTGCTGGATTTCACCACAGGTCGCCTTCCATTGAAGTCACGTTAAACCTCTTAGTTAGAACAGCCCTGCTTCTCTAGCGATCATCAACAACAGGCATGCAGAATGCTGCTTGTTTGATGATGTCAGCTTCAGTTTTCATTCTTTTTTGACATTCAAAAAGTGCCTCTTTAAAGCTGGCTCTTCTTAAGGAAGGCAACAGCTCCTCTGCACTTTATTTACTCTCCTCATGGGTATACAATTTTACTTTATATTAGCCACTAAACTACTGCATGGTATAGAATTTTAGAGGGGGCTGCATCTGATTATTTGTCAGAGTGCTTACACAGTGATACATTTATAGCCACGGAGATCTGCATTGCACTAATGTGCAATAATATGCTGCATCACTAAATACTTATAAGGTCCCAAATGCGAGACAGATTGCATTTCAAATGCTTGTTCTATTAGCAGCAGTTGATGGTGAACACTGAACAACTGATTAATGTGCACCATGGCTGGAAGGAAGTTTGAGGAGGAGGACGGCACCATTTTCTTCCAACTAAGAGAGACCTCATGTCCGCCCAGTTGGCCACTCATTCTTCTTGTAAAAAAATGAGATGCACCAATAGCTCTAGCCACTGAGTCCAGTCCTTTGGGTTGTCCTCTTCTTGAGAGGCTTTTCAAAAATTGCCACCAACAAAATGCCCAACCAGATATTTTGTTATTTTTGATAGGACTACTCTAGTATCCGAATTGTCGATAGTGATGTGTGTGGTATATGTATTATTATGGATTTTCAATCATGGTAATGAAAAAAATAAATAGGGGAGGCGTCTATGGCATCTAAAAATAGTTTTCCAGGCATACCGATCACCAGTGCCGGGGCCAGCGGTGAGGGTCATGCCACTCCGGAGGAGTCGGTTGCCGCAGCTGCAGGGGATGAGCCAGCAGCAGTGGCAGGCGGTGGTAAGTCATATTCCTTACTTATTGAGAATGATGAATACACTCGCTGCAGGGTGTATACTCAGTACACTGTACTTCTGCTGCGACAAAGTTGTTGTGAACACTGAACAGTTAAAGAAGACACCCTTTACTTAACATTAGCATTAGCATGGGTTTAATAACTAATGGAATATTCTATTCTATCTTCAACTCAGCAGAGAAAGTTTTATGACGAAGACAAAGAGTCAGACGACATGTAATATATGACTGGCAGAGAAGGATGCATGGGTGAAGGAAGGGGCCCCAGGATGCATATAGGTGGCTGATGGGATGCATGGGTGGTTGAAGGATGGGTGAATGGTGAAAGAAAGCAGAAAGGATGCCTGCCTGGGTGGGTGAAACTGTTTGGGTGAAAGGAATCCTACGGGGGATTTGCGGGGTCAAACTAAAAGACAGGCTAGGACGCATGGGTGGTGGTTAAATGACAAATTTATGTTGTCGGTGAAAGGTTTATGCCTGATGGTATCATAGTAGGTGAAGAGTCAGACTGGATGAAGAGAATGTAAAAGAAAATTAAACTGTGCCAGAGTGCCAAAGCCAAGGGAGAAGAATAAAATAATGCTAGAAGAGCAATGCAATGATACATGAAAAAAGCCTTGGGAAGAATAAACAAGGACTGTTTTTTTCCAAGGTTTTTGATTCAAAGGTTTGAGGTTGTATTTCAGAAAGGAATACTCCCTTGACTCACAGTAGTTTGCAAGCACAACATATATATTGTGCATGACTATGTATTATGTACCCTACCCACCCATCATCAATTGCCTCCCTCTGAGGCCCATTTACGCTCCAGTCCCTACCCATGTCATTTTGACCATGTCAGCCATGTATGCCCTATCGGCTGCATGTTTAACTACTTACAAATCAGTATGCCATCATCATCACGTGAGTGACGTGACGTTGTGCCGTATATCATCATCAAGCATATTAAGCATATATCATGTGCCTTATTGTAGTAGTCAGCATGAAAGCGAAATTGAGCATTTGCCATTGATTTAACAGAGTATGGCCGCAATGGAAAAATAGATAAAAACTGTCTAGTACAGCTGCCCCACCTGCAAACAGTGGTAAAGTAACGTGAGTCTGCGACACGAGTATGTCTGTCTAGGGCACAAGCTGACTGAGCTGACATGCCTACAAGATTAATTGTGCTAAACAAGAGAGAGAAGAAGAATACTTGTCTACTCCATAGTGCCTAATGCCTGAAATTCTAATCATCAATCATCACATCCAAACCTTAGGGGCCGAGGAAGTGAGGATACCACAAATGTTATGTATTGCTAGTGCTACTGTGCCACTATAATTTTATGTGTATAATTTTGTGTTACTGTTTTGCAAAGAGTATTGGTGACAATTGTCTTTTTTCTTTCTTGATATAGCTACTTCTTCCCATCCCAACAGGCAGGAGTTAGCAGCAAGGGCACGGCAACGCAAGCTGGAGGCCATCCGGGACGAATGTCACCGGCTGGTTGTCCTGGTGGAGGAGGAGGAGGAGGCGGCAGCTGGAAGTTCCTCAAATGCCCCAGGCCCCAGCCAGGCCCCCCCGTGCTTCCCGCGATAAGGTGCCGTGTTCTGGCAGCCGCCCGCGGCACCTCGTCATCATCAACCGCTGCTGCCCACCCCTGTTGTTCCTGCAGGAACTTTCGGCACCGCATGCTCCTCCGGATGGCGCACCTAGAGGCCAGGATGGAGGAGGTCCTGGAGCACACTAGCCAGCACGCCCGCAACTAGACCTCAGTCTTCTTTACCCTTGCCCCTTTTTAAATCTTTTTTTGGGTGGATGGGATGTTGGGAGTTGGGGAAACTTTGGGTGTTGTTCTTGGACATTTATTTTGGACTTCTTGGAGTGACATTTTAGAGTGGACAATCATGGACATTTAATTTACTGGACATTGGTTGGGGTTAGGGAGAGGGGTGGGTCAGGTATTGTGCGTTCTTCTAGTTTATTTGTTAGGGTAATAAATTATTTATAGTTTTACAATACATATGATGTAAATCTTTTCTGGGGGGGTTACTCTTTTACGTCGCCTTGTTTGTTTCCTCCTCTGCTGCAGGGCCGCAGCCAGTTTTTGAAATCTGCCAATAGTGTAACACACCAACAGATAGATGTGGTATGGTACCCTCACTTGTCCTACTACTGTCAGTCTCTCCTCCTAGTCTATGCATTCTGCAACTAAAACCCCTATGTAGTATGCACTCGAAGGATGTGGATGTGTGAAATAATTACTTCCCATAGTATATACATTATTGCCTCCCCCACACTTCTTCTCAGTTTGTAAAAAAAGAAAGTGAGACAGTCAGTCACCTGAGGGAGACTAGGGAATGAGTAGTAGAAGTACAGTACACAAGAAGAAGACTGCCAAACAAGAAACCATGATGATGATAAGCAATGCTAAAGTAAATAATGGTGGCAGGGATAGCCTAGTACAAGTTACAAACTGAAGTTGACTCGACCTATGAAGTGGACAAGCGTAACCTTTAGTGCTGAATGAATGATAAATCGATGCCAGCAATTAATAATTATGATGGATTATGTTCCTCTGAAAAGAAAATTGAATAGCGAATACTGAGCAAGGGTGGGCAATCTAATCTATATGTTGCCAGTGTGGGCTATATATACTTAGAGCAGAAGAAGATCCTCGCCCTGCCTTGAGTTAGTGTTGCTTTTACCACATCCACCCCAGCAAGTGTGTGATCATTTATTGGTGAAAATTTATAATTTAGTCACACCTCAATATAAATCACACAGCCCGGGGGAAGAGGGTTAGGGTTTGATGAATGGTTGGGAAGGGGTATTTGAGGACAAGGTTTGACTTAGACAAACACTACACATGGACAACACACAATCTTAGCAGACGACCATCATAAATCTGTTAAGGGAGAAAAAGGAAATGCATGCATGATGATGACTTGATGATGATGAGTAGTACTAGACTAGTAGTAGTACAGGGAAGCAGTATATTATTGATTATTAATATTATGCAATTGCCTTGCCTGTCTGCCCCCAGAGAGACCCAAGTTACATACATTTTATGTTCTGTTGTACCGGACTTCCTTTTAAAGCAAGCAAATAAAATTAAAAAATATCTGTAGGAGTCAAATATAGCAAACATAATAAACAACAACAAACACAGTCGTAATGATTGAAGAGACAAAATGAATCAAATGAAAAGAATATGATACTATAACTATGTTATAGTCAAATTAGGAGTTGCATCTCAGCAGTCGGCATTCCTCTTGGTTCTTCGTTCCATGGACGCTCCATCTGTCAATCTTGGGTGCCTGCATGGCGGATGCAGACTGGTAAGGTAAGTATGAGTTGTTTTCCCCAGTATAGAAGAGGGTAAAGGCCGGCCTGTAAGTGTAGATGGAAAAAAAGGGATATTGAAAAACCAAAGAGGAAAGTAAAGTTAAACTGCATAAATTAAGGAGGAGTGCAACAAGAAAACTTTCAGAGGCGGCATGGCTAAATCATGTCTACTCTGTTTCCAGCATCTACAACAAAAACAGGAGCAGGCCCGCGCCGCCCACCCAACCTCCACTTAGCTTAAATTTTAAGCCAGAAAGCACTGAGCACACATACACAACAACATAACATTTTCCAAATTAAGTACCTAAATTAATGCACCTCTGTCAGTCATACCACTACACTTGCCTCCAGCACTACACAGACAAGGAGGTCTAGTGTTGTTGTTGTTGACTTGTTTACCTTTTAGGCCACTTCATGAAATTCCTGAGTTATTCCATCAATCATCTTCGATCCTACTGACTGCCTGCGAGTATGGTATGGTCATCATGGTATCCAACTCTGTAGTGTACTGAGTGAGTCCAGAATAAAAAATGCAATGGATCAGCCTGCAGTAGTACAATTTTGTTATTGAACAACAAGAAGGGAAACATTGACTTGAGTCACTTTTTTGTAAGTAGCTCAAATACTAGTAGACTAGACATCATGCACAACAACAACACAAACACCAATCACTCAGAGTCAGCGTCCAATGCATGCCATCAATTACCTGTTCTTACGGGGCAGTCCCTCTAGGCTCGGAAAGGAGGATAGCTATAGTCAGGTTCTTTGGAGAGACGCGACGAGGCAGGCACACATTTCACATTTCTTGTACTATTCTCCATCCAATGTCTGGCTTGAGGGAAATGGATTTTAGGGAGAGTCAGGACTGGAGCAGGACTCAGGGGAGTGGACTTACTTCTTCACTGACTGCACACAGTTGCAACTCCAATCTGGCAATAAAAGCTTAAGTCGGTGGTGATGGATTTGTTGTGATTCAAACCAGAAAGACAGTGACACACACAAATAATAAAAGTAAATAATATTCCTTAGCTGTATCTTTTTGGTTTTTCTTTTGGGGGCGTCAAAGCAAGAAAGAAAGTAACAAGTCAAAAGCCTAGTTTTTGTCAGGGAAGTAGAGCTCGTCCTCAAACTCTGGTGGTTCACCCAGAAGTAGGTCATCTAACACACTACTTCCATCATGACCTAAGTCGCCATCATCATCTTCCTGCTGTGCTACTTCAGGTATGATGTAATCCGGTGGTATAAAGTGCTGATTCATTTTGATCATGGTTAACCTCTCCACGTTTTGGGGCAAGAGACAGGTCCTTCCTACTGTCAGAACGGCACCAGCAGCACTGAAAACACACTCAGAAGAGACACTTGTGACAGGGCAAGCCAGATAGTTTATCGTCAGCCTTCTGAGCACCGGCCATTGGCCCCTTTTCCCATACCAATACAGCAATGGGTTTTGATCAATGAAGACCTCTGTTGGGTCTTCCAGATAGGCCTGGACCATCCGATCAATGCTCAGGGGTGCTCTGCTTTGCTCAGCCTCTTTTGCCTTTGCCTCAGCACTGGACCTAACAAGCCCTTGCTGTAGAAACCATTTCTGTGCCACTTTTGGTGGGGCTGATGCTCATGTTCTTGTTGTTGATGTTTTTCTTGGTGTTGTTGGTGGTTTTGGCTGCTATGAGCCAACCACACTGCCCTCAGGCTCTGAAGTTGAACTTGACGCCGGCTGCCCTGCAGTACTTGTTGTGGCCTGGAGTAGCAGGCCTCTAATTCCCGGCCATTCTTTTTCCAAGCAACTGGCTTCCGCAACTATACAAGTTTTGTAGTTGGCAACATCCCCTTCTACAAAAGGAATCAATGTGTTCAGTACTGGTTTGTACCGTGGATCCAGAATTGTGGCACTAATGTAATGGTTGGATGACACAATGCCTCTTTGCATCCTTGTATTTTCAGATAAGCGAAGGGTTAAGCTCTCCACCAACTCATATGCTTCTTTTTTTCCCTCCACACCGCGTACATTGCAGACATCCCCTTCAGCTGTTCCTGTAGCATGTGCGACAATGGAATAGCTTGGCCCATAGTACAGTCCTCCTTGCTGACTTCACATGTGAAGAGCTCGAAAGAAAGTAGCATCTCTGTCAGGCATTAAACTAGGTCCCATTGGTCCATCTCAATTATCATGCCTTTCACAGTAACATCCCCTCTTTGCATGACATATTCATTGATTGGTCTGTACTGCTCAAACAGATGTTCAAGCATGTAATAAGTTGAGTTCCAACGTGTTGGCACCTCCTGGATGAGTGCTTTAACGGGCATTCTATGCTCACGTTGAATGATCCTCAGCTGCTTCCGGGCTTTAAAAGAATGGCTGAAATGTGTGCAGATTCTTCTGCAGGTGGTCAGTAAGTTGCTGACTCAGTGTTCTATTTTCAGAAAGTCTTGAACAATGATGTTAATGCAGTGAGCCAAACACAGGACCCTGAAATAGCCACCATCAAACATGGCCTTTACTATATTACGCTCTAATAAAAATGAGAGGGACCCTTTGTTCAACAAAGTACTAGGGTTCAAACTAGAAAGAGCAAAAGTATGTCCTTTGGTTGACCAATACTTAGAGAACTCTTTTTCATTCAGCCATCTCTATCACACAGATTCAACCATGGGGGAACAGTAACAATTGAAAAAGCAGTGTGCTAACACACAAAAAAAATATTGATAATATATTATATCCATTTATTAAAAATATTTAAAACAAATATAGCAAGTTAAAAAAACAGTTAATCATACATAATTCATATTGTTCAAAATCAAAAACATCACACCATAAATTGATAAATGAACAAACTCAATTACAAAAACAATAAAGACGAGAGTATTAAAAGACACTACTCTTTGTCATAGAGAAACCATAACCATACAGAATAGCATTGGAGCTGGAACCTGATATACAGACAACAATCAATATCTAGTGTCACAGCCCACTGTACGGATTGTGATGCTAGTGCGTCGACACGTTTCGATAGTATTTATCTTGAATAAAACCATATTTATCAAGACTAAAGATATTACTCTGACGGTATATCTACAATTAGGAAAACATACAATTATTACACATGACACATAAACATAAAACAATGATACACAAGTCGCTACCGATGTTCAAAACATCACTGCATTAGCAATTACCTCCGATTCCCTCCATAGAATTCACAATAACACCTCAACATACTCATTCATACATTCACTCTCTGTCCCACCCAATTGGCAGAAGACTATAGACCCACTAACGAGTGGACTATATCTCACCTTAGGAATAATTCCACCAAGGTGCGAAAATCACTTCTATTCTGGAACTCGTGGATGGGGAATTTCAGATGCTTCTACCCACGGAGGAATTTGGCATGAAAAACCTGTATGGAGACCAATAAGTGTGACTAAGAATCCACATGTTCCATATTATAATGGCATCTTGTTGTGAAACGGTATTCAAGGGGGAGAACATGGCGGCCGGATAGGAACGCTGGTCGGGAGCTACCGATCTCTATGGGCAGATTTTGAGCGCGCATGAGAGTTTGCTTATCAACTTACGTTTGGCTTTGTTCTGATGGCTCCTGGAGTTCGTTGTGGCTCGGAGCATGTCCACTACCCTTGCTAATCTGGTAAACAAACCGCTTCTCCTCGCGCCTCTTTCGGATGCTCAGGGTGCTCTGCATGTCGGTATTCGCACTCCGTCTCCTGGTTCCCCTGATGGTGGCGTGGTCCCACTGGGAGACCGGACCCTGAAAGTAGGCCCAGTGTGGTCGAAGGCAGGCTCGGTGTTACGGGAGAGCAGGAAGGCGGCCGCAAGAGTTTCCTTCCGTGCGAAGGTTGCTCTCAGCCCCAGAGGCGGGATTTCCGGTTGCAGGGAGAGCGGTGCAGTAGATCCAGCGGCTCCCGTCAAGACAAGTAGAGCAGTTACCTCGACCAAGAGGGGTCGGACACGAATACCGCGAGGTGCGACACAATCAAATAGGGTAAGTGAGGCCATCAAGGGGGACAGTTCAAAGGCTCAAATTACGGTTCAAGATAATAAGGGTCAGAAACAGGATAAAAGCAGTGGTATCCCCAAAGAGCTGGTGCAGGAGACGTCGCCTAGAAGAGGGATAAGGTACTGTTTAAGAAGTAGAAATTTGCCAGACAATCTCACAATAACAACAGATTACCCTCAGAACACTGTAACATTTCAGCGTGATAAAGATAAATTGGTGTCCCCCATACAAATCCTGGAGCCTACTATCGTCTCAACACGGGCTAAGGCTGTGACTAAAAAAGTTAAAATCACTCCCTCCCTTCGTACATATTTTAAAGTTAAACAATCGTCTTCAAAAGTGCCAAAAGATCCGTGTCCACAAAAAACAGAATTCTCTGAGGACAAACAAAATACTATAATGGCAGAACAAAGCGTAACAGCAGGCATTCCACTGAGTGTAAATCGCTTTGAGGGTTTGGCAGGCTTGGAAGCAGATAAAGATACAGGCAATGATGAGCATATTTCTCCCGAGAATCTGGGGGAGAATGGAGGGGGTGAAGATTCATCAATAATGGGATCTAAACCGACAGGCTTTAACTCGACAGATGTAGCCAAAACTGCGGATAATTTAATGGAAACTTTGATCTCAGAGATGAGGTCGAGCTTTGCTACATCTGAGAGAAACCAACTTAGAATTCAGGGGGTTTGTGAGGCATTAGAAACCAAGGTGAATTCAATCATGGAAAGGGTCAGCATAGTGGAAGTCTCTGTGGAAGAAATGGAGAAGAGGGTCACGGCTAATGAAAAAGTTATAAGGGTCTTGCAGACAAGTGAGAAAGAATTAAGGGGAAAGATTGAGTCCCTGGAAAACCAATCCAGACGAAATAACCTGAGACTTTTGAATATCCCGGAGGGTCAAGAGGGAGAAGATATAAAAACTTTTGTGGTAAACCTTTTGAAAGAAATCTTCCCCTGGATTGAAGCTAAGGATCTCTATGAGGACATACAAAGGGTTTATAGAGACCCGTTCGGCAAAGGTAAAAACAGGGTAAATCCCAGGAAGATATTAGTTAATTTTAAGACCTATGCATTAAAGGAGAGGATTCTGAGAGAGGCAATAAGAGCAGGATCTCATAAAAAGAATGACTGGTCCTTCCGAATAAGGTCAGATATATCAAAGGCGACGCAGGACCGGCAATGGGAGCTTGGTCAATATATGCAGGAGTTAAAGACTCTGGGAGCCACAGTACAGATGAAATTCCCAGCATCATTGAGAGTAATGTGGGACAACCAGAAGTTTAATTTGAGGGAAGCAACAGAAGTAGAATCATTGATATGTAAGATAAAGGCATTAAAAGTGTAAGATGCCCATAGAGTAGGGATCTCAAAGTGGCAGGATTAACCTGCCAATAGATAAAGGGAGGGTTCTCTTTGGGTGGGTGGGGAGGGGCTGGGGTGCTGGGTATGGGTTACATATGATTTGGTGCATTAAGGGTGTGGGAGCATTTGGGGAGAAAAAACTAAAAATATTGGTCTGATTCACGAGAAGCATACGTTTAAGTGAAAATAACATGGAATATGGGAGTTAATATTCTTACGTGGAATGTAAATGGTTTGCGGGGCAGAGCTAGAAGGCAAAGGATTTTAGAATATCTTAGGAACATAAATTGCGATATATTAATTCTCCAAGAGACCCATCTTTTAAAAGCAGAGTGGGCAGACATTATGAAAACCCAGCGATGGGTGGATTCTTATATTTGTACTGATCAAACATGTTGCGTTAAGGGGATAATCATTATTTTTAAAAGGACAGCAAAAGCCATCATTGAGTCTTATAAGACCGATATAAAGGGGAGATGGGCCGTAGTGAACATACGTATGAACGAGAGATCGTTGGCAATAGTAGGATATTACGGTCCTAATGTAGATGATCCCTCAGCGTTACAGGACCTCTATGCATATCTGTTGGAAGTCCCTGGTCTCATCATCTTGGGGGGTGATTTTAATATACTAATTGACCCTAAGCAAGATAGGAATCCTCCTAAAAAATACCCTACTTTACCAAAAATGAAGAGTTGGCTAAAGTTATACCAGGATGACTTAGGTTTAATTGATATATGGAGAGCAAAAGGTCAAAAATTGCACTTGTTCACGTTTAAAAATAAAAAACTGGGTCATTCTTCTAGAATTGATTATTTTTTAATCGACAAATCATTAGGGGCTGAAGTAAAAGGGTTAGACATCTTCCAGAACATCTCTCTGATCACTCGGCAGTATTATTGGAGTTTGAATTTCAAAGTCAGCAGTCTCAATTTAGATGGACCTTAGATAAGACTCTGCTTATGGATGCTCAAATAATAAAAGACTTGAAAGAGGAAACTATATCCTATTTCCAATTAAACGCGGAGGGGACTTCCCGTCAGGTTACATGGGATGCGTATAAGGCAGTACTTAGGGGGAAGTTGATTAGTTTAGCGGCCTACCGAAACAAGTCATATAAAAAGGAAATAGAGAGCATAGAGGGAGAAATACAGAGATTAGAGAAGAGTATTGGAGAGGAAATTTTAGCGGTCAAAATCGAAGCACTTACAGGGGAATTAATCAACAAGAAAAGGGAACTTGTTAATATCTTAGATGCTCGAGGTAAAAGAAAATGGGAAGCAAGTAAACTTGCTCACTATCAATATGGTGAGGGGTGTGGAAAGCTTCTAGCTTGGAACGCTAAGACTGACTTGAACCGCAATAAGATTTTGAGCATCCTAGAGGAGGGTAAAAACCATTCTACTGTAGAAGAGTCGGAAATTAAGAATGCCTTTTTTAAGTTTTTTAAAGAACTATATAAAGAGGATACGCGTGACAGCGCAGATCAAATTAAAGATTATCTTAACTCTTGGGTAAAGCAAACTTTGTCAGAAGAGCATAGAGAAGAATTAAATGCGGAGATTACAGAATTAGAAGTAAGTGAGGTAGTTAAAGGTATGAAAAATGCAAAGGCGGCTGGGCCTGATGCTTTGCCCAATGAGATATACAAGGCGTTGAAGGAGGAACTTGTCCCTGAGCTCACTAGCTTATTTAATGACACATTTATACGGGGACAGGAACCTCCTAAATCCTGGAGCGACGCAACCATTTGTATTATATTAAAGCCTGGGAAGGATCCTAAGATATGCGAGTCCTATAGACCTATCTCGATGTTAAACAGTGACTATAAAATTTTCACTCAAATATTAGCAAAAAGATTGGGGAAGTGGGCAGGCTGCCTAATTCATCAGGATCAGAAAGGTTTCATAAGGGGTAGACAGATTCAGGAACTCAAACATGAATTAATAGGGGCAATAGACTTGGCGGTTGAGGAGAAGCTCCCCTTATCGATAATCACTTTCGATGCCGCCAAGGCATTTGACAGGGTTAGCTGGAGTTTTTTACACAATACCTTGGAGGCTTATAAACTAGGTAGCAATTTTGTAAGAGCAGTAAGAGTTCTATATAGATCCCCAACCTCATGTGTACTAGTTAATGGGTCCCTTACAGACAAGATATATATAGAAAGAGGAACTAGGCAGGGGTGCCCCCTTTCTCCCCTGCTCTTTAACTTCTATATAGAACCCTTAGCTAGCGCCTTGAGAGCAAATCTACATATATCCCCTTTCAGGTATGGGAATTGGGTGAAAAAGGTTGCACTATATGCGGACGATTTAATGGTATTTACAGATGATCTGAATGCTTCTCTTCCAAGAATAATAGAAACATTGAAGCAGTTTGGTAACTTATCAGGCTATCAGATAAACCAACAAAAGACTGAGATCATGTGTTGGAATACTCAGAGTAATGACCCTCTGGTAAAACATCAAATAAGATATCTAGGGATTTTGATTGTGGGAGAGGTTAAGAGGATTGCTCAAATTAATTTTAATAAAATTCAAACACAGTCCAGAAAACTTCTCAATGCATGGAAGAGCCTCCCGTTGTCATTCCTGGGTCGTTCGAATCTGGTTAAGATGATGATTTTACCTAGATTTACGTATATTTTTAACACGATTCCACTTGAGTTTAAAAAAGAATGGGTTAGTAAAATGCAGGGTGACATCAGCAGTTTTATATGGGCCTCGAGAGGGGCTAGAATCTCGTGGAAAAAAATAAGGAGAAAACAGGAGCATGGTGGAATAGCTAGCCCGGATCTGTTCCAATATTATAGGGCCTTTCATTTCAAAAATTTTAGAGTATTATTCAAGGATTATAGCTCTTATCCATGTTATATGCAAGCAATGATAGGCCCAGCAGGAAGCCATTTTTTGTACAAATTTGGTCACACAAATTTTTTTAAGAAAATCAAGCTAAAAATTTTGGGTGCGGCTATTAGATTGTGGGTTCAGATAAGACGTCTGTGGAAGATTCCTTATTATTGTCAACATGCCCCAATCTGGGATTCGCCTGGAACGCCGGAATGCCTAAAGGATGTGTTATCAGCACCGTTGAGAGAAGCCGGAGTAGTGGAATGGGGTCAGATATTGTCTGGGTCCACAATTGTTGACTGGGAGCAGTTATCAGTACTGTCTAACAGAGGCTTGTCTAAGTTTAAACACTACCAACTTACAAGCTGGGCAAAATCCTTGGGAAAAGACGGGGTAGGAAATCCAGAACTGGAGTCGAAATTTCAAGTACAATTCGGGAAGAAAGAGGTAGCTTTTTGGTATTGGGCGCTTATCAATGAAGGACGAGAGGAATTCACCCTTCCCATCGAGATCTGGGGGAAAGCACTGCCTACGCTGGATGTATCCTTATTATGGCAAGTATCTGCGGCTGCATGTGGGGTCGTCATTAAATCTGCACCTCTCAAAAAGAATTATTTATTTACTTTGCATAGAGCATATTGGACTCCCAAGAAGCTGTCAAAATTGAAAAAAGGAGAGGTGAAACGATGTCCTAAATGTGATGAGGAACAAGCTGATGACATCCATATGTTTTGGCAGTGCCCCCGACTCCAGAGCTTTTGGGAAAAAGTGGGTAAGACACTCTCTGAGGTATTCCATCAAGTAATACAGGTAAGCGCCCAATTAGTATTGTTTGGGGTGGAGCTGGATGACAGTGGAAGACCCAAATTTAGTAAAAAACAAAGAAATCTACTCTTTATACTGATATTGCTTGCTAGACGTGAGATATGTATTAAATGGGTTAAGCCTGTGTCACCTACAGAAGAAGAATGGCTGAATTCTGTGTTTAGAATAAATCTGCTCGATAGAGCTGGTGTACTTACTAAAAGATTAGAATTTTGGAATATCTGGGAACAGTATTGGTCTGGTAAAACGTTATAATGAGGTTTGCTACTTATCTGATAAAATCTAATTAAGTCCAATGATTAAGCGCACCAACAGTCAAGAAAGGCGAGATGGTGGTACAGGTTCTGACCCCTTTCAAAAAAGGAGTGGGCAAGTTCCGTATGAGATGCCTGATGGCCAGTGAGATACCCCCAGTTGACTCTAGTATGGCGGGGAAAAACAGAGGGGAAGAAAAGGCTCTCTAAACGCGGTAAATCTTGCCAAATATACTCTTTCTTTTTTAAACTTGGCGTGATGAGGACTAAAAAAAAAAGAAAAAAAAAAAGAAAGCGGTATTCAAGGCCCCATTATTTATTTATATGATCCTGTCTCACCGTTCATATATGATCAAGCGGTACGCGGAAAATAGTCCACAGGTATGCACCTATTGGGCAACACAGCTATCCTCACTGCTCCTCTACAATCACGGAGTCTAATATAAAAAAAACAGGGTTATTACACACCATAACCTGTTTGCAGATGGATTTCCAAAAAATCAATTATTGGCAAGGTGACGGAAATATCCACATAATCATTGTATGTTTTTTTTTATTGTAGATATACCATCAGAGAGTAATATCTTTAGTCTTGATAAAGATGGTATAATTCAAGATAAATGCCATCGAAACGCGTGGACGCACTAGCATCACAACCAGTACAGTGGGCTGTGACACTAGATATTGATTGTTCCCTGTATATCAGGTTCCAGCCCCAACGCTATTCGATATGGATATGGATACGGATATGGTTTCTCTATGCAAAGTGTAATGTCTTTTAATACTCTCGTCTTCATTGTTTTTGTAATTGAGTTTGTTCATTGGTCCATTTATGGTGTGATGTTTTTGATTTTGAATAATATGGATTATGTATAATTAACTGTTTTTGTAACTTGCTATATTTGTTTGATATATTTTTAATAAATGGATATACTATATTTTCAATATTGTTTTTTGTGTGTTGGCACACTGCTTTTTCAATTGTTACTGTTCCCCCATGTTTGAATCTGTGTGATAGAGATGGCTGAATGAAAAAAAGTTCTCTAAGTATTGGTCAACCAAAGGACATACTGTTGCTCTTTCTTAACTATATTATGGCCATTGTCTGTGGCAACAAAACCAATGTTAAGCCCTCTTGTGTGCAGCCATTCAAAGATCTTGCTGTCAAAGTCTTCCAAAATGTTTGCAGCAGTATGAGATTTTTCCATGGCGAACATGGCTACAGTTGCATGTTTCCGAGTGGCATTAAAAATCTCAGCAGTGTCAACAACACCTGCTGCAGATATCTTTTCTCTAACCCCCACAAAAGAGATTCAGTGTGCATTGATGCACATGTAATCAGTGGCTTGGCAATTGGTCCACATGTCTGTTGTCAGGTGGATCGTGTGAACAGCACTCTGCTGCAAAGCTTGTCCAAGCAATTCCAGCACGTTGTGATGTAGTGCTGGAACAGCAACTCTGGCGAAATAGGACCAACTGGGAACTTTCCATTTTGGGCAGATGGCTGTCACAAATTCAAGAAAACCCACCTCTTGCACAAAAGAAAAAGGGAGGAGGTCCAGCGCTAACATTTTAGCCAGCTTCGTATTGTAAAAACGTGTCATTCGTACTGGATTTTTTTCTTTTCTTGTACCACTGATGCAGGTGATTTTTTGACGCCAGATGTTGTTAGGCTCAACACATGTTTTTTCGTTGCGGTACTTTCTTGCCTGGGACCCCTTGGTGTCTCAGCCTGACTCTTACTCTTGTGCCACTACGATGTTGCTGATGAGGATGTGGGCAGTACCACTGCACTGCTGGGGACAGGGCTACTTTGTGTACCAGAGAAAATGTCTCCCTCTTGTTCACCTTCCACCGCGATCGGATACTCTACTTCTTCATCCCCACCAACAACAATGGGTGCAGTTTTTTGGCCGCTAAGGTGCGCCTCCCACTGGATCAAATGGTGTTTGTTCAGATGTGTTGTTTGGCCTCCAGTACCATAGTTTCTACCAAGCTTACCCCGACTAAGACCTAGTCCACAAATGGAGCATATAGCAATGGTCACCTCCTTCCTGCTAACTGAAAAGAAGTCCCAAACTGGGGAGGTCAACTTTCTGGTGCTGCTGGTGTTGCAATGCCAGATAAACTGGTAGGTGGGCATGAAGTTTGACTCTCTGCAGTACCTACTTCTACTGAGGTGGTTGTGGTGGATGTAGGTGGCTGCCGGCAAAATATGGAAGCTGGAGGTGGTGTTGGTGGTATGATCTGTGTTGGTGGTATCCGTGCCACATAGCTCATAGCAATTTGGGATGGGGTAATAATGTCGGCCTCCACTGGGGCAGGACTAATGTCCATGATGACTGGCTCATCATCATCCTCCTCCTCTTCTACATCTACCTCCATAATAACTCTAAGGCTTTCTGGAACCTTCCTTTTCCCTAGCCCTGTCTCCTGGGTGTGGCGTGTCTCCAACTCAGATGGAGGCAGGATCCAAGTGGTGTCCAGATCATCAGAAAGGGGGCTTGGAGAAGAAGTTGATGGACTAACCCTCCTTTTCCTTGCTGGGGATCTGGAAGACAATGGATCTTCTGAAAGAGTAGCTTGCTCTTCTTCTTCCTCTGCAGGAAGCTCGATCTCTTGAACTGCCCCTACTTCGGGAGGAACAACTACTATTGGGGGCGGTTGTGGCTGTTGTTGCTCACTTATCTCAGTTCCCTGCATTGATTGGGTACTGCTTTGCGATTACGATAAGTCAATTTCAACATCACTGCTCGTTGGCGTTGTTGTGATTAGACTGGCCTACCTCTGCGACAGACATGGGCTTGGGACTAGGTTGTTGGGGTGGGTACACTGATGCGGGGGTGCTGCTCCCAGCTTGCTCCCCAGACACTGCTGCTGCAGGTGCAATTTTTGGTTTCCCAAAAAAGATCTTGGGTGACATACCAGTCTTGGTAAGTGGCAGTGCCTTCTTCTCACTGGCAACTTTCTTGATACTGGAGGGCCTGGCACTTTTCTTTGGGGCCATCTTGAGGTGCCAGCAGCACGTAGTGGCACAAGTTGAAGAGATGTTTGTGGTCACACGTCATTTTCCGTCGTGCGCAGCAGGACTTCTGTCTGGCAGTACAATGGGTGATGACGTCTCCTACTCTTTTGTGCACCTAAAAGCAAAGAAGCAAGAAGAATATCAGTGAAACATGGTATTCATTGTTGTGGTTCAATTACTACTAGTACAAACAAACAAATATAACATATAACTTAGTGTGTGGTCACACTTGTTAGTGTTATTAATAATTTTAAATGTATTACCTCAGTTATTAAAAAAACATAACAATACAGTGTAGACATTTGATTTGTGAGACTTTGACAAAAGCAAGGGCTTTCATGGTTTAGTACTAGTGTACAGTATACTGAGGAAGGATAGGAAAGAAGAAGAACAACAACAAAAATACAAATGTAACGGACCATGTTTGGCATTGTGCATCATGTGGGATTCAGCATTCAGGGAGCTGTAGCTGACAATGGTTAGAAGCAATAAGCCAAGAGGAACAAAGGAAAGAGAAAGACATGCAGGCCTAATGCAGAAGCACACTGGCTGCCTTGACAAAATGGTCACCAGCCACATAGCCAGGCCACAACAACAAGAAAGGGAAGACGGACAATGCAGGCCTATGGCAAAAACACAATGGCTGCATTCACAAAATGGCCGCCAGCCACATGGTCAGTCACTCACAACAACAACAAGCAGAAGGCCTAGAAAACAATTAACTCAAGTAGGCCTATATGGACACAGACTTTACAAAATGGCCTCTGGCCACACAGGGAGGCTCAGCCAAGGCAAATGCTGGCCCACTATTACAAACACACTCACACACTGGACAGACAAAGGAGGCATGCTAAATAACACAGCTTTAATACAACAATGCCAAAAACAAAAATCCATAGGGCTAAAAAAGGTTTGCAAGTTACACAGCAACCACACGCATCCAACAAAGGCATTTATTTAACACACATGAAAAAAAGTGAAAAACCCCCAAAAAACACATTTTACATTTCAATTCAATGCCATCCATGCCCTAAATGATGTTTAAATTCAACAGACGCCACAGAAACAGTAGTTTCATACACCCATGAGTAGCTCTGGGCCAAATGGTTGGAAAACCCATTGGCAGACTAGGCCACATAGTGAATCAATTCAAATCAATAATATTGCAAATGTATAAGAAAATGCAGTGAACTGTGCTACATTTTTTGCTGGATAAAAGAAGAAAAAATTGCATGCAAAACAACAACCAGCAAGAAGGCATGGCCACCACAAAGAAGGCTTGCAGGCCAAATGCAGAAGCACACTGGCTGCCCCTTCACAAAATGGCCGCCAGCCACATTGCCAGGCCACAACAACAAGAAAGGGTAGACAGACAATGCAGGCCTATGGCAAAAGCACACTGGCTGCCTTCACGAAATGGCCGCCAGCCACATGGCCAGGCAAGCCACAACAACAAAAAAGTGAAGACAGACAATGCAGGCCTATGGCAAAAGCACACTGACTGCATTCACAAAATAGCCGACAGCCACATGGCCAGGCTACCACAACAAGAAGCAATAAGCCAAGAGGAACAAAGGAAAGAAGACATGCAGGTCTATGGCAAAAGCAAGCACGCTAACTATGACCACCACAAAATGGCCACCAGCCACATGGTCACTCACAAGCAACAACAACAAGCCGTAAGCCTGGAAAACAATGAACTCAAGCAGGCCTATATGGACACAGACTTTACAAAATGGCCCCTGGCCACACTGGGAGGCTCAGCCAAGGCAAATGCTGGCCCACTATTACAAACACACTCACACACTGGCCAGACAAAGGAGGCATGCTAAACAACACAGCTTTAATGCAACAATGCCAAAAACGAAAATCCACAGGGCTAAAAAAGGTTTGCAAGTTACAACCACACTTATCCAATGAAGACATTTATTTAACACACATAAAAAAGTGAAATACCCAAAAAAACACATTTTGCATTTCAATCTAATGCCATCCATGCCTTAAATGATGTTTAAATTCAACAGATACCACAGAAACTGTTGTTTCACGCACCCATGAGTTGCTCTGGGCCTACTGGCTGAAAGGCCTATTGGCAGACTACTGGGCTAGTGAATTAAATAAATATGGCAAATTGATTTCAAACGTTGGAGAAAATGTAGTGAACTTTGCAACATGTTTCCTTTATAAAAGAAGAAAATTTACTTACAAAGAAACAACTAGGCCCCTACTGAAACTACAGGCCACCCACCACAATAAATTAAAAAAAACGATGAAAAGTACAAAAAAAGTAGGTGCAATGCCTCAATCAAACAAACAAAACCAATTTTCCAACTTATTTGTGAAATCTCAAATTCAAAAGTCCTCAAATCCAATGATATATGACGCAGCAGATACAAAGAGAGGGATCCTTCCAGCTCCAAATCCAAATGAAAAGTAAACAATAGATGGACAAAGCACTGGGAGGAGCCTGCTGGACAGGAACAGGAAGTTGGCGACACTGGGGCACTCCCTTACTCTTCAAAAAAAAAGAAAAAAAAAAAGAAAATCGACGCCTTGCACAAAAAAGTACAGCCAAATGTCAACCTGATGAGTTTTTAATCATAATCATCATATCGGGAAGGTTTTGATGCTGCTCGAGAGAGATTCTTCTCCAGATTGCAAATTCTGAGTGTTTGTGATCGCGATCTTCATAAAACTTCCACTGGAAGTCCGATGGCACGCCCGAATGACGTGTTCGCGATCTCACACTCTCGCGGACCCTGCAGCCGGCTGTCAAATCTCGTGGCGCTCGCGAATGGATGGGAAATATGTTCGGCGATCACAGGCATCCCGGTAAGTCGCTCCCGCGCATGCGAAACACATTTTGAGCTCGCGAATTCAAATAAAACTCCGCTCCAGTGAGGAGCGCAGAGTTTTTGGTATTGTCCAAATACTAGCACTAATATAATGCTGTTCTAGCCGTGTTTTGAAGGATAAGTCAGCCCATCACCTAGTGCTACAGTCTATCAGCCTCCTTTGCCTTCAGGAAAGGCTTGTGGAAGAGTCAGTTGACTGCTGAATGCAATATGGTTTGATTCGCTACTGGAAAACCAGAAAAACAATCTTTCCAGCCCTCTCTTCTACTCAAGGAAGAGAAAGAAGAGGAGGAAAGGTACCTAATATTCAATTAAACAATAGTGAAAATTGGGAATTGGCAGGCAAAAGCATTGATTTCAATTATACCACCCTTCTCTGACTTACTTTCAATTCCCTAAGATGACGCATATTACATTTTCAAAGTAGGGATGAATGGTCATCCGATGCTAAACTCCATGCATTGCTTGCTTCTTAATGCAAAATCACTTTGATTAAAAGTGAAACGCTATGTGTTTGCCACAAGTTAGTTTGCTCACCATCTGAAACTTTGTCAGGTGTGTCCTGATCACTCATGGGAGACATATGCCCCTGAGCCATTAGTATAGTGCCAAGGATCACTCACACCCCTGGCCCTTGATGCAATTGCAATGCTGCACTAAGGACAGATACACCCTATTAAAATAATAATTACTCATCAAAACTTTCAAAATTTTAGAACTATTTCCAGTAACTCCCTCATTTCAAGTGTCTTAAAACACAACTGAGACATCTCAATGGTGCGAACATAAACGGTGTTACAGCTATAAGCAACCTGCTCTAGAATTGGATCACGAAAACTGTAATGATACCAGGATACCTTTGCACCAGTGCCAAGGTATTATGCAGTGGCATTTAGACAAATGGACAGTGCAAAAACTAAATGTGCGGTAACTTGGTGCAGAAAAAACATTTTGTGACAATAAAATCAAATGGCATTTCGAACCCAACATCAGTGAATAAATGCTCAGCTCTACCTACAGTCTCCTGGAAGCACAACTACTCATCTTTGGTTTCCGGTCCACTAAGTCTTTCTGTGCTCACCAACCATAATGAGGGTTGTAAGGAGACTCTTGACATATTCTCCAAGGAGCCCTAATGACCCAGGTGACAATTAGCTCATCCAGGTGTGAGACCCTCAGCCAGTGCTGGCTTTTAAATCACATCTTTGAAACATAAAAATCAAGGGTGTGAGGGTCCTGGAGACCGATTCCAATTGCATGTAAAGGAACTCATGAGTTTGTCTCTTGTTAAGGGGTGTTCACGGATACATTCTGTACCTAGCGGCCTGCAAACAATGCAACTCTTTTGAATTAACTGTCACAGCAATTATTGTGTTTACTCAAGCCTTTTTAAAGAGAATGGCAAAGAAACTCTTGTATTATTCTGTTGTGTTGTACTATTTCTTCTGTGGTTTACTCAGTTTACCATATTTGCATCAGAGAAGTTTTCAGGAGCACCAGGGAAGTAAGATCTTACTGAGACCTGATTTTACCAAATGTCTTTTTACCTTTTGAGTCTAGGGAAGTTCCCTTACTATTGTGCACTTCAGTACTTTACTCTGAGTAGCGAAGTTAAGCAGTCCAAAATCTGGCAGAGCTTTGACTACAGCAAGGATCACATCTGCCCTGCTGACAGGGACAACAGCAACCACAAAAGGAGGGGCCACAGCAACAACCACGACTATAACCACAGCAGGTCTAATGCAGTAAAAGCAGTTTTCTTTCTTGCAGCAGTTTCAGCTGCTGGAATAGCAGCGGCCACATCAAGAACGACAATAGCTGCCAGCACAAAAGGGAGAACAGCAGCAACCACTGTTGTAACTACAGCAGAAACCTCAGCAGTGACAACAGCTGCCACAGTTTTGACGTGAACAGCATCAACAAAAGCAGGGACTACTGTAGCAACCACTGTTGTAACCCCTGCAGAGACCAAAGCAGTGATCAGTGCTGCCACCAAGACAAGGAAACCAGCAGAAACCATGGCTGCAACTGCAGAAGGGACCACAGAAACAACAACAGCCCTACCAACAGCAGGAGCAACAACATGGAGAGGCGATGCCACTATAGAGGAATAAACAGTTGCCACAGCAGCAACAGCTGCTTCAACCACAGCAGGGACCACAACCGCGAACACAGATGTAGTGACAATAGGAGCACGCCATAAACTAGAGTTGCCAATACAGAAACAACTATAGCAGCAGCAATAGTTTCCAAAATATGTCTTACAAAAGCAGGAACAACACCAGCCACCACAGCCAGCATCGCCATAGCAACAACAGCTGCAATTATAGTAATAGGTTCAGCAAGGGTGACAACAATGGCAAAGGCTTCCACTGCAGTTTTAACTGCAGCAGAATCACAGTAGCCACCATGACAGGAATAACAACAATGACCGCAGCTTTAAACACACCAAAGACAACAGCTGTCACCATGGCAACACCAACTGAAACCACTGTTGGCATGATAGGATAGGGACAATCAAACTGGCCGACACAGGACAAAAAAAATAATACGTTAACACGTGGAAAGCTTATCTCAGCCACCACTAATTACTTAGACAGGATTCCAATGCAGTACTTTTGTTTGCACATTGTGCCACTAGAGAGAGAGACCAAACATTTGTAAATGAACATTATTCCAGCTTGAATAGAAACCATGTGGCCTGCACAGATAAGAGGCATTATCTCATAATTGTTAGAATTAAATTAAAAGTCTGATCTGTGCTACCATATGTAATGATTGTTAAGTTAGCCTTTGCGGTGCCCTTTTATACTTAGCCGCTAATTCTAGGCCATGTTTGCAACTAATTGTTCCCTGGCTCTGCAAGTAGCAGCTGTGTAGAATTCCCTGTGTCTCTGTAAGTTGGGCCTCGCTGTATAAATTAATACACTGTTTGTACTTCTGCATACCTTTCTCATGAGATGGAGCCTGCCCCCACTGGCTCAGCTGCAGGCATGGACAGAATGACCTTGCCAGAGAGATAGTGTGTGCCCGGTCTCAGACTCTCAGCTCATCTTTGTGTGCCCCCTCTGTTTCTGCTGCCTTCTGTGGAAAGTTACTGGGTGGGTGTGTCTTGTGCTCAGGCTGAAATGTATAATTGTCACCTTTATGCTTGTGAAAGTCAGTCCCTCGGCAGACATCTTAGGGTGCAGGTCTGTTTGGACTCCTCTGCAGTGTATTGCTAATAAACAACTGTTTGTATTCTCTACTGTCTGACCGACTCTTCATTTTGTGGAAGGCGATTAGGAGGTTGTAAATAACCTGGGTGACCCTTTTCGGGCCACTTCCTTCAGTTGGCGCCTGAACAGGGACTCCGCAAGGTGACCCAACTCGCCCATAATCGGGTTGTAGGGTCGGGGTGGTGTCCGGTCGGTCAGGCGGATCGGGGATCCCCACACGATAAGAGCCCGGTTCTCTTGGCTGCCCCGCCCGTCTGATCGGGCGACTCCTCGTCTAGTGGTCACCGGCTGGGGTCCTGAGAAGGCGAAACCTTGGATTTGACCGTTTGGTCCGAAGAGTCGGCAGTGGAGAATAATCTTGCCCGACCTGAGTGCATCAGGTGAGTGATTTGAATTCTTGGAAAAATGTGGCGCCATGGTTGAACGGCATGAGCCTACGGGCTGTGTCTGGTACAGTCACCGGACTGTCTTGTCTTGATCTTGGGGGGTTTGCGGACCCTTAAAAGACACAGAGTGTTTGTCTACCAGGCCAACTGGAAATTCGGCCCACTCTTGAAAAGGTCTGGGACTGTTTGCGAGCAATCTGTCAGGCCAACTGGAAATTCGGCCTATTCTTGAAAAGGTCTGGGGCTAGAGCCTGTCTTCTTGTCTTGGTACAGTCTTTGGACTGTCTTGTCTTGGTACAGTCTCTGGACTGTCTTGTCTTGGTGCAGTCTGAGGACTGACTTGTTTTGGTTCAGGCTAGAGCCTGACTTGTTTTGGTTCAGTCTGAGGACTGACTTGCCATGGCGCAGTCTGAGGACTGCTCTTGAGAGCTCTTTTTGTCTGTGAGTGTTTTTTGTGAATATGGTGCGCCATCAGTTTGTTTTTGGTATGGTCTGAGGACTGTCTTTTGGAAAAAAGTGCTTGTAGTTCCTTTGCCAGGCAAAATAATGTATTTGGGCCCTTTCTTGAAAATACCTGGAATGAGCTTAATTTGTCCTCAGCCGGTGCCTCCTTTTGAATAAAATAAATTTAAAAAAACCATGGTGATAATGTATATAAATATATATATGTTTGTTTTCTTTTTTTTTTACATAGGATGAGTGGTGTGAGAAAGGACGAAGGAATGTGTAATGGGAGAGAATGTGAAGTGAGACAGTTAGAGGGCATGATGTAATAAATAAAAAAAAAAGAGAGAAAAGAAGGGGTGCGCTGATGGCGCCCAGATCTCACATTTAGCTTTGGACATTGCAAAATCAATCAATCAATCACAGAATTTGTAAAGCTACTTACCCGCGAGGGTCTCAAGGCGCTGGGGAAAAAAAGGGGGGGGTGCTGCTACTGGTCAAACAACCAGGTCTTGAGTAGCCTCCTGAAGGTCAGCAGGTCTTGGGTCTGTCGTAGGCTTAGTGGAAGGGTGTTCCAGGTCTTGGCGGCGAGGTGGGAGAAGGATCTGCCGCCGGTGGTAGTTCTTCGAATGCGCAGGACGGTGGCGAGGGAGAGGTCGGCGGAGCGGAGTTGGCGGTTGGGGAGGTAGAAGAGGAGTCGACTGTTGAGGTAGGCTGGGCCAGTCTTGTGGAGTGCCTTGTGTGCGTGGATGAGGAGTTTGAAGGAGATTCTCCTGTCATCGGGGAGCCAGTGCAGGTTCCTCAGGTGGGGGGTGATGTGGCTGTGGCGTGGTACATCGAGGATCAGGCGTGCGGAGGCGTTTTGTATTCGTTGCAGTCGCTTGATGAGCTTGGCCGGGGCTCCTGCGTAGAGGGCGTTCCCATAGTCATGTCTGCTACTGACGAGGGCCTGGGTGACTGTTCTTCTTGTGTCTGTCGGGATCCACCTGTAGATCTTGCGAAGCATGCGGAGGGTGTTGAAGCAGGAGGATGAGACTGCGTTGACTTGCCTGGCCATGGAGAGCGTTGAGTCGAGGATGACTCCCAGGTTGCGTGCGTGGTCGGTGGGTGTCGGGGCTGCTCCCAGCGTCGTTGGCCACCAGGAGTCGTCCCAGGCTGAGGGGTTGGAGCCGAGGATGAGGACCTCTGTCTTCTCCGTGTTCAGTTTTAGTCGGCTGATCTTCATCCAATCGGCGACGGCCTTCATTCCTTCATGGAGGTTGGATTTGGCGGCGAGGGGGTCCTTGGTGAGGGAGAGGATCAGTTGAGTGTTGTCGGCGTAGGAGATTATGTTGAGGTTGTGCTGTCTGGCGATGCGTGCGAGCGGGGCCATGTAGATGTTGAACAGTGTTGGGCTGAGGGACGATCCCTGGGGTACGCCGCAGATGATCTCGGAGGCTTCGGATCGGAATGGTGGGAGGCGGACTCTCTGGGTTCTGCCGGTGAGGAAGGAGGTGGCCCATTCCAGGGCCTTGTCTCGGATCCCTGCGTCGTGGAGGCGTGCGCGTAGAGTGCAGTGGCAGACAGTGTCGAAGGCGGCGGAGAGGTCCAGCAGGATGAGGGCTGCGGTCTCACCGTTGTCCAGCAGGATCCTGATGTCGTCGGTGGCGGCGATGAGGGCAGTCTCAGTGCTGTGGTTGCTGCGGAACCCCGATTGGGATGGGTCCAGGATGCTATTTTCTTCGAGGTATCGGGTTAGCTGTTTGTTGACGATCTTCTCGATGACCTTGGCTGGGAACGGAAGCAGGGAGATTGGCCGGAAGTTCTTGAGGTCTCTCGGGTCCACCTTGGGTTTTTTGAGTAGGGCGTTGATCTCTGCGTGTTTCCAGCTCTCTGGGAAGGTCGCGGTCTCGAAGGAGAGATTGATGATGTTGCACAGGTGGGGTGCGATGGAGCTGCTGGCTTTGTTGAAGATGTGGTGCGGGAAAGGGTCTGACGGGGAGCCGGAGTGTATTGTGCTCATGGTCTTGATGGTGTCCTCAATGTTCACGCTGGCCCAGGCTGGCAGGGGGTCGTGATCGATGGTGTGCGGCGGGTCTGGTGCATCGATCTTAGTTGGGGCTGTCTGGGTGTTGAAGCTGTCGTGGATGTCGGCGATCTTGCGGTGGAAGAAGGTGGCGAGGGAATCGCACAGGGGTTGCGACAGGCGGGATGTCGTTGGTGTTGGAGCTGGGGTTGGAGAGTTCCTTCACGATGTTGAAAAGCTCCTTGCTGTTGTGTGCGTTGTTGTCGAGGCGGTCTTTGAAGGAGATTCTCTTGGCGGACTTGATGAGGTGGTGGTGGTTACGGATGGCGTCTTTGTGGGCTGCGTGGCTGTCCGGTGTCTTATCACTGTGCCATTTCTTCTCTAGTTTCTGGCAGGTGCGCTTTGAAGCTAGGAGTTCCGAGGTGAACCAGCTGGCTCTTTTGGTGGTGTCACTGTAGGTGAGTTTTTTCAGCGGGGCGAGGGTGTTGGCACAGTTGTCCATCCATCGTCTGAGGTTGCAGGCGGCGGCGTCGGTGTTGGATGGGTCGGAGGGAGGGCTGAGAGCGAGGGTTGCCCGTAGTTGGTCTTCGGTGACTTTGCTCCAGCAGCGGCGTGGGATCTGTTGGGTGCGGTGGTGTGTGGTGGGTTTCTGGAAGGTGAAATGGATGCAGGGTGGTCGGTCCAGAGGAGTTCCGTGGTGTGGCTGAAGGAGACGTGGGAGCTTGAGGAGAAGATGGGGTCAAGCGTGTGGCCGGCGGAATGGGTCGGTGTTGTGACGAGCTGGCTCAGACCGAGGTTGTCGAGGTTGTCGATCAGGGTGGTGGAGTTGCTGTCATTGTTGTTCTCCAGGTGAAAGTTCAGGTCTCCGAGGAGGATGTAGTCGATAGAGGTCAGGGCGTGCGTGCTGATGAAGTCAGCGATGGAGTCGCTGAACTGGGGTCGGGGCCCAGGGGGTCTGTAGACAAGGGTGCCTCTAAGGGTGGTGTTGGGGTCCGTGTGGACCTGGAAGTGCATGTGTTCAGCGGTGCTGAGAGTGTCGTCGGTGCTGGTCGAGACCCTGATGGTGTTCTTGTGGACGATGGCGATTCCTCCTCCTACTGCGTTGACGCGGTCTCTGCGGGTGATCTTATAGCCGTCTGGGATGGCTATGGCGATGTCGGGTGCGGAGGAGTCGTTCATCCAGGTCTCTGTCAGGAAGGCGACGTCTGGTGATGATGTGTCGAGCAGGTCCCAGAGCTCGACGGCGTGTTTGCGTGCGGAGCGGGTGTTCAGTAGGATGCATTGGAGGTGGTTGAGGTCCTTCTTGGCGGGCGTTTCAGTGGCTCTGAGGCTGGTGTAGCTGCAGTTCCGGCAGGTGAAGGGACCATGGTTGCGTTTCGGGGCGGCCTTGAAGCAGTTGTGCGTCCGTCCGGGGTTGAGAGCGTGGAGTGTGGTGGCATCGTATCGGCGTCGGTCCTCGAGGCTGGAGCGGGGGGCGCACGGCCCAGGGGTTCTGGCGCTGGGCGTGGTCCAGGCGCGGACGGGCTTGCCTTAGGCGCGCCTTCGGCCGCCATATATGGGGAGGTGGGAGGGAGGAGCAGCTGGGAGGCGGGAGGCAGGGGCAGAGAATGGGCAGTCAGGGGGGCGGGGCCGCAGGGGACGCAGCGGCGGGAGTGGAGAGAGGCAGCGAGGGGTACAGAAGGAGAATGGACACAGTGAAAATGGGGGCAGCGAGGGGTACAGAAGGGAAAAAAGGACACAGTTCAATGGGGGCAGCGAGGGGTACAGAAGGAAAATGGACACAGTGAAAATGGGGGCAGCGAGGGGAAACAGAATGAAAATGGACACAGTGAAAATGGGGGCAGCGAGGGGTACAGAAGGGAAAAAGGACACAGTTCAATGGGGGCAGCGAGGAGTACAGAAGGAAAATGGACACAGTGAAAATGGGGGCAGCGAGGGGAAACAGAATGAAAATGGACACAGTTCAATGGGGGCAGCGAGGGGTACAGAAGGAAAATGGACACAGTGAAAATGGGGCAGCGAGGGGTACAGAAGGGAAAAAAGGACACAGTTCAATGGGGCAGCGAGGGGTACAGAAGGAAAATGGACACAGTGAAAATGGGGGCAGCGAGGGGAAACAGAATGAAAATGGACACAGTGAAAATGGGGGCAGCGAGGGTACAGAAGGGAAAAAAGGACACAGTTCAATGGGGGCAGCGAGGGGTACAGAAGGAAAATGGACACAGCGAAAATGGGGGCAGCGAGGGGAAACAGAATGAAAATGGACACAGTTCAATGGGGGCAGCGAGGGGTACAGAAGGGAAAAAAGGACACAGTTCAATGGGGGCAGCGAGGGGAAACAGAAGGAAACCGGGCACCGAGGCCACAGGCAGAGGGGCGAGCTTACCAGCAGCAGCAGTGGGCAGGACACCACAGGCGGAGCTGTGTGGCGGGGGAGCGACCTACCTGGCAAGGTCAAGGGTCGCTCTCCTCACCGCGCAGCGGCTGCCATATATGGGGAGGTGGGAGGGAGGAGCAGCTGGGAGGCGGGAGGCAGGGGCAGCGAATGGGCAGTCAGGGGGTTTCTGGAAGGTGAAATGGATGCAGGGTGGTCGGTCCAGAGGAGTTCCGTGGTGTGGCTGAAGGAGACGTGGGAGCTTGAGGAGAAGATGGGGTCAAGCGTGTGGCCGGCGGAATGGGTCGGTGTTGTGACGAGCTGGCTCAGACCGAGGTTGTCGAGGTTGTCGATCAGGGTGGTGGAGTTGCTGTCATTGTTGTTCTCCAGGTGAAAGTTCAGGTCTCCGAGGAGGATGTAGTCGGTAGAGGTCAGGGCGTGCATGCTGATGAAGTCGGCGATGGAGTCGCTGAACTGGGGTCGGGGCCCAGGGGGTCTGTAGACAAGGGTGCCTCTAAGGGTGGTGTTGGGGTCCGTGTGGACCTGGAAGTGCATGTGTTCAGCGGTGCTGAGAGTGTGGTCGGTGCTGGTCGAGACCCTGATGGTGTTCTTGTGGACGATGGCGATTCCTCCTCCTACTGCGTTGACGCGGTCTCTGCGGGTGATCTTATAGCCGTCTGGGATGGCTATGGCGATGTCGGGGGCGGAGGAGTCGTTCATCCAGGTCTCTGTCAGGAAGGCGACGTCTGGTGATGATGTGTCGAGCAGGTCCCAGAGCTCGACGGCGTGTTTGCGTGCGGAGCGGGTGTTCAGTAGGATGCATTGGAGGTGGTTGAGGTCCTTCTTGGCGGGCGTTTCAGTGGCTCTGAGGCTGGTGTAGCTGCAGTTCCGGCAGGTGAAGGGACCATGGTTGCGTTCGGGGCGGCCTTAGAAGCAGTTGTGCGTCCGTCCGGGGTTGAGAGCGTGGAGTGTGGTGGCATCGTATTGGCGTCGGTCCTCGAGGCTGGAGCGGGGGGCGCACGGCCCAGGGGTTCTGGCGCTGGGCGTGGTCCAGGCGCGGACGGGCTTGCCTTAGGCGCGCCTTCGGCCGCCATATATGGGGAGGTGGGAGGGAGGAGCAGCTGGGAGGCGGGAGGCAGGGGCAGCGAATGGGCAGTCAGGGGGGCGGGCCGCAGGGGACGCAGCGGCGGGAGTGGAGAGAGGCAGCGAGGGGTACAGAAGGAGAATGGACACAGTGAAAATGGGGGCAGCGAGGGGTACAGAAGGGAAAAAAGGACACAGTTCAATGGGGGCAGCGAGGGGTACAGAAGGAAAATGGACACAGTGAAAATGGGGGCAGCGAGGGGAAACAGAATGAAAATGGACACAGTGAAAATGGGGGCAGCGAGGGGTACAGAAGGGAAAAAAGGACACAGTTCAATGGGGGCAGCGAGGAGTACAGAAGGAAAATGGACACAGTGAAAATGGGGGCAGCGAGGGGAAACAGAATGAAAATGGACACAGTTCAATGGGGGCAGCGAGGGGTACAGAAGGAAAATGGACACAGTGAAAATGGGGCAGCGAGGGGTACAGAAGGGAAAAAGGACACAGTTCAATGGGGCAGCGAGGGGTACAGAAGGAAAATGGACACAGTGAAAATGGGGGCAGCGAGGGGAAACAGAATGAAAATGGACACAGTGAAAATGGGGGCAGCGAGGGTACAGAAGGGAAAAAAGGACACAGTTCAATGGGGGCAGCGAGGGGTACAGAAGGAAAATGGACACAGCGAAAATGGGGGCAGCGAGGGGAAACAGAATGAAAATGGACACAGTTCAATGGGGGCAGCGAGGGGTACAGAAGGGAAAAAAGGACACAGTTCAATGGGGGCAGTGAGGGGAAACAGAAGGAAACCGGGCACCGAGGCCACAGGCAGAGGGGCGAGCTTACCAGCAGCAGCAGTGGGCAGGACACCACAGGCGGAGCTGTGTGGCGGGGGAGCGACCTACCTGGCAAGGTCAAGGGTCGCTCTCCTCACCGCGCAGCGGCCGCCATATATGGGGAGGTGGGAGGGAGGAGCAGCTGGGAGGCGGGAGGCAGGGGCAGCGAATGGGCAGTCAGGGGGGCGGGGCCGCAGGGGACGCAGCGGCGGGAGTGGAGAGAGGCAGCGAGGTGTACAGAAGGAGAATGGACACAGTGAAAATGGGGGCAGCGAGGGGTACAGAAGGGAAAAAAGGACACAGTTCAATGGGGGCAGCGAGGGTACAGAAGGAAAATGGACACAGTGAAAATGGGGGCAGCGAGGGGAAACAGAATGAAAATGGACACAGTGAAAATGGGGCAGCGAGGGGTACAGAAGGGAAAAAAGGACACAGTTCAATGGGGGCAGCGAGGGGTACAGAAGGAAAATGGACACAGTGAAAATGGGGGCAGCGAGGGAAACAGAATGAAAATGGACACAGTGAAAATGGGGGCAGCGAGGGGAAACAGAATGAAAATGGACACAGTGAAAATGGGGGCAGCGAGGGTACAGAAGGGAAAAAAGGACACAGTTCAATGGGGGCAGCGAGGGGTACAGAAGGAAAATGGACACAGTGAAAATGGGGGCAGCGAGGGGAAACAGAATGAAAATGGACACAGTTCAATGGGGGCAGCGAGGGGTACAGAAGGAAAATGGGACACAGTGAAAATGGGGGCAGCGAGGGTACAGAAGGGAAAAAAGGACACAGTTCAATGGGGGCAGCGAGGGGTACAGAAGGAAAATGGACACAGTGAAAATGGGGGCAGCGAGGGGAAACAGAATGAAAATGGACACAGTGAAAATGGGGGCAGCGAGGGTACAGAAGGGAAAAAAGGACACAGTTCAATGGGGGCAGCGAGGGGTACAGAAGGAAAATGGACACAGTGAAAATGGGGGCAGCGAGGGGAAACAGAATGAAAATGGACACAGTTCAATGGGGGCAGCGAGGGGTACAGAAGGAAAATGGACACAGTGAAAATGGGGGCAGCGAGGGGTACAGAAGGGAAAAAAGGACACAGTTCAATGGGGGCAGCGAGGGGAAACAGAAGGAAACCGGGCACCGAGGCCACAGGCAGAGGGGCGAGCTTACCAGCAGCAGCAGCGGGCAGGACACCACAGGCGGAGCTGTGTGGCGGGGGAGCGACCTACCTGGCAAGGTCAAAATGACAAAAGCTGTTTTGACCTACAGACATGATGTTGTATTTTTAAACTTTGGTACATGAAAGTAAAAAATTAATGAATGGGCCTTGCGCAGATGCTGATGTGCTTAGTTTGGAATTGACCTCGCAATATAACGTGTATTTAATTTGGAAAAGGTGTTTTAAGCATTTCAGGCAACACGTTTTTATGCTGAATAAAAGGGATTTTCAAAGTTGAAATACACAGCTTGTGTTCAGCTTGGTTTGGCAGACTTACTGCAGCCTTTTTGGCCTTGAGATAGGAGTGGAATTTCTCTCGCTGGTACTGTTAGTTTTTTTGTTTTTTTTTCCTTCATGAATAGGACGCATGCAGACATACATGGCCTTATCTGTAGAAGGAAAAAAAGGAGGCAGTCTATGTTAGATTTCTTTTGAGCATGGCTGAAGGAGGTTAATAGAGGTGAAAATGGATGGAAAGGAGAGTGGGGCTTGCTTGGATGTTTCAGCCTGATGATGCTCAATTAATTAATTCATGATCGATTTGAGTGTGTTGCATTTAGATTTGACCTCATTATAGAATGTGCATTTAATTTGAAATTCAAGGGAGTGTGTATTGGTGCTGAATAAAAAGGCATTTTGAAAGCGTAGTGGGAAGTCTAAAAAAAATAGCTTGTGAATCCAGTTTGTTCTGGCCTTGAGATAAGAAAGGAATTCCCAAGGAGGGGGCTCATGGGCAGGGAGATGTGAGAAGCAGGACGGATTTAGGAGAAAAAAAATATGATGGTACAGAGAGGGTTTGCTCAGGAAAGTTGTTTGCAGGGAAGTTTTAGAGAAAGTTCTAGCAACAATAGGTTCATTTGAGAAAAGGTTACCAATTAGTTGCTTGTGACTTAGGCCTGAAAGGAAAAGATTAGTTTTTGGCGAACAACATAAAAAAGAGGGCACAGATTACTGTGCACCAGATAATGTTAAACATCAGATTCCTGATGAGTATGTACAGTTTAAAAGGGCCCAGCAGGACACAGCCATAGCATTGTTTTCAGAAATGACAGTTTGCAAATATACCTCTGATTTTATTGCTTTCAATATTCTGCTGATCTTCTATTTTTGCTGTTTCTACCCCTGCTATGACGTTCAGGCTGTGTTGGCTATGGCACATGTGTCTTCCCCTATTATAACGGTTGGTACACTGGCCCGCATATTACCCAGTGTCCTTTTCTGCTAACGCTCATGCTTGTGCCACAACAAACTGCGATGATAATGTCTGTTACTTCTGTTGCTACTGCCAGAGACTGGATGAAATTGGAGGAACGTGTGGGTTTGTACATGTGATCTGAGGTGGGAAAGGAAGGAAAGAGGGTAATAGCAAATTCTTAAGGAAGGTGTGTGGAATGTGAAAAAATAATGAGCCTTTTTGGACAACACATGGTTTCTAGGAGTAGGGTTTCCAAACTGCTGTGCTACAGATTTTGTGTGAGCCCTTGGGTAATGTAAGTTAATGGCTTGCCGCCAGGGGAAAGATGAGAGAGTGAAGGTGTTTCCAGATTTTAGTGGGCAGGATATGTGTTTTCAAATAAAAAAAATTAAAAAAAGGGGGGTTTGATTGTTTGCAGATTCGGTTTTCCATTTTAGTTAATGTCTAATGATGGTGAGCATGTGATGGGTTTGGCATCCTACTATTACTGCTCTCAGGCAGGTGAATGTCTGATGACGGGCCTTAAAGTAAGTAGTGAATAGTGTTTGTCCCCCCCCCGAGTTTTGCGGATGTGCCATCCACTTTGTGGACAACAGGCGATGTAGAGCTGGGATTCCTACAGATTTCATGAGCCTTGTTGTGTATGATACAGGATTTGGTTGAGAAAGGTGTTGGTGAGGAGACGACTGGTACAGGGTAATAGTCCCATTATTTTGATTGTGTTTACAATTTTGTGGCTGATTGGTGTCAAGTTCATGAAAAGGTGGTTTTCCAACATCCTGCTGTTCTATCCATTGCTATGCTTCTGCTAATGGTTCTTTCTGCTGCTCAATATCTTTTCTATCACTGATGTAAAATACATTTTTTGGCAGTATTATTTATTTCAATGATAGGTTTTTGTTCGGATTCAGATAGACTGGTAGGAGTCATAGGTTCTGCTGCTCTTCTTAGGACTATGAAGAAGGACAGAGCATCCATAAACAGGTTTAAAAAGGAGGTAGTTACTTGTTCATCGTTTCAGACACACGGCAGAGTTGTAGGGACAGTGCAGTTAAATAGTGTGTGACATGGCATCCTTGGCGTGGTTTTCCTTGACTTTTTTCCTCTACCCCCTATATTTTCGATGCTGTACTGGATTTCGTTTTTGTTGCCTTAGATGCTTTGGGCACTTTGCCATTGCTGATCAGTGTCACAGTGCAAGTGCTTTCTGTGTAAATAGATATTGTGCTTGGTTCTCCCTGATTGGTATATCTGTTTTACTAAGTAGATCCCTGGTGAAGTGCACTGATTGTGCCAGGGCTAGTAAATAAATTGCTACCAGTAGTCTTGCAGCGCTGATTGTGCCACCCACATGAGTAGCCTGGAAAAGATGCCTCAGGCCTGCCACTGCAGTGCCTGCGTGCAGTTTGTACATAGGACACACCTATGGTAGGCCCACTGTACCACCCTAGGCAAGGTGCAGTGTATGTGAAAGGTAGGATATGTACTGGTGTGTGTAACATGCCCTGATAGTGACATACTTCCCATTTCGTTTTTCACTATTGAAAGGCTATCTTGCCCATAGAATGGGGAATGCATTGTAACATTTTACAAGTATATCCTCCCATGGGGATAAGGTAGAAAATTGGAGTCTGGTATCCCTGGACTCAGAATTTGATAACACACCTTTTAGTCAGGATGGGTTTTAAAGTCTGTGTTTGCAACTGGCACTTTTAGAAAGTGGCTATTTTCTTGTCCAAATTTTCCGTGTGTTTCTGCCTGATTGTGGATTGCCTGTTTGGTTTCAGTGTGACAGAGACTGAGGATGTGCATTTGGTGTGGTTTCTTCTTGTGGTGTTTTCACTGTGTTACTGTGAGTGTTGATACAAATATTTTACACATTGCCTTTGGCATAAGACTGTCTGCTCGTGCCAAGCTCCCAAAGAGGTGAGCAGGGGTTATCTAAAGGGTGTATTCCCCTTACGCTGACTGGAGGGAAAGGTCCCTATTTGAACAAAGGTACCTACCTCTGCCAATTAGAGACACTCATTTCTAACAAATTGTTCTTATCTTTAGTTTTGACTGACCAGGGAGTTTGTTTTTAAAAGGGGTAAGTATTTTCAACAGGAGGTTTCCTTCTCAGGTCACCTACTGTCGAAGGGGGGTAGGAGATTAGCTCCTTGGCGAATTAACACATTAAATGAGGTGCATGGGGTGCATGGGGTGCATGAGCCTTAACTCTGAATGCCTGACACTTGAAACTGCGTTTTTTCTCTTTGGCTTCTGTGCTTGGTACATATATTGTTGTATGCTGTTTTGTGTTGTAAGTACACAAGACAGCTTGTTGTGCGCTTTCTGTCTTTTGAGCCCGCCCGAGCTGTCTAGGAACGGTCATGACGGTGGCCATTTCCATAAGACAATCGGTTGGACTCGCTTTAGCCACTCACTTCACAGGATGCTGTGAACATGCCCTTGAATAAACAGAGACATAGCACCTCACCAGTGCACGTCTAATTGGCTATAAAATAACACTGTTCGCAAAAATTGTCATGATTAGAAAAATGTGTCACGTTGAAGTCAGCCATGTTACTGCCCCTCCCTTCTGTAAAATTGATGGAATTGGAATTGAAATGGAAATGAAAGGACGGGTAGACTAGACTGATGTTCCCTTATCTAATCCTTAAGGGGAACTATATGTCGGTGGCTTTCGTTTGAATGCCCAGGTGGCACCACCATTATTGCTCATGTTACCGCAACACTACGTAAAGTTGTAGAGACATCACAAGTCCTTTATTAGTTAGCCTGAGTAACTGGGTTGTAACAGATGATGTGGGGAGAAACAATGCGTTTGCAGAAAATGATTAAGATGAAATGAAAGAATGTTTGTAGCAGGCCCTGCTGGGTGGAGACTGGAAGTCACGATGTCTAAGTTGAAAGTAAGACACATTCGCAGGGACGAGGGATTGTGAATTAATAGGCAAGGGGAGAAAGAAGAATGTTGCCAAATACCTATGTATTTCCTATGGTCAGGATGAGACATTGCTCAGCCTGTGTACTTTATGGTGCACATGATGCACATTACTAGGAAGGGTACCTGTATGCCCCCCAATAATTTCACACCACACATTTTCTTTTTTGAGGTTCTTCAGATGAATAATATAGGAATGGACAGATGCAATGATCCAAAGTATGTTCGAATTGTTTTTTTCCGAGCTTAGTAAATGAATTAAAGGCTTACCCCACTACTTGGTGTTGGGAGAGAAAAAAATAAATTATATAAAGTGTTATCCTTGCCAGTTAACTAAAAGTTTGTATTATATCCACTAATAGGTCTGGGACGCCCTGCAGTCACATTAGAGAGGGGCCCGGACGTGATGCACAGCCTGGCTGGTTGTTATGGAACATCCATGGATGCAACTAAGGCGAAGATGCAGAGCAAAGAAGGTGCTGGATGAGGCAGTACCACCGAACAAGAAAAGAAAAGAGGGGCTATCCAGGAGAGCACCAGCCTGCTGATCCACCTTTGCTTGAGTCCCAGCCCATTGAGCCTAGCCTGTGGGCTCGCCTGTGTTTGAGTCTCTGCCCCTTGGTCCCCCTTGAGTTTGACCCCCTTTTTCCCTTGACCCCTCTGAGTCTGGAGTGACAAGGTACAATATACGCCCGACGGAGGAACAGTGTACCAAGGGAAAGTTGGATTTGTAGGGATGGATTTCATGGATGAAGAATAGGGTGCAGGTACCCTGTCTAAGGTGCCAGCGACAGAGCAGGGTAAGGAAGATTGGTGCACTGGCCTGGGCACTGGACAGGATTAGTTGAGGGTGTCCTCCCAGGAGGGAGGGTGCCCTATCCTGAGTGAAGAGGATTTCTCCAGAAAGAGCTAGACGACTAGCTCCACCGCCGGTGCTCAATAGCGCCTACGCCAGATGAACAATAGGAGCCTACCAGTGAGTTTTTACCATCTTCCTGTTCCCTGGTCACCAATTCCATTGTATTGCATTTCTCTCCCAATCACCATGTATCCGTTTGGTCACCCAATTGATGAGGAAAATAGCCTTTTGCACCTCCCTGTCTAGAGCGGGGTCGGTACATAGAAAGTACAAGTTGCATCCCTAGTTGTTATTGTGCTAATAATAGTGTTAGGGACATCCTACTCCCTGAATGAGAAGTATCCTGTGCACTCTCAAGTTCATACAGCACCTGTTTCTCTTGTGAACATGTTTGTTACTCTGGCTCCTCGCACAGGGGAGCACCGGAGGACATAAACTGATAATACAAGTGTTCAGATTGGTGTACCTTCAATTCTGTCCTCCAGTCCTAGATAATGCATTTATTGATTTCCGCACTACAAATGAATGTGTACATTGGGCAGATGCCTGTCATGATAGTTAATATGACAGTTCGTTTTTGTATCCAGGGGCGGGGGAGATTAAGGTGGGTGAGAACATATGACTTCATTTTCAGACTGAACATGACAACAGGCCCGTCTTAGATCCTGCCTCATAATGTTCACTTCACCCGTGGATCACAAGTTCATACTTAGCATCCGTGGGGATGGTTTGCAAATGTTGCCTTTCTTTTCTTTTTCTCACTGTATTTGTTGCCCCATCTACGTATTGCACATTTCATCGGGTACAATGTAAAAGTATGTTACACGAAACATAGGTCCTTGTATGCACTGTCTCCCAGTTTGTAGCGTCTGCGGCGTAAGTACATTAACTGCTAAGGAAAGGACATCCATGCAACACAAATGCTAAGATCATGCTTCAGAAGGAGATAGAATTGTTGATGAGCATTGATGTAGATACTTTTTAGCTCAACATGTCTCTTATAGTTTCCCTGCTTAATAACGAACATTTGAACAGTTCTGAGTATTAATATTGTTCATGTGAATAGAGATGCTTCACTCCATAGTATAAAATGACTTAGCTAAGGTTAAAACGGGGGTCTGTTAGAATTAAATTAAAAGTCTGATCTGTGCTACCATATGTAACGATTGTTAAGTTAGCCTTTGCGGCGCCATTTTATACTTAGCCGCTAATTCTAGGCCATGTTTGCAACTAATTGTTCCCTGGCTCTGCAAGTAGCAGCTGTGTAGAATTCCCTGGGTCTCTGTAAGTTAGGCCTCGCTGTATAAATGAATACACTGTTTGTACTTCTGCATACCTTTCTCATGAGATGGAGCCTGCCCCCACTGGCTCAGCTGCAGGCACGGACAGAATGACCTTGCCAGAGAGATAGTGTGTGCCCGGTCTCAGACTCTCAGCTCATCTTTGTGTGCCCCCTCTTTTTCTGCTGCCTTCTGTGGAAAGTTACTGGGTGGGTGTGTCTTGTGCTCAGGCTGAAATGTATAATTGTCACCTTTATGCTTGTGAAAGTCAGTCCCTCGGCAGACATCTTAGGGTGCAGGTCAGATTGGACTCCTCTGCAGAGTATGGCTAATAAACAACTGTTTGTATTCTCTACTGTCTGACCGACTCTTCATTTTGTGGAAGGCGATTAGGAGGTTGTAAATAACCCGGGTGACCCTTTTCGGGCCACTTCCTTCATAATGCGAACAAAAGTGTCCTAACACTGTTTTCAGCCTATTGGGAATCATCATTGACTTAGAGCTTGAGTCCTGTGACACAGTGAGCAATGAACCCATGCCTGAATATACCATTTACACTGAATGAGAAAAGCAAACAAGCACTATCAAACACAAAGGGTCTGGTTTTAATACATATGTATGTAAAACAGATACTCACAAATGTGCACTGACTATCTGTGTCTCGCCTCTGTCGCCCTCTCTTTCCATGTCTCTGATATATTTGTGCCCTGCTTTTTATTCCTCAAGTTTGGGGACCTACACAGCAGGATACAAAATGACATGGCAAAAATATAGGGTGCAGTTGTGCATGCCTGTTTTTGAATGCATTAGCATACTAACTGCTTTAGTGCAAGGGACGAGACGTTCATGTCCCCCACTCTAACTGTATGTGCAGAGCATGTTAATAGCTTGTCCTCCCACCTATTTTAATTTTTTCATACTAATTGTCATTGGTTTTTTTAGTTCAATTATTGGTTTATTTTGGAAAACCATGAACTATCTATCAAATTACCCCTTGCTGAATTCAAATTTTTATCTGCTTTTCAGAAATGTACATCTTTCCAGGTTTACACATTAGTTTCATGCTTCATTTCACCCTACAAAGTTCGAATAGAAATAAACCACAAAAACAAGAAATATGGACTGCAACGTAGTAAATTGCAAAAACTGTGGTGAAAAATTGATTTTTTTCAACTCTGACTGTTCCTGAAAGCTGAGAACGGCGTGATCTCAGCACAGCAAACCTTTTGATGATGACATTTTTAGAAAAGAGCACTTTGTGACATGGCACTTATTCCCATTTTGAAACCCATCCCCTTCAAATATCTTGTTAAACTTTGGCAATTTTCTCCTTTCCCTCTAGGGGAATCCACACACCCTGGTAACTTTCAGAATACACAACATGTAGGACACACATTTTTCCTGCATACCTTTTGTGGAAAGACATTTTTATGAAGACTTCAGTGTGAAGTGCCCAAAAATCTAAATAAAGGGATTGTAGAGATTGTGCAAAAGTGCAAAAGGGTTTAAAGTAGGTCTGCTTCTTTACAAATAAGCTTTTACAAAGGGTGTGCGAACCTGCACAATTTGTTCCCCCGAAATTACATGAAATGTTGAGGAAAAAATGCAAATATTACAAGTAAATTCTGAAATTAGTATTTTGCTGCATTTCAAGTGAAATTCAATTTAAGGGCATATCATCCATTCAAAGGTCCCTCAAGTCACGGCCCAGGGGATGGGTCTGCTGAGAAAATGTCTGTTGTGACATTTTCTGCTCAAACTTTTCTTCTGCCAGACATTTTCTGCATGAAGCAGGTCTTGACAGCATAAGAATTATGAGAATTTTTCCTGGCATAATCTCAGGCATTTTGTATGATTTAGGTCACATAGAATTGCAATAATTATGGAAGTATAACTGAAATTTTGCACAGACCTAGCTCTTACAAAAAGTGGGGACCATCTTCATGAAAGTATTTTAGATTCATAAAATGCCAAAATAGCTCTTCCAGGCACAGGATAATTTCTTGGAGGAGGAAGAGGAGTGGTAATTTGGAATTAATGTCGTACAAGACTCCAAGAGTTAGCCATCATATCTTGACCTGATCAAGGTTTGGGTTTTAATCTGTGCGGAGTGCAATTATCCCAGGGATATATCACAGATATTTAACTCTCAAGATCCCTTTGAGTAAGTCAAAGAGTTACAATTGTAATTCAGACAAAAGAAGTCAAACATGTAGACAAGCACCCTATGCTGCCAGGCCTCCTGACAGTATCTATACCTCAAGAACCTCTCTCTCTCTGGGAGATCGCTATCCTATTCTCCATTCATCTTCCCTATGCACTCCTTCCACCTCACTCCAGAGTGAAGCTTCCCTTCATGACTTTGTGAGTTCGTCCTTGCACCCTCCTTTGGCCTGCCCATACAGTACTTACAGGCAACATAGACATAGCATTCATCGATGAACGGATGCCCTTTGTGATCTAGATTATAAAATGATTATTGGGCAGGTCTGAAAGACCCCAAGGAGCCCTTTTGATGGAATGATTTTGCTCTATAGTGCCACTTCACAGTTCAGTAAGCCCCTTCCCCTTTCAATGACATTTAAAAGGGGCATTAAAACAGAGTATGGGGGTTAGGGAATAAGTATAATTCTGTTGTTTTACAAGGCTACTCCTGTAGTTGTAGGTATCAAACCTTCATAGAAGTTATACCCTCCATTCCCCATAACCCCTTATTAAGGCAAATGGTCTTCAGCACTGTCAAGATCAACGTGAACCATCACTCTGGCAGTTAAAGTGTCAGGCACGCCACCTGTGCCGTTGGACTAGGTAGCTTCTCATGCATAACTCTGAGATGGTCTTTATAAACCTCTTTTATCAGCAGCAGATGCATAACATATATGGTAAGTGAATTCAATGGCATTGTGAAGACAACAGTGCAGGCTGCTGTGAAAAGAGTCGGGTACAGTGACAGAAACTGTAAAATTAGAAAAATGGGAAGAAAAGGAAAGAGAGAGATGGCAAGAGAGAGAGAAAATAAAGAAAGACATTTAATCAGGAATAATAAAGTAAGATGGGACAAGAAATGAAGGAAGAAAAAGGGGAAGGTAAGAAGAAAGAAAGTCAGGAACAGAATGCCAATAAGGAATAAGGGAAGGATAGAAGAAAGGACAGAGGGGATGAACAAAAAAAATAAAACGAATGAAACAAAATGACAAGAAAAGAAAGGTAAGAAAGAAAGAAAGAAAGAAAAACGGAAGACAAAAAATTGAAGAAGAAAATTAAATGAGGAAAAAAGAAGACAAAATATAAGAAGAAATAAAAAAGAAATGAAGAAGAAAGAAAAACATTAAGAAGGAAGAAAGATGAGGCAAAATGAGAATGAGAGAGAGAAAAAAAGTCAGAAAATGGAAGCAGGGGAACAAAGAAAAATTTACTAGAAAAGAATGAAAGTAATAGATTAAAGAACCAGTAGAAGAAGAGAGAAAAGGTGGGAGAAGAGATGAGGAAGTGAAATGAACTAGAAAGAAAAAAGAAAGAAACCGAAGGCACAACTTATAGTACCAGGGAGAAAATGTGGGAGACAGGATAAAGACAATAGAAAGAGAAGTGAGAAAAGATACTAAAAAAGGAAAGAAAGAAATACAGAGAGAAACAGGATAGAAAGAAAAGGGGGAAATGGACAGAAAGAAGGAAAGAGTGGAAAGAAAGAATGAAGACAAGAAAGAAAAGAGAAATAGGGAAGAGAGAGGAAAAGGGGAAGGAATTATTAGTAAAAAGAAATACCAACGTAATTTAAAAAAAGGAAAACAGTGGTGTAAAACATACCTAAAGAAAGAAGAATGTAACATAATAAAAATAAAGGTAGACACAAAGGCAGACAAGGACAGCAAAAAAGATGAATTTATACACAGAAAATGTAGACTACTATTTAACAGGGACAGAGAGAGAGGTGAGTGAAAAATATAGTGATTTAGGTGAAAGTGAAACTGAAAAAATTGAGGTTTGAGAAACTGAAGAATGGAGTCAATCAGGTGGGAGACATGTAGGGATGAGAAGGGAATGAGGAGACCGAGGTGACACTGACTTAGGCAAAGATTATAGTGGAGGTTTTAGGCACCATGGTGACCCTCACATATGGTGTGCCCGGGCCATAATGTGGCCAATTTTCTCATTGATATGGCCCTCTCTGCATACTATGGATATTGTAGGCATTATGATAGCCATAGCATAAGTTGGCCCTTCTTGGCATAATGTGGGTTTTCTAAACCCTTTAGAAATTCAGGCAACCTGTTTTAGCTCATTGTGGCCATTCATTGAACTTTGGTGGCCCTGTCACATTGTGGCCCTCACTGGGATATTTCAGGCTTTGCAGGCATGAAGGTGGCTATGTGCTTGTCATTCTTAACATATTGCCAGCAATTTTAGTATTATTGTGGTCTTTGCTTCTTTCTTTGGCATACAATAAACACGGGTGGCTTCCAATGTATTTCTTAACTTAAGTTGGGCTTTTATCTAGTGGGTAGTTTTCCCATGCAGCAAACAACAAGGTGCAGAAAGGAATAATTGAATTAAACTAAGCCACTAGTGATTTCTCGGAGCCCCAATTCAGACAATTGTTTTTGCCCACTAAGGTCCAGGTTGCTTGTGTTCTCATTCAGAAAGGACCAGGCCCGGCAGTTTGGGCTATACATTCCTATCGGAGCAAGGCCAAGACTGCTATGCATATGGCTGGTTCCTGTCTGAGGTAGCTTAATAGGTAATGCTAAAATCATTTATTACAGGCATAATTCACAATGGTTGATAGACCTGTGTCTGTTCAGTGGAGTCAAATGAAGTCGATTAATCATCAAGATATTCAAAGCCTAATGGATGATTCAAATTTTGAGTTGAAAATAAATTATCTGTGAAAAAAACTGCAAATCTGAAAATGTCAAGAGATTTCCATAGTCTTGCTGCAAAATTTCAAAAAAGTACAGCCACCTATTCTTTTCTTAACTATAAGATAGTTTGAAAAAGATGCCAGTTCTTGTGGGAATACTTCTTTGAAGTGAGAATATCCGATAAAGCCAAGACAATAATTATGCAAGGCCTTCTGTATCATGTGACATATTTTATACTACAAGTTCTGATGAATGCAGTTGCAGAATCAAAGGCTTTAAGTAAGTGCCATGCAGGTGTCAAACAAACTACATTGCTGCTGTGTTTTTTGATGAATTTAAGCAGTTGCATAAACCAAGCGGGATCCAAAACTCTTACTGCAGTGTGATTACAGTCCAAATATAGTAAAGGAAGATGGTGGGAAAAAGCAATTGACTATATTGCAGTCCAGAGTTATTGTAGAGAACTAAGATTAATTCAAGCAATCCCCCTGCCACTTATAGTTTCCTTAATGTGACACCCTAAGTGGGAAGGGAAGGCCCAGATGTGGGTCTTATGTTCACTGTGCCATAGGACTCAAGTGCCACATTACTTGAGAGGCCCTAATAGGCTAAATTCAGTCTTGGGTTGCTTGTATACCCAATGAGAGGAGACCGAGCCTGGCAGTTTGATCAGTTGTATTTATATTGGAGCAGTGACAAGACCAGTTTGCGTTTGTCTGGTTTCTTTCAGAGGTGACATAATAGGGAAAAAAACTGTATTGTGACCGAGTAGAATTCACCCCTAAAGTAATGCAATTGGCTTATTCTTGTGTGGGTGAATGACATCCCTCCCTAAACCCCTCCCTGCCCCTCCATAAACCCTCTTACTCCTCCCTAATCCCATGTACTTTATTATTAAGTCTGCCCCTTTTCCCACCCACTCCCCCCTGTCCCGCTCACATTTACTAAGAACATCTATACTTACAGGTGCATGAGACTCCACAGTTGCAGCAGAGAACTCTGCAAACAAGTATAGGCAAAACCTACATTTTGCAGTATGTTTTAGTAAGTTTCATAGGACTGCAAAACATACTAATGTAGGCTTGCTTTCTTGACTATTTGGGATATGAATAGAAGCAAGGGATTTACACAAAGCCTATTTAAACGCTGAAAATAAAAGTAAGAAACTAGCATTGCTTCAATTAAATTACCTAAATCTTCTCCACTAGCTAAGACCAGGCTCTTTCTTGCTTGTCAGTCACAGTTTCAGAGGCCTTTGCAGAATACATAAATAAAAATGCATAGGTGATAAATTGTTAATGACTGCATTGTTGTTCCATGATCCAGAAAATTAGCTAGAACATCAAGTGTTTTCTGCAGAGATTGTCCCTCCCCACAGGTGAGGGTGGACCCCTACTCCCCAAGAACATTTTGGAAAATTCTAAAAGAGGTCAACCTGTGAATGTTAGCACACAATTTTCAGACTAAATTGGTTGAAGCCATAGATTTTCAGGCAGTTTGTCAAATATTCAAATGGTGTGCCAGACAAGCCAAATTCTACTTAGGGGCATTGCATGGGGACATTCCCCCATCACAAGTAACTATTATAAAACTGGTATGAAAAATAAGACTTTCATTCCAGTTTTCTTAAAATCTGGCTATAAAGCTGTAGGATCTACCTGCAATATCAAATGGTATGAGAACCCTGTTACATAAGTCTTTCTATAATATTTCAAACATGAATTATATCTAACGTCAATTAGTTTCTCCACCTATTTTACTTCCTCTTTCAAACACATTTTTCAATCTTCAATTATGACTGACAATCTGGATGAAAATACAAAAATTACACACATCTCATACTCTCAATTAGTAGGCATTTGGGGTATACCTCAAGTCAGACACACCTCATAGGCCTAGGCATTGGAGCTACAGCTCAGGTTATAGGATCCTTACAGGGTACATTGATTGTACAGGCTTTGAAATCAAGCATCCGTACCAATGATAATAATGTCTTAAAAAGCTTTCCAATATACATGATGAATGGCTTCCCCATGAAATTTAAAATAATAACTATAGATGTAAGTGCTCTCTGGCACTGCACAAATGGTATTAAGAAAGTATTGCCTATATTGCATTAATTATTGCTGAAATATCAGCTTTGTCTATGTTATGAAATTCAACGGTTGTGTGTCTGAGTATCAGTTTAACATTCTATAAAATACATATATTTTTCCCAAATGGCAGAATGCAGTTTATTCTCTCAATACCTGCTTGGATATACAGTAAGTCGATGTGTTTGGCCTCCAATCAGCAGCTTGTGATCACCCTCAAGCACTCACATGTACTATACTCTACATGGGCAGAATCTGACTCACATGCCTATGTATCACATTGGCAACCCAGGGTTGACCATGTGCTTTTGGCATTTACTCTAAGCTTTTGCTACAGAAATGACATTGGCTTCTTATTCCTCAGAATGTGCAGTTGAAAATCTGTTGTATGATCAACAAGGACTTTCATAATAATGTTTCTGATTTTCTAAGCAATCCTCTTCAAATTGGTATTCCCATAAGAACTAAGAACCTTGACTTTTTCTTCAAACTATCTCTTTGTTCAGAAACATACTTTTGGGAAACTTTGCAGCGAGTCTATAGAAATATCTTTGTCACGTTTTCAAATATGAGTTTTGTTGGAAATGGGGGTCTCTAGTTGGCAATGGCTGGCGCCACTGTCCAAATAGGGATCCTTCTCCCCAAGTCAGGGCAAGTGGGCTAACCCCTGCTCAACCCTGTGGTAACGTAGCACGAGCAGCTAGGCCTATCTCAGAGGCAGTGTGTGAAGCATTTATGACCATGCACAATAAGGCAGTAATGACACCACAAAAGGACACAACTCAAGTAGGTATAGAAAAAATAGTATCTTTATCTAAGGTTTGTTACGAGACTCTCAGAAGCGTTTTAACCAGTCATCAGGCATGTAAATCATTAGGGACTTAAAAAAGGCAATACGTGTTCACCAGGACGTGACACTGACTGAGTTCAAGGCCTGGGTCTACGCGACCCGTTGCGCACCCGATACCTGCCGTTGGACGGGGACCCAGCACGTAGCTTCTTGAAGAAGCGGAGACGGTGACAGGCGGACTCCCACCGACCACAGTTCTCGATGGCAGTGGTCCGCAAAGTGCACTCGCAGCGATTCGGGCACTCCGGGACAGGCGGGCCCTCAGCGGCAGCAGCACGCGGCCCGGGCTGGTGGTGGCGATGACTCTCGTCGTGCAGCTCCGTTGTGGGCTCGCGGCGGCAGCAGCATTCTCCTAGCTGCGGCGGCCCACAGGACGATTCACGATGGTGCAAGGTTGACAAAGACATGGGCACTCAGCGGCAGCAGCTCTCTCTTAGCTGCGGCGGCCCACAGGACAAATCCCAATGATGCAAAGTTAGCAAGGGTGTGAGCACGCCGTGGCGGCAGCTCTCTCTTAGCTGCGGAGGCTTACAGGACAAATTACGAGGATGCAAAGTTGACCAGGGTGCGAGCACTCAGTGGCGGCAACTCTCTCTTAGCTGCGGCGGCTCACAGGCCAAATCACGATGATGCACAGTTAGCAAGGGTGCGAGCACTCAGCGGCGGCAGCTCTCTCTTAGCTGCGGCGGCTCACAGGTCAAATCACGATGATGCACAGTTAGCAAGGATGCAAGCACTCCGCGGCAGCAACTCTCTCTTAGCTGCGGTGGCTCACAGGACAATTCACGAGGATGCACAGTTAGCAGGGGTGCGAGCACTCAGCGGCGGCAGCTCTCTTTTAGCTGCGGCGCCTCACAGGTCAAATCACGATGATGCACAGTTAGCAAGGGTGCAAGCACTCCGCGGCAGCAACTCTCTCTGAGCTGCGGCGGCTCACAGGACAAATCACGGTGATGCCAAGTTAGCAACGGTGCAAGCGCTCAGCGGCGGCAGCTCTCTCTTAGCTGCGGCGGCCCACACAGTTTCAGCGCAGGTTCTGCAGATTCAAAATTGAGGCGGGCACTCAGTGGCGGCAGCTCTCTCTTAGCTGCGGCGGCCCACGCAGTTTCAGCGCAGGTTCTGCAGATTCAAATTAAGGCGGGCACTCAGCGGCGGCAGCTCTCTCTTAGCTGTGGCAGCCCACACAGTTTCAGCGCAGGTTCTGCAGATTCAAATTAAGGCGAGCACTCAGCGGCGGCAGCTCTCTCTTAGCTGCGGCGGCCCACACAGTTTCAGCGCAGGTTCTGCAGATTCAAATTAAGGTGGGCACACAGCGGCGGCAGCTCTCTCTTAGCTGCGGCGGCCCACACACAGAGTTCACAAAGGTTACCAGTCCGCGTTCCTCACAGTAGAACTAGAGGTTCCGGATTACTCGACGGAGGCCTCACCTGCAAGTAGAATTCCTAGCGAAGGAATTCGGGCGGCTAATGGGGTGAAGTCTAATGTCCCTGAGACTTCAGCAGGAGGCGCTCTCAATTCAGGCCCTTGGGTAGTTTCTTCAGCAAGCTTGGTGAAAGTTTCAAAGTCCTTTCCTCTGTCCGCTCGGACAGAGTTTCGTCTTGACATCCAGAAGGAACACACGTGAAACAGGATTCAGCGCAGCGCTTTATACCTAGAAAGTCTTTGTTCTCTGCAGTCACAAATCACTGCATCCAATAGAACCAGTTCGGTGGGGTCGGGGAGCACTTGGTTTACGACTAAGCCTGGGCGGTGAACTTCTCTACGCTCGCGAAGCCTGCGAAGTTGCGGTAACTTCGCGATTCGCGTAGAACGCGAAGCTACCGTGCGCTACGCAATTTTCGGCGTAGCGTAGCTGTTTTTCTTCATCGCGCGCTCAATATACGTTCTCGCGCGCGCGGTAACGACCTACCGTGATTCTGCGTTCGCCGACGCGACTTCCTATCCGTTCGCGGGCGCCACGAGATTTGGAATCCGGCCGCAAGTTCCCGCGAGAGTGTGCGACCGCGAACACGTCATTCGGACGCGCGATCTGACTTCCGGCGGCAGTGTTGGTAAGATCGCGATCCCGAACACGAAGAAACTACATTCTGGCGAAGAATATATCTCGAGCATCATAAAACCTTCTCGAAAATGATGAATTAGTTCATTTTGCACAAAAAACTCCTCAGGTTGTCATTTAGAGATGTAGTTTGGTGAGCAAGGAGTCCTTTTTCTTTTTTTCCAAGAGGAAGGAAGTGCCCCTGATTCTCAAACTTCCTGTTCCTGTCCAGCAGGCTCCTCCCAGTGTTTTGTCCATGTGCTGTTCACTTGCATTTTGATTTTGACCTGGAAGGATCACTTTTTGTGTCTGTCTGCTGCATCATATCATTGGATTGGATTTGAGGACTCTTGGATTTGAGATTTTACAAGTAAGTAGGAGAATTGGTGTACTTGTTTGTTTGATTGGGGCTTGTTTGTACCTACATTTTTTGGGGGGATTTCCATATTTTTTTAAATGTATTGTTGTGGCCTGTAGTTTCTGCAGGGGCCTAGTTGTTTTTCTTTGATTGGAATTTCAGCCAGTAGGCCCAGACTAGAGCCCGAGGTACCCATGGGTGCATGTTTCTGTGATGTCTGTTGAATTTAAAGTTTAAACATCATGTAGGCCGGGCATCCATGGATGGCCTTGTTTACTTTTGAATTGGTAAAAGTGGTTTTTGGGGTGTATTTTATTTTTTGTGGTGTTTGTTAAATAAATAGGCCTTTTCAGCCAGTAGGTAACCCTGGGCGTTCAGCTCGCGGACTTTGGGCAAGTCCGCACTGCGCGACAACGCGGACTTGCACTTTTTAACTTCTTCGCGCGCTCAATGTACGTTTTCGCGCGCGCGATAACGACAATTTGTGACGATCGCGATGCCGAACACGCAGAATTTACAATCTGGCGAACAATATCTCTCGAGCATCATTAAACCTTCTCGAAAATGTTGATTTAGTTCATTTTGCACAAAAAACTCCTCAGGTTGTCATTTAGATGTAGTTTGGTGATCAAGGAGTCATTTTTTTTTTGTTTTACAATTTTTTCCAAGAGGTAGCAAGTTTCCCAGAGTCTCCAACTGCCTGGTCCTGTCCTTTGTCTTCACTTTTTGTTATTTTGGGTGGCCTGGCCATGTGGGTGGCAGCCATTTTGTGAAGCCAGGCATTGTGCTTTTGCCATAGGCCTGCATTGTCTGTCTTGTCTTCCTTTTCTTGTTGTTCTGGGTGGCCTGTCCATGTGTTGGCGGCCATTTTGTGTGAACAGCCACTGTGCTTTTGCCATAGGCCTCAAAGCTTGCGGCCTAGTGTGGCAGTAGGCCCGGCGGTAGTCATCATCATGGGTGCATAAAAACTGTTTTTTGTTGTCTGTTGAATTGTAACATAATTGAGGCCATGGATGGCATTGTTTTTAATTGGTAAAAGTGGTTTTTGGAGCGTATTTTATTTTTTGTGGTGTTTGTTAAATAAATAGGCCTTTTCAGCCAGTAGGTAACCCTGGGCCTTCAGCTCGCGGACTTTGGGCAAGTCCGCACTGCGCGACAACGCAGACTTACACTTTTTAACTTCTTCGCGCGCTCAATGTACGTTTTCGCGCGCGCGATAACGACAATTTGTGACGATCGCGATGCCGAACACGCAGAATTTACAATCTGGCGAACAATATCTCTCGAGCATCATTAAACCTTCTCGAAAATGTTGATTTAGTTCATTTTGCACAAAAAACTCCTCAGGTTGTCATTTAGATGTAGTTTGGTGATCAAGGAGTCATTTTTTTTTTGTTTTACAATTTTTTCCAAGAGGTAGCAAGTTTCCCAGAGTCTCCAACTGCCTGGTCCTGTCCTTTGTCTTCACTTTTTGTTATTTTGGGTGGCCTGGCCATGTGGGTGGCAGCCATTTTGTGAAGCCAGGCATTGTGCTTTTGCCTTAGGCCTGCATTGTCTGTCTTGTCTTCCTTTTCTTGTTGTTGTTGGCGGCCATTTTGTGTGAACAGCCACTGTGCTTTTGCCATAGGCCTCAAAGCTTGCGGCCTAGTGTGGCAGTAGGCCCGGCGGTAGTCATCCTCATGGGTGCATAAAAACTGTTTTTTGTTGTCTGTTGAATTGTAACATAATTGAGGCCATGGATGGCATTGTTTTTAATTGGTAAAAGTGGTTTTTGGAGCGTATTTTATTTTTTGTGGTGTTTGTTAAATAAATAGGCCTTTTCAGCCAGTAGGTAACCCTGGGCCTTCAGCTCGCGGACTTTGGGCAAGTCCGCACTGCGCGACAACGCGGACTTACACTTTTTAACTTCTTCGCGCGCTCAATGTACGTTTTCGCCCGTGCGATAACGACAATTTGTGACGATCGCGATGCCGAACACGCAGAATTTACAATCTGGCGAACAATATCTCTCGAGCATCATTAAACCTTCTCGAAAATGTTGATTTAGTTCATTTTGCACAAAAAACTCCTCAGGTTGTCATTTAGATGTAGTTTGGTGATCAAGGAGTCATTTTTTTTTTGTTTTACAATTTTTTCCAAGAGGTAGCAAGTTTCCCAGAGTCTCCAACTGCCTGGTCCTGTCCTTTGTCTTCACTTTTTGTTATTTTGGGTGGCCTGGCCATGTGGGTGGCAGCCATTTTGTGAAGCCAGGCATTGTGCTTTTGCCTTAGGCCTGCATTGTCTGTCTTGTCTTCCTTTTCTTGTTGTTGTTGGCGGCCATTTTGTGTGAACAGCCACTGTGCTTTTGCCATAGGCCTCAAAGCTTGCGGCCTAGTGTGGCAGTAGGCCCGGCGGTAGTCATCCTCATGGGTGCATAAAAACTGTTTTTTGTTGTCTGTTGAATTGTAACATAATTGAGGCCATGGATGGCATTGTTTTTAATTGGTAAAAGTGGTTTTTGGAGCGTATTTTATTTTTTGTGGTGTTTGTTAAATAAATAGGCCTTTTCAGCCAGTAGGTAACCCTGGGCCTTCAGCTCGCGGACTTTGGGCAAGTCCGCACTGCGCGACAACGCGGACTTACACTTTTAACTTCTTCGCGCGCTCAATGTACGTTTTCGCGCGCGCGATAACGACAATTTGTGACGATCGCGATGCCGAACACGCAGAATTTACAATCTGGCGAACAATATCTCTCGAGCATCAGTAAACCTTCTCGAAAATGTTGATTTAGTTCATTTTGCACAAAAAACTCCTCAGGTTGTCATTTAGATGTAGTTTGGTGATCAAGGAGTCATTTTTTTTTGTTTTACAATTTTTTCCAAGAGGTAGCAAGTTTCCCACAGTCTCCAACTGCCTGGTCCTGTCCTTTGTCTTCACTTTTTGTTATTTTGGGTGGCCTGGACATGTGGGCGGCGGCCATTTTGTTAAACCAGCCACTGTGCTTTTGCCATAGGCCTCCAAGCTTGCGGCCCAGTATGCCAGTAGGCCCAGAGGTAGTCACCATGGGTGCATAAAACTGTTTCTGTGTAGTCTGTGGAATTTTGGCATCATTTAGGCCATAGATGGCATTGAATAGATTAAATTGAATTGCGAAATCTGGCTTTTTTTGGAGGGTCTGACTATTTCACTTATTGGGTGTGGTAAATAAATGCATTTTTTGCGTGTGTACTGTCATTATAATAGTGTTGTTGTAGTGGTTGTCTAACTTTCCAAAGTGTTTTTAGCCATGTGGATTTTAGTTTTTGCATTAAAGCGGTGTGTGTTTTATAAGGCATCCTTTGTCTGCCCATATATAGGCCTGCTTGAGTTCATTGTTTGCCGTGCCTTGTGCCTGTGAGTCACCATGTTTCTGGGGGCCATTTTGTTGTGGTAGTTATTAGTGTGCTGTTTTTGCCAAATAGGCCTGCGTGTCTTTCCATTTTTCCTCTTGTTTTACTGCTTCCAAATCCATCCCCATTGCCAGCTGCAGCTCCCTGATGCTGCTATATAATACATCACACGTGATGCACAAATTTAGGCCAAACATGCTCCAGTACATTTTAGTTTTAGTTCTTTAATATTCTTATTCTTCCAGAGTGTACAGTAGCCAGGAAAGCCCTGGCCTTGTTGTCAACGTCTCACAAATGGCTACACTGTGTGTTGTTGTTGGAAGAGTTTCTGAAATTTAATAATTGAGGCCACCACACACTAAGTTCTATATTCTATTTGTTTGATTTGTGCTATGTTTGACTGATGTTCTGGCTTTTTTGCTTTTAGGTGCACAAAGACTGAGGAGGAGGTGTGTCTCTCAACATTGCCTGTTGCACTTCCAGACAGACATCCTGCTGCTGGACACACAACGTGACGTGTGACCTGACTGACCAGACATCTCTGCAACTGAGTGCTGCTGACATCTGAAGAAGATGGGCCCAAAGAAAGCAGGTACCAGGTCCTCCAGTACCAAGAAAGTTGCTATTGAGAAGAAGAAGGAACAGAAGAAGCAAGTGACACTGAAGTCTGGTGTGCCGGCCAGTACCTTTTTGGGAAAAAAAAATTGCGCCTGCAGCAGCGGTGTCCGGGGGCAAGCTGGGGGCAGCACATCCGCATCAGTGGACCCAACCCACCAACCCAGGGCCAAGCACATGAGTGGGGAAGAGGTAGCCAGCCTAATGGTGGAAAGCAGTGATGCTGAGCCGGAGATAAACTTATCGCTATCTCAAAGTAGTACCCAATCAACGCAGGAGGAAACACAGCAGATAAGTGGTCAACAACAACAGCCGCAACCACCGCCCGCAATAGTAGTTGTTGTTCCTCCTGAAGTAGGGGCAGTTCAGGAAATTGAGCCTCATGCAGAGGTAGAAGAAGAAGCCACTCATTCAGAAGATCCATTGTCTTCCAAATCCCCAGCAAGGAAAAGGAGGGGTAGTCCATCGAGTTCTTCGCCAAGCCCCCTTCTGATGATCTAGATGCCACTTGGAAGCCTCAAACTGAGTCTGAGAGGGAGCCACGTTCCAAGACCAAGCTAGGGAAAAGGAAGGTTCCAGAAAGCCTTACACTTATGGAGGTCGATGTAGAACAGCAAGATGATGATGATGATGACGACGAGCCAGTCATCACGAACATCACTCCCGGCCCCGAGGAGATGGAGACCAACATTCTTACTCTATCCAAAATCGCTGCGAGGGATGTAGCATGCATACCTCCACAGGTAACACCAACACGACCTACAGCTTCCATATTTGCATTAGCAAAGGCCCGGCAGCGACCTACATCCAGCACAACCACCACCTCTGTAGGAGTAGGTAGTGGTACAGCAGCACAGAGTCAAATTCAACACACACCCTACAGATCATCCGGCATTGGAAGTGGCACCTCCAGCAGGAGGCCAAAGTTAAGCTCCCCAGTTTGGGACTTCTTTACGGTTAGCGAAAAGGAGGAGAACATTGCTATATGCTCCATTTGTAATACCTCTGTTAGTCGTGGTAAGCTTGGTACAAACTATGGTACCGGAGGCCAAATGACCCATCTGAAAAAACACCACTTGATCAGCTGGGAGGACCACCTTCGCGACAGAAAAAAAACGGCAACCATTGGTGTTGGTGGGGATAAAGGAGTAGAAGAAGATCCGATCACGGTGGAAGAGGAAGGACAGGGAGACATTCTCACTAGTGGTACACAAGGTGTCCCTGACCCCAGCAGTGCAGTCTTAACGTTGCACACATCTTCAGCAACATCTCAGTGGCACAAGAGTAAGAGTCAGCCGGAGACACCAAGAAGTACCAGGTCCGCACTACCAAAAAGTGCGTTGAGCCTAAGAGAAAGGAAAACCATGCAGCCTACCATTATCAGCATGTTTGGGGGTGAGGGGCAGTACGAACGCAACCACCCAATAGCACGTTTGTACAATGCGAAGCTGGCTAAAATGTTAGCACTGGACCTTCTCCCTTTTTCTTTTGTTGAAGGGTTGGGTTTTGTGGAATTTGTGTCAACCATCTGCCCAAAATGGCATGTTCCCAGCCGCTACTATTTTGCCAGAGTTGCAGTTCCAGCACTACATCACGACGTGCTGGAATTGCTAGGAAAGGCCTTGAAGCAGAGTGCTGTTCACAGTATCCACCTGACTACAGACATGTGGACCAGTTGCCAAGCCACAGATTACATGTGCATCACTGCACACTGGATCAGTTTTGTGGGTGTTAGAGAACAGCTATCTGCTGGTGTTGATACTGCAGAGATTTTTCATGCCACTCGCAAACATGCAACTGTAGCCATGTTTGCCATGGAGAAATCTCATACTGCTGCAAACATTTTGGAAGAGTTTAACACCAAGGTCTTTGAGTGGCTGCGCCCAAGAGGGCTTACGATTGGTTTTGTTGCCACGGACAACGGCAGTAATGTAGTTTTGGCCATGCGCAATGGTGGCTATTTCAGGGTCCCGTGTTTGGCACACTGCATTAACATTGTTGTTCAAGACTTTTTGAAAAATGAATCAAAAGTCAGCAACTTACTGGTCACCTGCAGAAGAATATGCACACATTTCAGCCATTCTTTTAAAGCCCGGAAGCAGCTGAGGGTCATTCAACGTGAGCATAAACTGCCAGTCAAAGCGCTCATCCAGGAGGTGCCAACACGTTGGAACTCAACTTATTATATGCTTGATCGTCTGTTTGAACTGTACATACCACTCAATGCTTATGTCATGCAAAGAATAGGGGAACCTACTGTGAGAGGCATGACCGTTGAGATGGCTCAATGGGACCTCATTAAATGCCTGACTGAGATGCTACTTCCTTTTGAGATCTTCACACGTGAAGTCAGCAGGGAGGACTGTACTATGGGCCAAGCTATCCCATTGTTGCACATGCTAGAGCAACAGCTGAAGGATGTGTCTGAAACGTACACAGGTGTGGATGACAAACAAGACGCATATCATTTGGCGGAGACCTTAGCCGCTCGCTTATCGGAAAATACAAGGATTAAAAATAAAATTTTGTCACAACCACATTACATTAGTGCCACAATTTTGGATCCACGGTACAAAGTATTTCTGAACAGCAAGGCAGTAATTCCTTTTTCGGAAGTGGATGTTGCCAACTACAAAACTTTGATAGCTAAGGAAGCAACTATTTTCGAAAGCGAACGGCTGTTAATTACAGGCCCCCCACCACAGGCCATAACCAGTACTACAGGGCATCCAGAGTCAAGTTATACTTCGGAGCCTGAGGGCAGTGCATTTGCCTCCCAGCAGTCACCTACACCAACAATAACATCAAGAACAGGATCGTCCGCAGCACAATGTGCAACTGATTGGTTTCTACAGCAGGGGTATGGTAAGTCCAGTGCTGATGCAAAGGCAAAACCGGCCGAGCACATCCGAGCACCCCTTAACATTGAGCGGATGGTCCAGGCCTATCTGGATGACCCAACAGAGGTCTTCATGGATGGAAACCCATTGGTGTATTGGTATGGGAAAAGAAGCCAATGGACAGTGCTCAGCAGGCTGGCGATAAAGTATCTCGCTTCCCCTGTCGCAAGTGTCTCTTCTGAGCGTGTTTTCAGTGCTGCTGGTGCCATTGTAACTTCGAAAAGGACCAGTCTCTCGGCCCAAAGCGTGGAGAGGTTAACCATGATCAAAATGAATCAGCACTTTATACCACCGGATTACAAAATACGTGAATCACAGCAGGAAGAGCAGAGCGACTTGGATGACGTAAATAGTGCGTTACAGGACCTACTTCTGTCCGAACCACCAGAGTTTGAGGACGAGCTCCTCTTCCCTGACAACTAGGCTTTCAAATTGTTGCTTTCTTCCTTCCTTTATGTGTCTGTGTATCTGTCTTTCTGGTTCAAATCAAATCACAACAAAACCATCACCACCGTCTTCTTTTTATTTCCCTATTGGAGTTGCACGTCTGTGCATTTAACTGTCCACTCTTCAGAGTCCTGCTTCATCTTCCTGTCTCGCACGAGTACATTTCCATCAAGCCAGACATTAGTACAAGAAATGTTGCCTTTACCAGTCCCGCCTCCATTAGAAGTGAAACGTGACTACTATAGCTATCCTCCGTTTTGTTTTCGAGCTGAAACTCATCAGTGTCCGAAGGCTACAGCCTCAGCAGGCATCCAAAGGTCCTCACTGTCAGGACAGAAGGTACTTGGCAGAGAAAGACAAGAGACTCTTCGAAGAAACTTGCTGACATTTGTGCAAACTCAAATGACCAGCAATGAGCACTACACAGGCCGCGGACCATCATCACAGTGCTGACCATGGGAAGCAACTTAAACTGTGACAAAGGTGCCACAGATGAATAAGACGAAAACCGAAACAGCGCCTAACACTCAAAATGAATGTGGACTGGAGTAATAATGATGAGGCCACTGCCCCACAAAAAAAAAAAAAAAATGTCATAACTAGGCATCTGATGATCTGACAGCCAAAGAGAAGAGCAAGACAGGTAATGATGGAATGCATTGGATGTTTGCAGACTCTGAGCGATTGCTGTTGTTTGTTGTTGATGTTGTGCATGAAGTCGAACTCTACTCTACTAGTTAATCTACAAAGTGACTCAAGTAAATAAGTGACAGTCAATGTTTCCTTTCTTGTTGTTTAATAACCAAATTGTACTCCTACTACTGCAGGTGCAGGCCAATATCTGTTGCAATTTTTTAATATGGAATATGGACTTAATCGGAGTCAATACAGACTGAGTTGTAGTTGGACAACACGTACCACACCATGATGATGACCATACTATCTTTTCGCGCGCAGTCATTCAGTTGGATCGGAGATGATTCAAGGACTAACTGCATTTCATGAAGTGGCATAAGGTAAACATAAACACAACAATTCAACAAGAAAGTAGTAAACACAGCAGACCTACATGTCCATGTAGTGGTCTAGTCGAGTGTAGTGATGACTGACAGCGGCGCATTGATTTTGTCACTTAATTAGGAAAATGCTAAGTTGCTGTGTATGCCTTTTGTCTGGCTATGTCAAAAATTAAGGTAAATGGAGGTTGGGTCACGGGCTGGTGCTGTGGTGGGCCTGTTCTGTCCTGTTGTTGTTGTAGCTTAATGCTGTAAACAGAATCTACACGATATATCCAAGCCGCCTCACTCTGAAAGTGTTCTCTCTTCTCTTCTTGGACTCCACCGTAACTGATGTTTTTTGTTTTTTTATTCATTGATTTCTCAATACCCCTTTTGTTTTTCCATCTAGACGTTACAGGCCGGCCTTTACCCTGTGCTTGCTATACTGGGAGACACAACTCACATTTACCTTACCAATCGGCATCAGGAAGGCCACCAAGATTGATGTGCGGAGCGTCCATGGAAGATAGGACCAAGAGGAAGGACGAGATTCAACTCCACAATTTTAGCATGATAATACAGTAACTTTAGTATCATTCATCATTCATCTTTTAATTAATTTGATTCCTTTTTTCTCTGCAATCATTAGGACTGTGTGTTGTGTGTTTGTTTGCTAATTGATCCCTACAAATGTTTTTTAATTGTCTTTGCTATCTTTACAAGTAAGCCCAGTACAACATGGAATTTGGGTCTCTGAGGGCATATTACAGGCAAGGCAAATTGCATAGAATATACTGGTGCCCTGTACTGTCTAATTGTCTAGTAGGAGTTATTATGTACTACTCATTAACCATCAAGTTATCTAATCTTCATCATCATTAACGCATGCATTTCCCTTTTCTCGCTTTATTGATTTTTTGGATAAGATCATGGTCGTCTGCCAAGATTGCGCTTTGCTTTTGTTGTCCATGCATACTGTTTTTCATTTTCAAACCTTTCCCCAAACCCCCTTCCCATCCATTCATCAAACCCTAACCCTCTTCCCCCGGGCTGTGATTTATATTGAGGTGTGATGTGACTACATAAAATGTACACCAATTGATCACACGCTTGCTGGGGCAGATGTGGTGAAAGCAACACTAATTCAATTGCAAGGCAGGGCGAGGAGCTTCTTCTGCTTGGCCACCCATGCTCAGTCTATGTGCATTGTGCAAGCCGTCAACGGCTAATAGTAGTACATCATAATTAATTGCCGTCATTGATTGCATTAATCATCAAACTCCTACCACACAGCAGTAAAGGTTACGAATTACGATTGTGTTAAGTTAAGTGACTCACTCGACAGCACAACTGCAGTTTATAACTTCTTGTACTAGGCTGTCCCCGCCACCATTATGTTTAATTTGACTTTAGCAGTTGCAACTGCAATATTGTTTGTTTGGCAGTCGTCTTCTGTACTGTATTTCACTTCGTTCGACTACTCCTCCCACAGTTTTTCTCAGGCAAGTGACTGTCTCTTTTTTAAATTTTTTTAGCAAATGCTACTGCCAGTGTCTACTCTAGTACTACCACCACAACCATGGCATCTTCTACATTCTCTATGGAAACCATGCAGCCATCGCTGTGCCGAACGTAGTCATCATCAATCACAGGTAAGATAAGTTTGGTGGGAGGTAGAATACTAGTAGGACAAATAACTCAGTGAGGGGTACCGCATCTATCTGTTTGTTATACATCATCGGCAGATTATTTAAATCAAACACTGGCTGCGGCCCTGCAGCAGCAAGCAAACCAATGTGACGTTAATTCGTAAAACAGTAACCCCCCACAAAACATTAACATTGTATGTTTAAGTATAAATATAATTTATTACCCTAACAAAAATAAACTATCCCACACCTGACCCACCCCTCTCCCTAACCCCAACCAATGTCCAAAACGAAAAAAGTCCAAAGAATGTCCCGAAACCCCAACGCCCAATTCCCACCCACCAAAACAAGGAATAAAAAGGGGCAAAGCAACAGGGTCCTCGATGTTATAATCGGCGGGCTTTGAGGTGTTTGTCCACCAGGATTTTCACCCGCTCCTCCATTTGCTCCTCTTGCCGTGCCATCCGGAGGAGAATCTTCTTGCGGAATGCCCTGCAGTGGCATCCACAATGGGGGACAGCAGCAGTGCTGGCTGCTAATGATTTGCGGCGGGTGGCTATCAGACCGCGGCGCCGTACCGCTGGAGTTGGGGCCTGGCTGGGGCCCGGGGCATCGGACGAGGCTGCAGCTGCTGCCGCCTCCTCCTCCTCCTCCGCCAGAGCCACCAGCCTCCGGTACTCCCGGCATATGGCCTCCAGTTTCCGGCGCCGGGCCCTGACTGCCAACTCCTTCCGCGATGGTTTGTCTTGGGAAAAGAAAGAAAGAAAATATTGTTGTAACCAGTACTCTTACCTAAACAGTAACACAAAATTAATTCAACACATAATGGCACAGTAGCACTAGCAAGAAGCACAGTACATAACATTTGTGGTAATAATCTATCTATCCTCCCACTTCCTCGGCCTCTAACATTTGTGGGAGTTTCAGGCATTATACTAGCACTATGGACTCCAAGCAGTACACAGTACACCAGTGTTCTTCTTATCTCTAGTTTAGGGAAATGACATAACCTGGTTGTAGCCGGCATTGCCAGCTCGGTCATCTATGCTTGAAGCCAAGACAAACATACGAGTCATGACTCATGACGCAGAGTAACATTAGTTTGATTTACTACTGTTTGCAGGTGGGGAAGCTCGTATTTTTCTATTACGGGTGGCACTGGCCATACTCTCTCTGTTACATGGAGGGCAATTGCTCAATTTCACAGTGCCTTGGCTACTACAAAAAGGCAGATTATATATCTGATCCAATGATCGTTGCTTTTATATGGGACAACGACATAAGGTCAGTAGCGGTCGTTGGTGGGACTCGGGGAGTTTGGCCGGGCGGTGGCGTGGGTAGGGGCAGGATGGGGGTAGTAAACTATGGATTACGGCCAATTACAGGTAAGTAAACATATAAATAAATGAAACTAATTTTGTTGCGCACACTGCATCCCATTTGGCGGTGCAGTGCGCACAATGAAATTCACTTTATTTATTTGTATGTTACAGTAAAGTTACCTGTATTTGCCCGCGTAATACATTGTTTACTACTACCCCCACCCTGCCCCTCCCCACATCGGCTTTGGTACGCTGGCGCGGTTTCTTTAACATTCCCTAAAACTGAGCATCCCGTGACAGTCTCCACCTATGCTGTCTATGATGAATACATACAGGCATCCATCCATTCTAAGTAAATGTCAATCATTCTTCTTAATCTCTCCACAAACCTTACTTTGTTTCACCAACAACAACGCATGCGTCCACTCACTCCGTTGCTTGCCTTGGCTTTGAGTTTCACCCAAACACCGCTGATGATTCTTGCTATCCACAGTATCCACCCATACTGTGTCGCCCACCCAGGCAGGCATCCATTCTTCTTTCACCTTCCACCCATCCTTCAACAACACATGCATCTGATTCCTATCAGCCACCTATCCATGCTTCCAACGTATCCTTCTCTGCCAGTCATCATATTAAATCTCGCCCGCCCTTCCTCCTTCCACCCTTCTTTCCCTTTTTGTTCAACACATCCATCAAGGTCATCTGATCTGACTTTTAGTCTCCTCCATAAAACTTTCACAGCTGAGTTGGAGTCAGATATAAGAGGCCATTGGTTAATGAAGTCACGCTGGTAATGCTATTGGTACTGCATTGCTCATGCTGCTAAGTAAAGGGTGTCTTCTTTATTAACCGTTGTATAATGTTCACTACAACTTCATACCTAATAAGTCTCAACAACAGTACAGTGAGTGAAGTCCACTCCACACACCCTTCCAGCTAGTGCAATGTCAATAAGTCATGAATATAACTTACCACCGCCCGCCACTGCTGCTGGCTCACCCCCTGTATCTCCTGCCCCCTCCGGAATGGCCGCAACGCCATCGCCGCTGGCCCCACCGGCACTGGTGGTCGGTAGTACGCCTAGCAAAAACATGACACATTTTTAGATGCCTGTACACCTCCCCCTATTTATTATTTTTCACTAGCAAGATTGAAAAAAGGTTAATACATATTATTATTATAAATCACATTCAATAGTCCAAATCGGGTACTAGAGTACAGTCAGTAGACAGACACTAGTAGTGTTATTATGGTCCCTAAGGTCATTATTATACTATACTCTACTCTTTGCAAAGTTAGCCTGAGCCATGCAACCATTTTTCGCTTCATGTCTTTTGCGCATGTTACCTCGCAGCTTGTTGTGCAGTAACAGTAAGACGCCTTTTGAGCCCACATGAGCACATACAGCTACTGTCTGAGCGTTGCGTACAAGAGGTCGGAAAACAAGCCACTTTGTTATGGAGTTCCGTTAGTCCGTATTACTTAGCCATAGGTAACATGTTACAGTTTTTTGGCAGGACTGACAAATGCTTGCATTAACACGCACCATTTTTCTCAGGCAGAGGATTCCCTTCTACGAGTACGAACCAGAGATTTGCAGAGCTTATGAATGATGCATGTAACCAGTAATTCTACGTTCTACGGTGAGGAGTCGCCCAGAATTCACACAGATCTTTTGTCTTATATCATCATGCACTTGTTGCAACAATTTTTATTGTTTTAATCTTATGCATTTTGCTGTTGGAGCTGGCTGGAGTACACTGAATTTTATAGAACAACATACAGAAGTTGTCATTTGAAAATAAACCTTTTGAACTTACACATAGACTATGTGGTATTTGGTGTGGTGGTGGTGGTGGACTTACACGAGTGAGTGAGCGAAAGTGTGTTATGTTCTGGGTTGTGGAATCATAATCATTGGGTATCTTCGGGTGGGGGTTCGGGGACCTAATGAGACACTAGCTAGTCGTTCAGGGGATTGTGGGTTCACTTCTGACTGAGGTGTGAGGAACGTCCAAGTTCCAAACTCTCATCACCAACATCCTCTTTCATTGTGCATAGTTCTGCATGGGGCTGTGCAGAATACAAGTAGTATGTACTATATCCTATCAAAAATAGTCAAATATCTGGTTGTGCATTTTGTTTGTGGTAATTGTCAAAGCCTCAAGATTAAGAAGCCTAGAAGAGGACAACCGAAAGGACTGGACTCAGTGGCTAGAGCTATTAGTATTGGTCAATCTGAGTTTTATTCAAAACCGTACAATAAAGAGTGGCAATGCAAACTGGGAAAGCTTAGCGACAGACTAATATTAGTAGTACAGAGTACAGACATTCATAGCAGAGGCAGTTAGAACTTAGAGGCAGGGATAACCAGAATTTAGAAACAGATAGTCAAGTCAAGATCAAAGAATCTTTTGTAAAAAAGATAATTAGGGAGTGGAGCCAGAATTAATAGTTCAGAATAAATAAGGTCCAGTAAAAGTTAGGGCAATATAATTGTTAATATAACCACTGGAGGACTTACTGGGACCAGCAGCAGGGCCCTCGGTAGAGGAGCGGTCCTCTGGTGGTTGTCCCGCCGACTCGGACCCCGTCTTCTTGCCCCTGGGTGCTGCAGATCAGTGATCATGTAAGATATAATAAAGAAAAAGAAAGACACAAACATTAATGATTGCTGTGAAACAAATAAATTATCTTAAAAAAACGCTCAAAAAACGTTTTAGGAAACAAAAATTGCTATAAAATTGACCTATCTAATCCGATCGCCTACTGGCTTGCGGAATTCACGGACAGTCTACTTATTGGGGAACACTAATTCAGTGTTCCATTCTGATTGATTCAAATAAAATCCAGAACACTAACTAAGCCTAAGTACCACCTGACCTAGCCCACCTATTCCAGGCGGGCCAATTGTTCATTAAGCATGCATTTCCATTTTTTATTTCCATCAAAAATGCATAGGTGAGAAGGAGGACACATGCATAAAGTCAGTGCATAATGCATACATCAAATTGTTGGTTGGTTGCGTCTGATGTTCTGCAGCTGACTGACACTGCTAAGCTAAGCTTACCAGTACCACTCACTAAACAAACTACAAAAGGTTCTACTAAGGACTGGGGTAAGCAGCACTCAGTGACAGAGGATGCGTCACGCACACCGTTCAAAAATTATCAACTAATAGTAACTAAACCTAGTATCAAATCCATCCACCACTATTTGACAGGACGACAAAGGAAGGACTACAGTCTCTCTAGCAATAGCATTACCTAACTGAAGTTCTCTAAAGTAAACTCTTACATAATAATGACAAGCGAGCGCAAAGTTGCAAAAAAGTAAGAGTACCGCCCAGCACCTGTGTCCTACAATCACAGAAGATTTTGAAACGTAATTTACCTGCAATGTAAGCAGCATTATTCTTGTTATTTGTAAAAAATGTATACACAAATCACAATACTTATACTACTATATATATTGGCTACTCACCAAGCCCCACGACCTCGACACCTAGCAGGTCCAACAGGTCCTGCTCCCGGTCAAGAATGTCTGACCACCGGTGGGCCAGCTGGTTATGTGTGCGCCGGACCGCGGAGCAGCGAAACACTGCCCGACGCACCTTCGCCCACCGACGGTGACGCTCCTGGGTCGGGTAACCGGAGCCTGGCCTGCCGCCTGCTGCCAAGGTCAAGGGGAGGTGGCGCTGAATAAAAAAAACAAGGGCGGCCACCTCCTCCTCCGTAAACAGCTGGCGGGCTTGCACCCCTGCGGGGCGCAGTCTGCCGCAAGGCAGGCGGCGATTGGGCGCACGCGCCTTGCCCTTCTTTGACCCGCTGCTGCTACCCTTCGCCATGGTTCTGGGGTGGGAGGAGGTGAAAAAGAAAAGTTAGAAGGGAAAAATAAAGTTAGGGGAAGAAGTAGGAGCTTAAAGAAGAAAGTTATATAAAACAGTTGAAAAGTAAAAAAAACACAGTAAAAAGTAGAAAAAAATGCAAAATATAGACTTAGGCAGAGAGAGAGATAGGTAAGAAATAAAGAAAAATTGAAAAACAGTGTAAAAAACTAAGGATTGCAAAGATTGAGGGAGGATAGAAAAGCAGGCCCAGAACCATAGCATAGAGTGGTAAAACAAGATGGCCGCGCCCATCGCGACCGCATGGGTAAGTTCGCGCGATATTTCTCCCCGAGCACGCACAAAACGTCGCGAACACGTACAACGCGTTCCCGAACATGGAATGCGCATCGCGAGCACGCTATACGCGACCCGGAACAGGAAATAAGGGATCGCGAACGGGCGGGACAAGTGAAAATCAAAATGGCCGCGCCCATGGGCGAACGCATGGGTAAGTTCGCACCCCCGAGCACGTAAACAGCGTCCCGAACACGAACAACGCGTTCCCGAGCAAGAAAAACGCATCGCGAACGGGCGCGCCAAGCAGCTACGCACGCTCGCGAAGCTATGCGAAGCTCGCGTAGCCCTTCGACGTCTTCGCGTAGCTTCGCGTAGCGCGACTACGCGAACTACGCCCAGGGTTATTTACGACGCGACATCCTGCCCTTTGGGAATCTGGGGGTCTGTTATCAGACACCCAGTGGGAGATGGAGCCATCATTCACCTTGCCAGGCACGGCCCTGCTCGGATCAAAGAGTCACCCCTCCCCATACTCTAAATGCCGATGTCTCTCTCCAGCCAGGTCTGACCCAGCTGGCCCTGCTGCTCCAAAACCATACGGCCAATACACACGCTAGCAAAAGCCTACAGGAAAGCTTCAGACCAGAAAATACCTCGTTTCTAGTAGAGGCATTTTCGAACACGGGCTACGCTAATAATCCTTACTAAAAGATGCATCTCCATGTTCTGAGCTTACACATATCAAATTCGACGTTCCTATCCGGTTCCTGGGGGCAGGGAGGGTTAAGGCATGCAATACTCAGCCTGCACATTCTGGCCTATGAGAACGGGTGGCCTCGCAATAGTGAACAGTGAAATGGAGGGTAACTCGCTATTAGAACATGCTACACAGACATACTTTCACAGCTGCTTCAGTGGGTAGCGCAAATCAGCTCTGCCGGCCCACCAGCAGTATTTGGTCTATCAGCGATGGGCACACGCAGTGCACTGATACTAGGGACTGACAGGTAAACCAAACGAGCCAATTATGATTATTCCAATTCATACAGTTATCTTTACACAGGGAGCATTCGCGCTGTGTCACTGATTGGCAGCCCAGAGCATCTAAAGCCAGCCAACATAAATGGTCAGCAGAGAAAGAGGAAGGGAGACCCGCGCCAATGATGCCAGGTCCAACAAGTTTCATTCCCAGTTATTTCATTCTCAACTCGAAACATTGACTTTTCATCAAGCTTTTGAGATCTTGTTAATTAATAGGCTTCTTTTGGGTCCACTGAACAGTCACACCTCTAGGAACCACCGGTGATAATGCATGTAATATATTATTTTAGCATAACATAATATGTCAGGTGAGGCAGTAACCATCCATATGCACATCAGTCCTAGTCCTGCTCCAATACTGCCGCTACCCAAACAGCCAAGCCAAGTACTCTCTGAGTGGAAACCTAGACCTTAGTGAGCAAAACACAGTCACTTTTTTAATGGGGCCCAGAGAAATTGCCAGTGGCTGAGATGAATTCAAGCATTCCTTTCAACACCTTGTTGCATGTTGCATAACGTGCTTGGGAAAACCATCCACATTATGAAAGTTCACCTTAAACTAAGGCATACATCAGAAGCCATGGGTGTCTATCTTATGCCAAGGATGCCAGCACTATGCCTTGAATAGCTAAAGTAATAGTCAGAATAATGCAATGGTTGCTGACAATATGTGAAGAATGAGCAGCCAGTGGCAATGATGATGCCTTCAAAGGCCAAAAAATCCAAATGGGGGCCAGATTATGCCAAGGCCCTCAATTGCCCTGAATTGCCACAATTCCAATAAAACAGTCTGCCAGCACTTTTTAAGTCTTAATAAAATCTAATTATGCCAAAGACGATCAATTTATTTAATGGCAATTATAACTGCTTACAACGTACACAGTATCCAGAGAGGGTTCTACTAATTAGGAAAATGGCTACCATATGCTGGGATGCACACCATATGCTAGGACCAATATGGTGCCTAAAATACAGCCAAAATCTTTACCAGTGTTAATGCCACTTCAGTCTCCTAGTTACCTTCTCAACACTACCTGTCTCTCACCTGATTACCGTCATTACTCAGTTTTTCAAACCTCCAATTTTTAAAGTTTCACTTTACCCTAAATCTTTTAGTCTTACTACTCTTTCTCTCTGACACTCTTAACCCCCAATCTTCATTATTTGCCACACTTCTAAGGCTCTTCTTCATTGCTCTATTTCAACCTATCTTCTTTCCCATTTAATATGTTCCTTCCATTATCTGCTTCCCAGCTATCTCTTCACTCCTCCAATCATGTATCAATCCATCCTCCTGCCAGACATGTCCGTGTTTATCTAATACTTCTTTCATTATATTTTTTCTTTGTTGTTTTTGTTTAATTTTTCTTTCTTTTGACCCTTTCTTTCTTGCCTTCATTATTTTTCCACTCTTTACTTCATCCTGTCCATTTTCCACTTTTGTGCCTTCCTTTGTTTGTCTCTGAATTTCTTTTCCTTTCCTTCATTAGAATACTCTCTCCTTTCTCTTTCTTTTTTCTTTATCCCTTTTCTCATTGGTTTTAATTTTTCATTCTTCTGTATCTTCTGTTTCTATGGTCTGGCTTTCTTTTCTTTTTTCTCTAATTCTTATTATGTCCCACTGTTCGTTCTTCCTTGAGTTGTTCTTTCTTCTTCCTTCCTTTTTTCCTTCTTGCAAGTTTTTTCTTTTTTGGCTCCCACTAACGTTGATTCTGTTTTGTCTGGTTTTATTTCTTTACTTTTCAATCCTATATTGCTTTTCTTGCCTTTCTTCCCCATGCCTGCTTATTTTTCCCTCAACATTTTCTCACTTTTGCACATTCTTCTCCTCCCGTATTTGTTATAGCACAGTCTGTCACTGTACTAGACTCCTTTCACAGCACTCTGTCTTCGCATCTTCGCACAGCCATTGTATTCCCTTATGGTATATTTTGTGAGTTTCTGCTGCAGACAGAAGATACTCATAAAGACCAAATCAAAGTTGTGTGTGATCAGCTATCCAGTCTGTCAGCCTGCATGGCAACCCTCCCACTTTAACTGCCAGAGAGATAGTTCATCACAACCTTGATGGTGCTTAAGGCCATTTGCCTTGATGATGGGTTAATGAGTAAATGAGGGTGTGACATCTGGGAAGGTTTGATGGCAACTTCACCACCTTCAATTTCAGGAGCGCCGTTGTAAAACAACAGAAGTGTGCTTATTCCCAACTCCCCATATTTTGTTTAAATGGCACTTTTACATTGTATGAATAAGGAGAGAAACCTGCAGAACTCATTTAAGAAGTGGCACTTCTCTGTAGAGCGAAATCTTTTCATCGAAAAGGGGTCCTCAGGGCCTCCAAGAGCTGCACAATAATCATCTGGTAACCTTATGCCTAAAGGACTTCTATTTTTCAATAAATGTCACATCTATTTTGCCTCCAAGCTCTGTATGAGCAGGGCAAAGGAAGTTGCAAGGAAGAAACAAAGTCATGAAGGGAAGCATCCCTTTGGAGTGAGATGGAAGGAGTGAGGTGGAAGGAGGGGATGGGGAACAGAGTAAATACCTCCAGATGAGTGGTGGATTCCTGAGGTACAGATGTTGTGAGGAGGCCTGGGAGCACAGGGTGACCATGAGAGATAAACCAAGAGTGAACAACAAGATCACCTGCTTCATCACCAGTTTGGCTACCTGCTTGCCCTCTTTGGTCTGCGCTAGGATTCTGCTTCTTTGATTTACTCAAAGGGATTTCAGGAGTAATGTGTGTATGGCATAGCACTGGAAGATGCCCTATTAGCCCAAATAAGTTTCATAAAGATAGTCCTCACATTTTTGTAACAGGTATGCCGTGGCAAATTTTCAATTGAGCTTGCAGACCTCACAGAATTCCATGTTACTTAAATTAAGAAAAATGCCTGGAAATGTGCCAGAGTCAAATTTTCTGATAATTTATCTGCTGGCATGGACTGCTTCGATCAGAAAATTTCTGTCATGAGAAAAGATTGAGAAGAAAATATGATCATTTCTCAGCTTATGCATATATAAAAAGAAATAGCGCTTAGAGCTCAATCTCAATCCCTATGTTTTTGTCCCTTCCCAGTCACAGGCCCTTGGCCCACCCACACAAGTGAGGTATCATTTTACTTGGAAGACCGAAGGGAACACTGGGTGGTCGGACCTTTATGCCGGTGCGGTGATACCAAGAAGAAATGTGAGAAAAATGAGGTTTTTCCAGCTAAAGTTGAGGTTTGCAGGGGATTCTGGGTAGGAAAACGTTGGGGGATCCACATAAGCAATACCTCCCTGGACTCTCCCTGCTGTTTAGGTTTCAGAAATGTCTGGCTTAGGTAGGTTTCCCTAGATGGCTGCCAATACCGGGGCCAAAAATGCAGGTGACCCCCTTGCAAAACCAGGTCATTTTGTGATAGGTAATTTTGATGTCTCCACAATAAGTTTTGGACCCTTTCCTATCATGAGTACTTGGCCCACTCACATAAGTGAGGTACCATATTTATCAGGAGACCTGGGGGAATTCTGGATGGAGGAAATTTGTGTCAGCCAGTGATCCCACAACTTTCCCACACAGAAATATGAGAAAAATTAGATTTGTTTTGCTAAATTTGAGGTTTGCAGAGGATTCGGGGTAGGAAACCATTGGGGGAGCCACGGAAACCATACCCCCTGGACTCCCCCGGCTGTGTAGTTTTTAGAAATGTGTAGGTTAGGTAGGGTTCTCTAGATGGCCACCAAGCCCGGGTGCAAAAACGCAGATGACCCCCTTACAAAACCAGGCTGGCTTGTGATAGATAATTTGAATGTCTCCACAATACATTTTGGGCCCTTCCCTGCCGCGGGTACTTGGCCCACCCACACAAGTGAGGTACCATTTTTATCTGGGGACTTGGGGAAATGCTTGGTGGTAAAATATTTGTGGTTTCTTTCTGAATCTGGAAAATTATCGCACAGTAAGGCAAGGAAAATGTGACTTTAGTCACACTTTGCAGGACATTACGGTTAAGATAACCTGTTGGGATCCACTAGAGAGACACCACTGTGTACTCCCCTGGGGGTTTAGTTTACAAAAATATCTAGAGTTGGTAGATTTTTCCTAGAGGGAATGTACACCTTGGCAGAGAAAGACAGAAAAGACAATTATTGCTGCACAACCTTCTATTCCTCAAGCACATTATATAAGGGTTGGATTTGGCACAAGTGTGAGTGATAGTTCAACTTATAAAATTTTATTAACAAGAGATTTCACAAAAAATGAAATGCACTTCAAATAATTGAAAGGACAAAAAAACTGAATGAGTGACTCACATCTTGTGAGCTATAAAGCCGCATCAATGCCCTAACTGCTTTCCAGGCCATTCACACACCTTTCGTACGTGATACACACAAAACCATTCACACTGCCAGCCGCAGAAAAAACACATAACAACATTCACAAAACGAGACAATGTACAACCTGCCAGAAAAAGTCAGACAAGTATTACTGCACAACCATCTATTCCTCAAGTACACACACATACTGGTTGGATTTGGCATGAGCGGGAGTGATGGTTCAATATGTAAAATTTTATTACCAAGAGATTTCACAAAAGTGAAATGCACTGTTAATAACTGAAAGGAAAAAAAACCTGAACCGGTGACTCGCAGCTCATGAGTTGTAAAGATGTGTCAAGGCCCCAACAGCTTTACAGGCCATTCATACACCTTTCATACGAGTGATACACACAAAATCATTCACACCACCAGGCTTGGGCCCAGCAATGTTACAACACTCACATCAACATACACCGCCATTCAAGGGCCCATCACTTTCATACGCCCACATGCCTGACACAGCAGCCACACCGGCTGATGGATTGTGTGGACTGGTGTTTGGCTACCAGTGTGTGTAGTGACCAGTCATTCACACCACCAGGCTTGGGCCCAGCAATGTTACAACACTCACATCAACATACACCGCCATTCAAGGGCCCATCACTTTCATATGCCCACATGCCTGACACAGCAGCCACACCGGCTGACGAATTGTGTGGACTGGTGTTTGGCTACCAGTGTGTGCAGTGACCAGCATTCAAACCCCACCAGCCAAGGGCAAGTCCACACTCACCACCAGCGAAGCGCCAGTTCACGCACACTGCCAGCCAAAAGCAAGTCTACTCAAACCCCCAGCCAAGTACCAGTTTACCCCCACTGCCAGCCAAGTGCCAGTCTACGCACACTGCCAGCCAAGCACCAGTTCACACACACCGCCAGCCAAACACCAGTCCACACACTGCAAGCCAAGCACCAGTCCACGCACACCACCAGCCAAGTGCCAGTCCATGCTCACTCCCAAACAAGCGCCAGTCCACACACACTGCCAGCCAAGTGCCAGACCACACACACCGCCAGCCAAGAGCCAGTCCACACACACTGCCAGCCAAACGCAAGTCTACTCAAACCCCCAGCCAAGTACCAGTTTACGCACACCACCAGCCAAGTGCCAGTCTACGCACACTGCCAGCCAAGCACCAGTTCACACACACCGCCAGCCAAACACCAGTCCACACACTGCAAGCCAAGCACCAGTCCACGCAAACCACCAGCCAAGTGCCAGTCCACACACACTCCCAGACAAGCGCCAGTCCACACACACCGCCAGCCAAGTGCCAGACCACACACACCGCCAGCCAAGAGCCAGTCCACACACACCACCCACCAACCACCAGTCAGCACACACCACCAGCAAAGTGCCAGACTACACACACTGCCCGCCAAGCGCCATTCCATACACACCTCCAGCCAAGCACCAGTCCACGCACACTGCCATCACATTTCGTTTTTTTTATACAAAAAAGAAAACACACACAAATTGTAAGTAGATACAAAACTGCAAACACAAAAGCTGAAACTAAATTCATCACAAGAATGGTAACCTTGAAGCTGAACAAAAAATATGAAACAATATAGACAAGGCAGTTCACTTTAACACTCATGGATACTCCCAAAAACTCTTTTGAGTGTGGTACATTCTAAAACAAGCAGGCACACACAGCTCAGGTTTAGAAGGACACAGTACATACGAGTCTCCTTCCACGTACCTCTTTGCCAACAGACTCTACATCTCCTACTGGTAAAGTCTTTTGTGGGCGTGGGAAGAATGTGATCAGCAAAATGGCAATCTTTCAATCTAGCCACATCCTCCACCACTCCAACTCTAGGAACATTTGCCTGTTCCACTACAACAAGGCTGCCTATCACAGACTCCTGAAACTGAACAAAAGTCATCCTTGACTTAGGAGAACAATCCTTGAACACAACAAAAACATTAAGGGGCCGATTCCGATCTCGGCCGGTAGAGCTCCGAATCGGATTCGGATTCACCGGATCCGATTCGGAGCCCTGTTTCCCGACCGAATCGTACGCGGGTCCGGCCGAGCGAGTACGATGCAAGCACCCACGAAATCGCCGACCGACTCGAACGCGGCTCCAACATGCTCCGACCGACTCGCATGGACACGACTCGCACCGCGCTATGGAGACGTTTCCCGGCCGGGTAAGTACGATGCGCGCCGTGAGCAGTCCGATCGACTCACGCCGTCCGGCTCGAAAAAGCTGTCGGAGCCGGACTTTGGGGGTCCGCGTCGGACCCCCCTGTACGCGTAGGCGCGCGAGTCGCACACAGGGGGGACCCATGGGTCCCCCCTACCTGTGCATGTATGCCGCGATGCGCATGGATGCGTACACGCTGTAGGGGGCGCCCTTGTCCGCCTCGTACCCATTGAGTCAATGGGAGCCCGCGTACGCGTTGTACGACAGGCTCCCATTGACTTCAATGGGAGTCCGACCGACTCGAGTCCGATGGCATGCATGCGCATCGTACTCGTTCGGTTGGACTGCCAGAGTCCTATTCGGTCGGAATTCTCTCCGGGTCCGGCTCGGTCGGGAGAATTCCGTCCCGAATCGGAATCGGCCCCTATATGTTGTTAAGTGGAAAATATGGATAGCCAACTTCTTATTCCAAATGTAAGCCTTACGAAGAGCAGTGTAAGGTTCCAAACTCTGATCTACTCTATCAACTCCACCCATTTGCCCATTATAGTCTAAAATGTGGTACGTACAAAAAGTGGTCCAACTGACCGATACAATTTCTCAAAACGGAAAACAAAAATAAACAGACACCCCACAATAATTAAACAGTGACCAGGTTAACTTGATTATAAGAAAGAGGTTTATGTTAAGAATTAATCAATTGTTCACAAATATACAATTTGAATAGTTGCTCCGAAGTGACAAGGTGAATAAAGTGCTCAAGGTAGTGCTCGTGGAGGGATAGGGATGTGATAATGAATAGACAATATTTACAATACATTACAAAACTGATTGCGACCTGTCCAACAGAATAATAAGATGACTAACTAAGCCACCCAAGCAATACGATGCGATGAATGCAAAATATTTTACTCTGCTGCTGGGCAAATTCCCTGATTTGAAGAAATGTAAAGAACTCCTTATTCCCTAAACATTTTTTAGTCTTAAGTGACTCAAAAGTAGTAAAGCCTGTATCATCAAAAAAATCCCCAAGAATAAATGGACCATAATTTTTCCCCCAGCGCTTAATGTGAGGATCATGAAATATATCCGGTAACAGAGGGTTAAATTGGAGGGGGCTACAAAAACTGAGCTAGCCAATCCCAAGTTGTTTCCGAACACTAGCCCAAACTTGAAATGCATATATTAAGGTATTTTACCTAACTTTCTTAAAATAGCCAAATTCAAATTGCTGAAACAGACAGCCGCGGACCTTATCACCGAGGATCAGTTCAAAACATGACTGGGTAGTGTTGAATGTGGCTGCTTCTTGAGCTGGGCCAAACAGTAGAGGGATTATTTGTTGCAACGCCGAAGCCCAATGGTACAGCTGTAAGTTTGGTATGTCCCAGACACCTCGCTCTCTTGAAAGGGAGAGAAACTTCAGCGCCCTCCGAGGTCTGGTATAGGCCTATAAAAACTTCCCAATAATACTATCCAGAGCCTCGAACCATATGTTATTCACCACGAGACGTGTGGCTCTGAAAAAATACAAAATTCTTGGGAAAAACATCCTTTTAATTAAATTGCTCCTGCCAATTAAGGTAAGTCTGAGGCTATTCCACCTACGCAGATCGGTCTTCGTTTTGTTAATTAGTGGGCCTAAGTTACCATCTACTACTTTATCCGTATCTGCACAAATATTAAAGCCCAAATATACTGCATTCAATACTACCCATGTATCCTCAAACCGGATATTCTCACTTATAAATATGTGTGTTTTGTACCGATTGAGTCTGTACCCCAAAATACGACCAAATCGATCAGCTTCCGCTTCAATTTCCTTTACTGCCAGGGTGGGATCTGGTGTAACAATAGCAAGATCATCTGCGTATGCCAGGATCTTAGTGTCCCAACCACTGGTGGACATTGGCAAAATTGAAGCATTACCTTTAATTCTGTGGATTAAAGGATCAATAAAAAAGGGCAAAAAGCAGGGGGGAACATGGACATAGTTGCCTTGTCCCCCGCTGGATCTTTACCATCTCCAATTCTGCCCCCATTAGCGAAATGTTATCCATGGGATTTATATATAATGTTTTAGTCCACCCAATAAACTCCAACCCCAGACCCTTCCTCTCCAATATTGCCCATAGAGAAGCCAGGAGATCCTATCAAACGCCTTCTCAGCGTCTAAGAATAGGAAGGCCATAAGGTCAACTTGGATTTTGGCCACGCCAAATAGCGTAATTACCTGACGGATATGGTCTTTTGTTCCCAATCCAGGGATAAAACTTTGTTGTGCAGGTGAAACAATCTTCTTTATGATCTCAAATAACCTAGAGGCTAAATTTTCCGCATTGCAGTCTCCGAATTGATTAATGTAATTGGTCAATATGACCCTAGCTCCTGCACCAACTTTCCCTTTTTGGGGAGCACCACCATCTTAGCAGAGGCCCATGTCTCTGGAGGAGGAGGGCCCCTCTGAGCAGCTAAAAATACCTCAAGCATGTATTTATGGAGACTAGTGGCAACCATTTTATAAAATTCCCGCAGGATAAGAGCCGTCCCTGCAGATTTTCCAGGCACTAGTCCGGAGACTGCAAGTGTAATTTGTCCTGCCAAAATAGGTTGATCTAAAAGCTTGCAATCCTCCCTGTCTAATGTTTTCAGAGCCTTGTGATCTAAGTATGACTTCATCCCACCTGGGTCTACAATCTCCTCAGCATAAAGTTGTTGATAATATCTCTGGAAGGCAGAACATATCTGCCCTACTTCAGAGATAAGTCCGAGCTCAGGGTCTTGTATTTGCTTAATATCCCCATAAGTTGCCTGTTGTCTGGCACGGAATGCTAGTGTATGCCCCACCTTTTCATTAAGTTCATATGCTTCCAAGCCGTATATTTTTTGGCCACTTTCTTAGTGGAGATATCCCTTATTGCTGTTTTAGCAAGTGTAACCAGAGCTGGGCATCTTTAATATCTTAACATAACCATCATCCAACAGCAAAGCTCTCTCAAATGACCAGCCTCTATTAGTTTATGGGATAGCTTGAATATCTAGTTCTAGCTCTAAGCGAATGCCGTCAGACATCACCCAGGGATATTTGAATATTCGGGAATCATGCACCAGCCCACTAGATATAAAAAAATAATCTAGACGAGCATGCACCTGATGAGGAGCAGAAAAAACGTATAGCCGGGATCCATAGGTTCTTTATCGGCCCAAACATCATAAAGCCCATGAGTAGTCACAAGCTGCATCAGTGACCGAAAAACCTTGGCCATACGTCCTTGATAAGTTGATGCACCTGCCCTCAAAACATTCCCTTTATTATTAATATTAAAATCCCCACAGATAACCAGAGGAAGGGCCCACCTGGCTAGTTCAGGACAAAGCCAGTCCAATAAAGCTGGATCATCAATGAAAGGCCCATAAATAGAGCAAAGTGTGAAAGACCCTCCCGTATAAATACATTCTGCAATAGCCCATCTACCATATTTCTCTGCCCTGGCTCAAGTATATCAAATCTTGCCCTTGCTTGCAAGTATCGCCTCCCCACAGGTGCAGGTTCCTTGCAAAGTCCTGGAGATGATTAGATTTCCTGAAAATTCCAGTAAATGTTTTTGGGACCCTTCAACATGCGCTTCCTGCAGACAGATAATATCAGCTTTTAAATACTGCAGGTCTAAATTCACCCTTTGCCACTTTCAAAAATATTCAACCCACAAATATTAATTGAGGCTATTCTTAAGCTAGTCATCCTTTAATATAATACAATATAGCCTGAGAACCACCTGCCCACACAAACCCAACCAAACAAAAATCCTTGGATCCCCTCAGTCTCCCCAAAAGACCCACCCAAGCTCAGCCCCTCTGACCCAATCCCTCAAACCCCACCAAAGCCCAGCCAAATCCTACCAAACCCAAAGAAAAACAAATAAAAACAGGAAGGGGCAGTGACCTCCCAAAAAAAGGAAGAAGGAAATACACCTCTCCAAAAGTGGCCCATCCGAGAGATATAAAGATATACACATAGCAGAAGGGAAAAAGAATAAACAACCAAAGAAGAGCCCCATCCACACCGAAAGGGTAGCGTCCAGGGGTTTTATCAGCTCAGTTCAGTCTCATTGGTGATCTCCTTCAGATATTCTTGAGCTTTAACCTCAGAGACAAATGTTTGTGTCTTTCCCATAAAGATGATCTTAAGGCGAGCAGGGCTTAACAGATACACTTCACATCCAATTTGCTGAAAAGGGGGAAACAGCTGACGGAACCACCAGTTCCTCTCCACCGTCACATGACAGAAATCAGGACGGACGAAGAAGGTATGCCCATCATGTGACCTCCTTGCTTCTGGTCTTGCCTTATCAAAGATAGCCTGGCGTAGGAGAAAGTTGCAGAAATACACCAGGATAGCTCTAGGTCTTGCTTGCTGTTGAGGATGATTTTTCATGAGCATTAGAGGAAAAAGGTGCACCCTTTGAACTTCAGATTCCCCGTTCCATTGGGCAAGGTTGGGAAAGGCTTCCCTCCACATTCTCTGCGAGGCAGAGAAATTGCAAGTTGTTTCTGCTTTGACGGTTCTCAAAATCCTCCAGCTTCCACATTATGTCTACTAGCTGGGTCTCCTGTAGTTTCTGCCGATTCTCCACTGTTTCCACGGTGGCTACTGCTGCTTCTGTCTGTTCCTCAACTGCGGGAATCCGCTCCGCCATCTCAGAGCAAATTTTATTGATTTTTCGTACTGCACCCTCAATCTTCTTTGTAGCCAGCTGGGCTCTTTTATGCTCCACTCTGGCCTCAGACTGCATCTGCATCAGGATAGAGTAGATTGTACTCATTGTGGGAGCAGCTGGGGGGTTTATGTCTGTTGAAGGCCCCCCTTGTGGCAGACCCGATCTCCCTCCCTTATTCTTGCTATACACCTGACAGGTCGCTGAGTATTCCCACTTCAGTTGTCTAATAGTACTTAGTTCTGCTCCCGGCTCTTTACCAGCCTTCCTTGATCTCTTGCTACGCCTTCTTGAAAGGGGTAATCACTTTTGTGTTGATGGCTGCGACTTCCCCCCAATTGGGGTATCCCCCTATGAATCTGGGGCAGAATGGTCATCCGTAAGTTCCTCACTAAAGCCGGAGAGGTCTGAATCATCTGTAAAAGAAAAAAAATACTCTGGTCCCTCTGGAGATCCTCCCATCTGCCTTGCCACATGTTGCCCTTGGACTTTCTCTAAAGGGTCACTCATACCCCACCCAATCCCCCATCTGGCAGTGAAAGAAAGGTTGGCCCCTGTGCCCCGACACCTCCAATCTCCACCGTCTCCAAAGTTGGCTCTCCTTTCTCTCCAATGTCATCATTGTTTTGTACAGTGCCATCTAAGAAGCCTGGGTCAGCCCCATCAGACCACCTCAGGGAGTTAACGCCTTCTTTCGCAGGTGCAATTGATAGGAGCGCAGAGGGAGCAGACCTACCCTGATCCTTCTGGAGTTGATCTGCAGGTTTACCAGAGAAGAGTTACGGATTAGAAAGCTGTCTCTCTTTAGCAGGTTCAGCACTTGTTGATGACCCTTGCACTCCTGGGTGGTCCGATTTCACCCCCTCTGCACCGGCATTAACTATTCCCGAAGCAAGCGCCGTGCCATCTTCTGCTTTCCGCACTGAAAGCAGCTTCTTGCTGTAATGCAGAGGTGCATGCTGGGACTGACCCCACATGCTCCGCCCGCTCCTTAGGCTGCTTGTTGGATTTCGGTGGCATCATTGGGCTTCCAGTCCGCGGAAGCCTGAACCATGAAGGGACGCCGCTGAGGCTTTCAGGGATGAGTGTGGCTCTCCAGGCGGTCTTGTCTGTCTGCAGCAGCCCGACAACGTAGCTGAGCTGCCGACGGAGATGAAGGCCGACACGATCCAGAAAAGAGGTAAGGTCAAGCATCGGCACTAGTATTCAGGCACTAGTATTCAGAATCGGGGTCGGGGGAGCAGCTAATGTGGCGAGCTAAGCAGCCACCATCTAGCTCAAAAAGTGCCGTAATTTTCAAGGTACATTTCAAATATGAAATAGAATTAGTAACATTTCCTTAATTATATTATTAAACTATTTTCAGACATAATGAAAGAATGAGATGTATCACATCACGGAAAGGGAAACATTTGCTCTCTCAGATGGGCTACACTTACAGACAAGAAAGTGCAAGCACTGAAATTGGAAATGTAAAAAACATTACTCTAATGTTTGTTATTGGAGGTAGGCCTGGGCAGTAAATTCCGTTCCGCTCGCGGAATTTGCGGAATTTGCGGAATTTGGGTAATTTCGCGTTCCGCGGAGAACGCGGAATTGCCAAAAATTCCGCGATCCGCGGCGTCGCGGAATTTTTGGCTTGTTTGCGCTTTCAAAATGCGTGTTTGCGAGATATTTCTCCCCGAGCACGCGAACAGCGTTCGCGAACAGGAAAAAAGCATAGCGAACGGGCGGAACAAGCAATTCCGCGTGTTTGCGGAACTTTTGCGTGCTCGCGGAGATTTTTAACCGTTTCGCGGAGCTTTGCATAGCGCGACTACGCAAATTCCGCCCACCCATAATTGGAGGGCCATTAAAAAATATGATGGGGTTTTTAATATGAGAACACAACCATCCCCCAAATGCCACCAAAATCAAAGTAAGGCATGGACTAAATCATTTAACAGACGCAAGCACTAGTTCCAAATATTCCCACTACTAAAATACAAACATATATACTCCCTAAGATAACCGAACACATCACAGGTCAGCTAGCAGCTGTACCCACATTGAAACGTTCAATACCACAAACTAAAAAAACTACTAGTGATACTCCTCCTGCCCTTAGAACATACCAAAACATCCAAATTCCTGATCACTTCACCTCCAAATAATGAGGAACCCTCTCTCCTACATGACAACCTTAATATTATATTTGCTACCACAGATACCTTATAAAAAGTAAGCCAATGTCAAACTTGGATGATAAATGGGACATTCAAAATGTGCCCTAAATAATTCACTCAGATATATACTATACATGGTAAATACCAAAACACTACTATGTCATTCTTATATGCCTTGCTACCTAATACACAAAGTAGCACTTACTACAAAGTGCTAAACCACAAACAACTACTACCCACATAAAATAATAATTGAATTTGAACAAGCCATGATACAAACAATATTTGAACTATACCCACACACAGCCATACAAGGTGTTACTACTATTTTAACCAAAGCATGTGGAGATATACAACAAACAACCAATTTTCCTTCGAAATAACATAAAATGATTGCACTAGCCTACGTCTTGGTAATAGAGATAGCTATCTACTACAACTTACTTATAGAAAGTCAATTTTACCACAAAACAAACACAAAATAGGTCCCCTTATAAACTACTTTGAAGACAGTTGGGTTGGCATACTCTACTGCTCTGAACAAAGACGCCAACCCAGATTCCAAAGAGCAGGGTGGAATGTCTATGACAGCACCATGGATCAAGAAGCCAAACTAACAATGCAGCAGCAGGAGAGCACAATGCCTTCCAATCATCACTAGGTAGAACCCAACCTAAACTCTACAAATTCATAGAAGCCCTACAAAAAAAAAAGAAAAGCTACCAGCAACTAAGAGTGGAACAATCAGTAACCCAAGTTAAACCTAAAATTAGAAAGTAAACAAGTAGAATGTAGGATATGCTACAATGCAAAGTTAAACTCCTGATTAACAACAAAGGAGTAAACTACTTAGGGCCTGATTATAAGTTTGGCGGTCCGAGGACTGCCAAACTCACGGTGGCACAGCGGTGGTGGTGGTGGTCCGGCCACTGCTGCACCGGCAGTCCGACTGCCGGATTACAACCATGGTGGTCAGATCACCATTGCACCGCTGCGAACCGCCAGGGATCCGCAATCTGAGGGCCGCAACATGCTTGGCTGTGACACTTTCCTCACCACCAGTGGTGTCATGGAGGTTCTTCCCCTCTTGCCCCTATGCATGGAGGTGCATGCACATGCTGTGCCCCCATGTAGTTTTGTACCCCCCAGTTCCTACACAGGAAGGAATACACAACATGGTGCATTCCTTCCCATGCAGGACCGTGCACTGGCGGTCACGCTGCGGTGCATTTTAAAGCTCACTATGAACCCTTAAACAGCATCGCCGTGGAAATGGCACCCCGCCCTTCCGCCAGATTACAAAAATACTTGTAATCTGGTGGGCAGGCAGCGGCGAGTCTTGGCAGGGCAGGAGTGTGGCGATGGCGTGCCACCCACACCACCAAAACTTGTAATCAGGCCCTCAGTATAAATAGCAAAACCTTATTATAAAATACCTCACTAACTCTAACCAATAAACCTTAACAAAGATGCACTTTGTTTAGGTAAAATATTTTAACTAAATATTAAACCAATTATTTTAACACATCAATCAAAAAACCAGCAAGCAAAATAGAAAAAAGATGGATACATAAAAATATGTTTTTTAATTAATTAAAAATTAGCAAATCACCAACCAAACAGCACAACATTTCAAATAAAACCAAATGGAACCAAGTGAATGCAACACATAGAAAATAAAATAACACATTACAATGACATCAAATATACATACATAAAAATGTAACATTTCACACCCACAAATATTTACCTAAATAAAAATTACTAATTTGTAGCAGTAGATCTTCGCCCATAATCATGTTGTCAAAAGTTAATCCACCAAAAATGATAAAATTGAAATAAAAAAATGCAAAAATGAAACAGGTCCAAATTAAATCCAACAAAGCAATCCAAAGTCATAAAGAACCATAAAAACCCAAACAATTGTAAAAAAAAAAATGGTCCAGGAAACCTGAAAAAGGTAAGGAAATCAAAAATAAACATATCAGTTTGCTAAAAACAAAATTAATTTCCTTTAATATAAAAAGGCAAAAACAACTTGTTTATAGGATAACTGTAAAAAAAATCATGCAATGCCCACAAACAGCAAACACTATTTTCAAATATACCATAATTATTATAATAAAAGTATAAAAAACACATATCATTATATAAAGTAACAACACACTTGTAACAAACTCTAACCAGGCCAAACACAAAAGACTTATAAACTAAATAACACAAAGTACAAATAAAATCCTAAAATCCAACACTATAACTACCATTAGCTAGTTCTAATCTACCTACATCTACCCTACTCCCAAAACCCAATAGAAAATCTTAAAAAAGGTCATAATTATTTATCTGAAGAACAGCAGTATCTTCCCGTGACTCACTCCTAGAAAAAGCCAAAAAATGACACAAAAGCCTACAAAAGAAGAGTTATCTGTAAAACAAATGGCAGCTAAATAAAAACAAAAAGTGCTATCTTCCTATAGAAAATGATGAGACTTTAAATTCAGGTTATTAGTTATGCGAACTAAACAATAAATAATACTATAAAAACAAAAAATGAAATAATATAGTATTATATATAATATGCTTATGTTCTACAAATATATATAGTTGAAAAAATTTAAATGAATCATATTTGAAAAAAATTTGTAAAATGTTCTGAAAGAATATATAACTATTCACAATAGAAACCATTTAGGGGACGGCATTGAATACTAGTGGCATTTACTATTCCCACTCCAGTCTAAGCCATTCAGGATATGGTGTTGGTTACTAAACATTTACTATTTTCACTCCAATCTACGCCATGCAGGGAAGGACTTTGGACAGTGAACTGGTAAAATGCACTATTCCCACTCCAATCAAAGCCATTCAAGGGAAGGTGTTTGACCTTAATGCCGTGATATTTTCTATTTTCTCTGCTGGTAATCAACCCGAAATTGTGTTATTCACAGAGACCTACCGATCTCAGGGACACCATGACATCTTGCTTAAATGTAATAGATGTTAGTACTAAGAGTCCTGGATTACTTGCATGGATTACAAAATTTCTCCTCCGAAGAGTTGCTGGGAATTAGGTTTAACCCCCTAAAGCCCATGGAAAAAAGAGAAGCACAACAACATGGTGGGCAATTAGCTCACGGCAGATATGATTCTGAATAATAACAGTACTCTAGCTACCTGGGATATATTAGTGCGCAAGGGTTTACCTGAACCATAACCAACGGTATCCAAAACTGTGCATGCCCAGGCAGCAGGCCACCAGCATGAAGAACACCCAAAGACTTTTGTCAATGTATCAGCCTTGGGTTCTTCTAGTCAGGGCTTTAGAATGATTTATGCAGCCTGAGAATCAATGTGCAACTTCTCAGAGCAAGCATAAATGTTGAGAGCCCAGGTGATGGCCAAAGATTTGCCAGCAGGAATCCAATACCACTTAAGACCATACAAAGTGGTTAGTCAAGGTCCACAGATTAAATTCTTGCAGTTCCTCCAACGTTTGTCGTGTATCTTTCCTTCAGGCACTGAGACTGAGGTAAACAGGCATATTGTCAGCTTAACCCCTTTGGTGCTCATGATGGAATGGTTCTGTAATGAGCACGAGTGCTCCTGTGCTCATTACGGAACCATTCCGTCATGAGAACAGGAGCACTAAATCCCTCTGCTGCAGACAGCAGAGTGATTTCCCTTTTTTTTATTGGCCTCGGGAGGTTGGGGAGCTTTTGTGGGTTTGGTAGGTTTCTCTAGATGGCTGCCCACTCGGGACACTAAGGAGAACGCTGTGGGGTAGGACATTTGTGCCGCCACGGTGATTCCACGAAAAATATGTGGAAAATGTGTTTTTTTTCAGTTAAATTTGAGGTTTGCAGGGGATTCTGGGTAGGGAAACGTTGGGGGATCCACGCAAGCAATACCTCATTGGACTCCCCAGGGTATCTAGTTTTCAGAAATGTGTGGGTTTGGTAGATTTCCCTAGATGGCGGTGAGCCCGGGGCCAAAACCCCAGGTGCCCCCCAAAACCAGGTAGTTTTGTTATAGGTAATTTTGAAGTCTCTACAGTACGATTTGGGGCATTTCCTGTTGCAGCCACTATGCCTACCCACACAAGTGAGGTACCATTTTTATCGGGAGACCTGGGGGAATGCTGGGTGGTAGGAAATTTGTGTCAGCCCGGTGTTCCTACAACTTTCCCACACAGAAATGTGAGAAAAAATTGATTTTTTCACCAAAGTTGAGGTTTGCAGGGGATTCTGGGTAGGGAAATTTTGGGGGACCCACGTAAGCCATACCTTGCTGGACTCCCCCGGGTGTCTAGTTTTCAGAAATGTGTGGGTTTGGTAGGTTTCCCTAGGTGGCCGCCGAGCCCGGGGCCAAAAACTCATGGGACCCCCCTTGCAAAACCAGGTTGTTTTGTGATAGGTAATTTTGATGTCGCCTCAATAGGTTTTTGGCCCTTGTCTGTCGCGGGTACTTGACCCACCCACGCGAGTGAGGTACCATTTTTGTTGGGAGACCTGGGGGAATGCTGTGTAGAAGGAAATTTGTGAATCCACGCAGATTCCAGAACTTTCCCACACAGAAATTTGAGAAAAAATTGATTTTTTCATCTAAATTTGAGGTTTGCAGGGGATTCTTGGTAGGGAAATGTTGGGGGACCCACACAAATCATACCTTGCTGAACTCCCCAGGGTGTCTAGTTTTAAAAAATGTGTGGGTTTGGTAGGTTTCCCTAGATGGCCGCCGAGCCCGGGGCCAAAAACTCATGGGACCCCCCTTGCAAAAACCAGGTTGTTTTGTGATAGGTAATTTTGAAGTCGCGTCAATAGGTTTTGGGCCCTTGCCTGTCGCGGGTACTTGACCCACCCACACAAGTGAGGTACCATTTTTCTCGGAAGACTTTGGGGAATGCGGGCTGGGTGGAATTTTGTGGATCCACACAGATTCCAGAACTTTCCACCACAGAAATGTGAGGAAAATTTGTTTTTTTGATAAATTTTGAGGTTTGCAAGGGATTCTGGGTAACAGAACCTGGTGGGAGCCAGACAAGTCACCCCATTCTGGATTCCCCTGGGTGTCTAGTTTTCAAAAATGTACAGGTTTGCTAGGTTTCCCTAGGTGCCGGCAGAGCTAGGGTTCACAATTTACAGCTAGGCACTTTGCAAAAAAAGGGCCAGTTTTCACTGTGAAAATGTGTTGTGTCCACGTTGCGTTTTGGGCCGTTTCCTGTCACGGGAACTAGGCCTACCCACACAAGTGAGGTACCATTTTTCTTGGAAGACTTTGGGGAATGCGGGGTGGGTGGAATTTTGGGGATCCACGCAGATTCCAGAACTTTCCACCACAGAAATGCGAGGAAAATGTGTTGTTTTGGACAAATGTTTAGGTTTGTAAGGGATTCTGGTTAACAGAACCTAGTGAGAGCCAGACAAGTCACCCCATCCTGGATTCCCCTGGGTGTCTAGTTTTCAAAAATGTATAGGTTTGCTAGGTTTCCCTAGGTGCCGGCAGAGCTAGGGTTCAAAATCTACAGCTAGGTACTTTGCAAAATAGTTTCAGTTTTCACTGTTAAATGTGGTGTGTCCACGTTGCGTTTTGGGCCGTTTCCTGTCACGGGCACTATGCCTACCCACACAAGTGAGGTACCATTTTTCTAGGAAGACTTTGGGGAATGCGGGGTGGGTGGAATTTTGTGGATCCACGCAGATTCCAGAACTTTCCACCACAGAAATGTGAGGAAAATGTGTTTTTTTGACAAATTTTGAGGTTTGCAAGGGATTCTGGGTAACAGAACCTGGTGAGAGCCAGTCAAGTCACCCCATCCTGGATTCCCCTGGGTGTCTAGGTATAAAAAATGTATACGTTTGCTAGGTTTCCCTAGGTGCTGGCAGAGCTAGGGTTCAAAATCTACTGCTAGGCACTTTGCAAAGAAAGGGCCCTTTTTCACTGTGAAAATGTGGTGTGTCCACGTTGTGCTTTGGTCCGTTTCCTCTCGTGGGCACTAGGCCTACCCACACAAGTGAGGTACCATTTTTCTTGGAAGACTTTGGGGAACACGGGGTGGGTGGAATTTTGTGGATCCACGCAGGTTCCAGAACTTTCAACTACAGAAATGTGTTTGTTTGGACATATTTTTAGGTTTGCAAGGGATTCTGGGTAACAGAACCTGGTGAGAGCCAGTCAAGTCACCCCATCCTGGATTCCCCTGGGTGTCTAGTTTTCAAAAATGTATAGGTTTGCTAGGTTTCCCTAGGTGCCGGCAGAGCTGGGGTTCAAAATCTGCAGCTAGGCACTTTGCAAAAAAAGGGTCGCTTTTCACTGTGAAAATGTGGTGTGTCCACGTTGCGTTTTGGCCCGTTTCCTGTCGCAGGCACTAGGCCTACCCACACAAGGGAGGTACCATTTTTCTCGGAAGACTTTTGGGAACGCGGGGTAGGTGGAATTTTGTGGATCCACGCAGATTCCAGAACTTTCCACCACAGAAATGTGAGGAAAATGTGTTTTGTTTGACAAATTTTGAGGTTTGCAAGGGATTCTGGGTAACAGAACCTGGTGAAAGCCAGTCAAGTCACCCCATCCTGGATTCCTCTGGGTGTCTAGTGTTCAAAAATGTATAGGTTTGCTAGGTTTCCCTAGGTGCTGGCAGAGTCAGGGTTCAAAATCTACAGCTAGGCACTTTGCAAAAAAAGGGTCCGTTTTCACAGTGAAAATGTGGTGTGTCCACGTTGCGTTTTGGGCCGTTTCCTGTCGCGGGCACTAGGCCTACCCACACAAGTGAGGTACCATTTTTCCTGGAAGACTTTGTTGAACGCAGGGTGGGGGGAATTTTGTGGATCCATGCAGATTCCAGAACTTTCCACCACAGAAATGTGTTTTGTTTGACAAATATTTAGGTTTGCAAGGGATTCTGGGTAATAGAACCTGGTGAGAGCCAGTCAAGTCACCCCATCCTGGATTCCCCTGGGTGTCTAGTTTTCAAAAATGTATAGGTTTTCTAGGTTTCCCTAGGTGCCGGTGGAGCTAGGGTTCAAAATCTACAGCTAGGCACTTTACAAAAAAAGGGTCAGTTTTCACTGTAAAAATAAAGTGTGTCCACGTTGCGTTTTGAGCCGTTTCCTGTCGTGGGCACTAGGCCTACCCACACAAGTGAGGTACCATTTTTATCTGGAGACTTAGGGTAACACAGAATTGTAGAGCAACTGTTATTACCTATTGACTTTCGATGCATTTCTGCCTTCCAAATGAAAGACAATGTGTAAAAAAAGAAGTTATTTTGAAAAATGACCTATAATTCTCATGCTAGTATGGGTACTCACAATTTCGGAAATGTGCAAATATCTACTGTTTCTAAACTCTATATTTTGTTACAATTTCAGAAATACATAGGTGTCTTTCATACCGATTTTTCCATGTATATATTTTCCCAAATTAATTGCTATATACCCAGTACATAATAAAAAACCATTGCAAGATGCTGCTCAGTTATTGGCTCTGGGTTCGTCGGGTTCTTGGTGAACCTACAAGTCCTATATATCCCCACAACCAGAAAGGTCCAGCGGATGTAACGGTATATTGCTTTCAAACAGCTGTCATAATTAGAAGAAGTTACAGGTGAAAACATTGACTTAAATGGCTGTTTTTTTCAACTAATTTTCAATTATTCCTATATTCAACGGTTAGTTTCTATAAAGAAACCTTGAAGGATCTACACAAATGACCCCTTGATGAATTCAAAATTTTGTCTACTTTTCCAAAATGTATAGCTTTCCAGGATCCATTATTACTTTTATACCCATTTCTACCATTAACTGGAAAGAGGTTGAAAGCACAAAAAATAGCAAAAATAGGCTATGTCACAGAAAAATGCCAAAACTGTGTAAAAAAAATTGGTTTTCTGACAAAAGTCTGCTTGTCCCTGAAATCTGGGAAGATGGTGATTTCAGCACCACAATCCCTTTTTTGATACCATTTGCAGGGAAAAAACCAGACGCTTTCATCTGTAGCCCTTTTTTCCCAATTTTCAAAAAAAAATAGCTGTATTTTGGCTAATTTCTGGGTCCCCTCCAGGGGAATCCACAAACCCTGGGTACCTTTAGAATCCCCATGATGTTGGAAAAGAAGGACGCAAATTTGGCGTGGATACCTTATGTGGTCAAAAAGTTACTGGGGCCTAAGCGCGAACTACCCCAAATAGCCAAAAAAAGGCTTAGCACGGGGGGGAAAAGGCCTAGCAGCGAAGGGGTTAAAACAAAAACTAGATGTCGAGGACTGGATTGCATTCGTGGTATCAAAAACAATCTGCTGCTTTCTGGAGACCTGGGCTTTGGACAATATTATCCTGGATGGTTTATCTTCATACACCACAAAAGCCATAATGTCAACAAAAACGAGACCCAGAGGCAGGTTAAATATTTCGGTATCCACCCGTCTAAGTACAGTCAAACATCTATTTTCCAAAATCTGAAATATTATCCAATTGATACTTATGCCTTGCGGCCTATGAGAGCTAGTTATAATAAAAGTTTACATTTTGCGGCGGTTACAGTCAGAATTTCACAAGCAGCTTTTCGTACTGGTGAAATATGTTGCCAACTTTTGTCAAAATTGTATGTCACCACTACACCCAACACTGAACCTGATGTAACAATGACCACCTTAGATGTTGTATGTAATACTGTAGTCTGCAGCCCCAGTTATCCATCAACCTTGTCAATTCATATTTCAAGGAGAGGAGCCGCCCTTTCATCCTTCATGATCAAAAATGTTTTATGCCCCCAAAATGGCTCCATGCCATTGGATTCACCTGCGGATTATACATTTTGATCTGTGAGGCGTGTGAGCTTGATAGATTACATATTAGTCAACCTGGAAGCATTGCAGCTGGTCGATGATCTTGAGATAGAACAAAGAATTGAGAGCGATCATGACCCGCTAACATCATGCCAAAGTGTTTCAATGAGGCCTTCTTCTACCCACATTGATAGTCAAGATGAAGGGAAAGGGGAACTACAGCTAACAACAAATAGGAAGTTCATAGCCTGATGGCAGTCTAATGGGACATGCACTGGACTCGATTGAGCCTTCCATCTCCATCAACACAAGACTAAAGACTATCTGGAGAAAAGAGATCCTCACAACCCAGAGGTAATTCCAAGGTTCAAAATTCTAGTTAAACTATCTCAGTGGAAAAGTACTCAGCAGTTTGCTTCAGGATACAAGCAGATAGAGAATAGCAACCATATGCATACTGAATGGGTTTACATGGAGTGCAGTAAGTTAAAACAAAATCTTTCCATCGCACTGAAAACAAGGCACGAAACCTCAGAGAGTGTAATCTCTTTAAATTTAAAAAAAAAGTAATTTGCACATAAAATATTGGCAGGCACTTATAGAAGCACTAAGAAGCAAGAATACCAGCCCTGTTTGGGAGCTAGTTAGGGATCACAAGGTGCATCAAAAAACTTGGAAACCAACATCTCATCTGACGCGTGGTTTAAGTACTGCTCATCTTTGTACTGCTTCTCCAGCCAAGAAACGACCATCACTTTGAAGAGTGCAGTGAGAAGTGGCAGTTTGGCAAAAGAGTAAGACAGCTGGGAGAAATCTCTAAGTCCTCCTATAATTGAGCCAACAGGAAGTGTTCCACTGGGTAATGAATTCACTGAAGGTGAAGTGCGAGTAGCAATCCTCAGCCAAAAGCAAAACAAGTCTCCCAGCCCTGATGGGGTACCAGGGGGCATACTTCGATCAGACCTTACATCTTGGGTACCTGTTCTAGCTTCTGTCTATAATGCATCTGGTTCCAGGGGATGGTATCAATGATGTCAACAGCTATCTGAAGGCCTTAAACCTCAATGTGCAAGTTTGTGGGGGACAAATAATGGCAATCTTGCTTTTTGCCGATGATGCAGTGCTCCTGTTGTATACTGAGTTGACCACGCGCAAACTCCTTAAGGCATTTGAAGGTTATTGAGATACAAACACTTTACAGATTAATACCTCCCCTAAATCATATGGAACACTGTGACTATCTTGGAGTGAGATTTGATGCAAAGCTAGCTTGGTTGGTCCACTTATTAAAAAGTGAGGCCACCCAGAGCCGGTATGCCTGTTCTAGCTTCTGTCTATATTCACTCACAGGTCCTGAAGAAATCCCCCCGACCCGGCTGGGCACAAATGGGGATGAAACATGTCGACCGCTCACATGGACTAACCAGTGCGTATGATCAGTAACTTGGTCTATACACGCACCACTTTGTTTTTACCTTTCTACATCTCCATCAAATTAAAGACTATTCTTAAATGGCGATGTAGGGAATTTTAATACACCTCACACTGGCACCCCCACTTTTTTTTATCTCTGGTCACTACTGTACTTCCAGTTGGTCAACCTCCAGGTGGAGGTCAGCATACCCAAAATAAGAACCCAATGATGATGCTGTCATGTTACAAATAGGCGGAGAACCAAGATATACTGCCCAACCACCTATGTACGTGAATGAGGGTTCTCTTAGAAAGAACCAACAACTCATGACCCTGGTAACACAGGTACAAGTGATCCATTCTCTTGTGATTATTGAACTACTACAATAGACATCGGCTGTCCTGATCGCAGGTTCAAAACCAGAAAGGATGACCTCAGAAAGCCGGCAGATGGTTATGGAGAAGTTACAGCATTGCAACTTTAACCACTTGAATGGGAAAAGGGAAGACCAGCTCCAGGTCCTTAAACCCATTCCTAAGATTGAAACATATTTGGATATGCTCCACCCTGCCCTGAAAAGATCTCTATACATCAGATTTATATTAGGCACTCTGCCTGTGAAACTTCATACTAGTACTTGGAGAAAAGGAGGCAGTAGTTCACCCACCTGCAGATGCGAGTTCAGGGGGATTCAATCTAAAAAATGCATTTTTTGTTTCTTTTCCTGAAGGCCAGAAGAGGTTATCTATGTCTGCTTTTCATTGCTTACGGCATGAGACATTGTAAGGATACTTTGAATTTATGCATGCACACAGATTCTGAACTAATTCTCAAACAGGTTTCTTCATACGTATATGTGGCTTGGAGAGTAACTAGATCATTAGCCAATGTCAGCTGTGAGACCCAAGGTTCCTGACAAAAGTCTTATTTCAACCAGCAATGCTATTGCACTGTCTAATGTTTCATCACATAGTTGTTAGTTGTTTGCTTGCAATAGGAAATGAAGATTTTCATACATTGAGAGCATGTTACCTATGGTTTCAGAACCAGCTATGACCTCCACAACTAGAAGCACCTGCACTTTAGCAGCATTGAGCCCCTAAACATCACTTCAGGGATACATTTTACAAAAGTGTTTTAGTTGTGGTTCTTAAATTAAACTGATGGCCCTTTGGCTGGGTATCCATCTACACACCCACCATGAATATTACACTTTACTGGATGGCTGCACTTTACCACTTGGCTGTATTTTTAATCATGAGTTGACTCGTCTGGCAGTGGGATTTCTTTTAGATTTTTGTGAATGAAATTACTATGATATACTGTCAACTGCTTATTGCTTACTTGATTTTTCATCATCTAGTGTATGCCCTGTTTCTGTCAGTCTGACACAATAACGTTATATACTATTTACAAATATTCTCACTCCAATCTAAACCATTTAGGGAAAGGTGTTGGACACTATTGGGGTAACATTTACTATTCCCTCTCCAATCTAAAATATTTAGGGGAAGGCGTTGGACAATAACGGGGTAATATTTACTAATCACACTCCAATCTACACCATTTAGGGGAAGGCTTTATACACTAAAGGGGTGATACTACTATTCCCACTTCCAATCTAAAGGAAGGGTTGGGATGCTACCCCAACCGATTGCCAGTGATTAGACAAATTGCAAGCATTTATCCCATAACCTTTTGTGTGTTTCGTGTCCAGCCCTTAGTGGCATTGAGATGCCCAGACATAGGCCCATTGCTCACTGTGTCACTGGAACCAAGTTACAGCAGGCTTATGAGCCCATAATTTGGGCAAAACCTGCCCTGGGTTGTTTGTGTACGGGTCAGGGAGAACCTGGCCTGGTAGTTCGGGCTGGACTGTTCCCATGAAGAGCAGGGTCATGCCTGATTTACAAATTGCTGGGTCCAAATTGATATGGCATGGAGAGCAAAAGAACAATGGGTAGGGATGCTAACCGGTGCGATTGCCATTGGTTAGACAAATTGCAAGAATTCCTCCCATCACCTTATGTGTGTTTCACGGACACTAAAGAGTTAACATTTACTGTCCCCACTCCAATCTAAACTGTTGAGGGGAAGAAGCTAGACACTAGAGAGGAAACACTTACTATTCACACTCCAATCTAAGCAATTTGGGGAAGGTGTTTGGCACTAAACATGTAAGATTTACTATTCCCACTCCAAGCTAAGCCATATAGAGTAATGCGTTGGACACTAAACATGGAACATTTACTATTCCCACTCCACTCTATGCCATGTAGGGGAAGGCGTTGGACACTAAAGGAGTAACATTTATGATTCTGACTCCAATCTAAACAATTTAAGGGAAGGTATTGGACAATAAGGTGATAAAATGTACTTTTCCCACTCTACTCAAATAAACTTAGGGGAAGGTGATGGATACAAAAAGGGGCGACAGTTACTATTCATACTCCAATATTCTTCAATGCAAATATCTTTATTGAATAATAGCACAAAAATGCACTAAAACAACAAACTAGAAAACAAAATGCTGAGGGTGGGGGGAGGTCCGCCCAGCATATAAGTACATACAATGGCAATGGTTATGTCCTCAGCAATATAGAAGATGTGGACAATAACTTGTCAAACAACATCATGCAAGATGGACGTCAAAATGTGCAAATAGATGACATTATGCATGAAATACATTTAAAACAAGGGGGAGGCAGGGAAAAAGGATTGGAGAGAATAGGAAAAAGAAGCTGAAAAAGACACAGAGGAGGTAAGCGCAAGAGAGAGCTGAATAAAGTGAGAAGTGTAAGAAAATATAGGGAGAAAAAGGAGTAGACTATTAGCTATGGAGGTGTGTATAAAAGTAAAGAACATTAAAAGACATAAAAGAATGCTGAGTAAAGAGATAACTGGAGAGCATGTAGAGATGGAGTAAAAGGTATGGTAGAAGTGAAACCGAAAGTAGGGGGAATGAGATAAATATCATGGGGTATCTTTCTTTTGAAGAAACAGGTCAATGGAAGCCCAGAGGTTCTAGATGAGTGATTATCACTAGCTGCACCTAGACCAATATTATCTGACCCTCTGGTGAAACAGAGCCAATTCCATAAAGTTAAATAAGGGATTTTGTGAGAACGTTTCAATTTGGAAAGGGTCAATTTAACACCCGAGGCAAGCATCAGATCAATTAACATCAGATTGGCTAAAGGGAGGGGAGGGGGGAGAAAGCACATACACCGAGAAAAGCCATGGAGGGGGACAAGGTGACTGATATATCAAAAATTTCCCAGATCAGCTTTTGAATTTCAGACCACAACAGAACGACAAATTTACATTTGAAAATCATATGAGTTGGAGTGTCAACAGTCTTTCTACAGTTCCAATAAGTATTAGATGTGGATAGATCCAGTTTAAAGATCTGTGATGGAGTCCAGAAGGCATTGTGAATGGACCAGAACTTTGAACGAGAGATTGTGGGGCAGATTTTACTTTGGAAGGCTAAGATTTTACTTTGGTGGGGCAGATTTTACTTTGGATGACGGATTGTTGATGGGAAAAGTAGGTTAATACAGGATTTCCAGATACACTTTGTAAGGTATTTTTTAGGAGTTAATAGGAAATTGTATATTTTGTACTCCAATCTATGCCATTTAAAAAATGTGTTTGAGAGTAAAGGGGTTAAACATACTTTTGTCACTCCTATCTAATCTTGTTTAATAAAATTAATACTAAAAATTGTTGGAACATGTTCATGAACAAAAATAATATTTTTTTAAATTAAATATATACTTAATAACCATTCAAATGTAATAATAATATTTCTACTACATACCATAACACATTAACTTAAACTCATAAAATGACTACATACATTAATAATAAATTATATATTCACAAATAAAATTAATAATTATAATACATGTATATTAGAATCACTTGTGCATTACACCCATAAATATTTTGGAATTTTCAAAAATTACCTAAATTGGCAAAATACAAACAAATCTTTTCTAAACAATTATAAAAAAATGTTTTTCTTAATTTATAAAAAGAAATTAAGTATTTTAACAAAACCCATGCTATACAATAAATTACATTTAAACTAAGATTCTTTTTTTACAACATACCTAAATATAAAATCAATCAAGTAATCATATAAAACATTACAAACTATAATACACTGTATTGTGTATTGACAAAATAATATATATATGTGTATATATTAATATATTGGCTCAATGGCATTTTCTGCATAAGAGAAAGGTTTTGTTGGATATATATATATATATATATATATATATATATATATATATATATATATATATGGAAATATTGTTTGATAATAATGAATAAGATATTTTATATTTCTACAACTAAAGCATACATTTAATTATACTATTTAAAATTCAAATGAAAATGTTATACAAAATGTAGAAAACATTAAGGATGTACAATGAATTATAAATTAATAAATACACATTTCAATGTAAACATTTTATTTGTAAAACAAAATACCTACAACTAATATATTTTTAAAAAACATAATGTTATTTAAAATAATCAATAAAACACAACAGTCAAAAACATACCAAAAAGTTAGATATTTAATTTATTATACATAAATATTCCATGATAATTATTACAATAATTAATTAAATATTACAATTTAAGTACATAGTTACACAACAAATATAACAAAATGTGTTTCTATTAAACATTAAAAAACTATACATATATATTTTGTTTGAATCTAAATTTTTATTTTTTTATTTATTAAACAAACATAAATGTAAAAACAAATCATTATTCACATATTTTAAACATCTACCCACCCTTTTCCCCTAGAAAATCAACATCCCCCTCCTAGAACATAATAACGTATATACTATTTAAAACATCATTATAAATAATAATTTAAAAGTTATTTAAAACTTTTGCTGATTGCAAAAAATAAATTAAAACTTTTAAAATACCTTTTTATTTTTTACAAAAGCCCTATTATGATTCGGAAAACTCTTTCAAACATGTAAGAGGATTTTTGTGACCTTTTGAAAATTGAAAATAGGAGGGGGTGAGGGTCAGGGTGTCAAAGAAGCATCTCCCTCCATTTTGCTGTTCCAGAAGCAATTTATCTGTGGTTGGTGACAACGATTGCAGTTACAAACATTGACCAGGGTGGTATCAAATTTTCAAAAAAGAAACTGTCTGCAGGGGTCTGAATCTCCTATGGAAATTATGTTAATACACTCTTAGGTAGCAGTCAGCGATCCGAACAACTACTGCTTGCTATCCTTTACATGTTCCCAAATGGAAAATATTTTTCTTTGAAAGCAGTGCTGGTCTCTTTCATAGACAGCTGTTATTTTTAAAAAAAAATCCTAATGGGGAATGCAAATACAGGGACAGAGGTCTGCTGTCCCATGTAGGCCTCCATCCCTTCTTTTACAGATAATGACAGGAAGTCACAATGTGACCTGACTAATATGTATTACACAGGTCAATCTGAGACCCTGTACACATGAACAATATGGTGGATGTTTGCCTGATTTAGCCTTCAGTTTTTCAAGAAGTAAAACCTAATTGTTGTATCTCCCCCATCTATCCCATAACCACAAATGTCGATCTGGTGGCTGCATAGGTAATTTTTTTTCAAATCACTTCGCCCAGCTGATATTGCTGGGGTGTAGATCATTTCCATGCCATGGCTATGTGACATTTCACCAGAAGTATAGCCAACCCTCAGAAATTGGTTCAAATGTCTGTTCTTTTTTGTAATGGATATCATCTAAAATACACTACAATGAGTCATGGGGGAAGGAGACTATTCATTATTTCTGCCACACTCCTAAGCCCTTCCCCCAAAACTAGAATATTTCCAGACACTGCCAAGCACAATGTGGTAAAAGCCTGCTACCTTTTCAGGTCACCCAGTGCCTGTGGGAGAGGCATCGGAATATACATGCCCTATGCTCTTTGGAGTTAAGTATATATGACAAATAATGTTAAATTGCTAACACCATAATCTGACATTAGAGATAAGCATCTACCCCATGTGGTACTTGATATTTCTTGTCCCAGTCTGATTTCCCACAATTTTTTAGGAGCTCAGAGTTAGTGTATGACTGCTGTAGCAAAGCTCCTGATAAATACGTAATGGCCATCCTCTGTTGACCGTGAGTAATGAGCTGAGTCAACACCAGTGTGAAACAGGCATGTCCTGCACTGTTTCCCACATCTTCTTCACTATGCAGGACAGTGCATTATAGAGTAAGAATTGCCCCAGGCCAAACCCATATTTTTTTCCTTCAAGTTCTCAAAGGATCTTGTTGGACTTCACCCTTTCTACAGGGTCATTCCCAAACGTTTCGCTTCATCTCCTATGTTTGCTAAATTCGTGTTGTTGGCCTTAGAGACTCTGTGCAATTAACCACTGCTAACCAGTGCTAAAGTGCATGTGCTCTCTCGTTAAAACAATGAAAAAGTGGCTTATACCGAATTGGCATATTTAATTTGCTTGTAAATTTCTAGTAAAGTGGCCCTACCTGTGCCCAGGGCCTGTAATTTAAATGATACTAGTGGGTCTGCAGCACTGATTGTACGACTCATTTAGGTAGCACTTTAAATGTGTCTCAAGCCTGCCATTGCAGAGCCTGTGTGTACAGTTTTAAACTGGTATTTTACTCTGTCATAATAAACCATTTGTCAGGCCCAAACCTTCCTTCTTAATACATACAAGTCACCCCTGGGTAGGCCCTGGACAGCCCAGAGGGCAGGGTGTAATGTATTTAAAAAGTTGGACATTTACTTCTAAGTTTTCCGTGCCATGGCAGAGAATAACTCCTAAAATCGATGTTTACTACCTCAAGTCCTGTCGCACAGGATAACATTGGAGTGAGTTACCTTATTACATTTTATAAGTATAATTTCCAAAATGGGCACAGGTAACACTTTCATGTTTGGTGTCTCGGAAGGCGGGTAACCTGTGACCTTCAAACGCATGCCTCTAGAAGCTTCTCCCTACTTCAAAGGCACAACTGGGTATAAATACTAGACTTCAAACACAAAACTTCAGTACACTTCTGGACCCGTGAATACTCTTCCAGGAAGAAGAACTACTGTGCTGCTGAAAGGTCTGCCACTCTGATGGACTGCTGCCCTGAAGGAACTGCTGCCCTGCTGTGCTGACCTGCATTCTTCTGCCACTTTGCCTGGATGAGAAGGACTAGACCTGCATCTCTTCTACATAGAACCCAGAGTGCTTCTAAGAGTTCGGTAGCTGGCCTCATGACCTGAAGCCTCAAGGACATGTGTTTTAGACCTGGCATCCTTGGCATGGTTTACCCTGACTTTTTGCCTCTACCTCCTGTGTTTTTGATGCTATGCTGGATTTCGTTTTTGCTGGCTTAGATGCTTTGGGCACTTTGCCACTGCTGATCAGTGTCAAAGTGCAAGTGCTCCCTGTGTAAATTGTGAATATGATTAGTTCTCCCTGATTGGCATATTTGACTTACTAGTAGGTCCCTAGTAAAGTGCACTAAGTGTGCCAGGGCTGGTACATCAAATGCTACTAGTGGGCCTGCAGCACTAATTGTGCCACCCACTTGAGTAGCCCAAAAGAGATGTCTCAGGCCTGCCACCGCAGTGCCTGCGCGCATTTTGCTAACTGCCATGTTGACTTGGCAAGTGCACCCACTTGCCAGGTCCTACCCTTCCCTTTCCTTACACCTAGGACACCCCAATGGAAGGCCAAAGGTACCCCCCTGGGCAGGGTGCAGTGTATGTGAAAGGTAGGACATGTACTGGTGTGTGTACCATGTCCTGATAGTGAAATACTGCCAATTTCGTTTTTCACTATTGAAAGGCTATCTTGCCCATAGGACAGAATGGGAAATGCTGTGTAACATCTTACCTGCATATCATCCCATAGGAGTGAGATAGAAAATTGGAGTCTGGTATCCCTGAACTCACAATTTAATAACACATCTTTTTGTAAGGATGGTTTTTAAATTCTGTGTTTGAAAATAGCACTTTTAGAAAATGGCTATTTTCTTGTTCAACCTTTCTGTGTGCCTCTGCCTGGTTGTGGATTGACTGTCTGGCTTTGGAGTGACAGGGGCTGGGGTGGCTCCAGGAGTCTGGGTGAGTCAGCCTGAGCTGAATAGGCCAATCTGCATTTGGAGAGGTGGGAGGAGTAGTATCTATCCGCGACTTGGGCTGTGCCTGCCTTCCACAAAAGACTGGCTCCACCTCCTGCGGTGCGTCTGAAGACCCTGGCCACATTCACAATGGAAGAAGTTGTGCACTGGCAGAGTGCACCCAGACCTGGTTTGGACTGGGTCCAGGACCCCTGACACATAGAGAACAAAGACTTTTGGGGTATAAAAATGAGAGCTGAAACCCCTGTAATTTAGATCATCCTGGAAGTAAGAAGAACTTTTGCCAAGGAGAAGAGCGCGAGAAACTGAGAAGAAGGACTGCCCTTGCTGTGTGTTCTGTGGCTGACTTGCAGTTGCTATTCTGCCAAGGGAAGGAGAAGGACTTTTGCTGTGTGCTGTCCACTTCTGAAAAGGAAAATCTCCAAGGGCCTGAGGAGAGCTGGCCTCCTGTTGTGGGAACTCAGGCATATCAAAGTTCCCAAGATCGCCTCTGAGAAGCTGTAAGTATGTGTCTGCATACAGCTGGTGACTTCATGTGCAGCCTACAGTGATACTTGGACGCCGTGCTTATTGCCAACACCAACGCTGTGTGCGTGTGTCTGCACTCAGCCCTGCTGGGACCGTGGCCTTCGTGAAACCAGCGTGATCACCGAAGTACTACTTGGGGGTGTGTCACCGCCACCGGCCCAAGTCAACCCAGATCGCTATAGAGAGGAAGGGAGCAGCACCGCTGTGTGCGTGTGACAGCACGCCATCCTGCCTGAATTGAGCCAATCGCAAAGCCTGCCGTGTTTAGTTGGAAGCTACGTGCCCGAGTTCACTTACGCCGAAAGGGAAAGCCGCGCTGGGTCCCACGCCGCTGCGAGGCGTTGCCTAGCAACCAGTAAGCTCATGCCCTGTTCCATTCCGGCCGACGGAGCCGCCCAGCAGGACGTCGTCAGAGAGGACGCGAGAAGAGCAACACCCCAGGTAACGTTCAGAGTGAAATCTGAACGACTGAGAGTGGCGCTGCCTGGGGCGGGTTGTGGGTCTGCGGGGGGCTGTTCCCGCTAGCGGAGCTTCTCTCCTAGTGAGATCAACGACCAGAGGGGATCGGCGGCACCGGGGGCCCTATCTCCGCCATTAATTCCTGACGAGTAAACATCCGGGGGCAGGCTGTCATAGCCCTTCACGACGAGTAAACATCCGGGGGCAGGCTGTCATAGCCCTTCATGACGGATTCAGTTTAAGAATTAGCAGAGTTGTTTTCTTTGTTTTAAGAACAAGAAGGGCACCGCGCTTCGGTGTCAAGTGACCTGGGCAAATAACGATACGTTCACCACGGAAAATACAGTCTCTGCACGTGTCTTATTTTAGTTTTAAGACTGTTTTTTATCCCATGTCATTGGCCTAAAGGAATACTGTAAATGCCAGATCGTTTTTGATAATACCTGCAGAATACAGAATATACAAGTTACTTTTTAAACCAGAACCTTGCAAAGAACATTTTAAAGAAAAGCTTAATTGTGTATGTTGGAGTTTCGTGATTTTGGTCTTGCATAACTTAGATAAAAATACTTTATTTTTCTAAAACCTGTGTGGTGTCCATTTGTGGGGTTTCACTGTGTTACTGTGAGTGTTGGTACAAATACTTTACACATTGCCTTGGGGATAAGCCTGTCTGCTCGTGCCAAGCTACGAAGGGGGTGAGCAGGGGTTATCTACAGTGTGTTTCCCCCTTACCCTGACTAGAAGCAAGGGTCCCTATTTGGTCAAAGGTACCTACCTCTGCCAACTAGAGACCCCCATTTCTAACATTGGTGGTCAGCGGTGAGGATTTGAACTTGTATTTGTACTTGACCCACAGTGATTGGTGTACACCACTAGTTTAGCGCAGACCACTACGCAGCCACATACTGTGTTTTGTTTTGGTTCTATTTTTGATCTGACCCTTGAGTCATCCACGCATCGTGTCTCTAAATGGTAAAGCAGCAAGTGAGAAAGCAGAATTGGAGTTTCGCATTGAGGATTTGTATTCCTACAAAGTAGATCAACTCAAGCAATTTTGCAAGGATTTGGGATGTCCCATGAGGAGTAGCTCTAAGAAGGATGAGCTACAGAAGGCCTTGAAAGCCTGGTGGGAGGCCAAAGAAGCTGAGGAGACAGCTAATGTGGAAGGGGATGAGGATGCACATGGGGATGGTTTCAGGTCACAGGATTTGCCTGTGACAAGAGCAGCCTCCAGGGCTGGCAGCGTCCATTCTGCTGGAAGTCTTTCCACAGAGGAGCGGGAAGAGAACCAAAGAATCAGAGAGCACGAGCTGGAAATTATGAGGCTCAAGGCCAAAGTGGAGTAGAGCAAAGATGCTCGTGCCCTAGAGGAAAAGAAATTGCGCTTTGAGAGCAAAAAGAGAGCAGAGGAGAGCAAGAACGCTCTCCCCTTAGTAGAGAAGAAACATCTTTTGGCTCATGAGTTGAGCATGAGGGAACTGGAAATTAAATCCAAACAAGTGGAGTCCAGTTCAAATGGTGGCAGCGCACAGCCAGTGCAAGCGGGTAAGGTGTACATACCTAAGGATTTCGTGCAGAATTACCAGAGGGGTGAGGTATTTATGCGTGGTTCACGTTAGATGAGATGGCACTAAGAATGAATGAAGTCCTTGAGAAGCACTGGGGGGCGGGCCTATGGAAACACTTTGAGGCTTCTGGGAGGGATGTCTTTCCACCCTTAGAGAGGGCAAGTACCCTGACCTACGCCAATATGAAGGAGGCCTTATGCCTCAAGTATGGGCTCACCCAGAACAGTACAGAGTGAAGTTCAGGAACTTCAGGAAGCTTGATTCAAGTACTTGTGTTGAATGTGTGGGTTTGTACACGCGTGCATTGGAAGGTTGGATAAAGGGCAGCAAGGTAACTGATTATGTGGGGTTGTGCCATTTAATTAGTTGGGAGCACTTGAGTAGTCTGTGTGTTCCAGAGCTGTGCCAGCATCTTTTGGATAGTAAGTTAACTGACCCCACTGAGCTTGCTAAGGAGACGGACCGCTGGACTAGCACCAGGGTCCACAAGGGGATTGTGGGTACCACAGCCAAAGGTGGACAGGGTCCCCAGCAGAAGGTGGGGGAGGACAAGGGCAACCAAAAGGAGTTCTCTAAAGGGCCCCAAAAAAGTTCCCAGGAGAAGGAGTCCCAGCCCCCCAAGCCTAAGAGGTCCTGGCCCCCTAAGGGCAACCAGGACAACCGATCTCCACCCACATGTTATTCATGTAGGGAGGTGGGTCACATTGCCCCTAAGTGCCCCAAGAAACCCCCAGAATCCACTGGTGCTCCGTCACTGGGTTTGGTGAGTGTAGCATTGGGGGAGGAATTGGTTCCCAGTGAGGGGGGGAGCAAGCAGGGATGACCCTTGTCTCTTTAGGAGACAGAGAGATAGTCCAGGAGTCCTACCTGCCTGAGAACACGAAAAAATACAGGCAGTGGGTGACCATCAACGGGAGGAGGGTGGAGGCTCTGAGAGACACTGGAGCCAGTGTGACATCTGTCAGGTGTCAATGGGTGTCTGAGGAGCAGGTAATTTCCTATGCACTTCACCCTATAGTTGCAGCAGACATCTCCGTGCGCCTGTGTAAGATGGCGCTAGTTCCCTTTGAGTGGGGGGGGTCTCAGGTTCCTTGAAGGTCATTGTTAGTCCATCCATGCCTGTCTGCTAGGAAATCTCTGTCTGTCGACTGTCTGCTAGGAAATGACCTGGAGAGTTCCCCATGGAAGGAGGTGGAACGCCAGGCTCATTTGGAGATGTTGGGTCTGCTTGAGTGGGTCTGTGTGACCACTCGGTCCATGGCAGCCAGTAGAGGTAATCAAGAGGACCTGGAGCCTGAAACAGTGGCCCAGGGGCCTGCCAGGAAGAGGAGGGGCAGGGGGCGTGGGAAACCAGCCCCCGAAGTTCCCGCGGTCCAGGAGGAGGCAGAACCTGAGGGGGATGCCCTGGAACCTACAGGGGAACAAGTGGCCAAACTGGGAGACCTGCCTAAGCTGACCCATTGGCAGCAGGAAGGGGGTCCCTCCAGGGAGGAGTTCTGCAAGGCGCAGATGGAATGCCCTTCTCTCATTAGTATGCGGCAACAGGCTGCAGACCAGGCAGCAGGTGATAAGTCCGGATCACATCTCATTTACTGGGAAGATGGATTACTCTACAGTGAGCCTAAGGTCGCTGAGCCTCGTGCAGCCCGTGTGCTGGTGGTACCCGAGAGCTTCAGGACCTTCCTACTGGGTCTGGCTCATGATGTGCCTCTCGCAGGACATTTGGGGTGCGACAAGACCTATCAGAGGCTTGTCACCCACTTTTACTGGCCCCAAATGAGGAAGCACATCGGTACACATTGTAGGACTTGTCAGACTTGCAAGGCAAGTGTCAAGAGTGGAGGGAAGTGTAAGGCTCCCCTCCAATGCTTTCCTGTGGTGAGCACCCCTATTGAGCGGGTGGGCATCGACATTGTGGGGCCTCTGGAACCCAAGACAGCCTTAGGCAACAAGTTTATCTTGGTCTTGGTGGACCATACTACCCGGTACCCGGAAGCTGTCCCTCTCAGGACAATCACAGCCCCCGTGGTGGGCCGTGCATTGATGGGGATCTTTTCCCGTGTGGGGTTCCCCAGAGAGGTGGTCTCCGACCGGGGTACCAACTTCATTTCCAAGTACATGACATCTTTGTGGGAGGAGTGTGGTGAAACTTACAAGTTCAATACTCCTTACCACCCTCAAGGGAATGGGTTGGTTGAGAGGTACAACCGAACCCTGAAAGGCAAGATCAAGGGTCTTGCGGAACCCATGAGATGGAAGTGGGACGTCTTTTTGCCATGCCTGTTGTTTGCCTACAGGGAGGTACCCCAGAAGTCCTTAGGGTTCAGTCCCTTTGAACTACTGTACGGTCACCCTGTGAGAGGACCTCTGAGTCTGGTGAAGGAGGGTTGGGAGAAGTCTCCTGGTAAGACCCCACAGGATGTGTTCAGCTTTGTGCTGGCCTTCAGGAACCAGACTCACCGCTTCAGGAAACTCGCTCAGGCGAACCTGGAAGCTAGCCAGGAAGAAATGAAAAGATGGTATGACCAGAATGCCACTCTGGTGGAATTTCAACCTGGGCAGAAAGTGTGGGTGATGGCACCAGTGGAGCCCTGTGCGCTGTAGGACAAGTCGACTGGTCCTTATGAGGTCGTGGAGCGCAGGAGTGAAGTAACCTATCTGGTTGACTTGCAGTCTCGCAGGACCGCTTTGAGGGTCCTACATATGAACCCCCTCAAGCCACACTTTGAGAGGTCTGATGTGACAATGCTCCTTGCTACAGATGATGGGATGGAGGAGGAGAGTGAACCTCTTCCTGACCTCCTGTCAGCAAAGGAGCAGGATGGGTCAGTGGATGGGGTGAACCTCTCGCCTACCCTGACCCCAGAACAGCAGAGGGACTGTCGCCATGTGTTGGGTCAGTTCGCCTCCCTGTTCTCCCTGACACCAGGAGTCACCAATTGGTGCGTCCATGATGTGGACACTGGGGACAGTCTGCCTGTGAAACAGAAATTTTACAGAGTAGCTGGCAAGGTCAGGGCCAGCATCAAGGAAGAAGTTTCCAAGATGTTGGCGCTAGGGGTAATTGAGCCCTCCAGCAGCCCCTGGGCTAGCCCAGTGGTCTTAGTACCAAAAGCTGCTGCACCCGGTTCCACTCCAGAACTTCGGTTTTGTGTGGACTACCGTGGGCTCAATGCGGTCAGCAAGACTGACGCACATCCCATCCCCAGAGCTGATGAGCTCGTGGATCGGTTAGGCGCTGCCCGGTACCTCAGTACGTTTGATTTAACATCTGGGTACTGGCAGATTGCCTTAACTGAAGGGGCCAAAGAGAGGTCAGCGTTTTCAACACCTGAGAGGCACTACCAGTTCTGTGTTATGCCCTTTGGATTGAAAAACACCGCCTGCCACCTTCCAGAGACTGGTCAACCGGGTACTGTCCGGGCTGGAGGAATTCAGCGCCGCTTACCTGGATGACATTGCTGTGTTCAGCTCCACTTGGGAGGAACATCTGCAACACCTCTGTGAAGTGTTGAAGACTCTGCAAAGCGCAGGCCTCACTATCAAGGCCAGTAAGTGCCAGATAGGGCAGGGATCAGTGGGGTACTTGAGACACCAAGTAGGGAGCGGCCAGGTGGCGCCCCTAGAGGCCAAGATTGATACCATTCTGGCTTGGGAACCCCCCAAGACCCAGACCGAGGTGAGAGCATTCTTAGGTCTCACCGGGTATTACAGACGGTTTGTCAAGGGATATGGCACCATTGTTGCCCCCTTGACAGAGCTGACTTCAAGGAAGCAGCCCAAGAAAGTGATCTGGACCGATGCCTGTCAGACCGTTTTTGATGCCCTGAAAGCTGCCATGTGCACGGCGCCCGTGCTCAAGGCGCCTGATTTCTCCAAAGAGTTTGTGGTGCAGACAGATGCTTCAGAGCATGGTGTGGGAGCAGTACTCTCACAGTTGAACAAGTAGGGCTTGGACCAACCCGTGGCTTTCATTAGGAGGAGGCTACTTCCCAGGGAACAGAGGTGGAGTGCAATTGAAAGGGAAGCTTTTGCTGTAGTCTGGGCTCTGAAGAAGCTAAGGCCCTACTTGTTCGGGACTCACTTCCGGGTTCAGACAGACCACAGGCCCCTCAGATGGTTGATGCAGATGAGGGGTGAGAACCCAAAACTGTTGAGGTGGTCCATCTCCCTACAGGTAATGGACTTTACGGTGGAACACCGCCCTGGTACAGAACGCGCCAATGCTGATGGTCTGTCCAGATTTTTCCGCCTTAGTGATGAGAACTCCCAAGAGGGTGGGTAGTTCTCCCCACTTTTCAGCTGGAGGGGACACCTGTTAGACCTGGCATCCTTGGCGTGGCTTCCCCTGACTTTTTGCCTCTACCTCCTGTGTTTTTGATGCTATGCTGGATTTTGTTTTTGCTGGCTTAGATGCTTTGGGCACTTTGCCACTGCTGATCAGTGTCAAAGTGCAAGTGCTCCCTGTGTAAATTGTGAATATGATTGGTTCTCCCTGATTGGCATATTTGACTTACTAGTAGGTCCCTAGTAAAGTGCACTAAGTGTGCCAGGGCTGGTACGTCAAATGCTACTAGTGGGCCTGCAGCACTGATTGTGCCACCCACTTGAGTAGCCCCAAAGAGATGTCTCAGGCCTGCCACCGCAGTGCCTACGCGCAGTTTGCTAACTGCCATGTTGACTTGGCAAGTGCACCCACTTGCCAGGTCCTACCCTTCCCTTTCCTTACACCTAGGACACCCCAATGGAAGGCACAAGGCACCCCCCTGGGCAGGGTGCAGTGTATGTGAAAGGTAGGACATGTACTGGTGTGTGTACCATGTCCTGATAGTGAAATACTGCCAATTTCGTTTTTGACTATTGAAAGGCTATCTTGCCCATAGGACAGAATGGGGAATGCTGTGTAACATTTTACCTGCATATCTTCCCATAGGAGTGAGATAGAAAATTGGAGTCTGGTATCCCTGAACTCAGAATTTAATAACACATCTTTTAGTAAGGATGGTTTTTAAATTCTGTGTTTGAAAATAGCACTTTTAGAAAATGGCTATTTTCTTGTTCAACCTTTCTGTGTGCCTCTGCCTGTCTGTGGATTGACTGTCTGGCTTTGGAGTGACAGGGGCTGGGGTGGCTCCAGGAGTCTGGGTGAGTCAGCCTGAGCTGAATAGGCCAAGCTGCATTTGGAGTGGTGGGAGGAGTAGTATCTGTCCCCGACTAGGGCTGTGCCTGCCTTCCACAAAAGACTGGCTCCACCTCCTGCGGTGCGTCTGAAGACCCTGGCCCACATTCACAAAGGAAGAAGTTGTGCACTGGCAGAGTGCACCCAGAACTGGTTTGGACTGGGTCCAGGACCCCTGACACATAGAGAACAAATACTTTTGTGGTATAAAAATGAGAGCTGAAACCCCTGTAATTTAGATCATCCTGGAAGTAAGAACAACCTTTGCCAAGGAGAAGAGCGCGAGAAACTGAGAAGAAGGACTGCCCTTGCTGTGTGTTCTGGGGCTGACTTGCAGTTGCTATTCTGCCAAGGGAAGGAGAAGGACTTTTGCTGTGTGCTGTCCACTTCTGAAAAGGAAAATCTCCAAGGGCCTCTGGCCTCCTGTTGTGGGAACTCAGGCATATCAAAGTTCCCAAGATCGCCTCTGAGAAGCTGTAAGCGTGTGTCTGCATACAGCTGGTGACTTCATGTGCAGCCTACAGTGATACTTGGATGCCGTGCTTATTGCCAACACCAACGCTATGTGCGTGTGTCTGCACTCAGCCCAGCTGGGACCGTGGCCTTCGTGAAACCAGCGTGATCACCGAAGTACTACTTGGGGGTGTGTCACCGCCACCGGACCGAGTCAACCCAGATAGCTATCAAGAGGAAGGGAGCAGCACCACTGTGTGCGTGTGACAGCGCGCCGTCCTGCCTGTATTGAGCCCATCGCAAAGCCTGCCGTGTTTAGTTGGAAGCTACATGCCCGAGTTCGCTGACGCCGAAAGGGAAAGCCGCGCTGGGTCCCACGCCGCTGCGAGGCATTGCCTAGCAACCAGTACGCTCATGCGCTGTTCCAATCCGGCCGATGGAGCCGCCCAGCAGGACGTCGTCAGAGAGGACGCGAGAAAAGCAACCCCCCAGGTAACGTTCAGAGTGAAATCTGAACGGCTGCGAGTGGCGCTGCCTGGGGCGGGTTGTGGGTCTGCGGGGGCTGTTCCCGCTAGCGGAGCTCCTCTCCTAGTGAGATCAACGACCCGAGGGGATCGAGGGCACCGGGGGCCCTATCTCCACCATTACTTCCTGACGAGTAAACATCCGGGGGCAGGCTGTCATAGCCCTTCACGACGGAGTCAGTTTAAGAATTAGCAGAGTGGTTTTCTTTGTTTTAAGAACAAGAAGGGCATAGTGCTTTGGTGTCAAGTGACCTGGGCAAATAACGATACGTTCACCACGGAAAATACAGTCTCTGCACGTGTCTTATTTTAGTTTTGAGACTGTTTTTGATCCCATGTCAATGGCCTAAAGGAATACTGTATCTACCAGATCGTTTTTGATAATACCTGCAGAATACAGAATCTACAAGTTGGTTTTTAAACCAGAACCTTCCAAAGAACATTTTAAAGAAAAGCTTAATTGTGTATGTTGGAGTTTCTTCGTTTTGGTCTTGCATAACTTAGATAAAAATACTTTATTTTTCTAAAACCTGTGTGGTGTCCATTTGTGGGGTTTCACTGTGTTACTGTGAGTTTTGGTACAAATACTTTACACATTGTCTTGGGGATAAGCCTGTCTGTTCGTGCCAAGCTACCAAGGGGGTGAGCAGGGGTTATCTACAGTGTGTTTCCCCCTTACCCTGACTAGAAGCAGGGGTCCCTATTTGGTCAAAGGTACCTACCTCTGCCAACTAGAGACCCCCATTTCTAACAACATGACAGGCTTCCAACAACCTTGCATCTGCACCTAGACTCTCTCTGTGAGTCTACCCTGCTAAGTGGTGCCACCTTATTCCTGGATCCTTGGAAGTGGGCATACAGTGCTCTGCCAGCCTCTAAGGATCCAGTGAAACCAATGAATCTCCTCTGCTGCGTGGAGCAATCCCTAGCAGAACTGATGCTTCTCTGCTGCTGTGTGGATTGGACCCACTGTGAAGTCTCTCATGGCCGCTGCATCCCACAACACCTTCAGAACCACCACTGCATCCCTCATCGACGGCAGCCTCATCAAGGTACTATGCATCGCCACCCCTCAGCTCCCTGACTGAAGGCATGCAAGCTCAACACCAGCCTTCGCATCGGGAACCCCATCAACAGGATCCTCAATGACAATGCAGTACCTCGCGTCGTGGCCTCGACGCATCTTAGGACAGGTGCCTCACCACGGCTGCGCAATACATATTCGATGCAGTTCCTTGCAATGCCAGGATATGAGGTACTTTGTTCAGTGTGCCTAACGGGGTCCCTGTTGCTGGCCCGCACTCCATCGTGGTCAGCTTGAACTTCTCAATTTGTCTTGGTCCAGCATGACCAGCATTGCAAAATATTTCTGGTTCTACTGATTGGATTTTTTTCATTGTGTTCTGGCTTTATTTATTTAAGAAAGTTCTATTTTTCTAACATGTGGTGGGATCCTTTCTGTGTGGTGTCTTCACTTTATGACTTTTTGAATTGTTGCACAAATACTTTACACATTGCCTCCAAGTTAAACCTGACTCCTCTGCGCCTAGCTACCAGAGCTTTGAGAACAGGTTAATTTAGGGTCCAGTTTGTGCCTCACCATGACAAGGATTGTGGTTGCTACTTGACTAGTGCTCAGCTCACACCCCCATCAACCAACACCCCCCATTCTCACAGACCTCAACTGTCTCTTATCATTCGGATCATTCCACACCACCAAGCCTACCTCTGTCCAACTATTAAACTGATATAAGTATTTTAGCATTATGCTTTTGGGTAGGGAACATATAGGCAGCTCAGGTGTATCGAGAACTGGCATAGGACCAGCATGTAGCTAATTCTTTCAAAATGATACTACTACTTTCATAAGCATATTATTGAGTATTATGTTTGGGAGAGTGCCCATCAACCAGTTCAAAATGCTATCACTTTCCAGCTCCGCCATCACGTCATCCTGTTTGAATTATCCTCTTCATTCAACAAGAGAATTGACCAGTGTAGTTTAGCTGCAGCAAATTATATATAAAAATACTGTGTATTAAATATAAATAGTATATAACATACAATCATTTTTATTACACACAATAAGTATTTAAATTATCTTTAAAATTAACAAATTTATAATAATTTAAATAATTTTTTCTCTAAAAATACACAAATTATATATTTTTTTTAAATTTCAATATAATTCTAACACTCAACATTCTGTTTATTATCAAACATGAATTTATTTTAGTACAATATAGTTACACGCACAACCTAAAAAGTTATCATATAACAACCAAATTAAAATACATTTAAAATTATATATATTTTTATTTTATTATTCTTTTATTTGATACACAAAATAATAAAACAACTAATTCTTATTTAATCTGAAACTAAGCCATAAAACAATTACTTGTAATCAAATAAAAAATAGATAGAAATATGAAATATACATTATAACATTAGTAAATCATGACATTAAAATAAAAAAAGAATAAATCTTTCCATATAAAAATGTTATTCTATAAAAAATACAATTTTTCTTCAAAACAAATCTTCAAAATTATTAAATTAAATTCAAAGATCGTAGATTTCAGACTCCAAAGATAAGGATAATTCACAAAATGCAAAAATGCTTATATAAATTAAAAAAAATATGAGTAAAACATTTATTAACATTTCAAAATTATTCTTCGATTTCAAATATTAAAAAAAAATATTTGAATAATGTTTATATTTAGAATAACGTTGATCATACAAGTAAGCTATTCATCCATTTAAAATATTTAAAACAAATTGAATAATTTGTATATTTAAAATAAAATTCATCATACAGGCAAAATAATAGTCACATATTTTAATACACCATTTTCCCCTAAAAACCCAGTATCCTACTCTTATAACTTAATCACATGTACAGTAATTGAAAACATTTATCAAAGTTATAATAAAATATGTATTTAAAAAATTTTAAATTAAAAAAATGTACAAAACATACCAACATATAAATTAACATACAACTGAAATAAAACATTATAAAAACACTTTCGAATTAACCCATAAAATCAATATAACATACAACAATATTTTTTAAAACAAGATTTTTTACAACAATAGAAAAACAACACTTAAAACGATATTCTTACCTTTGATATTCCTGTCTACCTGTCTGCAATATTTTTGACATCACAATAATGTTGACACAATAGTTATCTATCAAGATATTTTTAATTTGATGTTTTGTCCAAACACCTTTCATCATAAATCTTCATATTACAGACATACAATACAAGCATCATGGTTATTTGGGCCACAAACAACAAGCTCAGTGGTGCAGTGTGTAATGAAACAACATCATCAAAATGGTATGTAGTAATGACATCTACAGCCCCATATCAAACTTATTTATAACCCTGCCTATTGAGTGAAATGTAAAGCACACTCAAAAGACCTGGATAGCTGTTCAGGGCCTGAATGTAAAATGCAACCTATGAATCATATCAATGTGACAATAGAAAGAACTGCCTCAACACAAACATTTGCCTGTTGTTGGAGAGGCATCGTGAGTGCACCTACCTCAAGGCAAAGTTTAGGATTTGTGCTCTGGATGAACACAACAACATGTTTGTTCCTAAAGTCAATGATGCTGGCATGAAAGCTTACAACAGTTGGTGAATGTTGAATTCAGTGATTGTCCCATAGTCAGAGCGATGTTTTAGAGTTTACATCTCATAAGAACCGCAACAAGGTGAAGGGTTCACCTGATCAATCATGCTATTCACAATAACCACCATGTTAGCATGTGTGTTTAGGGAATCATAATGTTTATCAACAGATTCCATAATAGTTGAGTACAATGTGAGCAAATATATTGTCTTTATCTGATTCCCATACCTATCATTGGATTCATTATTTCCAGCATTTTTAAATTTATGATGGCTTACATTATGGCTTAATTCAAGAAAATGGCAGTTAAGTTTGATTTAATGTTGTTTTTGCAAGCCTTATTCTTGTATTCGGAGTTTGAAGCTTAAGTTTTCACTCATTTTGCCCACATATAAACTTACACAAGGGAATGACAATGTGTACATACAATTCTTATTGTTGCAATCTCTTTGTTGACTTCATTTTATTTGGTTGCCATTGTGTGGATGAAAAACACAGTTTCCTAGAATAACATTATTACAGTGTTCACAATGATTTCATGGGAAAGATTCGTTATGTCCACTAGAGCCTTATGGTTGCAGGGGTATATAGGACTTGTAGGTTCACCAAGAATCTGAAGTGCCCAGAGCCAATAACTAAGCTGCACCTTGCTATGGTTTTTCATTGTGTACTGGGTATACAGCAATTCACTTGGTAAAATAAAAAGTGTGAAAAATTGGTATCAAGGAAAACTATGGGGCATATTATCAAGGGCTCTATCGCCGCTTTAGCGGGACTTTTTCCCGCTAAAGCGGCGATAATTCTAACGCCCTATTAGCAAGCTGTCGCTAACTGCTGTTAGCGACAGCTTCTAGGCGATAGCGACCGGGTTGGGTGCCGCTTTGCATGCCAGCGATATTTATCGCTAATGGCATGCAAAGTAGGCGTTCCCAACCTAAAAGCGACTGGAAACAGTCGCTAAGCTCGCTATCGCCTATTAGCGAGGCAGGGGAGGTGATTAACGAACCAGCGCTAAACACGTTTAGCGCTGGTTTGTTAACGCCTGGTCCAGACCTGACTTAGCCATGTAATCCAATGGGAGGTGGATTACATGGCTAAATCCCCCTCGCCCTATCACCTAGCTAACACTGGTCACAGTGTGAATATCGCTTGTTTTCAAGCAATATTCACACTGTTCTCCAGGGTTTCTATCGCTTAGGAGATAAGCGTTGCTGATAGCACGCTCTCTCCACGATAGAAACCTGCGATAGCCGGCGATAATTATCCAAGCGCTAACTGCGCTTACCGATAATTATCGCCGGTTATTGCTAATAGGCCCCTGTGGTGGAAAGTTCTGGAATCTGTGTGGATCCACAAATTCCACCCACCCCGCATTACCCAAAGTCTCTCGATAAAAACGGTACCTCACTTGTGTGGGTAGGCCTAGTGCCCGTGACAGGAAACAGCCAAAAACGCAATGTGGAGACACCACATTTTTACAGTCAAAACTGACCCTTTTTTGCAAAGTGCCTAGCTGTAGATTTTGAACCCTAGCTCTGCCGGCACCTAGGGAAACCAAGCAAACCTATACATTTTTTAAAACTAGACACCCAGGGGAATCCAGGATGGGGTGACTTCTCTGGCTCTCACCAGGTTCTGTTACCCAGAATCCTGAGTAAAATGATACCTCACTTGTGTGGCTGTCCAATGCAGAATCGGCTAGAAACGTATTTTTTTTTAAATGTAGCGCTTAGAATTCGCTGTGCTATACCCTTCATCCCTATGTTTTTGGCTCTTCCCAGTCACAGGCCCTTGGCCCACCCACACAAGTGAGGTATCATTGTAATCGGGAGACGAAGGGGAATGCTGGGTGGAAGCACATTTGTGCCGGCATGGTTACCCCACAAATGCGTGGAAAAAGTGATTTATTTCAGCTACATTTGAGGTTTGCAGGGATTCTGGTTAAGAAAACGTTGGGGGATCCACGCAAGCCATGCCTCCCTGGAATCCCCCCGGTGTCTAGTTTTTAGAAATGTGTGGGTTTGGTAGGTTTCCCTAGATGGCCGCCGAGCACGGGGCCAAAAACTCAGGTGACCCCCCCTTGCAAAACAAGGTCGTTTTGTGATAGGCAATTTTGATGTCTCCTCAATATGTTTTGGGCCCTTGCCTGTCGCAGGTACTTGGGCCACCCACACGAGTGAGGTACCATTTTTATCGGGAGACCTGGGGGAACGCTGGGTGGTAGGAAATTTGTGTCAGCCCGGTGATCCCACAGCTTACCCACACAAAAATGTGTGGAAAAAGAGATTTTTTCAGCTAAATTTCAGGTTTGCAGGGGATTCTGGATAAGAAAAGGTTGGGGGATCCACGCAAGCCATACCTCCCTGGACTCCCCTGGGTGTCTAGTTTTCAGAAATGTCTTGGTTTGGTAGGTTTCCCTAGATGGCTGCCGAGCAGGGGGCCAAAAACCCAGGTGACCCCCCTTGCAAAACCAGGTCGTTTTGTGATAGGCAATTTTGATGTCTCCTCAATACATTTTGGGCCCTTGCCTGTCGTGGGTACTTGGGCCACCCACACGAGTGAGGTACCATTTTTATCGGGGACCTGGGGAAACGCTGGGTGATAGGAAATTTGTGTCAGCCCGGTGATCCCACAACTTTCCCCTACAAAAATTTGTGAAAAAAGTGATTTTTTTTCTGCTAAATATGAGGTTTGCAGGGGATTCTGGGTAAGAAAACTTTGGGGGATCCACGCAAGCCATACCTCCCTGGACTCCCCCGGGTGTCTAGTTTTCAGAAATGTGTGGGTTTTGTAGGTTTCCCTAGATGGCCACTGAGCACGGGGCCAAAAACCCAGGTGACCTCCCTTGCAAAACCAGGTTGTTTTATGATAGGCAATTTTGATGGATGTATGTCGATACTTCGCATACCATTACTTCGCACGATTTTAGTGCAATGTTTTTACTTAGCATAAACCATTACTTCGCAAGTTTTAATTGCGCATGCATTTATAACGCAAATGGTTAGAAATGTACTTTAAAACTTTAAATGCTTTTATTCCGCAATCTATTACTACGCATAGCACTGCTACGTTTTTTTCCTGTAATGGTTTATGCTAATTAAAAACATCGCACTAAATTCATGCGAAGGGCTTTAGGGTGGGGGAGTTTTTCTTAAAATCATCTATTAACTAAATTATCGTTAATTTAAAAAAAATATCCTTTTTTTAAAAACTCACATATTTCATACATTTTTCACAATTAATATGTCCTTCACACTTTTACAAAATTATTCGTCCGAAAATAATTTTTTTTTTAAATAATTAATGTAATAATTTATTCTCTGTACATAAATCAAACATACAATGTATATATCATTATGTATTCGATTGATAACGTCTATATGTTTTTGAATACAATATCTTTTCAAAATTAATTGTACCTCCTCCTACTATTTCTACACAATCTCATTAACCCATAAAATCTCAACACTACCCAAACCCTCACACACTACACTACTCAAACACCACTACACTACCCTAAACCCTAATACACTACCCCCTACATGACCTTCCCCCTGCCTTGACCCTACACTCTAACACTACACTTCGCGACCCCCCGACACTACCGTAAACCCTAAAACCCTACCCTACACTACACAAACACCACACCACTACCCTAAACCCTAATTCACTACCCCCTGCACGCCCCTCCCCCCCCCATTCCGCACCCTACACTCAAACACTACCCTGCACTCCCCCCGACACTACCCTAAACCCTAAAACACTACCCTACACTACACAAACACATCAACACTACCCTAAACCCTAAAACACTACCCCCTGCACGTCCCTCCCCCGACGCACAGTTCTGTCCCTACTCCCAAACACTACCCTTCTCGACCCCCATCACTACCCTAAACCCAAATTACACTACACAGACACAACCCTTAAACTTTAAACACAACCTCCTGCACGACCCTAAAAAATACACTGCCCCACTTTCCTCTCTCTCCTCGTGGTCCCTCTCTTCACCTTCACTCTTGGATCCACTCTTCTCCTTCTTCAAGCGTCTTAAGAGCAGCACGTCGTTGTTTTGAAACGGAAGCGCCTCCTTTTCCAAGCAACGATGTGGATAGTCTGCAAAGTATTTCACTTTGCGAAGTAACGGTAATTGCGTAGTAACAGCATGCTAAGTAAAAGCATGCGTACTAAAAGTTCCTGCGAACTAAAAAATGTGCACTAATAGTAATACGTAGAAATGCCCGCGAAGTAATGGTAGATTACCAATTTTGATGTCTCCTCAATACGTTTTGGGCCCTTGCCTGTCGTGGGTACTTGGGCCAACCACACGAGTGAGGTACCATTTTTATTGGGAGACCTGAGGGAACGCTGGGTGGTAGGAAATTTGTGTCAGCCCGGTGATCCCACAACTTTCCCACACAAAAATTTGAGAAAAAAGTGTTTTTTTCAGCTAAAATTGAGGTTTGCAGGGGATGTTGGATAAAAAAAAAACAGTGAGAGCCACGCAAGTCATTCACCCCTGTGATTCCTTCTTGTTTACTACTCAAAAATGTGAAGGTTTGCCTAGGTGACGACTGAGCTAGGGCACAAAGTCCCCTGCTACCCTTATTGACAAAAAAAAGTCTTACAGAAGGCCATTAAACCGTCACAAATATAAATCTAACACTAATTTGATAAAGTTAATCTACCACTTACACTAGTTGGTTTTAGCACCTCCAGAAACGCTGGCTTCAAAGCACAAATACTTATCAAAGTATACAAATATTGAAGCCAAGCCTTCTGAAGGGGAGCCATAAAGCCACTTCACGGCACCAACCACTTTATAGTCCATTCACACGCCATTCACGCACCACACACAAGACTTTCATACCGCCAGCCATGGGCCCAATCAACCAGATCACTTGCACTCACATAAAGCAGCTTTGACCCATAAGTACTATAGTAAATTCAGTGCGAGAGTGGCAGCAATGGATTTGAATCCATGGGTGAAGATGAAGTCATGACGTGTATCTATACTACCTGTACTATCTGCCTTCTACCTTTGGAATATTCCTTGGAAAGCGCACCTACCGTAAGCTGTTCTAACCCGTTTGTGTGTCTGTCCTCATTAGGGTCCTGACTAATCCTGTCTAATTGTCAAGAGACCCTATACTAATGCCTTCCATCTCTAGCTACTTGAAGCTTGAGAAAACATTTCTGTCACGTGCTATCAATGCTCTCACTGTGCTAAATCCAACTCCTTCCAGTTTGTGGATGCAAGTTGGGGGGTGTCCGAGTATCCCAGTAGGCCATATCTCAAACTGAGCAAGCATATCTATCTTTAAAAATAAGGCAAACATGCTGGAAATTTTCAAAAGCTTTCTAAAGAGAACATCATAAACTATGAAGAAGGGTTGAATGTGAAACACGGGTACTCCGTGACAGCATGGCGTATGTTCTGTCCACCAGTATGTGCAGCGTGGGGACTATAATGCACTTGTCAATTGGCGAACAGAACAACTACCATGTTCTGAAAGCAGATAAAGGTGTTGAGAAGTCCATGATTTCCTGAAGTAGAGGAACAAATATTCTGCAGCTGCTTGCGTAGTGAAGGAGTTGCCCACAGACAGTAGGTATCCATTCACACCAATTGAAAGGTTTACCTATTGGCAGCTCCACCTCAGTCAATTTCCCAGTATTTTGCTTCAGTATGATACAAGATGAAGCAAGTAGGAAAACAGAAGGCAGGCTTACGTGGGCACTGAGGACAGTAAACACGAGTCTCCTGCCTCTTTCCCTGCATCGAGCACACTTTACAACGACGACATGGTCGCTCCTTTTTGGGTGTTGCAGGAATTTTATCAGCAAAGTGTCGCTCCTGCAGCCTTGCCACGTCCTCCAGAACACATGAATTGGAGGCTGCAGCTTCTGTAGCAGTGAGACTTTCAATCACAGACAACTGAAAGTCAAGGAATGACATGAGTCTTCCTGTGGTGGTCTGACGATAAACAACGTACGCATTGTATGTTGCCATCTGGATCAGGTGAGTAAACAGTTTCTTATACCAAGTGCGAGTTTTACGACTCGCATTGTATGGCTGAAGAACCTGGTCCTTCTTGTCCACTCCGCCCATATACTTGTTGTAATCAAGTATACAGGTGGGCTTGTGGACTTAGGCCATCTGACCCCAAACCGTGACAGGGGAAGTGCTCTCAACATGAATTGTAGTGAGCACGTACATGTCACGCCTATCTGAGAACTTGACTGCGAGCAGTTCGTTGGAATGCAACGCAGTGCTCTGGGATTTCTGGAGCTTCTTGCAAACAAGCTCCTGCGGGAATCCTTTGCGGCAACAACGAATTGTACCGCAAGCCACGGTGCCAGCGTTGTAGAGCTTACTGAACAGCTCTACTCCTGTATAGGAATTGTCCACATAATGGTTATAACCTTTGTGAAAAAGTGGCTGGACAAGCTCCCATACGCTCTTTCCTGTGACCCCTAGCATGGGAGGGCAACCTACAGGGTTAAGAGTTGTGTCCTTCCCTGTATACACTCTCAAGCTGTACACATAGCCAGTCGAGCTCTCACACAGCATGTACAGCTTGATGCCATAGCGAGCGCGTTTGCTCGGAATGTACTGCCTAAACAGCAGCCGCCCTTTATACAAGATCAAGGACTCATCAATGGCTATATTCTTTTCAGGCGTATAAACCTCTGGAACCTTGGCAGACAAATGTTCCACTACAGGCCGAATTTTGAACAACCTGTCATGGTCTGGATGGTCCCGGGGCAATGCAGCAGAATTGTCATTGAAATGTAGCATGCGTTGCAATAGAAAAAAAACATCTCTGCTCATGTAGGGTGTGAAGATGGGGGTTAATCAAACCGTGCAAGTAGACCAGTAGGATAGCAAGGTTGGTTTATACACTACCCCCATTTTAAGCACGAGGCCCAAAAATATCTATGTTTGCTGCACAATTTCATCAAGGAAGTTATCATCCAAAAAGAGATGGACGTAGTCAATTGGCAAAAAATTTGCCGTATCGACTTTACATCCAGCGTCACCAGTGAAAGGCGGAATTTGGGGCTGAACTAAATTGGGAGGCTGCCAAGACAGAGCTCTGTCTGTGCTTGCGGCCGCACATGCCTGTTCTCTCAGTTGCTCTAACCTGCTACTGGTGTCCCGCTGCACAGACTGTGCTGGCAAAGGGACAGCATGACTGACATCGTCTCCTTCAGAATCGCTGGAAGATGAGTCGTCGGATGTAACTGTGCCGACTGAAAAATCACTCTCAGATTCTGCTCCATTGTCCTCTCCCTCAGATGCTGTCTCAGTATCTGCTGTCTCAGCATCTGCTGTCTCAGTCTCTGATCCTGCCTCAGAGCTGGACTCCAGAACCAGACTTAGGGTCTAGGCAGCATTCATTCAACGATACTCCATCTCTGCTAGTGCCTAAAACTATCCTTTTAAAACACTAAGCTATGTAGAAGGCAGATAGGTTGTTGCTTTCAAAGTGTAGGTGGGTGTGTAAGTGAGTGAAGTGTTTAACAGTCCTTTGCGAAATCCGTAAGCTCTCCAAAAAGACTAAGAAAGAAAGAAAAAAGACACAGTATTACTTTACCTTGCCACATACCCTTCATTGCAGCCTTTACGCTGGTGGAAGCCAGTGCGCCAATCATTTTGGCGCCCTCCATTGACTTTCAATAAATATCTGTTATTCAGCGCCACGATGCCTACGGGTGAACGTGTGCTTTACAATTGCACACTATGACCTCCTTTGATTCCCTCACTACCATCCTTGCAAACGTACCCCTGATCTCTCCATAGCCCCTCTCTCACATACATTTCATCTGTTTCAAAGTGTTTCTAATGCGTGGCTTTACTAATTCACTTAGCTACCCACATAATACAGATCTGTTCTTTCCAGCATGCCCTCTGCATTACTTTGTGGCGTCACAACTGCCACTAGAGGGGGGCGTGGCTTGAGCTGCTGCAAAATGGCTGCGGTTCCTTGAGGCTCCTCGCAACGGCCGAGACCTTTTTCGTCATGGAGCGGCAGCGTCTTTCCTCTGACTTCATGGACGGGCGCATTTAACAGCATTGACGCAGGAGAGCAGGTAGCTACCGTTTTTTCCTCCTTATGTGCCATTTTTCGCTCCTGCTTCTCCCGTGTCACGCTCGCCTCAGGGGAAGCAATTGCGGCCGCCATTTTGTCTGCTGTGGGTCGCGGCGATGACTGGCTGCCCACAGACATTTTTGCAGCAGGGTGGGATTTGTTCTGTTAAAAGTGGTCAAGGAGCATTGAAAACAGATGTTGGCATCATAGCCCATACTATCCAATCTGTGGGAGTGCCTATCATGCTCATAACACCGCTGCTATCTATAACCCCCATTTGTGCATAAAACACATACTGGCTGTAGTGTGTGCACCATCCAAGTGTCTCTTCTGACCCCAGTGGTTTACGCTGCTACTTGCTGTACTTACCACCTATACTGTCTTTCTTCTCACAAAGACCGACTCTCCATGTTGTTAACTCTTCCCATCTGCAAGCGCAAGATGATTGACCTGGCATTATTTTTACAACAGACAATGGAATGGTGAATATATGCTTTTTGGAGATGCTGTTCTGGCTGTTTTGTTCCTCGTTTTGCTGATATTAAAGCATTTCTCGTTTTGAGGGTTATAAGTGGCATATCTGCAGTCTTTCTCCATTCTTCTCTGTTCTACACTAGTTACCAGCAAAGGAGTGTGAAAAAGAGACTAAGTAGAAAACTGTGTATTTTTCCCTTCAAGTTGGGTTCTTTTGCTGCATATCATTAGCTCTGCTAGCTTTACCTGCATTGGTGTCATCTTTCCCTTCATATGTATATGGATCCTCCTTCTTCCCTCAGTCAAAAGGTTGCCTCCGCTATTATGTCTTCCATACGTAAAGACTCCACTGTGGCTGCGTCAAAACGCCAAAAGAAAGAGCCAGGTTCTCCCACAAAATCTCCATTACCTATAACACTGGACTATCTCATGGAGGAGATAACGCATTTAAAACCATTTGAAATTGATACCAACGCTGCCCTTCAGAGACTTGAGGAGAAATGGTCCAATTTAGAGTCAAGGGTTACGGTGGTGGAGCAGAAGATTAGTGACACTCAGGATGTGATTCCTAAGGTGGAAGCTATGGCTAGAGAAATAGCTCTTCTTAAACAGCAAACGGAGGACCTGGAAAATCGCAATAGGCGCAACAATCTTAGACTCTATGGTATTCCTGAGGGGGAGGAGGGCCCGGACATGATTACTTTTCTTAAGCTTCATATTCCTAAGCTTGTTGGCCTTAAGGAAGGTATTACTCTCAACTTGCAACGTGCGCATCTTATTGGCCCTAAACCTGGGGGCTCCCCCTCCACTTCATCAGTCAACCGCCCCAGAGGGAAAATTGTTCTTTTCTTGGAGTATACTGAATTGTTGATGGTTTTGTCTGCAGCAAAACAAAGGAAGCAGATGTTGTGGTCTGGTCACAGAGTTTTTCTCTCACAGGATGTGTCCCGTGCCACTGCCGCTCGTCGTAAGGAATTCCTTTCCTTTCGCCCTCCTCTACGCTCCATAAACGCTAGATATGGACTTGTTCATCCTTGTTTTTTTAAAGTCACCTACAAGGAACGGGCTCACTCTTTTGACCGCCCTGAGGATTTAAGACAATTCATTTCTCGTCACAAAGGAGAAGAAATGGACCTTGGGAAAACCTGAATTCTGATTTTTCTAACATGGTTTTGTTTCCCATTTGCTTAATTATTTTTAATTTACAGGTTCAGATGTTCTTTCTTTGTCTTTATTCGTTTGTTTATTTTGTGATTGCTATATGTTTACCCTCTTAAAATACCCTCTTCTAGTGATCTTGTGGTTTTCCTTCACAGATGTATCTTGTCTAGTACGGACACCCCTCCTTGCTGTTCTCTCCTCATTGTGCCTCCCCTCCTACTCCTATTGTTTATAGTTCTTCACGTTTTGGTAAGTGTTTCTTCCTCCTTAAAGTATGCACGTTTCCTATATTTGTCCTTACTATATGAATGAATGAATGAATGAATGAATTTAGATTTCTATAGCGCGTAGCTACCCTGAGGCCTCCTAGCGCTTCTGGACCGGGCAAGCAAGAGAAACACGCCATGTTAGTGCATAGCCTTGAAGAGATGAGTTTTGAGAAGCATGCGGAAGGCCAGCAAGTTTGGTTCCCTCCGAAGGGTAGGGGGGAGAGAGTTCCAAAGGTTCGACGCATTCGAGGAGAAGGAGCGTCCACCCCATCTAGATCTTCGTATTTTCCTTGGAGTGGCAAGGAAGGCAGAACTAGATCGAAGATTCCTAGAGGGTTGATAAGGGGTGACCAGAGAATGGATAATGGCTGGACCAGATTTCCAAATGGCTCTGTGTTTCTTTCTTTAGGTCATTCTGGTCTATCTCGTTTCTCTGGTTGCTGCTCCCTATTCCTTTACATATTCTCTTTTCTCTACATATCAATTGGTCTCTGTCGTTTCTCTCTGACTTCGTTGATTCTCATTTGTCCTCCTTTCGCGGTTCCCTGCCTCCCTATGTTAATATTTTCCTCCTGGCAACATGTTCTGGTTACTTTGACTGGAGTCTACCGGCTTCTTGTCAACCTCTCTTTCTCTATCACTTCCTTCTTCTTCAGTTTTCTTTCCCTCTCTCTTCTTCTTCTCTCTTCCTTTTTCGGTTCTCTTCTATACCCCTCTAATTTTTCCAATGTATCATTTTTGATCACTTCCATCTCTTTCTTTTTTCTTGTTCTTTACTCTTTTAATATCTCTTTTCTTTATTTGATCTTAATGCTTGTTATCCTGCCTGTTGGTTCTCAAATGTTCGCATGTTCAATTTTCAGCTTTATCAATTTTATAATGCTCATGGTGTTGCTTAATGTTTTTCCCCTCTCATTATGACTGACAATGTTCGCATAATATCCTGGAATGTGAAGGGTTTGCATAATCCTGTCATGAAGCAAAGGATACTTACCCATTTATCTAGATTACATTGTAAAATTGCGATGCTTCAAGAGACGCATCTTAATGAAAATGATATTAGTTCTCTTAAAAAACAATGGGTAGTTTATGTGTACTGTTCCTCAGCTAAGGATAGAAAGAACGGAGTGGTGACATTATTTCATAAGTCCCTTTCTCTTACTATAGAGAGGGAGGAGAAGGATGCTGATGGCAGATGGCTTCTTTTACATCTCACTATAAATGGTTTCACTATTTCTCTTTATGGTCCCACTGGTGTTGATTCACAGTTCTGGCAGTCCATGTCCCATACTCTTCACTCCTGCCCTGATTCTAACCTCTTGGTGGGTGGGGACTGCAACCAGGTCATGGATCCCTTTACTGACAGGAAATCCACTGCAAAATACATTCCCAATAAAATGCAAAACACCTTTACCAAAACTATTCGTTCGAGAGGTCTGGTGGATGCCTGGAGAGTTTATAATCCGGACAGCTTGGAATTCACTTTTTATTCTCCCACCCATAATTCTACATCTAGAATTGACTACATTTTTTTGAGTCCTCATCTCATTCCTAATTTAATTCATGCTGAAATTGGGTCCATACTTATTTCCTGTTTTTATTAATTTAGATCTCCCTTCGGAGGCCTCCAAACCCCATAGATGGCGCTTCAATAATTACTTACTCAAAGATCCCACCTTTAATGGACGCTTCAAAGATTTTCTGTCAGAATTGTTTCTCATTAATGCTAGTCCTGACATCCCCTTCCACACCATTTGGGATGCTTTTAATGCGACTGCCAGAGGTTTTATCATTGACTATGTCGCTGTCAAAAAGAAACAACTTCTCAAGGAATCAGCCTCCATATTATCCTCCATTATGCAGCTTGAGCATACCTATTTCTCTTCTAAAAATGATGATACTCTTAAGAAATTAATCCAAGCAAAAATGAATTTTAACAGGAAATCGACGGAAGAAGCCTCTGGGGTGCTACTTAAAATTAATTCTAAATTTTACGGTGGTCGTAATAGAGCCGGTAAATTGCTTGCAAATTACTTGAAGGTCAAATCTCAAAGACCCAAAATAATTAATATTACTGATGATAAAGGCGTTAATCATTTCAAAGATGAGGAGATATTAAATTGTTTTACTAATTTCTATAAGACCTTATACACTCCCGAATCTTCTCCTTCTGACACTGCTTTGGAGTCATTTTTTGAATCGTTACCCCCTAGGTCCTCCTCCTCTCCCGATTGCTCGTTATTAGATAAGGATTTGTCCCTATCTGAACTTAAGTCAGCCCTAGCTCAATTACCTAAAGATAAGGCTTCCGGCCCAGATGGTTTTACCGCTGAATTTTATTCCTGCTTCTCACAGACTCTTCTCCCGTATCTTCTATCTCTCTTTCAGCATTTTATTTCTCATAATGAGGCTCTTGGCTCCTTTCTTGAAGCCATGATCTGCTTAATTCCAAAGAAGAATAAAGATCCCTCATCCTGTGCCAATTATTTTCCTATCTCTTTAATCAACTTGGACTGCAACATTTTTGCTAAGGTGCTGGCCCTCCGCATTAATCAGGTTATTCCTGATTTGATTGGCTACGAGCAGACTGGGTTTGTCAAAGGCAGAATGATGGCAGACAATTCAAGAACTTTTTAAAATATTATTCACCTTGCGTCTAAGAGTTCCTCCCATGTTGCAGCCATCACCTTGGATGCGGAGAAAGCTTTTGATCGTATTCACTGGCTTTTTATGATGCGTGCACTCAAGTGGCATGGTTTTGGCCCTGTTATTTTATCTTTTATAAGTTTGTTATATTCCTCTCCGACCACTTCTGTTTTTGTTAATGGATTTCAATCTCCTTATTTTACCCTTCAGCGAGGCACTCGTCAAGGCTGCCCTCTTTCACCTTTGCTCTTTATTTTATCTCTTGAACCTTTTCTTCATTCTCTGCGACACTCCTCTGCATTTTGTGGTTTTACACATAAGTCAATTGAAATCAAGTTCACTGCTTACGCAGATGATATTCTGCTATATCTCTCTGATCCTTCTTCCTCTTTGCCCGCTTTCACGGATCTTTTATCTTCCTATGCTGCTTTGTCCGGATATAAATTAAATTTTTCTAAATCCGAAGTGCTTCCATTAAATAAATACTGTTTAAGAAGTATGTTCGAAGGGACTGATTTTAAATGGAACACTAATTACATTACCTGTTTGGGAATAAAATACGCCTCTTCCATTGCTAAAATGGTTCAGCTCAATCTGGATGATGTTCTATTAAAGATATCTGGTATGGCAGAGAAATGGTCTCCCTTATTTTTGTCATGGTGGGGCAGGTTGGATACTTCCAGAATGATGAGGCTCCCTATTATTAACTTCTATTTGTCCATGCTACCAGTGAGACTCCCATTAAAAGATTTTAAAACTCTTAATGGTGTTTTAAGTAAATTTCTCTGGAACGGCCGAAAGCTCATATTTCTATATCTTCCCTGTCTGCTCCTAAAGATTGGGGAGGTGTCAATTTTCCCAATTTTGATCAATACCACTCCTCCTCTTTAATCCGTCAGGTTTTACCTTATCTGTCTTCTTCTGAGGAACCCTCCATATTGGTATGGTATAGATTGGAGGAATCTGTGGTTCACCCGTTTCCCTTCTCCTCGTTAGCCAATTTTACTCATCCCCCTCATTCATTTAAGTCCCCAACCATTTCACAGTTTATATTGTCCTTTAACCCGGTCCTTAAAAAATCCCTTTCACCTTTGCAGATATTCCTGGATTCTCCTATATGGCATAATAAGTCCATTAAACTTTCTAATCGTACCATTTTTGGGAAAAATTGGGTGGCTAAAGGGATTATCCAGGTTAAACACTTATTACAGGATATGCATTTTCTATCCTCTCAGGGAGTGCAATCAAAATTCCGTTTGCCTACCACTTCCCTTCTTAAATATGACCCTTAAAGACTGCTCTTAACTCAACAGCTTTCTCTTATCTCTGGATCATCCTCTTCTCCGTCTGACCCCCCATTAGAATCACTCTCTACTTCTCTCTCCGTTTGGGCCTCACATATATATAAATATCTCCATTTCTCTCTTCCCTCTTGCCCCAAGAGTAAAATTGAATTCTTATGGGAATCTGATTTGCAACGTACTCTCTCTATACACACCTGGAACTCTATTTGGACACAAATTCACCACACTTCCTGTAATGCTAGCACTACTCATACTCTTTATTATTTTTATCAAAGGTTGTTTTTAACCCCATTATCTATCTCTAAATTCAGTTCCGACCTATCCCCAACTGTTTGTCCTGTAAAAACACTTCTGGCACATCATTACACTCCTTTTTCCTCTGCCCTAATATTTCTCTTTTCTGGACAAATCAATTTTCCTTTTGATGTCTACTCCATATTTTTGGGCAGTAATTCCATACATTAGTTTGGTGCTCGTAGGATGGGCTCCTTTGTAGATTTGTTACTTGCCATTGCCTTTCAGGTTATCACCTCCAACTGGAAGGATGCCTCTAAAGTAACTTTTTCTGCTTGGTGGAATCTTCTCTGTTCCCATCATAGGTTAGACAGAGCCTCTGCAACTACCTCTCAGCAGCTCCTTCGAAAGGAAGCTTTCTGGTCTCCACTTACTAATTATTTGTCTTCTTCTGCATTACGTAACAAAGACAGTAACTTTGTTTTTCAATCGCCATGAGTATACTGTTAAATTTTTCATAATGTTCATATTTGATTGCTATTAATTTAGTACCTGAAATTGTATAATGTTCATTATTGGATATCTCTATTTAATATATTTGGTAAGGATGCTGTTTTTTCTTTCCTCTTCTCTCTACTCTTTATTCTTTCTTTATTTCTTATAAAAACCTAAAATTGCTAACTTGCTATGGTACATAACTCCTTAATTGCTCTTAGCTTGGCTCTGTTTTTTGATAAAGTTTGTTATATTAAGTTTTCAACTTTCCTTTATCATATACATTTTATGATAGCTTTTGTACCTCTTTTATGACCGTTGGTATATTATTGTACCTTGTTCTCTATTTGCTTCAATAAAGCTCTTTAAACTAAAAAAAAAAAACTGCCACTAGACAAAAGTCGGATATCTCTTTCTAGCAGGAAATTTTTTTGTACTCTGCAGCAGTACCACACTTTACTGCCTTTCATGTAACTTCAAAGAGACTCATTATAGTTCTTTCACAGTCTCCTAATTTTAGCTCTGAGAGATCTCTCTGTAAATATATATATATATATAACAAGCAGTTGATTCCAAATGTCAGCGTGCTCAATACCTGGTGCGGGCAGCAACGGGTGGAATCCTTACCCGATATAAATTCAGAAACACAAAGGATGCCGCACTCCAGAGATAGGTTTCAGAGTTGCTTTATTTTCACCACCACTACCACCAGTGGTGGTGAAAATAAAGCAACTCTAAATCCAATTTCTGGAGTGCAGCATCCTTTGTGTTTCTGAATATATATATATTTTTATATATATACACATATGTGTGAATGTGTGAACAAGGCAGTAATGCCGAAACGCGTTACAGCAAAATAAAATCAAAGCGCAATAAAGAAAAACAGTGTGGTGTCGTACCTAGTGTGGGGATCTGATTCTTATCGGGAAGTTGGAACTGGAATATTTTGAGCAATTTCCAATAAAGAATTTTTGCCTGTATTTCCGGTGGTTCGTGGTCCTTACGTCGTTGGAGGCTGATACGAGTGCCTTTTTGGGCTGCCAGAGGACCTTGGTGACCTTGGTGAATTTATATATATATATATATATATATACATGTGAACAAGACCGTGTTTCTAAGGGTCGAAACGCGTCATGCAGGCACTCGCCTGAAAAATACGATGTGCCGTGATTTTCAATAAAGCACTTCATGGAAATTAAAACCCAATGTTTTGGTGGTCCGTACCTTGCTTGTCCCACCGCATCCAGGGTGGGATAGGATTGTTTTTCGCATATATATATATATATATATTTATATTTATATTTATATATATATATAGTTATACACATATATATATATATATAAGATTTAATCTCTACATATATGTATATATATGTATCTATATACATGTACATATATACATATATTATCTATATATTATCTACTGACGGTCACCAGTAGATAGTTATAGTTAGGACCTATTTTCCATAGGAAATTCACAACATTCTATTTCCAATAACTTTGGCGCCGGTTGACGAATCTTTGCGAAATTTTCAAAACTTGTGGGGCGCTCCGGTCCGCTCCTATCCTGAAAGTTGTGGGGTGATTCGGCAAGCAGGGGCCGAGAAAAAAGGGGGGTCCGAAAACGTGTTTTCCCCATGCAATTATCCATAGGAAACTTTAGACACGGCTACAGCCCGAACTGCTGAACGGAATTACACCATATTTGGCAAAGAGGTAGTTCTTGGTTCAGAAAGAACCCTTTTTGTTAAATGGTGTAAATCTGTTCAGTAGTTGCTGAGAAAATCAAAAGTAAAAACACATATATATCTATGGCCGCGGAGGATCCGCGCACCCTCCCGATCACGAGCTGTATGCTAATTGGCTGTCAACACTCCAAACCAGGAAGTGTTGGCAGCCATCTTGTGCCTCGGTAGAACCGAGGCACAAGAAATGAGAGAAACAAGTGCGCAAAACGCAAAAAGGGGGCAGGGTAGAAACACCCTGACCCCCAGGGGCCCAAAAAAGCATTTTTTTTTTAAAATCGGCGGGATGCGCGGATCCCACCGTGAAAAAAAAAAAATGAAGCGCGGGCTCCCGCGCTTCGTTGTTATTTGGCCCCCGGGTGGGCCAAGTCCCGGGGGCATGCTGGGGTTAATGAAAAAATTGTGTGGGGGGCCTCTAAGGCCCCCCCAAGCCCCGGGGACCACCACCCCCCGGGGCTTTGAATTAAAAATGGTGCAGGAGGGTACTGGGCCCTCCCGCAGCCCCAGGGACCACCACCCCCCGGGGCTTCTTTCTTTAAAAATTAAATTACCTGTGTGGGGGGGCTCGAGCCCCCCCACATGCCCCGGGGACCGCCACCTCCCCGGGGCTGTGCACACGAAGGGAGGGGGCCGCGCAGCCCCCTCCTGGAGCCCTTGATGGCCCTGGGGACCGCCACCCCCTAGGGCCGGCTCCTGCAGTGTCCCGGGGTGCCCACCCCGGGACACTGTAGTTTGCTATGGCAGGGCGGGAGCCTCGCGGCTCCCGCCCTGCCATAGCAAACTGCTTTGGTTTTTGGCACCACGGGGCGTGTTTGCACAGTGGTGAAGGGAGGGGGCGGGGCCTGAGGTGACATGTGTGCAAACATGCCCTGTGGCGTGTTTTAAGTTGGGGGATTAAGCCCCCTTGAATCCTGAGGGTCCCTGGGGTCCAACTAGCCCACCAGGTACCTCCAGTAAGCGCCACAGAGCTGCGTTGCAGAGAGGTGTAAAAAGGGGCGTGGCCTCGGACCACCTCTCTGCAACGCAGGCCTGTGGCGCTTACTGGAAGTACCTGGTGGGCTAGTTGGGCCCCGCAAAGGAAGGGCCCACACAAGTTGATCTTGCTGTCAATATTTAATGGAGGCTGCCACTTTGAGTCTAGAATGGAATGCCAAACACAAATTAGATTGTCCAACCCAGACGCGTTTCGTGTTCCTACACTTTTTCAATGGGCTTTAGCATTACGGGCGTGCCACAGCAGTTTAAATGCACCTGAATCTGTCTTGATACCTGCCCCAGTGGGCGTTGCCGCTCGCACAGCCTACTGGTATCTGAAGTGCATCCTTCTTGCTCCAGTGAGTTGCCGTGCTCCCCGTGCCAAAATAAATCCAATAAAACCCCAGTGGGTGGTAAGGCAACCTCCTAGTACTCCGCAACACCTTGCTGCCTCCATACTCCGCTCTTGTCCCGCATGACGGTTCCACCGGTTGGCGGCACCACAGGTCTGCTCACCGTGCAGCGGGGCTCCTTCCACGACTCAGGTCAGCCCTTCAATCTCACACCGCAAAGTTACTCGCAAAGGAAGGGCCCACACAAGTTGATCTTGCTGTCAATGGAGGCTGCCTCTTTGAGTCTAGAATGGAATGCCACACACAAATTAGATTGTCCAGCCCAGACGCGTTTCGTGTTCCTACACTTTTTCAATGGGCTTTAGCATTGCGGGCGTGCCACGGCAGTTTAAATGCACCTGAATCCGTCTTGATACCTGCCCCAGTGGGGCTCCTTCCACGGCTCAGGTCAGCCGTTCAATCTCACACCGCAAAGTTACCCGCAAAGGAAGTTTATCTTGCTGTCAATATTTAATGGAGGCTGCCGCTTTGAGTCTAGAATGGAATGCCACACACAAATTAGATTGTCCAGCCCAGACGCGTTTCGTGTTCCTACACTTTTTCAATGGGCTTTAGCATTGCGGGCGTGCCACAGCAGTTTAAATGCACCTGAATCCGTCTTCATACCTGCCCCAGTGGGAGTGGCAGCTCGCACGGCCTACTGGTATCTGAAGTGCATCCTTCTTGCTCCAGTGAGTTGCTGTGCTCCCCGTGCCAAAATAAATCCAATAAAACCCCAGTGGGTGGTAAGGCAACCTCCTAGTACTCCGCAACACCTTGCTGCCTCCATACTCCGCTCTTGTCCCGCATGACGGTTCCACCGATTGGCGGCACCGCGGGTCTGCTGACCGTGCAGTGGGGCTCCTTCCAAGGCTCAGGTCAGCCATTCAATCTCATACCGCAAAGTTACCCGCAAAGGAAGGGCCCACACAAGTTGATCTTGCTGTCAATATTTAATGGAGGCTGCCGCTTTGAGTCTAGAATGGAATGCCACACACAAATTAGATTGTCCAGCCCAGACGTGTTTCGTGTTCCTACACTTTTTCAATGGGCTTTAGCATTGCGGGTGTGCCACAGCAGTTTAAATGCACCTGAATCCGTCTTGATACCTGCCCCAGTGGGCGTGGCCGCTCGCATGGCCTACTGGTATCTGAAGTGCATCCTTCTTGCTCCAGTGAGTTGCCGTGCTCCCCGTGCCAAAATAAATCCAATAAAACCCCAGTGGGTGGTAAGGCAACCTCCTAGTACTCCGCAACACCTTGCTGACTCCATACTCCGCTCTTGTCCCGCATGACGGTTCCGCCGGTTGGCGGCACCGCGGGTCTGCTCACCGTGCAGCGGGGCTCCTTCTACGGCTCAGGTCAGCCATTCAATTTCACACCGCAAAGTTACCCACAAAGGAAAGGCCCACACAAGTTGATCTTGCTGTCAATATTTAGTGGAGGCTGCCGTTTTGAGTCAGAATGAAATGCCACACACAAATTAGATTGTCCAGCCCAGACGCGTTTCGTGTTCCTACACTTTTTCAATGGGCTTTAGCATTGGGGGCGTGCCACGGCAGTTTGCATGCACCTGAATACGTCTTGATACCTGCCCCAGTGGGCATGTCCGCTCGCACGGCCTATTGGAATCTGAAGTGCATCCTTCTTGCTCCAGTGAGTTGCCGTGCTCCCAGTGCCAAAATAAATCCAATAAAACCCCAGTGGGTGGTAAGGCAACCGTCTAGTACTCCGCAACACCTTGCTGCCTCCATACTCTGCTCTTGTCCCGCATGACGGTTCCGCCGGTTGGCGGCACCGCGGGTCGTTGCGGAGTACTAGGAAAGCCTTCCGTGTCTCCCCCAGGGAAAAAAAAAAAACATAGTCCGGTGCTTTGCACCGGAGGATTAAAGGGGGCCCTCCCTGGTGTCGGCCATTGGACATGCGCCACACCAGGGAGATAGTGCTTGCGTCGCCCATTAGCCGACGCAAGCAGCAAAAGGGTTAATGTGCTTGGAGCATTGAAACACAATCAAAGGTCATTCCTCGTTTAAGTCACCAAAATCTTTTTTCAATCTGTAAAATGTACATCTTTTGTTGATGATGATGTTAATCACCATACTAGTTATGGAAAGTTTAGAAACAAACATAAACCGGGACTTTGCATTTGGTGCAGACTTCTTCAGAAGTACTTCTATGTTTTTGTGCAAATATCCTCAACATATTTTTGTGGGTAACCACTATCCTTATATCTGATGGCATATTGGTTTCTATTTCACTGAGCTTCTGTTTGTCAAAGGTGATTCTCTTGAGACATGTGAACTGAAAGTATGGAGAATTTGCATGAAAACTCTGAAAGTGTAACATGTTATCAGCTGATGTATGAAAAACTGTAGTGTGGATAGTTGCACCTTTCAGCTTAATCATTAAAACATCCACAAAAGCAATCTGTGTGCTATTGTTATTGTGAAAGAATTTGATGTTAGAACTGTTCTTATTGAGTTCAATAATATTATCAACTAGTATTTCATAAATCTTTGTCATATTATAAGAATGTCATCTATGCATCATAAATAGATGATGAAACCATCTTGCATCTTGTATCCATGTAAATGTATTCTTCTTCAGATTTTGCCATTAAGAGGTTAGCATAACTTGGGGATTCAAAAAACTTAAAGATGTTGCATTGTTTTACAGAATGATGGCGTCACTCCAATTGAAATAACTGTGATACAGAGCACAATTTAATAGTTCGATTAGAAACACTTTGTTAGCTCTGATTTGATGGTTTATAATGATACCCATTCAACAGATTCATGCTCTCAGAGTTGGGATTGACATCTTTTGTGCATAGCCAAAACTCATCCATGTTAGGCAATTCTAAACCTGAGACTGCATTTAAAAAGTCTGTGATATTCCATAAGTTTGATTTCATGCTCTGCACAATGCGCTGAAAACATTCATCAAAATATCTACCCAGTGGTTCATTTATAGAGCCATAACCAGATACTATAGGGCAGACAGTTCTCAGCTTGTTCTGCTCAATTTCCACAGATGGCCGTGTAGATTGTGGAGTTGCACTGATTTGTCAGATGCACTGACTTAGCAATTTGCAATACCAACTCTCTGATCCCTATTTTGGGCTGTCAGGATGATCTGAGCCCAGTCTCTCTCCGTACTTTCTTCAGACCTCAGGGAAGCAGTAGCAGAGGAGGAATCCCATAAGGAAAGCTGGAGTACAACAGAAGGTGGAATGCATTGTTTTGTAAGAATGTGCAACTTTAAGTGGTGGAGGGCACCTTTTGAAGATTGTTTTGCTTACATTTCTTGCTCCCAGGCTGACTCAGATACTTCCACTTCAGTTGAACTCATTAGTCAACGAACCACTTGGGACAGTTACGGTTTCACACAACAAGTTTATTTCTGTCTGCATCATATTTGGCACTCCTGCCTGAATCGATACCTGTTATAATCCATTTCCCTCCATGGTGTTGTCAACACTCTATTTAAAATCATTAAGAGGGTTAAGTCGTAGGACTTTCAATAGACACAGACAAGCTTTAAAGTCAATAGCATAATGGTTTATTGAAAATTAAGATCATTACAGAAAGCAAGTTACATAGGGAATTAGCAACACCTTTCTCAATAGTAAGTCAAAATAATGCAAGAGAGTGAGCATAAAGACAAGTCAGCATAAGTCTGCTTCCAAGTAGGCAGCCAGAACCAAATATAGTTAAGCATGAAGGCTTACATATATTCTGCCTCCAAAAGAGTGTTCAAAAAGCTCTGACACATCTTCCAAAAACATCATCTTTTATAGGGATTTAAACACAGAAGCCACACACATATTCAGCGGTGTGAACTGACAAAAAAGGGATGAACTAGCAATGTTACAGTAAACCAGTCATTATCCTAATACATATGATACATCAAATACATTTTGGAACACCTACTATTTGCATACTGTTTAAGGAGGTGTACATAGAAAATGAAGGAAATTACCTGATGCTTGTATGATGTACAAATGCAAAAGACCATCCAACTAATGAATGGTCCCTAGAAAAGACTCATGCAAAGGATCTTTAAAGTTACAAAGACAGGAACATCCTGAACATTGCTTCCTCAAGAAGAACACAAATGAATACAGTACTGTCTTGCTAAATTAACAAGACCATGAAGGAACCTTCTATTTTGCTTTTTTTCTGAAACAGATAAAATTGCATATTTTTTCTGCAAGCATGAATAAGCATCAATGCAAGCTGTTTAAGACCTAGTCATGCTAACTAAATGACATCTACATTAGTCATTATTTTCAAATTAGTAAAAAAATCTCCTTTCAAGCAAATAACTTCCAAACACTCAAATATTAATGCTATGCCCATTATGGCTAGATGTAACCTTAGTTACACAATTATCTCTTCCTCATATATTACTTATCCGCTCCCTCTCTAACCTTCAAAAATACTTTGTAAATGTCCAGGGGCTATATTGATTCCATGGAGCAAGCACACATACTCCTCCAGGTACTTCTCGCAAAGGAAAATCTCTTTCAGAAATATGTAGAATACAATTTGATTTAATCTTTTCATTACTTAACAAAATAATATGGAGGTAAAGGTTAAGGTAATGGCAAATGATGAAGAAAAGCTGTGTGACTTTTAAATTGCATTTAAAGGGGGCTCGAATTTGCAAAAGAAAAAACATTTTCATTCAAAAAATGTTCCAATATTATTCATAAAAATCTGTCTCACTTTAATTTTCTAGTTTGGCTACTGCTGTTCTCAGTACATAAGCACCAAGAAGGTTGTCAAGCTGGCATGTTCTTATGTTTTATGGTAGTCAGCAATAGTGTTTCATTTGTAAAAAGCATAAGTGATGGGCCCTTGTCAGGAGGCGACTGTAGCTTGCACCACCCTTTGTCCTTACCAGCTCTGCCAATGACAGTACCTACTCAACTACTAACCATCACACTCCTACAAATGTGACAATACAAACTATTGGAGGCCCCCAAAGCTGCAAGAGTGGCTTAGACAGCAGTTGTTAGTAATTTGAATGTGTATTGAATTAATAAACAACTGTTGTTGTGCTCATCTCAAAATTAAAGAAACAGCACCAACATGTGGCAGACTGTCATAGTGCTGGTGTCGACAATTAAGTGCTGGTGATGAGCACTGGAAACCACCAGCTCAAATTAAGCACTGGGCGGCAATGTCCTGGAGTTAGCAAGAATTCTGAGGAAGCAGCTATAATAGCAGCATGGGGATGTTGTACACAAAGAAAATAAATACAGCTCAAAACCAGCACAAATTCTATTATTACAAGTCAACACCTATGAGCGCTACTGCTGTATTACATGCACTCCTGGAACTGGGTCTGATGCCTTGGGTTGCCACCTGGCAACTATTCTACAATCAAGGATTGAATGTCAAGATCTGTGAACAATATATAATATTTATCCCCTTTTTTAAACATATATTTAAAGCATCAAATACAAGCAGCAGTCACTCTAAACTTATTTTGTAGCTGTTTAAATGATTTTTAAATAATTCTTTCAAACAAACCGAGGGATTTTTGCTAGTTTTTATTTTTTATTTTTTTTATTATAAAGTGTTTTTATTGCATTTAACATCAACAAGTCACAGCAAGAATCAAGGGATATCTGGCATATTTCATCCTACATTACAATCCTCTGGGTAGTACAGTCATTACAATCAGAGGGCATTAAGACGTTGTTTGTCTCTGCGTAGCAGTTCAAGTTCTGTTGTTGGGGATACACAGACATCGCCTCGATGGGTATTCCACTGGCCCCACTTTTTGTCCCATTTCTTAAGGCACCCTCTTACTTTATACACCTCTTTTTCTGCGACCATGCATCTGTCACATTCTCTAGCCCAGGTCCGGAGTGAGGGCCTATCCGCCACCCCCCATTTCCTAGCAATCTCCCTCTTGACCAGAGTGTAACCTAATGTTGCAAATTGTTGTTCGATTTCCGTGAGATCTGTCTGCTCCCATATATTCAAAGGACCCAATTGAGGCGTGAGGGTGTGCTCCTTCCCCAGGGCCTCTTGCATTTGTTCCGTGGCCCCCTCCCACAGTGGTCGCACCCCCGGGCACTCCCAGAGTGTATGATAGAAAGTTGCGTCTTGTTTACAACCTCTGAGGCAGAGTGCATTCGCCCTCGAGCCTATTCGCGCCAGTGAAACTCCTGTCATGTAGGATCTGTGTAAGATTTTGAGTTGAATGAGTCGGTAGCGGAGTGATATGGCTGCCTCCCGGGGGGACATCAGTGCTGCCTGCCAGTCCTCATCCTCGATAGGTCCTAAGTCTAGTTGCCATCTCTCCCTAAGTTTGTGAAAGTTGTCTGGCAAATTGTTGCATAGTTTCTTGTAGGTGAGTGATATGGCTTTGGTGAGCAGTGGGCCGTCTAAGAGCTGATCATCCAGAGGGGAGGATTCCGGGATATCTGTCATGTCTGGGAGCGCCGTGGTAAGAGCATGTCGAATTTGTAGGTACAGGAACACCTCCCCCCGGGCTAGGTTGTACGTCATCTGCAGGTCTGTAAATTTGAGAAGTGCGCCTTTCTTCACCAAGTCTCCTATTGTAGAGATTCCTATTAGGTCCCACTTATCAAACCCGGGTTGGTGGCCCAGAAGACCCAATCTCTGAGTGCACCACAGAGGCGTAGCCCTGGTGAGGGTCCCCGCCCATCCCAAGCGGGAGTTCGCCTGGTGCCATATCGTCACTGTGTGAGCAGTGAGGCCGAGATAGCGACCCTTCCAGGCCTTAGAGTACAATGCCTCCAAGTATCCCCCCTTCCCCATCTGATATCTGTCAAGCATGTAAGCCGGGTCTCCTGGGGGTCGGTTAATCCAGTGATTGACCACCACGAGCTGGGAGGCCCAATAATAAAGACGCAGATCGGGGAGAGCAATGCCCCCATCATACCATCCTTTGGTCAGTTTGTTCAAGGCTATGCGGGGGGATCCACCATCCCAGAGCAGTGTTCTGAGTTCGCTCTCCACCCCGGAGAAGTACGCGTCTGGAACTTTATGCGGGCAATACTGAATAATATATAGGAATCGGGGAAGGGCAAGCATCTTAAAGAGGGCTGCTCGCCCCACCAGGGACAGCGGCAGGGTGCGCCAGTGCTTGACATCTGCCCGTAGGCGAGCCAGCGGGACCGCGAGATTCCGGTCATAAAAACCTTGGGGGTCCGGAGTCACAAAGATCCCCAGATAACGGAAACCCTCCGTGGTAACCTCCACTGCGCAGCCCCCGGGCAATCGGGGAGCTTGACCTCTCAGGACAAACAACGTTGATTTACTCCAGTTTATGGCGTAGCCCGAGTATTTCCCAAAGTTCGTAAAGATATTCAAGACCCTATGAAGGGATCTGTGAGGAGAAGCAAGATATAGCAAAATATCGTCCGCGTATAACGATATTCTATCATCATGGCCCTCTGCCCATTTCAAGCCCCTCATCACTACATTACGCCTAACCCACGCAGCCAGTGGTTCCAACGCCAGCGAAAAGAGCAGGGGGGAGAGGGGGCAGCCCTGCCTGGTGCCCCATTGCAGCGGAAAGGATCTAGATGTGTAGTTATTTACCCGGACCTGCCCCCGAATATCTGTATACAGTAGTCTCACCCAGCCCATACATTTGGGACCGAGGCCCATACGCCTCAAGACTTCAAATAAGTACGGCCATTCAATAGAGTCAACTGCCATCGAGGCATCCAGTGAGAGGACAACAGCGTCCTCCTCGATGAACTCCCGGTGCGCTAGTACATTATGGAGGCGTCTGATGTTCAGTGCCGTGTTCCTCCCAGGCATAAAGCCTGATTGGTCCGGGTGGACCAACAAGGGGATTACCCTTATCAGGCGCAGGGCAAGGACTTTGGCTAAGATCTTTGTTTCCGTATTGATAAGGGAAATTGGGCGGTAGGAACCACAGGCATCAACAGGTTTGTTTGGCTTCTTGATCACCACGATTGAGGCCAGTCGCTGGTCTTCCGGGAGGAGACCCTTCTCATAGCTTTCTTCAAACATGGCCCGCAAATGGGGCATTGCCTGGGTGGCCACTGCCTTTAGGAATTCTATGGGGATCCCATTGGGTCCCATCGCTTTACCCGATTGCATCTTATTCATTGCCTGTTGGATTTCTAGATCCGTCAGGTCTTTGTCCAATGCTTCCCTGTCACTATCTGACAGTGTCGGGATGTCGCTGTCCTCAAGGAGGCTGCGGGAGTCCTCCGGTGTGTAAGAGGTAGAAGAGGTGTAAACCCGCTCTAGGTGATCAGCAAATGCATTGGCTATGTCCCTCTGGTGAGTAATGTGTGAACCGTCCCTAAGAGTCAACTGAGGCACCCACCTGTCCCCTTGTTCCCTTCGTTCCAGCCACGCTAGCAATTTCCCCGCCCTGTCTCCCAGCTCGTATAATCTATGCGTCATGTGAAGGAGTTTGGCCTGTATCTTTTCCCTGACAAGGATCTTATACTCCTCCTGTTTGAGCACCAGACAATGCCTATTGTCATCTGAGGGGCTATGGTTGTAGTCGTCCTCTAAGCTTTGAAGGTCGCCCTCCACCTGGACGATGTATTGTTGCCTCTTTCTGGTGTACCCGACCCTAAGAGCCAAGGCTTGACCCTTCACCACCGCTTTAAAGGCCTCCCATACCGTTTGCGCGGAGTCCACCGAGCATACATTGTCTTTGAAGTAATTGGTGGTGTGGTCCAGCAGCTCCTCTCTGATATCGGGAACAGTCAGCAGCCAGGGACTGAGTGTCAGCGTGGTTCGCGGTTGGGGCTCAAATAGTGTGAGTTCCACTGTCACTGGGGAGTGATCCGAGATGCCCCGTGGAAGTGCCCGTGGGCCACAGAAGTGGCCGAGGGACCCTGAGTGTGTTAAAAAGTAATCAATACGGGATGAGCTTTTGTGAGCGTTAGAGTAATAGGTAAACTGTACCCCGTCCGGTTGTAACGCACGCCATATGTCGACCAGACCCATGGCCCTGGCAAACTCCTCCATAGGTGTGTGGGGCCGAGTCATCTGTCGGGGTGGAAGTCTATCTCTGCTATCGTCCATAGTCATGTTGAAGTCACCCCCCATTATTAACATGCCCGTTGGACGATCCGCCAGTAGTCTCCCCAGGTCCACTAGCGCTTCTTTACCCATTGCCGGGGGAAGGTACACCGAAACCACGTTCACTATCTTGCCCTCCCACTGTGCCTCTACCACAGCAAATCTGCCTTGTGGATCTGCCCACGTGCACTGCGGTATGTGTGCTACATTGTTCCTGGCCAGGATTCCCGTGCCCCGGGAACCCGAGGTGAATCCGGAATGCACTAGTGATTTGTATCCCCATCTCGTGAGGGCCTTGCATTTGTTGCCCACCAGATGTGTCTCCTGTATGAGCACCAAGTCGGGGGCCTGTCTTTTTAGGTATTGTTGCACTAGCCCTCTCTTGATTTTATCCCCCATCCCATGCACATTCCACGTCATAACTGAAAGGGACGTAACCGAGTTAACCCTTGCCATAGTTGAGTTGACCCCGATTGCTAAACGCAGGATGTGCGCTGCCCACTGACTGCTCGCTCCCCACTTGTCTTTGCCCACTCTGATCCACACCTAAGACACTACCCATGCTACTGCAATCTTCAATGTGATGTGGCTTTCTAGATGAAACATGAAATACGCTCCTATTCAACCTCTGACTCATAAACCCAAACATCCCAACTCCCCCTCCCCCTTCCCCTAGACCACCCACCCTCCCCCTCCCTGCCCCCCTGCCCGTGGATTTAGAACTACCCACTCCCAAACTAGGCAGAGTGCCTCGTTCCCTCCCAAAAAGACTTATGGGTGCTGGCTGGCTGCTCTCGCACCCTCGCCAAGTCATCTCAACCGTGTTAATAGGTGGAATGTTCGGAGCCGGCATGATTTCCATGTCTCTGTCCCAGCAGATATGCCGCCCAGTTTCACTGCCCACCCGTATCCCCAATTTGACAACGGTTCAGGTCCAACTCACTCCGGGACTCAGCCTGTGCCACTGCGCGACGGTTCTCCCATTTCGGCCCGGGATTGGCCGTCGACTTGGTCCTTCTCACTAGCCGAGATGGGCGAGTGGGGCCCCCTGTTTCGACCCCTGCGTGGCCCCCCAACTCTGCGCCATCCTTCCATCCAATCCCAGGCCTCTTCAGGTGTGGAGAAGAACCACGTCTTCCCTTCCGATTCCACGCGTAATTGTGCCGGGAATAGCATCGCGTACATGACTTCGCGCTGCCTAAGTTCTTTCTTGACGGCCATGAAACTGCGCCGTTGGGCCTGGACTTTCGCTGTGTAGTCCGGGAAGAAGGTAACTACGCTGTTGTCGATTTTAAGTGGAGGATTGACTCTGGCCGTCTGCAGGATGACGTCACGGTCTCTGAAATTGAAGACCCGAGCAATAAGGGGGCACGGGGGGGCCCCCGGCTTAGGGCGACCCCCAGGGACCCGGTGGGCTCTTTCAATGGAAAAGTAGTTGGAGAGTCTTTTGGGCTGCAAATGTTTTGTGATTAGGTCCTCAACATATAGGTCCGCTGCAGGCCCCTCCGCTCTCTCCGGCACCCCAGAATGCGGATGTTATTTCTCCGTGCCCGCCCTTCATAATCATCCAGCTGTTTGGCCATCTTGGCGTGCTATTGTTGCAGTTCACTGACTTGTTGCTGGAGCTGGGATGTGTCCGCCTACAGTGTGGCCGTCGTTTCCCCTAGGGATTTGACCTTATCATCCATTTTTCGGAAATCGGCCCGGAGTAAGGATACCTCCACATTTACGGAGTCGATGCAGGCTTCTAGGGAGGTACGCACCCCTGAGATGGCCTCCATGATGTCTTGGAGCGTGAGGTCGGCCTGGGGAGCAGGCTTGGTGGCCGGAGGCGCTGTCTGGTCTCTATCGTGCTCCTCACATGCCTTGTGCCAGGCAGATTTGGTAAGTTTGGTTTGAGCCGAGGGTTTGGGGCCTCTCCCACTCGCCATCTCGACTGAAAAGGATTATCCGCCGTACAGGGCCTCCCCTAGTAGTCCCTGCCGCCTGCCCGGTGGAGAAGCCAGTCCACTCAGCGGCCTGTCGGGTTTCCCAGGGATCAGCCCCCTTATGCGTGGGAGAGATGAAGTATGGTTCTATACCTCGATTGCCCCCGCTGTCAGCCAACCGTCCTGGCAAGTGGGTTCTCTCAGTTCGCTTCTGGCCCTCCGGGCTCCGCGGCCCCCTCTGTCGCAGGTCGATATTTCAACATGCACTGTACATTCGGGGCCCCACATACACAGCCCGCGTGCAGTTCACCCCCACTCAGGGCCGTTCGGTCTGTTTTGCCTCCACTCCGCTTCGGTCAGTCGTGGCAGCGTATCTATGGCCTCCCTGCCAGGGGCCTACCTTCACTCAGGGCGGGGGGGGATACATCCCTCTCTAGGGGGGCCTCGAGGGCCCTTCACCCCCTCGAGGTCTCCAGCCACCATGCACCAGCACCGGCCGGTTGAGTGTGTCTATAGATAGCGGGGGGGCGCCAGAACTCCAACGCGGCCCCGCTCCTTACAGCCGCTGGGTCCTCGATTTGCTGCTCCGCTCAGCTGGGGGCACACGCGCTGCACTCCCGCCCCGCACTCACCGCTGCCCGGCAACCGTTGCTTGTTCCCCCTGGATGCGCTTCTCCTCGGCTGCCGCGATCGTCACCCCAGTGAATCCGGAGGCGTGCAGTCTACGCCGGGGCGCCGAGTGGCTTGGGCGCCAACGTCAGTCTCGGACCTCATAAACTCGGCGCGCAAGTCACCGCGATGCCGCCATCTTGCTCCCGTCGCCGGCCGCCGAGCCGAGTCTGTTTCCGTTGGTGCTCGGGCTCCCCAGGGATCTGCCACTTCACTATCGGGTCCCAGAAGCTCCGATCAACTTCTCCCTTAAGTTTCCGGGTTCCGCACGTTTTTATCAGGATTGTTGGCGGATTTTACGGCGAGGGCTGAGGAGCCTCGCTAGAGAGCCACCATTCGCCTCGGCAGCAAGCCACGCCCCCGGATTTTTGCTAGTTTAAAAAAATGTAGATGGCCTGAATCGTCAAGTCTGTATGTATGTATGCGGTATTTGAAACACATTCCTTAGTCCATAAACATGGAGAAATTGCCAGAAGTTTTCTCTAAAAAGGATAGGCCTCCTTCTGATGCTCCAACCCTCCACTTCTGTTGTGTCCACAAAACTGCTTAATGTCTCTTGAAGCCTGCGCTTTCCTTGGTTTGAGATTGAAGTGTATCTGCTGTGCCTTGTTTTCAACAGATGTGTTTCTGCAGTGGTGATGGAACAGTTTTTACAGTAGGGATGCTGTCATGAATGCTAAATCACTGACATCACAGGAGTAGTGAAAAATCCAAGCATTCCACAGAACAAGTGCATCACATGAGCCAGGCCCAAGTAGCGGGAGAGGGTATGTGCCCAGTTGTGCACTTTAAAGTGCCCTTTTCTGACTATATCATGCTACCATTTACTGAGAGCAGATTTTCCATTCAATTAGCCTTTTGAAATGGTCATTACATTTGCAGCAGACATGCAGTTTTCCTTCTAAACATACATAGCGCACAAAAAATAACTTTTGGAACTTGGAGCATTACATATGTCCCACACCTTTCAGTCAGTGAAATGGTAAGTAAACAATAATTTCCAGGTTCAAAGAATAAGCAGCAATTTGTCAGAAACCTTTGGCTGACCTTTTACCTCTTTCTTTGAATTCACAGAAACTGCAACATAATAGAACCAAATTTAAAGGCCTGTTTTTAGTGCTGTTTCTCCTCCTGACCTACTCTTCGGTTATTTAAGGTTTACCCCTTCTACCAGTGCCCTTGACTTTTCTATGCCTTTTTATCTGTTTATGCTCTGTGTATGCTGGCCCTACTGAATCTCAAGCCTATCTACAACATGTCCCTGACTTCTGGATCTGCAGCCCCTTTTCCTCGTTGGACCTGGAGTGTGCTTTGAAGTGCAGGACACTTTCTTCAGAGCGGAGTTGTTGCTCACCTCAGTCACACTATTTTCTTTATTCATGATAGGGTTTCATTGTTTTATGTTCTTCTGTGCTGTTTTCAGATCTTTATACAATCGCCCCAAGACCTCTCTTGTATTTGGAAAAGGTTGTTTGCTCTAGGTAGTTGGAATTAATTAGAAATCTGATGGTCCAAGTCTGAAATAGATCATTTTTAAAAACTGACATCTTCAAGGATGTGGTCCCTCGGTGAAGGATACTGAATATCTTCATTCTTCATTCCTGTCAAGTGGTAAACACCCAGAACAAACAAACATGACTGAGTGTGTAGCAGGTGAAAAGCAAACACTGCTTCCATTTGTGGCATAGCGAACGGTTTGTTGTACCTGAGTGGCATCACTTTTATTTAAATAGATCTGAGAGGTATTTCTCCTCTTTTTTCACTGATTATAGTGCACATTTTTTATAGATCTTTGCCTCTTCCAGAAACAAAATCTTCCCTCCCCTAGTTTTTTCTGTTTCCTCATTTGAAAGCAATTGCAATGTGTGCTAATTTTGAGAGAACATCCTGCACAAGAGGCTAAAAGCCATGCTTGGGTGGGTTTGGGCTAAGGGCAAGCAGGCCCTGTGTCCAACCCCTTTCAGCCATGCATGGCGTGTGGTTATTCACACCGCCGCCGCCTTCAAGCCCTGCGTCAAACATGCTATGGATGGCTAACCCTCTGCCACTTCCTACGGCCTTCTGTCATGCATGGCGTGGAGTTGGCTGTAGGGCCTGCCTCCTCCAAGGAACGCAGACTCCACAAATTTTCATTTTATTGCTTTACAATATTACGGGACTCTCACTAGAACAAAGTAGCCACATTGGCTCCTGCTGGAGTCCCATTGGATTACGGTCTCACCAAATGTATTTTTCTTTTTATTTGGCCCAAGGGGGAGTCCCTCTAGGACTCATCTACAAGTTCCAGGTGTGAGCATACCCCTACCATGCCCCCTTGTACTTTATTGTTTTCATTCATTTCCTTTTGTAATGGTGGCCACAACATTTCTCTACATTTTGCAGCCAAAAAATCGGGTGCACATGCTCCCGTGGCACAGGGGAGAGCTTCTTGCAAGATGGCTGATGGTAATAAAAAAAACCTCAGCCACCCATGCCACAGGACTCATATGAACCTAACCGTTCAGATGTCTAGAAATTGTGAACCTCAATTTCTCAACAATTACTAAACAGATTTACACTAAATAAAATAAAAAAATTCTTTCTGGGTACAAAATCGAACTTTCTGACAAATATGGTGCAATTCCGTTCAGCCAATTGTGCTGTAGCACTGTCAACAATTCCCTATGGAAATTCCATTTTAGGATCTCCTTATTTCTCACCCCATTTGACAGATCACCTCAATACTTTCAAGGAAGGAGCAGTGGTTAATGGAGTTATTTTGGAAAGTTTCTTGAAGATTCATGAAACAGTCAAAGTTATTAGTAAACCAAAAACTTAATTTACTATGGTAACTTGGTCCTACCCATAATTACACATTGGTGAATGAAGTGGTGTAATATGTGAGGTATTTAGCATGGCATGGCAAGGGTGTGCGTTATAATTCCTTTAGAATTTTGGCTGTTTTGTTAATTTAAAATAGTATGTTTTAACTGACAATTTCATCTAACGGTAACGTTCCTTCAAGCATTGTTATTTTAGTGAATTTCAATGTTCAAAAAAATGTAAAGTAACATAATATTTTAACTCCTAACTATAACCCCGATATAACCTTTGATTCTTTTTCTTTGAATTTCTATGGTATTTGTAATGTAGAGTAAGATGTCCTTCACCATGCACATTGTGGGGTTGGGCGCAGGGCCTAGAGCTTCACGTTAGCGGTCACATCTGGCTTTCATTGCTGTAGCACAAAGTCTAGATCTTGCATTGCTGAATATTGATGGCATTCGCTGTAGCGTGAAGAGTCAGCTTGCCCAATGTTTCACATTGGCAGTCATCGCAAGCAGCAGAGTCTCCGTGCAACAGGTTCGTTCGCAGTCACTAAGAACCCCAAACTTCAGGATTTTTTTTTAGTTAAGAGGAGTACACTCTGATGCCAAACAAGGGTCTAGGACCTGGGGAGACACCTCTTGGGGATCAGGAACTTACTCTAGCAGAGGCCATCAGGGATCAGGCAGGTCCACATGCATGTCCAGGGAGGTCATATTCCAGCAGGCCAGCTGGGCAGTTACAAAGAGGTCTCTGGAGCTTCTGGTGTCCCTGTATCTCAAAACAGTAGGTCAGGTTAGGGGTGAAGGGAGCAGGTCCAGTCTTCCTTCCCAAAGAGCAGGGTGGCATTCAAGCAGCAGGGAAGTCCTCTGTGGAACAAGCCAGGCCTCAAGCAGTAGAGCAGTCCTCTAAAAGCAGAAGGACAGTCCTCTGGAGAAAAAGGCAGTCCTTCCTAAGTAGTACCCACAGGTCCAGGGTGTACTGACGAGTGCCAGAAGGTCCAATATATATACCTGGTGCCAGCCTTTGAAGTGGGGGATTCCCTACTATAAATTCCCTGGAAATGTATTCCATTTCCCTGCCAAGGCTCTAAGAAGTGAAGGGTGACAAAAGACTGGTCTCTGGGTCCTTTGTGTGTGCTGGAGGAAAGCAGCTTGAAGTGCAAGGGGGCAGGGCACAGCACCTCCTCCATCCATCCTGGCAGGATGGCTCATCTTGCCGACAACTAGGCCCTATTGTTCATTGTCCTGACCCAATACACATTCTTAACAGGAGAGCCATTAACAAATCCAGCTGGAAACTCATAGAAGGCCTTAGAAACTTTTGGGCAGGAAAATGCAAAGGTTCTAAATGTGGTATTTTCAAAATTCTAATCTAAAATCTGACATTGCCATTAAAGATAACTGTTAAATACAATTCATTTGAGTGTAAACACCGTGGGGCTGATTCACAAGAGAAAACTTGCAGTTTTGTGTAAGTTTATGATTGTTTGGTATTCACAAAGGGATTTACGAATAGTATCTTTATGAGTGGAGAGTCTCCGCACATGAAAGATAAGACTGTCCTATCTTTTTATGTGCGAGGTAAAGATAAGACTCATAAATCCCTTTATGTATACAAAACATTTGTAAACTTAGACAAAAGTGTAAGTTTGCCTTTGGGAACCAGGCCCTACATGTCTATCTGCTTTAAGTCCCAAGTTATCACTTATTAAATGTAAAAATGTACTCAGTGTTAGTCAGTCGGAAAGATAGGCTTAAAACTGTGAAAAATGACTTTAGGGGTTTTTCACTGCAAGGAAATATAAAACATAAAACATAAGCACACATATCCTAAATACAATGCATTCTGCCCTAAAAGCATTTTGGGCCTATCTTAGGGGTAACATAAGTATTAGAAAGGAAGTTTTAGGCCTGGCAAAAGGTTTATTTTGCCATTTCAAAAATGGCATGTTAGAATTTGGGGTCCTCATTTTTGAGGCCCTACCGGCACTATTGCACCTCCAGAACGTCACTTTTTTTATGTTACGGTGGCGCAATGTGCCCGGTACTTATTTATAAGGCCATGTAATGCCACGTTACGTGGCTTTTCATGGCCTTATTAATATGTGCCCCTTTCACACAGAAAACTGCGTAAAAGAGGCATTTCATGGGTGTTGCTGGGGGCATTCCCAGCAACATCCATGGCTTTTTGACACTGCCCCAGATTTATGAGAAATTGTAAGTCTGAGGCAGCACCAAAAACTTACGCCACCACAGGGGAGGCACATAGGGAGGCACAACGAGGAGAAATATCTTTATTTCTCCTTGTTTTCCCTCTTTCTATATGTGCTGCGTTCTGCAGCACACATAGAAAAAGGAAAAAGCCTCCTGTGAATGTTTTTGTGAAGGAAGGTTTCCCTTCCTGCACAAAAATAATCATACCCCGCAACGCAGGCAACCTTGCACCATGGCGCATAGGTACCTGCATTGGCGCACGGCAGCCCATTGTGCGCCGGTGCAGGGGAAAAGGATAGGTAATGCGCCATATCTAATAGATATGTTGCATTCCTGCCCTTTTCTTTTGCCATAGGGCAGCGCAGCAGCAAGGCCTGCTCCAATGCCCTATGGCAAAAAACCCATAAATGAGGCTCTGGGTTTCTGGTTGGCAGTGGTATGCACCCTGTCCAAGCAGGAATCACAATCCTAGTCAGCATAAGTCAACAGCACACCCTAAATTAACCTGTGCTCACCCTCTGGTAGTTTGGCACAGAGCAGCCAGGCTTAACTTAAGAGACAATGGGGCATATTCTCAAGGACTTATCGCCGATTTATCAGCAGTTTAGCGCCGCAAAAGTGGCGATAGATTTATCGCCCTATTCTCAAGCTGGTGCAAAGTGGCGATATCGCCAGTTTTCCAGCGATAGCTTCCGCAAAAAACATCGCCACGGATGAGAGCGACAACTAACTCTAATGATATGCAGAGTAGGCGTTCCCGTGCAAAAACACACGAAAACACCACTTCGCGATATTCTCAACGACCAGCCAGATCTGCGATGCGATCCAAAAACAGGCGATAAGGCACGTTAGCAGCAGGGATTTAACACCTGCCTTTTACTGGTGTTAAGCAGGACGACAACCTGTAGTATGAAAGGGAGCCCAGCCCAGAGCCACATCTGAAGACCAACACATGTCATGGAGCTACTGATCATGCAGCTCGGAGACCCAAGAGGTCCACAACACCCACCGCCACCACCCCCAGGACCACACACCCGGACCACCACCGAGGCAGCGCAGAACAAGACAGCGGTCCTTCTGAAAACGCATCAGCCTCACAGACTTAACGCCAGAGGATGTCATTGCCCACTACAGGCTCAAAAAGATAACCATCCTCCGCATCATGACCCACATTGCCAACAGGCTGACGGTACCAACACAGCGGACAACCAACATCCCTCCGCAGACAAAGCTGCTGGCTATGCTGCACCTGTTGGCCTCTGGTACCTTCCAACCAACAACTGCCAGTGTCGGAGGAGTCTCACAGCCAGCCCTATCAAAGTTCCTCACACCTGTTTTGGATGCCATCATCAGTTTCATACCCCAGCACCTTCACTTCCCCCACACTGCGCAGGAACAGCCGGAGACCAAGCAAGGCTTCTACGCCATAGCTGGATTCCCGCACGTGTTGGGGGCAATCAATTGCACACATGTCCTCCTTGTGCCCCCTGCCGACACTGCACACAATTACCGCAACAGGAAGCACACGCATTCCATCAATGTGCAGGCAATAGTGGACCACCGGGGACTGTTCACCAGTGTGGTCGCCAACTTCCCAGGCAGTGTGCATGATTCATACATCTTCCGACAGTCCATCATCAACCAGCACTTTCAGGATGGCACCTATGGAAATGGACTGCTCGTTGGTAAGTACCAACGGAACACACCACACACCTCAATTCCACAATCACACAACACACAACTGTGGGAATGGACACGTGACAAAATCACATTCAACATGCCAACCAACATGCCCACCTGCCAGACACGACAACACAAGTAACCGTGGTAAGAGGGGCCAGAAATATGGACAAACCATACACTAAGGCATAGCCCCTCTGCCACACATTTGCAGAATGTGGGGAGAGGTGGGAACCACGATTGTGCGAAGGAGGCAATGGACCTATGAATGACAATGTACACAATGCCAAGTGTGGCGGTGATGTGCTGGACAGTCTTGAGTATGCAGATCACAGACATGTCCATGTGGACACATACTGCTGGAGTCTGTAGTGTCATGGACAGTGGACGCAACCATGTCATCACAGGCAGTGGGGAACACCTTGGACAAGTAGCCATGTTGGCCTCCCTGTAAGCGTAAGCGTGGTGGGCAGGGCCGGCGCATGCCAATCCAGCGTAGGGGAGTGACTAAATAGGCCGGGGCTCAGGGAGTGGTTCACCTCCGGGACGGCCACCGAAGTAACTACTGCGTGTGGCTCTGTGTCCGCCATATCCTGACCATAGGCCTACACACACGTAGCCGACCACCTACAACGGGCAAAGTCACACCGGCGACGAGGTGGCTACATCCCATGCCACCCAGCGCACATCTCGTCATCGCCTGCAGTGGCGTGTCTGCCAGGGCGGCGTCCCTCACCCTGCCACGAGGCCGCCGTTGTGACCGGTGGTGCCTGCGCGATCCTGTGCGCCTGCCGCACCCCAGCCCGCTGATCCCCAGACCCGACCTGAGCCCAGCGGTGAATGCCCGCCCCTGCCCACCCAGGCCTCACTGCTCACCTGCCGCCACCGGCGTCTCTCCAAGAGGGCCCACCACGTGCCGGTGCAATCTCCAAGGCCGGGCGCCGCGAGCTTGGCAGCCTCCTCAGCCGATCGCTGGATTCTGCGCAACAGGCCCCCAGCACACCCAGCGGCACCGCACCGCGGAGTTGCAAGTTGGCTACTGCTGCCTTCTGACCACACTGCGGTACAGCAAGTAACAGACACATCCTTTCCAGTCTGCCCCTCCAGGCCTGCTGCATCATCGCAGGCTGCACACCCGCTCAGCTCTTCCAGTGGGCCTACCTCAGTGCACCGCAAGTCATCGCCACGTGGTGGTTGGCCCGTGCCGGACGCAGGGCCTCAGGTGCCACTAACTCAGTGCACCACAAGTCACCGTCCAGCCACGAGGCCTGCTGCATCATCGCAGGCTGCACACCCGCTCAGCTCTTCCGGTGGGCCGAACTGAGTGCACCGCAAGTCATTGTCCCGAGGCGCTACCCCACAACTCCACCTCCAGTAGCCAACAGCATGTCCTCGGTAACGCCACTGGAGCCCTTCACAGTCACGGGGCCACACCCGTCCCAGGCAGGCCGCCGGTAAGCCTGGGTAGATCGTCTGGAGACGTACTCCAAAGCGCACGACATTCCAGCGCCACGGCGGCGGCGCACGTGTGTGAGGAGTGCGGAGAAATGGCCCGGGGCTCTGGGCGTGGTTCAGTTCTGGGCTCTGGGCTCGGTTCAGTTCCGGCCTGGCCACAAAAGTGACTATGGCGTGTGTCTCCGTAGGAGTATCTGCGCCACCCGGCCTGTAATCGACAATGTTGCAATGTAGCATGCACCAGGAGGGCGGCCTCGCCCGAATGGATTAATAAAGGAGCGCGAGACCGCTCAGGGTCTCGGCTCATACATGCCAACTCTTGTGTGTGTATCTACATTGCCGCAGCCTGAACCGAAGGCCTAGCCTCAATATCAGTGCAAGTTCAGCCAGGCCAGAACTCCACATCTGTGTCCACCCTATCCTTACCATAGGCCTACACACATGTGGCCGCCCACCTTCAACGGCCAACATTACAGTCTTGCTGTCAGTCCTGCGGACATGCGCAGACAGGCATGACAATGGTGTGCCGTAGGAGTGCAAGTGATGCAACCACGCAGCACACACAAGTAAATAGGCTCGGTGGGAGGGAGGAGCAGCTGTGAGGCTACGTAATACACATTGTCCTACCACATTTGCAAGCAGCAATACATGGCTAACATGAATCCCAAGGTCGCACAAATCACACACCACGAAACTTGTATGTCTGCCAACACAGCATGCAGAACCACCAGTTAACACTAATCTCACTTACCTCTCACAGGTGATCAAGGATATGCACTCTGCCCGTGGATGATGACACCCCTCCGAGTCCCGAACACCCCGGCCCAGAGGCAGTACAATGTGGCCCACAAACGCACCAGGGGCATTGTTGAACGCACATTTGGCGTGTTGAAATCACGTTTCAGGTGCCTGGACATCAGCGGTGGAAGACTCTTGTACAGCCCAGAAATAGTGTGCAAGATGATCACTGCATGTTGTGTATTGCACAACATATGTGTACGCACCAATGCCCCATGGATCCAAGTCCCAGAAGCACCGGACGATGATGAGGAAGATGATGCAGGTGGACCACACCCCACTGCAGCTGCAGCAGGAATAGCCCGAAGGAACACAATCATCAACAATTTCTTCGCATGAGCACGTCACATTGTGACTGTCCACAGCAATCATGGCACAGTACAAGATGACCACATGACCAGCATGTGCAAATAAAATCTTAGCAACACACATTCCCCGTGTGCATGTCAGTCATCTGCATTAGCACATTACTCTGACGGGTATAAGTGCAACATTGAGTGCTAACATTCGCATATGTTGCAAGAAGAGATGGTGTGTATGCACCTCTGTACCGAGAGGCTGTTTAGGGTGTCACGTATTCGATATGCCATATCAGGGTGTCACATGTAGTACGTCATGCCACTCATCAGCGTCCCACGTGTACATGAACATGACATGAAGGCCGTCATTGGTGTTCAGGAAAAGACAACAGGGTGCCATTTGTGGTCAGAGATGTACCTGCCTGAAGCAAATATACACCCTGTGTGTCGAGTCCCACAACATGAACAACATGGCCATAAGGGGGATGTGGGCACAGTGGACACCTCAGCAACATTGGGAGATGCACACCAGCCTAGAAGCCAGCAGGTCCATCTTGCGTGGAACACACCAAGGTGTCCCCTGGTCAAATGTGCCATGTACAGGTCACATGTGTACACGGACGTCATCCATCATGAGTAGTGATCAGTGCCAGCTAATAGGTGAAAGGTGAGTGGTCAACCGCCTCCTCACAGCTACCTGCACCCATCATTGTCAGACTGCAGCAAAACAACACTGCTACATCAGAGCATGCAATACTGACTGTGAGGGCACAAGGGTTCAACCATGCCGGAAGGCGAAGCAGTGACATCCCCCCCACCCAATCCCCATCACATTTCCAGAATGCAAGCAGATGACAAACTAACATTGTGGATGACAGCCCTTCTGTCTGAACTAGAAGGCGGTAGCACATCTGCACCTCCGACCTTGGGAATGCATGCGCCCGGCACCCCCTGAGCGGTACCATAGCAGCTGCTGACGGCTCCCACACTACGCACAGCGCTAACCAGAGACCAACGTATACACACCCCACACACACGAGTCCTTGCTCATAGTTCACTTGCAAGCGCTCCACACTCAAACCAATCATTGCTCCGAGCTGTGGCTTCCACATAACTTTGGCTTTGCCTTTGTGACACACAGCCCTATTTCATACATTGACGTGGGGCTAAGTTTGGAAATAGCGAGATTGTTGTTTTGGAGCAATGAGGCCACAGCTAGTTCACACATTCCCAGTCATCTCACTGCCTATCTTGGTCACGGACATACATGCGCATTGAAATCAGTTCCCAGGGAGCACCGTTGTTTGGAATCACTGCCCCTACATACATCCATACTTTCATACTTGCTTGATCATGGACATGACTCATCTGTGTGAATTTGAATGTCTTAATCACATTCGGTGGAGTGGTGAAGGTGGACCAGTACCTGGCCATGCACACGCTACTTTACAATGTTGCCCCGTGGAGGGCCAGCCAGGGTCCTTTGGGGAGGGAAAAGTACATCGTAGGAGAGGGAGTTCAGTCCGCAGTCTGATTTCTGTGTCATTGGTTGCCTAAACAAATGTAGCAGTCCATGTCGGGGGCCAAGGTGAGTGTCGCAGAGTGTTAAGGGGGACAGTGGAGGGTGTTATTCCTGGGCATGATGCAGAGGGCAGAACCAAGCAGAAAGAGGACATATGGCGGAGATGAATGCTACTGCTTCCTAGTTAGCCCAACGGCAGATTCATCCTCATCATCATCCTCCTATGTGTGATGTGCCTCACATGTGGGTGGGGGTGTTTTGTCTGCGGCACTGTGTGGCAGTGACACATCAGGGGCCGGAGGTGGATTGTTAGCCGCACTGTGAGGCACTGACACATCAGGGGGCGGTGATGTGGAGGGAGTAGTGGCAGCAGCATTCATCTGTGCCAGGCCTTGTGGCCGCACTGCCATGATGAGGATCTGCAGGGCATGGTAGATCCCTGCTACATCTTGCTGGTGTGCAGCCGTGGCAGCCATTCTTCCCGCCTGCATCCGCTCCATGTTCTCCATGTTCCTCCCCATGTTGGCCAACTCACGGCTGAGATCGCTGGAGCCACTCTGACTAGACAGTTGTTCTTGTCTATGAGTCATGACTCCGGCGATGTCAGCCATGGATTGTTGAAGACCATGGAGCGGACTGTGGGTGTCCGTTAGGGCCTGTAGGTGGTCCCTGATGGGACTTGGACACCGACGTATGGCATCTAGTTTGGCTGCCATGAGGTCGAACCCCACCCGCACCTGCTCTGCCATCCCCTTCTGGCCCTGCGACACACGGCGTTGGAATGCCATGTGTTGCTCATGGGGATCCTGGGAGACGGCCGTGGTGGTGGGTGCTTCCTGCTGTGTGGTCTGTGCAGGGAGTGGTTTCTCCTCGATGCAGCTGGGCTGCTCTGCTCCTGGGGGTGGGGTGCTGAGGGTGTCCATGAGCTGTTGGAGGGCGTCGGTGTCGATGGTGTATAGGTCCTCTTCATCATCGGTGATGAGGAGTATGGTCTGCTCTGCAGGAGGTGATGATTCTCCCTCTGCAATGTGAAGGGGAGATGCAGTTTGACATTGCGTTCACATGTATGTTGACGCATTGGCCAAGTTTACAAACAGACTGCATGTCAATGTACATTGTGACTGTCTGTGTGGAGATGCCTATTTAATGCTGGACAGTTGACATTTCACCACCATCACGGATGTGAGGTTGTATTTGTCCATTATCATCTCACAGTTTCCTGCTATGCCAAATGCGAATGGCCATTTTCTACACACAAGCGGCAGCAGTTGTGTCCTCTGTTCTGTTGTGAAAGTGTTGCAGTTTGGTCCACTTTGTTGTAAATGTTGAGGTGCTCTGAGTGTTATGTGTGTGTGCTGCATTGTGGGTGATTTGCCCCTTCAGCTCTGATTTGGCTGGCCCTTATCCCTTTCAGGCGGTGTGCCTTTCACTTCTGTGCTTCTACAGTGCTGCGCTGTTGCAGACTTGGGTAAATTGGGCTCTTGGTCGGATTTGTGACTCTTGGGCATGGTTTGTCCGCAGATGTGCTGTACTTACTTGTGCATGTGTGCCATTGTGCCCATCTCCCCCCGTCCCCCCAGTCCCTGGTGGTTACTCACCCTGTTGCTGTTGTGTCAGGTCATGTTGAGCAGTGTCCGGTCCTCCGACTCCTGCCACCGTCTCCACACTGAAGACTGTGGACACCATTTCCTCCATCTCGTCCAGCTCCTCCTGTGGCGCAGGACTCCCACCCCCAGTCTGCATTGCTGCTTTGCGGTTGTTGGCGAGTTTCAGCTTGGTTTTGCGCTTCACATCATTCCAGCGCCTCTTGAGCTCTTCCATTGTCCTCCTCAGCACTCCGACTGCATTCACCTTGTCCACGATGGACTGCCATATTCCATTTTTTGTTGCCAATGACACAGTAGAGGTGACGAACAGTTGATGGTGTTCTGTCACCTCCGTAATCAGGATCCTGTTTTCCTGCGGACTGAACCGCGTCTTCCTCTTCTTCTTCTCCTTGCCCTTCCCTGACCCCGAGGTCCCAGGCTGGTCCTCCGTGGGGCCTGGGGGGTTCGGGTTGTCCTCTGTGCTTGCTCCGGCTACCTCCATGGTGCTTCGCAGTTGTTTGTGTTTTATCTGTATTTAATTTTTGCCGCTTTTATAATGATTTTTCCCGCCTTACTTGTGGGACTTGCGGGCCTGGTGCTGCTTTTCGCTGGATTTTTATCGCAGTTGGGCCCATCGCAACTTTTTTCACGTTCGGGTTTCCTTTTTTATCGGCGTCGCGGTAGTTGTATCGCGGACATTTGAGACGTTATCGGGAAACTATCGCATGTTACCACCGTGTTGAGAATACGACGTTGACACAGAGTTTTTTTCCCGCAATAGACGGCGATATGAGAAATTGCGTTAGCCTATTTTGCCGATGTTTATCGCACGTTCTTGAGAATATCCCCCAATGTGTGAAGATTTGTGCAACACTTCAAATAGTAGCACAGTGAAAACACCACAAAAAGACTCCATACCAAGTTAGGAAAACAGCTTATATGTATATGAACAAAACAAGATGAAAGCAAAAACAAATCCAATAAGTACAAGTCAAGCTATGAATTTTTAAATAATGAACTATTTTGTAGTGCTTGAAAACATAAAGCACGAACAGGGGCTATCTCGTCGAGCTAGAACAGGTCAAGTCCAAAAGGTCATGCCTACTGCTGGGTTGCATACAAGGACCAAACTTGACCCGCCAAAGAGTACCTTGTTTGAGTGGTCAATGAAGATCCGTGGTGTGGAGCAGAGGTGGTGATGCTTCATCGTCAATCCTTTGGATGTAGGCGATGCATCGGTTCCGAGCCGCACAAGTCAGACATGCTTCAAAATTATTGGTGATGCGCTGCGCCGTACTTGATCCTCACAGAAGCTGCGATGCGCTGTCGTCGAAGGAGATGTGCCAGCTCTGAGCGGTGCAACGACAGCGATCCATGTATTTTGGTAGGTACAGCACTTTATGTTCACTTCCAAGTGCCCAGGACTGGATTGGCACCACTTGTCAGGGTAAAACTCTCAGATGGTAGAGTCCACGTGCTGTTGATGGTTGATTTGAAGTTTTTGATATCCCTGATACTTCAAACAGGAGGCAAGCCAGCAACCCCTTGGAGTCGCTTTGGTTCTTTGTTAAAGAGATGCAGGTCTCATCCTTCTGACTCCCAGGCCAGAAGGGCAGCAGGAAGCAGGTCAGTCCAGTAGAGTAGGAGTCCAGCAGAATCCAGCAGCATGACAGTCCTTTCAGCAGCACAGCAGCCCTTCTTCCTAGCAAAATATCCACAGGTCCAGAAGGGTACTGAGTTGGTGGCGCCAAAGGTCCAGTACTTCTACCCAGTTGTGCCTTTGAAGTGGGGGAGACTTCAAAGAGATTCTTTGAAATGCACAAAGTCCCTGACCTTCCTACCATAGCTGCAGACTCACTACAGTGATATATGCATCCCTTTGTATGGGAACAGGACATAGCCCATTCAGGTGTAAGTATCAGCTCCTCCCTCCCATCCTAATCAGGAGGACCCATCAGGATGTGGATGGCCCATTAGTCACACTTAGCTCCTTTTGTGTGCGGCAGTCTAGGGGGAATGCACAAAGCCACCTGTCACCTACCCTAGACATGTATTCAGAGACAGGCAGAAGGCACTAAATGATTACAGTAAGAAAAGAACCAACTTTCTAACAATAGCATTTTTAGAATTGCAATTTAAAATCCATCTTCACCATAAGTGTTTTTAAATTGTGATTCCAGAGACACCAAATGTTGTGGTTAACCCTGGGCGAAGTACTACGCTACACTCGCGTAGTTTGCGAAGTTTGCGCTACTTCGCACAACGCGAATTGCACGTAGCACAGTGCAAACATGCGTAGCGTAGCGTAGTGCAGCGGTCATTTTTTGCTTGCTCGCGGTCCTCAACGTCAAGTTGGCGACCGCGAGCAAGCAAAATGACATCCCGGCGAGACTTTTTCCTCGTTCGCGATCAGCAACATCAAGTTGCCGATCGCGAGCGTGGAAAATAAACCTCCCGGCGAGATTCTCAACGCGGAGAGGTCAGGTTTCTCATTGCGAGTGGTCGCGTATGCTCGCGACCGCTCGCGATGAGAAACTACCAGTCCGCGTTGAGAAAGCTGCCGCTCGAGTAAAAATCTACTCGAGCGGCAGTAAAAGACAGCTCGCACTGTGCAAGATGCCGTTTTCAATGATTGCACAGTGCGGACAAGCATCCGGCACTGTGCAATCATTGCGAACAGCGCACTACGCAGTTCGCGTAGTGCTATGCGTAGCTCGCGTAGTGCGAACTGCACTTTTCGTAGCTTCGCGTAGCGCTACTTCGCGAACTACGCCCAGGCTTAGTTGTGGTCCCATCTCTTACCAATTGGAAATTTCACTTATAAAATGTAATATGGTAATTCCCATGTTAACCTATGGTAGAGATAGGCCTTGCAGTAGTGAAAAAAATGTAAGTGTTTTTTCACTGCCTGGACAAGTACAGTATGTCCTACCTTTTAAATACACTGCACCCTGCCCTTGGGCTCTCCAGGGTCTTCTTAGGGTGACTTATATGTATCAAAAAGGAAGGTTTGGACCTGGCAAGTGGGTTGAATTCAATCTTCTTGGAAATGATGGTATGCACTCCCTCATGATAAAAGTCCATTGTTTTTAAAGAATGCTCTTTGGCAAGATTTTGCGTGCTGACTTGCTTGTGCTATGCCCCAGCAGCACTTCTACAATGAATTTAAAACAAGTGAAGCTCAGGAAATGCCTATCCAGGCCTTTTTCTAAAGCACATAGGAATACGCAGCCCCAGGCAGCCTCATTCATAATTACCCAATGCATTTCGGGGAAAAAACTGCCCTTTTTCAGGGATGGTTCACTATTTGCTAACCTTGAAAGCTATATGGGCCGCTAAATTCATGAAAATAGCTCTTTGTAGGAGATGGATGCTTTATTGTACTCCAGCCATGATCTACGAGATGTATTCGTCAGCATCATCAGCCTGTTTTAGGTGCAAATATGAGGGTAATTGTCTCCATTCACTTGTACTCGGCTGCGGAATTTTGGGATGATATTTTAAAGAAGATGAGTGTGAATTTGAAAACAAAATTAAAGGAACTCTATGCGACATTGCGTCCCAACAACTCGCAATGTTGATTTGCCAGGGTCAACTTTTTCATATCTCTACTATAGTGGCCAGATCACTTATTCTGACAAACTGAAAAACTAATATTGTTCCCACACTAGAACTGTGGATCGCAAAAATGCAGAGAGCTAGAACACAACAAAGCTTTTATGCACTTAGAGCAGGGGCAATAATAAATATTTTCCAGAATATGACAAAACTGGGATAATTATAAAGAACCTGTAGGGAACCGCTGCGTTTCGGAACCACGTTTCAAGGGGTAATGGATTTATGATTCTTATAATGTAGGTATTTATTTCTTTGGGTGTTGGACAATTGTGTCAAATGTCTGTTTTTCTGGGTTTTTTCACTTTTCTGTTAATTGTTTTTTCTTTAATGAAATGTGTGATATGAATTTCCTTCCAATGTATTTAGTATTTGCTACAAATGAAATCTTATGGCTGTTTTTGCTACATTTCAAAAATAAATGCTTTAAAAAAAGACATTTATAGGTTAAAAGTATTGCAATTATAAGAGAGAAACATATGTAATAAAAGAATGCTTTTTAATTTTATAAAAAAAGAAAGTAAAAGATAGAAGGAAAGAGAAAGTAAGAGAGGCAACAGTGAGAAACAGGTGAGCGAGAAGCAAGCAGAAGGAAAGAAGAAAGTAAAAGTGAATTTGGCAATGATGAGTGCCAGGAAAGAACTGTAGTAAAAGGTAACAAATATAATTCAGATTTAATCTTCTGATTTAACGTTAGTGAAGAAACAGTGTAGGAAAGTCGGATCTGCTTTTATGGTTACCCTCACTTTTTGCTAGATCTAATGCTGTTTCTGACTAGTCTGACTGAGATCCTGCTAATCAGGACCCCAGTCTCTGTGCTTTCTCCCCTAAATTGGTATGTTAAGTACTTAGGTACATCCCAGATTGGACACTGGTGTACACTTATCAGTCCCTAGTATATGGTACTAAGGTACCCAGGGCATAGGTACACCAGTGGTCCCCCATGGCTGAAGCATGTATTATGACACTCATGGGAGACCACTCGATTTGTAACTACAGGCCTGCCATTGTAGCCTGTGTAAGCTGGTGCTAACAACACAAACGAAAGATATAGGTTTCCTATATCTAGGGTCACTGCACTTAAAATATATAAGTCACCCCTATAGCAGGCCTAATCCTGAAGGCAGGGTGCTTGGTTCTTAGTGTAAGGGTGCCCCTGCATTAGCAGGACACCCCTACAGCCTCAGGAGTCCATTGTCCCTGGTTGTAAGTGAAGCAGCCATATACCATAGTGGGGCACCGCGTATTTACGTGATGGCCATCTCGAAATCAGCTGCAATGAATCCTATCATGTTTGGTATCAAACATGTTGGAATCATATCCCCCACACTGTAAACAGTGTGGGAGGTCTGATTCCAAGCACTGGAACAGGCCTCAGTTAGGCTCTCAGTGCTCCCGGTACCAGTCTTCTAGACCTGGACAGCTCAACATGGCTGTTGCCGACCAGAGACACGATTCTGCCCTCCTGCTGCTGAGCCAAGCTCAAGCAGGGGTAGGCAGACCAGTAGGTATCCTGTCACAGGGAGGTGTGACCACCTCCCAGACAGGGTTTAGTGAATTGGGGCCTGGTGGGAGCGCTTGCTAGCGCCACTCAGTCTGCTTGAAGGGCACACTTGGTGCCCTTCTTGAATAGTCCAGTTCAAACCAGCTCAGGGAATCATTGGCTCCCGCTCTGGCACAAAACTGGAAAAATGACATGGGAGCACCCTCCCCACTGTCCGACCCCTCCCCTGGGAGGGAACCCTGAATCGTCACAACCCTTTCCTTAGGGTACTTAAGGACTTACCTGAGGGTGGGTCTCTAGTTTTGTCATCGGACAAGAATCATTTCAGACACCACTTCTTCTTTAACCGTCTGGGCACTCTGGCCTTCGCTGGACTTTGCTCCGGGCACCAAGGCTGCAACTGGGAAAACTCCTGCTGCTCCTGATCTCGTCACCCTGCTCGTCTACTGCAATGTCCATGCCTGTGCACCATACAGGATCCTTCCAACGCCTGTGTGCATCCAAGATACCTAAAGGAATTTCCCTTGAAGTGAAGGAGTCACTTCCCTGCATCTGCATCTGCAGGCACCGCAACTAAGCTGACCAGTCTGCTGATCCTGGGCTCCCACAGATTCCGAAAGGTTCAGCAACACAGGTCATGGTTCTTCACATCCCTTGAGGCCTGCCCTGTCCTCTCACCAAATTTGAGGCCAGTATCCCTCATCGGAGCTGCAGGAACTGAACCCCTGTGCACCGCATCGATTTGCAGTTTCAAAGGCTTCCTGGCTTCCTTCCACCAAATATTAGGGCTCCAAGTAGGTCCAACCTCAAGCATCTCTAGTGACCAAGATCTTTGTCCTCACCACATCACTTGCACTGTGGGTGAGCTGCTCTAGGTGCCTCCAGCCTGTGGGTCCTCTTGAGGGTCATCTTTAAATTCTTTGGGCTCGTCTGATTGCTCGGGGCCTGCCCTCACTCCCCTGCTTGTGATGAGTCACCAGGACCTTGCTGGTCCCAACACTGCACCATCTTCGCTTTCGACGTTGTTGCAGTTGCCAAGGCATGTTGGTGCTCCCAACGGACACCGACCCCTTAGCTCTCCTCACCCGACGTGGGACAGCTTGTGAATGGCTCCTGGCCATCCACATTGTCGCCTGGTCCTCACAGCTGTACCTCCAAGATCACTGTCATCTCTCCTGCAGCACTCAACATCGGTGGGCATTGGTCTTCCGTGCCTCCTGGTCACTCCTGAGTGGCATAGACTCTGTCCCCTCTGCTTGCAGGTACTTCTCAACTTGAATCCACCTTTAGGTTCCACTGGACACTTTCACCTTCCCCAGCAGCAGCATCTTCCTGAAGTTCTCCATTGGGTTCGACGGTGGTTTCCGATGCCACTTCACACCTATGCTCCCGGCTTCCCTGGTGTAGGTATCCTGGTTCCTAGGGTATCCATGGGTGGGGTGGCTCTCCAACCTTCTGTCTTCCACTGCGTTCTTCAGGGTCCACTGGGAAGGGTCCTTCTTTAAAATTGCAACTGCGACTTACCCATTGACTTGCATTGATCACGCGGTTGTGTTTCCACTCTGCACACGGCCTCCGTGGGGCTCCTGGTTACTTACCTTGGGTGGTTCCTTGGGTCCACAGCACTTCTACATCTTCTGGGTATAGCCTTGACTCGTGTCATGGTTCGCATAGCACTATTATAGTATGGTTTGGTCTTCCCATGGTGACCACTGTGTATTACGTGCTACTTACCTGTTTCTATTGAAAAGTACTGTCTACATTGTGTATATCTCCAGCTAGGAGATATCTGTATGTGTTAATGAGTGTCTTATAATAAATACATATTTTTATAAATACACTGTGTGGTTCTTTTTCACTTAATCTATACCTGCAAGATTATGTTCTGGTAAAACAAGCTGCTTTACACCACTTCTGGACTAAGCTTGAAGGCTGCTCTCCACAGCTACCACTTAGAGAGCTTTCTAAGGTTGTCTAAGACCACTAAAATCACCATAAGGGTTGTCTGGATTGGTGCAAGGTGCCCACTTACATAAGTGTACACCATATACCAAGCCAGCTTCTCACATTGGTGTGCAGCGGTTGGGATTCAAGCCTGCATTGTTTTACCAGATAATCTTGGTGTGGATTATTTGAAAAACCATCACTAATATTAGGTGCATATAATACAGCTTAGAATAAGTAAGTTCTACTGAACTTAGGGTTGGGTAGTTAAGGGACTAGCACAAACCTTTCTCCAACCTCAGAGAGTTTAGTTTCCACTAGGTTAGGTAGGTGCAACACCTCACTACACCTAGGACCATGCCTTTAGTTGGGGATACGAGTGTCCCCCAGTCTGCTTAGTACAGAGGTCTAAAGTTCCAGGAACTAAGGACCCTGTGTAGTCTTAGAAAGGTAAAGACAGGTGGCAACCCCACCATTAAGCTGCTCTTAGAACTGCTGCATCAGGATGATATCCGTCCTTTGAGGGCAGAAGAACAGGAAAATGTGGGTGAGGATACTCCTGAAGAGGGAGCCTCAGGAGCTCTTCCTGATTATCTCAATTCTGAGTATGGGCAGGAGGACTCAAATGAGTCCAACCTGCCAAACTCCGACCCCGGAGGGCATAGTGCAGAAGGAACAGGGGAGACACCTTTTGTTCTCCCTGGAAGGGTCCAGAGTAGACTAAGCAGGTCTAGATCCTCCTCTAGAGAATATAAAGCTTCAGGACATTTCATAGGGACCTCCATATCTAGTAAGAGGGACAGCTCTTTGGACAGGGAGTTCCAACTGCTTGAACTTGAGAAAGCAAGGCTTAGGCTCAGGAAAAATCAGTTGGTCCTTGACAAAGAGTCCTTAGAAGTCCAGAAGGCTAGGAAGAAATTGGGACTAGAGTCCCATAGTAGCAGGAACAGTGTCCCTAGAATCAGAGAACTTCTTTTGAAATTAGACAATAGGAACCTTGAGCATGATAATCCCTTCTTACCAGGAGGGGAATGATATCCATAAATGAATCACTGCTTTACAGAGGGCCTGTAAAGTTCAGAGGGTCCCTCAAGAGCAGTGGGCAGCTATCCTGTGGCTCTCCTTTGCTAAGAAAGGTAGAGATAAGCTCCTCGCTGTTAGAGAAGAGGATGCTGACAATTAATCCGTACTGAAGAGTGCTCTCATAGATGGGTTTGGCTTAACCAGTGAACAGTATAGGATTAAGTTCAAAGACACCCAGAAGGCACACATCCGGCTCTGGGTAGATTTTGTGGAACATGCTATTAAGGCTCTGGAAGGCTGGCTTCATGGAAGCAAGGTACAGGACTATGAAGGAATGTACAATTTGATTATGAGGGAGCACATCCTCAATATTTTTCAGAACCAGCTTTTACATCAGTACCTGGTGGACTCTGTTCTGACCACTCCCCAAGAATTGGGAAAGAAGGCAGACAGATGGGTTTGCACCAGGGTGAAGCAGAAAAACCATGGTAATGGAGGTGACCAGAAGAAGCAAGATTCTTCTAAAGACCAGGATAAGGGTGGGGACAAGGGTAAAGATAAAAAAGAGTCTTCAAAAGGGCCCCCAAAACCATCTGCATCTGGGGGTGAGTCCCAAAATTTCAAGAAAGGCTAACAGAAACCTTGGTGCTACCTTTGTAAGGCGAAGACCCATTGGACAAGGGATGCTGATTGTCCAAAGGCCAAGGAAACTACTACCACTGCCCCTAATGCACTTGTTCCCCCTAGCAGAAGTACAAGTCATAGTACAGCAACCAAGGGATTAGTGGGGTTAACCTTGGGCTCTGAGATGGGTTCTGACTTAGTTAGAACTCCAGCTCAGGATGTTCTAGTCTGTGATGGTGGCATAGATCTTGCCACCTCACTAGTCAGTCCCACTAACTTGGGCAAGTACAGACAACAGCCTTTGATAAATGGAAAAGAAGCAATGGCTTACAGGAACACAGGGGCCAGTGTCACTATTGTGACAGAGAAACGTGTGTCCCCTGACCAGATCATACTTGGACAAATGTACCAAGTCACCAATGCTAGCAATGTCAGGACTGACCATTCCTTAGCAATTGTGAACCTCAGCTGGGATAACTGGACCTAAGAAGGTTGTTGCATCTCCAGACCTACCTGTAGATTGTTTGTTGGGCAATGATCTAGAAACTTCAGCCTGGGCTGAAGTAGAGTTCAGGACTCATGCAGAGATGATGGGCATCTCTACTGGTGTGTTTGCTGTCATCAGGGCTCAGGGCAGACAGCTCACCACTGACAAAGCACTAGATTCTGAGAAAATGGACCAGGTGCTTCCCAAGAGAAGGAGCAGGAATGGTAAGGAATTGTTCTCCTCACAACGTCCCAGTGAAGATCAGGCTCCTGAGGGAGATGATCTCAGCCCCTGTGAAGGAACTGTCCCAGAGGAGCTTGGGCCTGACCAGGCAGAGTTCTTGGGGACAGGGGACCCTTCAAGGGCAGACTTGAGTTTGGAGCAGCAGTCCTGCCCCTCTCTTAAAACCCTCAGACAGCAAACTGTTGCTGAGGAAGCAGGGAATATCAGTGGGTCCCATAGGATCTATTGGGAAGATGGGCTCTTGCACTCTGAGGGTAGAGACCCCAAGCCTGGTGCCACCAGGAGGATGGTAATACTACAGAAGTTCAGAGGTTTCCTCCTCTCCCTGGCACATGATATTCCTCTTGCAGGACACGTAGGGCAAAGCAAGACTTGGGACATGCTTGTCCCTCACTTTCACTGGCCCCATATTTCTGAAAACACCAAAGAGTTTTGTCGCTCATGTGCCACTTGCCAACCCAGTGGTAAGTCAGGTGGCACCACAAAGGCCCCCTTAATTCCACTTCCAGTGATTGGGGTCCCCTTTGAAAGGGTAGGGATTGACATGGTCCCATGAACCCTCCAACTGCATCTGGGCACAGTTATATCTTAGTGGTGGTGGACCATGCCACTAGGTACCCAGAAGCTATTCCCGTTAGAACCACTACAGTTCCTGTGGTGGCCAGGGCCCTCCTGGGAATCTTTTTCAGAGTGGGCTTCTCTAAGGAGGTTTTAACAGACAGAGGTACAAACTTCATGTCTAGTTATATCACTGCCATGTGGATAGAGTGTGGAGTAAACTACAAGATTGCCACACCCTACCATCCACAGTGCAATTGGTGTGTTGAAAGGTTCCACAAGACCCTCAAGGGTATGATCATTGGACTCCTAGAAAAGCTTAAGCAAAAATGGGATGTCTTACTGCCCTGCCATCTCTTTGTCTACAGAGAGGTTCCTCAGAAGGGAGTTGGCTACGGCCCATTTAAGCTTCTGTTTGGACATCCAGTTAGGGGTCCATTGTGTCTAGTGAAGGAAGGTTGGGAGCAACCTCTCAAACCTCCTAAACAGGGCATTGTGGACTATGTCCTTGGCACGCGTTCTCGCATGGCTAAGTACATGAAGAAGGCCAGCAAAACCCTGGAGGCAAGCCAAGAACTTCAGAAAGCTTGGCCTGACCAACAGGCTGTCTTGACTGTTTACCAGCCAGTACAGAAAGTGTGGGGGTTGGAGCCTGTGGCACCAGCAGCTCTCCAAGACAAGCGGAGTGGGCCCCACACTATACTTGAGAAAATGTTTGACGTCACCTACTTGGTGGACGTAGTTACTCCCAGAAGTCCCATAGGGTACTTCATGTGAACCGCCTGAAACCTTTTGTAGACAGGGCTGACATGGGCTTGCTCATGGCAACTGATGAGGGACAGGAGGAAGAGAGTGACACTCTCCCTGATCTCCTCTCTCAGAACCCTGATGATGGGTCAGTAGATGGAGTAGCCTTGGCAGGCAGCCTCACTGACCAGTAGCAAGCTGATTGCAGGCAAGTCCTCAATCAGTACAGACATATGTTCTCCCTGACACCCAGTCAAACCACCTGGTGTACCCATTAAGGGGACACAGATGACAGTCTGCCTGTTAAGAGTAAAATCTACAGACAGCCGGACCATGTCAGGGATTTCATCAGGACAGAGGTCCAAAAGATGCTGGAATTGGGGGTCATTGAGCCTTCAGATAGCCTTTGGGCTAGTCCAGTAGTTCTTGTGCCAAAACCTCACACCAAGGATGGAAAAAGAGAGATGAGGTATTGTGTGGATTACCGAGGCCTCAATGCAGTCACTAGGACTGATGCCCATCCGATTCCAAAGGGCAGATGAACTCATAGATACTTTGGCCTCAGCCAAGTTTATATGAGTACATTTGACTTGACAGATGGCTACTGGCAAATCAGACTAGCTGAGGATGGCAAGCCAAAAACAGCATTCTCAACCCCTAGTGGGCATTATCAATTTATTGTGCTGCCCTTTGGTCTGAAGAATGCACCTGCCAAATTTCAGAGGCTGATGAATAAAGTCTTAACAGGCCTGGAAGCCTATTGTGCAGCATATCTAGATGATATAGCTGTCTTTAGCTCCACCTGGGAGGATCACCTGGTCCACCTCAGAAATGTTCTGGAGGCCCTGCAAAAGGCAGGCCTCACTATCAAGGCCACCATGTGCCAGACAGGGAAGAGCAAGGTTGTATACTTGGGCCACCTGGTAGGCGGAGGTCAGGTTCAACCATTGGAGAGCAAAATCCAGAACATTGTGGACTGGATTGCTCCCACAAGCCAGACTCAGGTCAGAGCTTTCTTGGGCCTGGCTGGGTATTACAGAAGATTTGTAAAGGGATATGGGTCGATTGTGACTCCCCTGAATGATCTGACATCAAAGAAAATGTCCAAGAAAAATCAGTGGACAGTAAGCTGTCAAAAGGCATTTGATGAACTGAAGCAGGCCATGTGCATTGCTCCCATACTGCAAAGTCCTCACTACTCCAAAACTTTCATTGTGCAGACAGATGCATCTGAGACAGGGGTAGGGCTGTGTTCTCACAACTTAATGCAGAGGGCCAGTATCAACCAGTAGCTTTTATCAGCAGAAGGTTGACCCCAGGGAGAAAATTTGGTCAGCCATTGAAAGGGAGGCCTTTGCTGTGGTCTGGGCTTTGAAGAAGCTGAGGCCATACCTGTTTGGCACTCACTTCATTGATCAGACAGACCACAAGCCCCTCTTATGGATTAAACAGATGAAGGGTGAAAACCCCAAACTTTTGAGGTGGTCCATTTCTCTACAAGGGATGGACTATACAGTCGAACATAGACCAATGCTGATGGACTCTCCAGATATTTGCACTTAGAAAATGAAGACTGAACTTGGCAAGGTTAGTCTCAACTCCTTACGTTTTGGGGGTGGGGGAATTGTGTAGGAAAGTTGGATCTGCTTTTATGGTTACCCCCACTTTTTGCTTGATGTAATCTTGTTTCTGACTAGTCTGACTGGGATCCTGCTAATCTGGACCCCAGTCTCTGTGCTTTCTCCCCTATATTGGTATGGTAAGTACTTAGGTACATCCCAGATTGGACACGTGTGTACACTTATCAGTCCCTAGTATATGGTACTAAGGTACCCAGAGCATAGGTACACCAGGGGTCCCCCATGTGCTGAAGCATGTATTATGCCACCCATGGGAGACCACTCAATTTGTAACTATAGGCCTGCCATTGCAGCCTGAGTAAGCTGGTGCTAGCACCACTTACAAAAGATATAGGTTTCCCTATATCTAAGGTCACTGCACTTAAAACCTATAAGTCACCCCTAAGGCAGGCCTTTCAATCCTGAAGGCAGGTTGCTCGGTTCTAAGTGTGAGGGTGCCCCTGCATGAGCAGGACACCCCTACAGCCTACGGAGTCCATTCTCCTGGGTTGTAAGTAACACAGCCATATAACATAAAGAGGGGCACCGCGTCATTACACGATGACCATCTCGAAACTGGCTGTAAAAAAATCCTATCATGTTTAGTAACAAACATGTTGGAGTCATACCCCCACATGGTAAATGGTGTGGGAGGTATGATTACAGGCACTGTAAAGCTCCTCTGGGAGGCCCTCAGTGCTCCCGGTACCGGTCTTCTAGACCCGGACAGCACAACATGGCTGCTGTCAACCAGAGACACGATTCTGCCCTCCTGCTGCTGAGCCAAGCTGGGTATGCCCAGACGTGGGTCCCTTGCTCACTGTGCCACTGGATTCAAGCTAGCCTGGCTGAAGAAGGGTGACATACCCTGAAACCGGTCCCAGGATGCTTGTTTCTGGTCCAGGGAGGACCTGGCCTGGCAGTTCGGTCTGGACTGTTCCCATGGGGCACAGGGTCAAGACTGATTTGCATATGGCTGGGTCCAAACTGAGGTGGCGTAGTGGGCAAAAGAACAATGGATTTAACCCAGATCTTTTGACTGGGGGAGAATGTTTGCATTGTCAGCATTCCGTCCATCATTTGTTTGCTGTAACACTTTTTGCCCTAAGTGGGATGGGTATGCCCAGACGTGGGTCCCTATCTCACTTTGCCACTGGATTCAAGCTAGCCTGGCTGAAGAAGGGTGACATACCCTGAAACCGGTCCCAGGATGCTTGTTTCCGGTCCAGGGAGGACCTGGCCTGGCAGTTCGGTCTGGACTGTTCCCATGGGGCACAGGGTCAAGACTGATTTGCATATGGCTGGGTCCAAACTGGGAGTGGCGTAGTGGGCAAAAGAACGATGGATTTAACCCAGATCTTTTGACTGGGGGAGAATGTTTGCATTGTCAGCATTCCGTCCATTATTTGTTTGCTGTAACACTTTTCGCCCTAAGTGGGATGGGTATGCCCAGACGTGGGTCCCTTGCTCACTGTGCCACTGGATTCAAGCTAGCCTGGCTGAAGAAGGGTGACATACCCTGAAACCGGTCCCAGGATGCTTGTTTCCGGTCCAGGGAGGACCTGGCCTGGCAGTTCGGTCTGGACTGTTCCCATGGGGCACAGGGTCAAGACTGATTTGCATATGGCTAGGTCCAAACTGGGGTGGCGTAGTGGGCAAAAGAACAATGGATTTAACCCAGATCTTTTGACTGGGGGAGAATGTTTGCATTGTCAGCATTCCGTCCATCATTTGTTTGCTGTAACACTGAGCCAAGCTCGAGCAGGGGAAGGCAGAACAATAGGTATCCTATCACAGGGAGGTGTGACCACCTCCCAGACAGGGTTTAGTGTATTGGGGCCGGGTGGGAGCGCATTGTAGTGCCACTCAGTCTGCTTGAAGGGCACACTTGGTGCCCTCCTTGCAAAGTCCACTTCAAACCATCTCAGGGAGCCATTGGCTCCCACTCTGGCATGAAACTGGACAAAGGACATGGGAGTATTCTCCTCACTGTCCGACCCCTCCCATGGGAGGGAACCCTGAATTGTCCCAACATTTTCCTTAGGGTACTTAAGGACTTACCTGAGGGTGGGTCCCTAGATTCTTCGTGGGACAAGATTCATTTCAGACACCACTTCTTCAACTATCTGGGCACTCTTGACTTCGCTGGACTTAGCTCTGGACACCAAGGCTGCAACTGGGAAGACTCCTGCTGCTCCTGGTCTCATCTCCCCGCTTGTCTGCTGCAATGTCCATGCCTGTGCACCATACAGGAACCTTCCAATGCCTGTTGGTATCCAAGACACCTGAAGGAATCTCCCTTGAAGGAAAGGTGCCACTTCCCTTCCTCTTGCAGGGACCGCAACTAAGCTGACCAGTCTGCTGATCCTGGGCTCCAATGGACTCCGAAAGGCTCAGCAACACAGATGGTGGTTCTTCACATCCCTCAAGGCCTTCCCTGTCCTCTCACCAAGTTTGAGGTCAGTATCCCACATCAGACCTGCAGGAACCGAACCCCTGCGCACCGCACCGTGCAGTTGCAAAGACTTGTTGGCTTCCTTACACCAAGATCTTGGGGATCCAAGTAGCCCCAACCTCGGGCATCTCCAGCGACCAAGATCTTCATCCTCACCACATCACATCACAGCCTGCATCTTTGGTGGGCTGCTCAAGGTCCTCTTGCAACTACAGTGCCTTTGGCCTGTGGGTCCTCTTGGTGGTCACCTTTGAATTCTTTGGGTTCCCCTGATTGCTCAGGTGCTGCCCTGACCCCCCTGCTTGTGGTGAGTCACCTGGACCTAGCTGGTCCTGACACTGCACCTTCTTTGCTTTCCACTTTTTTGCATTTGCCAAGGCTTGTTGGGGCTCCCGATGGGCACTGACCCCTCGAATCTAGAGATCCGACATGGGACAGCACGTGAACAGCTCCTGGACTTCCACAGCATCGCCTGGTCCTCACAGCTGTAGCTCCAAGGTCACCGTCATCTCTCCTGCAGCACTCAACATTTGTGGGCATTCATCTTCCTTGCCTCCTGGTCACTGCTGAGAGGCATAGACTCTGTCCCCTCTGCTTGCAGGTACTTCTTAGCTTGAATCCACCTTTGGGTTCCACCTTCCCCAGCAGCAGCATCTTCCTGAAGTCCTCCATTGGGTTCGACGCCGGTTTCCGACGCAACTTCACACCTATGCACCCTCCCTCCCTGGTGTAGGTATCCTAGTTCCTAGGGTATCCACGGGTGGGATGGCTCTCCAACCTTCTGTCTTCCACAGGGTTTCTTTAGGGTCTACCGGGAAGGCTCCTTCTTCTTTAAAATTGCAACCACAACTTAGCCATTGACTTTCATTGATCCCGCGGTTGTATTTCCACTCTGCATACGATCTCCATGGGGCTCCTGGTTACTTACCTTGGGTGGTTCCTTGGGTCCCCAGCACTTCTACGTTGTCTGTGTATAGTCTTGACTCAAGTCGTGGTTCGCATACCACTATTTTAGTATATGGTTTGGTCTCCCCCTGGTGACCACTGTGTATTACGTGCTACTTACCTGTTTCTATTGAAAAGTACTGTGTGCATTGTGTATATCTCCAACTAGGAGATATCTGTATGTATTAGTGAGTGTCCTATAATAAATACATATTTTTATAAATACACTGTGTGGTTCTTTTTCACTTAATCTATACCTGTAAGATTATGTTCTGGTAAAACTAACTGCTTTACACTCCTTCTGGACTAAGCCTGAAGGCTGCTCTCCACAGCTACCACTTAGAGAGCTTTCTAAGGTTGTCTAAGACCACTAACATCACCATAAGGGTTGTTTGGATCAGTGCAAGGTGCCCACTTACATAAGTGCACACCATATACCAAGCCAGCTTTTCACAAACAGTATGTATTCTATGTTCATCATATAGAAAGTTCCACCATGTTATTTCAGATGATTTAGAAGCATATAACTTTGAAAGCGAGTGCAATAAAAAGATCAAACAATAGAGTTTTTGGAGATAAATTATCAAAGCTGGTGATAAAGAGCCTAAGAAAATATTTTGAAATTTAGCAGTATATTACATTTTGAAATCCTTAAATATTTAGACCAAATTGAGTTCCAGGACCTAGGGCCATATGTAGGTAATTTCTATTTACCGATTCCTAAATACCGAATTTTACCGATTCGGTATTTAAGAATCGGTAAATAGAATGTAGGTAAACATTCGGTAAATTTTACCGATTCGGTAATATTCGTTATTACCTATTCTGTATTTACTGAATCGGTAATAAGGAATACCTTCCCATTCATTCCTATGGGCCTGGAGGCCCATAGGAATGAATGGGAAGCCATTCACTATTACCGATTCGGTAAATACCGAATCGGTAATAGGGGGAGCATATTCAAGGGTGGCAGGGTGTCAAATTGACACCCTGTTTTGTTGCACCCCTGAATCGTGCATGTGTGCACATGTGGCGCACATACATGCCCTAAAGGCATGTATGTCTGCCACATGGCACTTTTAAAAAAGCACAAAATTGCTTTTTAAAAGGTATTCGGTATTTACCACCAACTTGTAGTTGGTGGTAAATAACGAATCCTTAAACCAAAAATGCACTCACTTGAGTGCTCCCTACATAGGATTTAAGGAATCGGTAATTTACCGATTCCTTAAAATAACGAATCAGTAAATTACCGACTCCTTTAATCCGGCCTCCTACATCGCAAGAGGCTAAATACCGGTCGGTAACGGGAAATTTACCGATTTTCGGCCGTTACCGACCGGTATTAGCCCACCTACATATGGCCCTTAGTAACATGAGAACAATAATATAACAAATGTATTAAAGTATCATTACATTTGGAACAAGACCAAAATAATGAGGAAGTAGATGAGTCAAATTTAGAAATGCATTCTGGCGTAATAACAGCTCTCTTGTAAATTAAAAAATAGGCACTACTTAATATGAGCAGCTTTAGAGGTATTGCATTTTTTATGCAAAATTCAGCTCCCCGTAATAATTCAAGAGAGAATTTTTAGTTCTAACAATAACAGGTGACATTAATATTTTGTATATAAGAGAAGCTTTAGGAATAGGATCATGGTAAACCATATCTAAAGGTGTGAAACGTATAGGTGTGATAGGAGGGGGATGGAACTGGTGAGTGAGAAAGCAAATGTGGAGAGAGGAGAAAATTAATAGGGGTGGGTGGAAAAATTCACTCCGCTCATTGAGTTTGCGGAATTCAGGATTACCGGGTGTAGTGTGGAGTTATAACTAAATTCAAACATCCAGCGCTTAGTGGGATTTTTTTTTCTATTAGCACATGCAATGCAAGACTTGTTTTGGAGCGTTCTGGTGAGCGGCTCAAGACTTTCCAGCCGCTAGCGATCGAGCACAATAGATGGCTGCTGCTAGTGCGGCTTTCGGCCGCAACAGCCCCTGTTTCATGATGCTAGCGAGCACAAACAACAAGCAGCTGCACCTCAAGTCGATTGTCTTTTCAAGAAGCAGCTAAATCTCCTCAAACATGTTTTCGAGTTGATATTCTACTCCAATTGACCGTTCAAGTAGTTTTTTTTGCACGAAAATACTTTTTTGATTTTACTTTATTTGTCAACAAGAGGAAGTGTCCCAGAGACTCCAACCTCCTGTCCAGCAGGCTCCTCCCAGTGCTTTGTCCATCTACTGGGAATTTGGAGTTAGAGCTAAAAGGATCACTCTATTTGTCCACTGCATATATATTATTGGATTTAAGGACTTTGTTTTTGTGATATCACACCTAAGTTCAAAAACTGTTGCATACGGGTGTTTTTTGCATTTAATTTTTAATCTTTTGAGAAGGAAAAATGTTGGACAGTTCAGTACATTGTCTCCATGTTTGTTAATACATTTGCAATATATTCATTTATTTTACTATGTGGCCTAGTCTGCCAACGGGCCATCCAGTTAGTACTAGCCATGGGTGCATGAAACAACTGTTCCTGTAGTACATGGTGTTTAGAACATCATTTAGTGTAGTAAAGGCACTGGATTACATTAACAATGTGTTTTTTATTGGGTATTTCACATTTATTTCTGCAAAAACTATATAGGTGGGGTAATATTTGATGACTTGGGAGGATGTGTGTTGTTGTAAAAAGCTTATAGCTCAGTTAATTTCAAGTTTTGGCATTGCTGAATTAATGGTAGTGTTTTCTTCATTGTTACCATGCCTCCTTTGTCTGCCAGTGGGTGTGCTTGCCATAGGCAACTATTTATCTTTGTTCTCCATGCCATATTGACAGGGTTAATTTTTACAGTCTATGTCCATAGGCCTTCATGTGTTCTTTGTTGTGGCCATGCCTCCTTGCTTGCTTTTGTTGTTTGACCATGTGGTCTGTGCCATTTTTTATAGCCACCCAATGTACTTTTGCCATAGGCCTACATGTGTTCTTTGTTGTGACCATGCCTCCTTGCTTGCTGTTGTTGTTTGACCATGTGGTTTGTGGCTTTTTAGTGTAGCTGCCAATGTGCTTTTGCAATAGGCCTACATGTGTTCAGGTGGAGCGGAGGACAGATGCACGGACTTAGCAACTTGGAATACCAACTCTCTGATCCCTATCTGGGGCTGTTGGATGAGTTAATCCCAGTCCTTCCTGGCTTTTTGAGAACTTGGGGAAGCAGTGGCAGAGGTGGAATCCCATAAGGAAAGCCGGAGTACAATAGAAAGTGGAATGCATTGTTTCATGAACATGTGCTACTTTCAGGTGGACCAGGCACCTGTTGAAGATTGTTGGTTATTTTGTTTACATGTCCTGCTCCCAGGCTGACTCAGACACTCCCACCTCAGTTGAACTCATTAGTCATCTAACCACTTGGGACAGTTACAGTTTCACACAACAAGTTTATTTCTGTTTGGGAGCTGGCTCCTCTCTCCTCTTACCTAACCAATTGTTTGCATCATATTTGGCACTCGTGCCTGAATCGGTATCTGTTATAATGCATTTCCATCCATGGTGTTGTCAACACTATTTAAAATAATTAACCTTCACTGCTAGGCCTTTCCCCCCTGAGATTCTCCCCTTTTCATCCATACCTCTCACGTGTGTTTCAGCACTCGAGGGCTGAGATAGCCCCTTGAGCACCGAAATCATGAAACTGAAACTAAGTTTCAGTTTAATTTTCAATATAATGATGTAAGCGCGCCATACGCGAGATCACCGTTACATTGAAAAATTTTAAAAAGCCTCGGGATGTTGGAGGAACCTCTTCCCCACCTCTTGAGGCCCAAAAAAAAAAAAGAAATCCCTCTGCTGTTTGCAGCAGAGGGATTTAGTGCTCATGTGCACATGATGGAATGGAACACTTACAATACATCCAATACATTTAGTAACATTTACTATTTGCATAATGTTGAATGAGGTGTGCATAGAAAATGAAGGAAATGACCTGATGTTTGTATGAGGTACAAATGCAATATACAGTTCAACTAATGAATGGTTCCTAGAAAAGACTCATGTAAAAGGCCTTGAAAGTTACAAAGACAGGAACATCCTGAACATTGCTTCCTCAAGAAGAACACAAATGAATACAGGTAGGTGTTGCTAAATTAACAAGACCATAATGGAACCTTCTGTTATGCTTATTTTCTGAAAGGGAAAAGCACATAGAGAAACACATGCGTGTGGAAAAGGCTGGTTCATACAAAATAAAATTGCACATTTCTTTCGGCAAGCATGAATAGACATCAATGCAAGCTTTTTAAGACCTAGGGGATATTCACTACAACGTGCGCTAAACATCTCCCAAAAATGTTAACGCAAGTTTACACATCGCAGCCTATCCCGGGAAAATAACCCCGTGTTAACGTGGAATTCACAACACGGCGGTACCATGCGATAGTCTGCCGAAAACGCGGCCAATATCCGCGAAACAACCACCTCGACGGAGATAAAAACACAAACCACAACACCAAAAAACGTGCGATGAGCCCATTCGCGATGAGGAAAGCAGCGATAAGCAGCGCCTGGCCCACGACACACACGGCAGGCGGGAATAAGCACAACAAAAGCCTGAAAAAGAAAGACAAACCAAACAGAAAACAACAGCGAAGCACAAAGGAGGCAACCGGAGCCAGTACACAACCCCACAAGCCCCATTGGCAACAAAACATTGTACATGGCAGGCCATCGTGGACAAGGTGAATGCAGCCGGAGAGTGGAGGAGGACAATGGAAGAAAACCAGAACAGCCGGAATGATGCGAAAGCACAAACAAGGAGAAACACGCCAACAACCAGAAGGCAGCAATGCACACCGGAGGTGGGAGTCCAGCGCCACACCAGGAGCTGGATGACATGGAGGAAATGGTGTCCACCACATTAGTCTGGAGATGGTGGCAGGACTCGGGGACCGGAAACTGCCCAAAATCAACAGACACAACAGAAACAGGGAGAGGAACGACCAGGGACTGGGGGGACGGGGGGAGATGGTTACAATGGGACACATGCACAATTAAGCACAGCACAACTGCAGACAAACCATGCCCAAGAGTAACAACACCAACCAAGAGCACAAGTCACACAACCCGGCAATATCACACCACTGAACAAGCACAGAAGTGAAAACCACACTGCCTGAAAGGGAGATGGGTGAGCCAAATCAGAGCTGAAGCGACATCTCACACACAATGCAGCACACACACCTAGGAAGCAGAGCACCCCAACATCGAACACAATGTGGAACAAACAGCAACATTTGCACAACCGAACACAGGACACAAGTGCACCCGCTTGTGGCCGGTAAATGGCCATACGCATCTGGCAAAGCAGGAAACAGGGACATGATAATGCACAAGTACAAACCCACAGCCCTGATGGGGTAGCAATGCACGTATGGCAGGGAGCCAGATAGGCCTTGACACACACATTGGCATACAAATCAAGACTCAACACAGTTGGAGACAAGTGAAAGTGCGGAAACTTTATCAACAAGTGCGTGTCAGTACGGCCAAGAGAAGTGCCACGACATGCAGACCAATGCAGCAGCATGTCTGAATGAGGAACGTCTGAAAGCGCCCATGTCCACCCCGGGGGAGTCCATCACCAACACAAGTCAGTGCCAACCTGCGTTGGTTGTCCGCGCATGGATCAGGAGTCCAGGCCAATGCAGCCATGTCCACTGTAATCTTGGGACATGTGACCAGATCCCCAACATGCAACCAGGCGTCGGGACACATGCAATGGGTCACATCCAGTAGTGGCTGCAGGTACCTTGTCACACGTCCATGAACGCGAGTGCAGCAGCGTAAGCCAACATTTCCAGTGAGAGATCGTTGTCCACCACATCTGACATGTCGGCGATGTAATCCATCAGCTGTCCCAGACAGATGTGCTGACTCCAACCCCTGGCCCCAATTTGCACCAAAGCCCAATCGGGAGCGACTCAATGTGGTCACTGCACACGACGACTCGTGCAATCTCCCAGGTCCAGTTGCCAGCATGCATGCCAAACATCCAGGCATGCCATAAACGGGCATCACGGTGACACTCCTGGTCGTGGGCCAACAGGGGGCGCACACACACGTCGAAATCCAGGTCAGCTACCGTTACGTTGGAGAGGCAGACATCCATGGTCCACTCGAATATGCAGGAGTGACAATGCAACACAGGCTGAACGCAGGTGACGTTCGCAAGGCGGAAGCTCAGCCGGTAACTGATCCGCAGCACTGCCAACGGCAGTGCCCCCAGTACATGCAGCAGACGTGCACGGTACAGGTCCACGTGACTGGAGTTGAGCATGTGTCCGGGATGGTCTGCCATTGCGTCAGTGGCTCTGCTTGAAGCGGCACTGGCTTGCCCTGCACCAGTCCTGTGGATGAAATGGCACAGCTCGGAGCAATGAGCAGTGTCTGTGTGCAACGTGTGCAGGCCTGGGGTGGGGTGGGAGTACGTGTGAAGGCCATTTCACACATGCTAACTACGATCAAGGACTTCTGTGTGTGGGATGTGTACAGGTTGGTCTCATGTCAGGCAGTGCGTAGTGTGGGAGTCGCAAGCAAATGCTATCGTATCTGTCAGGGGGTGCTGGCCACATGCAAGTCCCAGCTCGGAGTTGCAGATGTGCTACCGCCTGATAGTTCAGACAAAGGACCTTTCATCCCTACAGTAACTTCACCATCTGCATGCATACAGGAGATGTACAGAGGCTTGTCGTGGGTGTGGTGGGATGTCAGCGACCCTGGGAATCATGGAGGATATGTCCAGCACGTGGCACATGAGCGGCCTCACTGTGTGTTACGTTGCCTCACAGCTGCTCCTCCCTCCCACGAGCCCCCACACTTGTGTGCGCTGCGCGGTTGTATCACGTGCACTCCTATGGCACACCATTGTAATGCCTGTCCGCGCATGTCCAGCGGCATGCCAACAACACCGTGAAGCTGGCCTTTGAGGGTGTGCGGCCACGTGAGTGTAGGCCAATGGTCCGGACAGGGCGGACACAGGTGTACAGTCCATGGCTGGCTGTGATCGTGCTGCGATTGCGGCTAGGCAACTGACTTATGCAGCCGCAGGACTGATACACATAACACTTGGCATGCATGTGCCAAGACCCCGAGCGGTCTTGCGCTCCTACATTTCCCCATACGTTCGGGCCCGCCCTCCTGGTGCATGCTACATTGCAACATCGACTACTGTGGCCGTGGTGGCTACAACACCCCAACACAGAGACACACTTACTGCACTTCCTGCTCAAGGCCAGGCCAGAGCCACGCCCTGATCCCCCTGCTGAATCAGCACACCCCTGCGCTGACCTGACGTACGCCGGACCAGCACACGCCGCTTGTGCATGCAGGGGGGGAGAGCGAAGCTACATGTCCAAGGTCTCAGCCAACGCTGAGGTGACATGGTATCGTCCGCTGAAGACAGCACACTGTGATGTTGCAGGGCTCGGGCCCATCATGCTGACATAATGACCACACGGACACACTTGCTTAGATGGTGGGAATGGCTACGGGCACGTGCGTCTGGCCACTTTTATTAGCAGGCTCACATGTCGAGTGACACCTGTGTTGGATGTGTGTGGGGTGTGTGCACACCAGCCATCATGGAGTGCCTGGTGCAGTCAAAAAATGACAACAGTGTACATCGTTAAGGACACACCCATTCAACCATAAAGGCCCCATGACTTGTGCTGCACAGAGTTAGTGGCCCCGGATGCACAGCGTCCTGCACGGGCCTACCGCCACGGGCCGCTGACTTGCGGTGCACTGTGGCAGGGTCACGAGAGCAGAGCAGGTTTTCGTAGATGACAAAGGGGGTTATCGCGGAGTGTCTTGGTGGACAGTGGAAGGTGTACCCCCAGGGCATGATGCAGAGGGCAGAACCATGCTGAAACAGTCACTATGGTGGAGATGAATGGAACAGACACATGTCGGACACCAAGTCCGGTCCAGCCAGATGATGATACAGACAACCCCCAGGCCATGGACTCAGACGCCACCAAAGTCCAACCAGAAAGTGCCCATGACTCATTACGCACAGAGTTAGTGGCACCAGTGCTGTTAGGGGATGCCGCCTGCGATGAGGCGTATCCAATGGTGTGGACTCCTCCACATCTTACCCAAGACACAGTTCCACATGTGTGACCTACTGGACCGCAGTGTAGGCCTGAGGCAGCGGTAAGCAGGGGCCATTCACTGAGTGTCGCCGGCTTAGGTTGGATGGTCCCTCCGGCCTGCGTAGTTCAGGTTCAGTGGCACCATGGGACGCGGACTTGCAGGGAACAGGGTTAGTGGCACCAGGTCAGTTGTTGCTAGTGTTCGGTCACCTCCGTAACGAGGATCCGACTTTCATCCAGACTGAGCCGCATCTTCCTCTTACTCCTCTCCGTGCGTTCACTGGTGTGGACTCTGCCATTCATGAATCACGACTAAGTGCTGGATGTGGGACCTACTGGTCCGCAGTGTAGGCCGGGGGCAGCGGTCAGCACGGGCCCACAGACACGTGTCGCAGGCTTGCGTTGAACAGGGTTAGTGGCACCACGTGTCGCAGGCTTGCGATGCAGACTTTGGCTTCACTGATCGGAGGGAGTTTAGTGATGTGGACGCTGCCACGGACTTGGGGTCACTGCCATTCAAGACTCAGGACACAGTTCCACATGTGGGACCTACTGGGCCGCAGTGTAGGCCTGAGCCCTCATCCACGTGTCGCCGGCTTGCGTTGAACAGGGTTAGTGGCACCACGTGTCGCCGGCTTGCGTTGAACAGGGTTAGTGGCACCACGTGTCGCAGGCCTGCGATGCAGACTTTGGCTTCACTGATCGGAGGGAGTATAGTGATGTGGACGCTGCCACAGACCTTTGGCCACTGCCATTCAGTACTCACGACTCAGTTCAACATGTGCCCACAACTGGGCCGAAGAGGACGCCGGTGGAGTATGTCAATGAAAAAGGAGTACTGTGGGCCAGCGTCATGGAGGCCAGCGATGGTCTGCGGAGGCTGCAAAGGTTGCGGGACTGGGGCTTGGAGCTTGCACCGGCACGTGGTGGGCCCTCTTTGACACACGCCGGTGTTGGCAGGTGAGCAGAGCCTCCTTGGTGCGCTGGGGCAGGCATGACGGGTCTGGGGACCAGCGGCCCGGGGTGCAGCAGGCGCACAGGGACGCAGGCCCCGTCGCGCTCGGCGCCGGACTCATTGCGGGCTGAGAGACGCCACCCTGGCAGACGCGTTGGCCATTCTGAATGAGAACCACGTCCAGTGCGACAGGCTTTTTATTCACACCCCTACGCAGGCCTGGCGTATGCAGGGCCAACCCACTCTGCCCGCGCATGCAGGGGGGGACGTATCGTGCGACATTTCCGCGATCTGCCCCACAGCCTGTGGGGACATGGTAGCGTCCACTGGCCACTACTCTCCATGCACCAGCAGTTAATGTCCACATGGCCATTTCCGTGGTTTGCACACTGAAGTCTGTCCGGCACCTCCACGCCACACCTGGCATTGGGTAGGTTCACATTCATTAGTCACTTGCCGCTCTCGCACATGCCTGCTCCAAGCCTCTCCTCACATTCTGCTATTGTGTGGCTGTGGTGCCATGCCGTGGCTGGGTTGTGGGCATGGCAAGCCCAGGTTCCCAATGGAGTCGTGTTGTCGTGTCTGGTCGGTTGGCATGTTGTGTGGCATGTTGAATGTAGTTGTGCTGCATGCCCATTGCCAGTGTCGTGAGTTGCATGACTGTGGGCTGGAGGTGTGTGGTGTGTTCATTTTGTACTTACCAACGAGCACTGCATTTCCATAGGTGCCATCCTGGGAGCGCTGGTTGATGATGGACTGTCGGGAGATGTAGGAATCATGCACTCTGCCTGGGGAGTTGGCCACGACATTGTTGAGGAGTCCCGGGTGGTCCACTATTGCCTGCACATTCATGGGATGCGTGTGCTTTCTGTTGAGGTAGTTGTGTGCAGTGTCGGCAGGGGGCACAAGGGGTACATGTGTGCAGTTGATTGCCCCCAACACGTGAGGGAATCCAGATATGGCGTAGGGGCCTTGCTTGGTCTCCAGCTGCTCCTGTGCAGTGTGGGTGAAGTGAAGGTGCTGGGGTGCCAGGCTGATGATGGCATCCAGGACAGGTGTGATGAACTTGGATGGGGCTGGCTGTGAGACTCCTCCGACTCTGGCAGTTGTGGGTTGGATGGTACCAGAGGCCAACATGTGCAGCACAGCCGGCAGCTTTGTCTGCGGAGGAATGTTGGTTGTCTGCTGTGTTGGTACCATCAGCAGGTGGGCGAGGTGGGTCAGGATGCGGGGGATGGTTGTCCTTTTGGGCCTGTAGTGGGCAATGTCCTCCTCTGGCGTTGGATCTGGGCGGCAGGTGCGTTTAAGGTGGGTCCGCTGTCTTTGTGTACTCTGCCTCTGTGGTGTTCCCGGAGGGGGGGCGGACAGGTCCTGGGGGTGGTGGCGGGCCTGGGGTGGGTGGCGGTGGGTGTTGTGGCCCTCATGGGTCTCCGAGCTGCATGATCATTGTCTCCATGGCATCTGTGGGTCTTCAGATGTGGCTCTTGGCTGGGCTCCCTTTCATGCAGCAAGTAGTCGTCCTGCTTAACACCAGCAAAAGGCAGGTGTTAATTCCCTGCTGCTACCGCGGCTTATCGCCTATTTTTGGTTCGCATCGCAGACCTGGCAGTTCGTTGTGAAAGTGGTGTAGTGGTGTTTTCGTGTTGTTTTGCACGGGAACGCCTACTCTGCATCTCATTAGGGTTAGTTGGTGGTGTCACCCATGGAGATACATTTTGGGGCAGTTATCGCGGGAATACTGGCGATGTCTGCAGTTTGCACCCGCTTGTGAATGGGGTGTTAAATCTATCTCCACTTTTGATGCGTTAAGGTGGCGATAACTCGGAGATAAGTCCTTGTGAATATTCCCCCTGGTCTTGCTAACTAAATGGCATCTACATTAGACATTATTACCTAATTATTAAAAAAATTATTTTCAAGCTAAAAACTTCCAAAAGCTTAAATATTAATGCTATGCCCATTATGGTTAGAAGTAAATATAGTAAATACAGTTAGTGGTATTTTTAGTAAACCACCACCAATCTCACTAATCCATTCACCGATTTTTTCGAAATCTTTACCAGTTTCTCTGAACCGTTCAACATTTGTCTACCACACATCTGTTTCTCCCAAAGAATGAACTTCACACAAATGGTTTATTATCAATCTACCTTTAATGTTCATGAAATTATCTGGCACAAATATACAGCACTTCTGAACCTTAGTTATACAACATACACACCACCTTTTTCCCAAAAGCATGTCTAAAGCAGGGCTATTCTCAAGCACCATTGCATGAATGGCAACCATTTCTTCATTAATTTTAGTTAAATCCTTTACTGTATTAGTAGCCAAAGGGGACTACTTTATAATCTTATCATCATTCAAAGCCAGACCATTAGGGGCTCAATACATAATATACATCCAAAATAGACCACCCACTCCACATTTCACTTTTTTGTAATTTTATTTCACTCATTTCATTCAACCTATTCACATGGTAAATTATTAGGGAATTCCAAAGCTAAATAACAAGATCCTACCCAATTTCTTGCAATGTTAAAATAAGCGTTTTGATGCAAATGTGATAAATATGTCTAAATGCAGGGTGTTGGCCTATGAACGGTGTAATTATAACTAGACAGACTTATTTATTCCAATCATAACTGAAGTATACCATTTATAACGCCTTGTTCGCAAATCTTCCCAAAGCACCTTTGAAATTCTCGCTACCTCAGTATATCACTTCTCTGCTTCCTCTCTAACCTTCAAAAAATGCTATGTAAATATCCTGGAGTTATGGGGATTCCATTGAGCAAGCACACATACTCCTCTGGGTGCTTCTCCCAAAGGAAAATGTTTTCCAAAAATATGTAGAATTAATTAAGAGTGAATCTTTTCATTAAGTAACAAAATAATATGGAGATAAAGCTGAAGGAAACAGTTAATGGCAAATGATGAAGAAAAGCTACATTACTTTTAAATGTCATTTAAAGGGGACTTGAATTTGCACAAGAAAAAACATTTTCATTTAAAAAATGTTCCACTATATCTGCATATTTATAAAAATCTGTTTCACTTTAATTTTCTATTATGGCTACTGCCGTTCTTAGTACACAAGCACCAAAATGGTCGTCAAGCTGGCTTGTTCTTCTTATCTTTTATGGTGGTCATCAACAGTGTTTAATTTGTAAAAAGCAAAATTGCCGGAGGCCTTGTCAGAGGCGACTGTTGCTTGCACCACTCTTTGTCCCTACCAGCGCTGCCAATGACAGTGCCTACTCAACTACTAACCCACACACTCCGACAAATGTGACTATTCAAACTATTGCAGGCCCCCAAAGCTATAAGAATGGCTTAGACTGCAGATTGTAGCAATTTAAATGTATGTTGAATTAATAAATAACTGTTGTGGTGCTCATCTGTAAATTACAAACTGTGCCACCATGTGGCAGACGGTCATAGTGCAGGTGTTGACCATTGTGTGCTGGTGGAGAGCACTGGAAACCACCGGCTCAAATTAAGCACTGGGCTGCAATGTCCTGGGGATAGGAAGCATTCTGAGGAAGCAGCTATAGCTGCAGCATTGAGATGTTGTACACAAAGAAAAGCACAGCAGCACAAAACCAACATAAATACTTTTATTGCAAGCCAACCACCACTCAGCGTTGCAGCTGTATTACAGGCACTCCTGGAATTGAGTCTGATGCCTTGGGTTGTCACCTGGCAACTATTCTACAATCAAGGCTTGTATGTCAAGATTGGTAAAAACAATATAAAATGTATCCCCCTTTTGAAACATATATTTAAAACATCAAATAGAAGCAGCAGTCACTGTAAACTTATTTCATAGCTGTTTAAATGATTTTTAAATGATTTTTTAAACAAAGCGAGAGAGTTCTGCAATTTTAAAAGAATGTATATGGCCTAAATGCTCAAGTCTGTATGTATGCATGTGGCATTTAAATAGCGCAGACTTAGTCAACACATTCCTTAGTCCATAAACATGGATAAATTGCCTGTAGTTTTCTCTGAAAAGAATAGCCCTCCTTCTGGTGCTCCTACCCTCCACTTCTGTTGTTACTTCAAAGCTGTTTAATATCTCTTGCCTACGTTTGCATTGGTATGAAGTTGTAGTGTATCTGCTGTGCATTGTTTCCAACAGATTGAGTTTTTGCAATGGTGCTGGAGCAATTTTTACTGTGGGGGTGCTGTCATCAATGTTGCATCACCAACATCTCAAGAGTAGTGAAAAATCCAAGCGTTCCACAGAACAAGTGTAACAAATGAGCCAGACCCATGTAGCGGGGAAGTGGAAGGTGAGGGTATGTGCCCAGTGGTGCACTTTGGAGTGGCCGGTTCTCATTCTAGGACTATAGCAGGGTGTGGTACCACATTGCCATTTACTGAGAGCACATTTTCCATTCAAATAGTCTCTTGAAATCATTACTACATTTGCACCAGACAGGCAGTTTTACTTCTAAACATATGTAGCGCACAATTGATAACTTTTGGAAATCAGAGCATTACAAATTTCCCTCACCTTTCGGTTAGTGAAAGGGTGAGTAAACAATAATCTCCAGGGTCAAGTCGGGCAGGCAATCCCACACGCACTGCTGCTAAGTGAGTTGCCACCCCCCCCCCCGTCCCAGAACTCACTGTGGCATGATTTCCTTTTCCGGGTACACGGAACCCAGCGATGCTGCTTCTTAAGCCGCCAGGAATGTTGAGACGCGGTGCAGCAGGGGCACGACGGAAGGCAGCGTTTTTCATTGGAAAAAGTTATTGATGGCGACCGCGGCCCATTTGAAACTGGCCATTCTTTTGTTCAGGCTACCTTAGGTACACCCCCGGGAGGACTCCGGTGCAGGTCTGACCGGACGGGGTTCTCTCTTCTGCTCTGTTGTGCAGTGGAGGAGGTGTCTGTGAATATTTATCGCCTTCGAGGATGTATTGGGAGGAAAAGAAGGTGGAGGACGGTGGCGGAACTGGTAAACATTCTGCTCTCTCGGACACTGGTAGACAAATTAACGTTGTAAGTCCCGCAGGATATTTGAGCACCACTGGGGTGAGTATTTCATGGTACCTGCTTGCCCACTGCTCTTGCATGAGTTGTGATCTATACCCATAGAGTGAGACCCATTCTGTTTATTGTCTTTGGTGCTGACAACCATCCGCCTCATTTATGTTTTCTGCCTCCACTGGGTTGCTGGACTCTATACAGTTGGGTATTCAGCATTAGCAGACTCTGCGGTTCTACGCTCTTATTAGTCCACCCAAAAAATGAACAGAATCCCAGGGCAGCGTGGAGAGGAATCTCCAGGTTTCACACCAGCCACCCAAGGGAGTTTTTGTCAGAAGGGCACCCTGGTAGTGGGTCGCTGTGTAGATTCCTCCCCCTAAGTCCACCCTAAGGGTTAAAGAGTGAACTCACCAGCCCATTACAATGGGAAAGCATTTAAAAACATCCAACATTATGACGAATGTGGATACTGCTACAGGCCTCAAAACTAAAACACGAATTGCCCAAATGAAGATAGCAGCAGCAAGAGCAGAGCGCAGTCTAAAATCACAGCGTGGGTCAGCAGCCGTATTAAGCCCTCTAAGCTCTGAGGAAGATATAGTGGTCATGGATTGGAGGCTGGGAATATCAGGCCAGCAGTGGAGAGCATCCTGCAGGGGGGACCAGAGGAGGAAAGAGGACCTAAGCAGGACCCTGTCGTGCAAAGAGAGGCACCAAATCTTTCTAACGAGAACAGGAGGGCATGTGATGACAAAGAGATGAAGCCAAGTGAATCAACCACTGAAGAGAAAAAGAAAGATAGTTCTTCTTTGATGGAAACAGTTGAAGGCTCCACTAGTTCAACTCAAGGTAAGGGGAAAGAGTATCCACTATTTTTTAAACCAAAAGCAACAACAACCACGCTGCAGGGGTCTTCCAACAACGTACAATTGGGTTCGCTCCCAAGTCTGCAGTTTACCGCACCTTGCAAAGAACATGTGGTCCTCTTGCAAGAAAACGCTACTCAGCAAGCTCCTGCAAAACATAATTCCCTCATGGACTCGCAGTTGCAGCCCCAGCCTCCTATAACAGATGCAAGGGAGGATGTGACCCTGCAAGAACAAGCCCAGGCTGAATTAAAAATATTCATTGCAAAGTAGGCCCAAAACCAGGTACAAGTGGACGAGACGTTTGTGCAATGGGATATAAAAACCATGTTAAATCTTATATTAGATGAAATAAGAGAACTAAACCTAACACAAGCATCCGAGATTGCATCACTGCATCATCGTTTGATGAAAATAGAGAAAGCAGTTGCCAGCTTTCCGGCCAGAATGCAGGAAGAAGAGCCCAGGATTTCGCAGCTTGAGGATCAGATGAACACATTGCAGCAGCAAGCTGGCCAAGAAAGGAAAGAGAAATCCTCAATAGAGAGTAAGATTGATTAATTGGAAAACTATTCGCCACGTCCAACCTACGCTTGGCAGGAGTGCTGGAAGGCTGCAAATGGGTTCAAACACTTCAATGAGTCGAGGCATTCATGAAAATATTTTTAGTACCAGCAGTCCCAGAAGATTTCACAATTATGAGAGCACACAGGAAACCGGTTCACCCATATCCAAATTCAAAATTGCCCAGGACAATTTTGGTGAACTTTGCAGACTATCGTATCAAAGAGCAGATCCTTTTTAGAGACATCCAGAGAAAACAATTTTCTACTGATGAAGTAGCTTGTTGTTGAATCTTCTCTGATATGTCCACAGCATCAGCACGCCGCCGAAGGGTATTTGTTAAGCTCTTATACTTATTCAAGGCCCAGGGCGCACAGGCAGCAATCGGGCAACCTAAACTCAGGGATTTAGTAAAAGGGAAATTTCACATGTTCACAAATTTGGAGGAAGCTCAAGAACTGTTGCAAAGAATTTCTACATAGAGAGGGAAAAAATGGGAGAAATCTAGTATTATTAATATCAGGGGGATGTGGAGATGAGCAGTTCACTGGGGGTGCACCAACATGGCACCTAGAAAGGGCGTTCACCCAGTCGCCCACCAAGAGAGTTTGGAGATGGGTATTGTGGGTAATTCCCCTTCTCCCTGGGGTGGGAGGGGAGGTGAGGGAGGGTGTTGGTGGTTGGGAGCACGCTTATTAAAAAGAGCAGAACCATAGACGAAATGTAATGTCGGGAACTTTTCTGTTTATGAGGCTTCAACTTAAAGCAAAGTTTTGGGGGGAATTGGTCTTAAAATACGTATAATATCGGTTAATGTTAATGGAGTATCTAATAAGCAAAAATATGCCAGCCTAATTGGATGATTAACCTCTTTTTCACCACAAATTTTGTTTCTCGAAGAAACTCATTTTAAGACAAATACTCCAAAGCTTTTTATTCCTAAATATTATTTCAAGGAATTTGTTGCTTTTGCAGTGATGGCTATAAGGGGCAATCTACTTTGGGTGAGGGATAGACTGGGAGATCATACGGGTCCAGAGGGACCCACATGATAGATGGATTTGGATTAAAGCAAGGATAAATGGCAATTTATTGAATTTTGTGAATTACTATGCTCCGATTCCAGATGATCCTAAATCTATCATTAAGATTAACAAACTGGCTAGAGGAAAGGTGGGTACTATAATTTATAAAATTCAAAAAGTATTGGATGTAATGACACAAGACCATCAATTGATTGACCCATGGTGTAGGGCCTACCCGGAAATGGCACAATTCACTTGTTACTCTTGACAATTCCAGTCTGCCTCTTGCATAGACTATTTTTTTATCTCTCGTTCCCTTAAGTGTCTTGATTCCAAAATATGGGCAAATTTATTTTAGGATCATTCAGTGATTAGTGTGAAGATAGAAATAGAAGCTAGACGAAGAGAAAGGTCCAGATGGCAGAAGGATCGTCTCCTTCTCTCTATCCAGGAATGGTTGACAAATGCGAAAAAATGGATTAAAGAGTTCTTTCAGGTAAAAAAGGACACAGCAACACTTTTTTCCGTTTGTTGAGCTTTCAAGGCAAGAATGTGCGATCAGATGGTGGCCTTTATGGCTGCACAATCTAAAACTCGGGGGACATGTATAGTCGAACTCCAACTAGCGGTTGATACTCCCTTGCAGACGAAGATAAGTTCTCCGGGGGACCGAGCTGTGGCAGACCTGCAACTGGCAAGTGCCAAACAAATTAAGGAAATTCTTTGCAATAGAGGAGATAAATAGTTTGCGGATGTTTCACCAACAGGTGTACAAATTGTTTCCCCTGTCCCTGGGTCTGCCAAACTATTTGCAGACGATATGGCTCTTTATCTAGCAGCAGATAAACATAACATAGCGAGAGCCTTTTCTAAACTAACAGATTTTACAGAGATCGGGGAATACAAAATAAATCATTCTAAATAAGAGGCGCTACTTTTTAACTGCTCCTTAGATATACTGCCTTCTGCAATGCAGGTACACTACTCTACAATTAGTTTCATAAGATATCTGGGGATTTTTGTGACCACTCGACTCAAGGATTTATATTGGCTTAATTTTATTCCCACATTAAATAAAATGTGCAATTTGTTTAAACAATGGAAGAATCTCCCCTTAACAATAATGGGATGAGTCGCTCTTATCAAGATGAATATTCTTACATTATTTTTATTCTTATTTTCTAATATAATGATCAAGGTCCCCAAATTCTTTTTCGACGGCATTTATTCAGAAATAGGACAATGTATTTGGCAAGTAAAAAATACAAGATTAAAAATATAAGTGCTGCAATTAGAAGTGGAAGATGGAGGTGTTGCCCTACCAGACTAATGGTTATACTATCAAGCCTCGCTTATTAATTGGCTGAACTATAATAATTCAGGGGCTATGTCTGAAGTCAATTTTTTTCTTACCTTAATGATTAAGGAATCTGATATTGGTCTTGTCCCTTTTCAACGTATTCCTAAATTACCAAAAAAGTCACGCTATAAGATTCCTAGAGTTAATATATCTAATTTTTAAAGAATTTCGGAAGCACATGGAATCCCTTAGCTTTATCCCCTGATGAAATTAGAGGAATGCATTCCTTTGGGGCTTCAATGGTCCATTTCTATCTTGGCAGGACATCCTAAATCTTAAAATTAATATTAATCGGTTCCTGGTTTTCAGCTATGCACGGATTAAGCAGTTTTGCTCTGGTTTGACCAGCACAGAAAACAGCGATGGTATATTTCTTGGGAAGGCCCACTTTGTATTAAGAACTAAAGGGCTGGGCAATTGGTATAGATTATTTAAATCTGTGGAGAACAAGCAGGTGATTTTAGATCATCTTGAGAGAGTTGGTACTTCCACGGGCTGCTGCTTTAATATTCAGCAGTGGCAAGGTATAATAAAATGAGCTGCAATGCAGTAAGTGCTGCTAATTTAAGGAGGATGGCATGGTTTTATAAATGGATGATCTATTATATCCCTGACAAACTCCACATATTCTTTCCCGCTGTCAATCCTAGATGCTTTAGATATGGACATGCTACTGGGGATTGGCTGCACGTGGGGTTCACAAGCAGCCACTTAATGAATTTCTGCCAGAGTGTCTTTATAGAAAGAGGAAACTATAGGCAATTAACTTTTCCCCCAATCCTTTAGCCGCTCTCTTTTGCAGAGCTGATATAGGCGAAGAGCTAACCCTTGACCAATGCCAATTTATTTTTATTGCAACCCCAGTAGCAAGATCACTAAACTTAGCCAATTGGAAATATAAGACAATCCCGACAATCTCCCGATAGCTGACTAAAATGCAAAGAGTTTTTAAGCGGGAAACTATCTATGCCAAAAGGGTGGGTTCTCTAGTTAAACTAAACATAATATGGCAGAACTGGAATTGAACTGTTCTAGCAATTGGTTAATGATAATGTATGAATTAGCCATGATTAACTCATGCATTTTACTACCTGAAATTAACTATGTTTGTACTGTTAAATCATTAAATATCCATCTCCAATATGAACGTGGAATTATTTACACATCCTATTTTATTCAAATGCTTGATGAAAAACTGGGTTCTCTATGGGATTTAAGAATCTAACAAATTCTGGGCAAGGTTTGTTCTCAGAAGAAAAGACGAAAAATGTATCTGTTAGAAATGGGATTTCTGGTTGGCTAAGGCTTGCGCCTAAGCCAGGCAGAAACCACCACTCTAGTCAGGGCGAGTGAGTTACACACCCAAGATAACCCCTGCTCACCCCCTTGGTAGCTTGGCACGAGCAGTCAGGCCTATCCCGGAGGCAATGTGTAAAGCGTTTGCGCAACACACACACAGCAACAACATACTAGGCACACCACAAAAAGGAACTCCACACAAGATTATATATAAAAATAGCCTTTGTATTATCATAAAACACATTAGAATAGTAATCACATAATATACATCGTGCCACCTGGCACTAGGTCATATCTACAAGGGATTATTTACACCTGACAGGTCCCACTGGACCACTGTCAGTACCATCACAAAGTGAACTTAGTAAAAGTAAAACATATCATAAATGTACAACCAGTAATCACTGGTAACCACTGTACTCAGCATCAGCCTGTAACATAAACCACATTATGCACAGTATAGCATTAGGCGCGAATTACATTCTGCGCCAATCTCCCCAGCATAAACACATTATGCAATCATCTCAAAAGTCTAAACGCATTAGACCCTAACCTCCTAAGCATAACTCACATCAGGGGTATAACTCGCAGTAGGAAATAACCTCACCAGCATAACCACATTATGCACATAATCTCATCCCTAAACACATTTAGCGGCATGAATCATAGTAGAGCATCCCATTTCCTAATATCTCATAACTCACTGACCCCCCTGGCCAACTGGCCTTCTCTAAGGGGCTCAAATGCCCTGTGTCCCAAGAGTCAGGGCGCGCTGCCAATGCAGCAGAAGTCAAGGTTGCGCAATTGCGCAAACCTAAACGTTGCAGCTGGCACTAAGTGCTGCGCAGCTGTGAATGTAAGGAGGCAAAGGAGTGCATCTCACTCCTAACTTCAAAAAAGACAGGCCCCCAAAGAACTAGCAGCCTAAACGTAGCAGCTGACGCTAATTGCCGTGCAGCTGTGAAACATGGGCCCTGGCACCAGCGTACCTCCTGAGCCCCTCTCGGGGACTCTCTAATCATGCCAAAACGTTGCAGCTGCCCACTGCCAGGCGGGGCAGCTGTGGCCAAGAGTGAGCACCGACCATGTGCCCCGATCAGCACCACCAATGGTAACTGACTTCACCGAGAAATGCCCCCGTTGCAGCTGCCCGCACTCTCTCTCACGGCGCAGCTGTAAATTAGGCGTGGGCACCACGGTGCCTGGGGAGCCCGATCTGGGTCTTCTCCTACACTAACTGGCCCCTAACAAGGAAAATTAGGCGCAGGCACTCTCTTTGAAGGCTCCGCTCCTCCTGGGCCTCGCGGGACCCCTGGGGACTCCTCTTGTCGCCCGGTCCCCCTCCTGGGACCGGGACTTCGTTCCTCAGAGGCGCGGGGCTCTCGGACTAGCCCGCCTCTCCTCTTCGCCCGGGCCCCCTCCTGGGGCCCGGGACTTCAACGGGGAGCCTCCACGGCTCCAGACGGATCTCCGGCTTGCCAGGGCGGGGTGGGCTCCCGCCTGGCTCCTCCTGCCCACCGGACCTCTCCTAGCTTCACCCGGGCCCCCTCCTGGGACCCGGGTCTTCCTCCATGTTGCGCAGGGCTCCCACCGGCATACGGGAGCCCTGCTGGGCAGGCTGACTCGCTCCGGGCGCGCCCTTCTGCTTCCGGCCGCACTGTTCTCCAGCTTCCGTCTGCAAGGCCCCGCCCACAACCAGGCGGGCTGCGTCTCGAGGTCTCGTCTCTCCTTCTCTTCGTGGCGGCAATACGGGGTGGGCACCCGCCGCCACCAGTACCAAAGCGGGCTGGGCACCCACAACAAAAACGGCACAGATGCGGGGTGGGCACCCGCCGAAACAGCACGAGAGCGGGGTGCGCACCCGCAGTTCCAATAAGTTTAAAGCGGGCTAGGCTCCCGCTCGGTTTTGGCGAAGTGCGGGGTGGGCTCCCGCTTCTCTCGGCATCAAGGGGGAATCCCTCACACTGGGATTCCCTCAAAAAGAGTCAGGCAGCTCAGCGCTGCGCAGACCACGCTCTTCTCTTCTTCTGGCATTTGAGATATAACGCTCAAGGGGCGCTTAGGAGCCACAGCTCCTACCGCAAAGAGTCCTTAGGAAATCAAGGGGGCAAGCTGGGCCCAGGGAGGCAAGCCCTCATGGCTGTTCCTCCTGGGCCCCAGCAGCAGCACGCCCCCGCAGTTAGGAACTGCACACCATCACAGCACAGAACAGAAGAACTCTCATGGGGTCACAGCCCCTAAATTTATATGCCCTTTTCCTTTGTGTCACAGCACAGGGCTTGGGGATACCAGTCAGAACTGGTTTAGGGGAGCTTTGGAGCACTTTGTTTTGCTCAGCTCCTCTCTCCTTTGTCAGGTGGGGGCTCAGGGATTAGACGCACCACAGGGGGCGGAGCCAGCATTGTGGAGGGAAGGCACAGCCCTATTCAGACCCAGGTGCAACTCCTCCCCTCATCTACATACAGATCTCTCTATTCAGCACTGTGCTGACTCACCCTGCCCCTCCTGGAGCCACACACACCTCCCAGCCCCTGTCACTCACAAGCCAGACATGCAATTCACATCAGGCAGGCAGACACAGAGCACACATAAATGCCAACTTCTAAAAGTGGCATTTCTACACCAGTCATAATAAATCTGCGCACACCATTGCACAGCATTTATTCTCACAGATTCATACATACCAGACTTGACCATACTGCTCCTCTCATAACAGGAATTACCACTGACACACACTGATCAGGGAATCCCCCATGCATTCCTATGGGAGGGCAGGCCAAGCTCACCAATGTAACACAGAGAGCGCACGCACTTTCTACTGGACCACAGTGCGAAAGTGCTCAGAGGCCTAAAATCACCCACACCAGGTTACAGACCAGGCAAAAAGTTCAGGGGTGAACCTGCCAAAAAGGGCCAAGTCCAACAGTATCTTATGCACTTTATTATCAAAAATGAGTTATGCATGCATGTTATATGTATTACTATCTTTCTCTTATGTATTTCGAACCTTGTACACACTTAACGGAAAACTTATCTTATGCCTTTTACCACTAGAAAAAAGATATGAATGTATGGTACATGCTTTATTATTTCTTTCTTACGTATTATGAATTCTATACGCACTTCATATTTTTATCTAATTGCTTCAAGAGAACTTGATTTTTTATTGGATGTAAGATGAACTTTTGGATATCACCTTCTCTTAGAAGAAAAGAAGACAAGCATTTATAATATTGGAATCACTTTATACTGGCTATTATATTTTCCTGTTGACCATTCTAAGCTACATTGAAGAGAAAAAAACAGGTGTACTAAGAAAGCCAGATTGTAGGTACATTCTTGGCTTGGTCAACCTTGGTGAAGCAGGAAGCCACATTAATTACTGAACTGCAGAAACCGGGGATGGGGGTTTTGATCTCCCAAAAGGAAATGGTGTCAAAGTTTTCTTGACCACTATAACAAGTTGTACGCAACTAAATATACAGCTTTGAAGGAAGCAATACATCAGTATTATCAAGACAGCAACTTACCGCAGTTGTCAAGTTTTCAGGCGTAGCGATTAGCGGTTGATATTACAGCACTAGAAATCCAGCAGGCTCTAGCCTCAATGCCCACCGGAAAGGCCTGTGGGAACAACAGGCTTCCATCAGAGCTCTATAAAGCATTTCAAGAAGAGTTAATACCTTTCTTAGTAGAGATTTTTAATTTTGTGAAAACAGGATGAGAGGTATCATCAATTTTTAAGGAATCCAACATTGTCAGCTTTGTTAAAAAGGGAAAGAATCCCAGTGACATAAACTCATATAGACCAATCAGTCTGATAAAGACTGATTATAAAGTCTTAATGAAAATCTGGGCAAATCGAATTACTCCAGCTGCCCAGAAGGTTATTCAAAAAGATCAGATAGGTTTTGTGGCAGGAAGGCAAATGTCGTCAAATACAGGAGATTTCAGGCATTAGATTTTTTTTAACACCAATCAGATACCTGAGATGCTGAGAAAGCATTTGACCTCGTGAATTGGGATGCCCCTTTCTATGTCTTAAGAGGGTGGGGTTTTCTAGTCTAATTACTGATATGCTAAGCAACGTATATCAAGGAGCACAGGCCAAGGTTTTTGTAACCTCCAACTTAGATGGATTGTAGATATAAATCGGGGAACTTGGCAGGGTTGTCCCTTGACGCCTGTACTATTTCTTTTTTTATTGAACCATTGGCCGTCACGATCAAGGCAAATATGGGTATAGAAGCACCAATAGAAGGCATGTCCAAACTAAAACTGTTTGCGTACTATATAATTTTATATCTTAGGCTGGCAGAGCAGAATATAAGAACAATGTTGGCAGAGTTTGGGCAGTTTCAATCAATTGGAGGGTATAAAATTAATCACAACAAAACAGAAATATTGATGTTTAACACCTCTTGTAGTATCCTCCCCGTTATTCTTCAAAAGCAAGCTCTTACCAGTATCCCGACCAGATACCTAGGGGTATACATAGCTAATTCCTACGCAGAGCTTTATTAATTGAATTATGAGGCAATGCTAAAAATAATCTGAGCTTTATTAGATAGATGGACACTTCTCCCTCTAACACTCATTGGCCGAGTTGCTCTTATAAAAATTTCAATCTTACCTTTATTAATTTTTTTATTCACAAATGTCACGATAAGAATCAATACAATATATTTTAAAGAATTAGAAGCACTTTTTCCACAGTTCGTCTGGAACAAGAAGGTACCCAGGGTAAAATATTCAATGCTGCAATTGAAAAATAATCAGGGGGGACTGGCATTACCCAAGATACGTAAATATTATGAAGTTTCTCTTATAGACATATTGGTTCGTATAATTGATTTTAAGGGGTACTTAGATAACTTCTTTTTGGATAATGTGGTGAAGGAAGCTGGATCTCAGATCCCAGTCTTTATAAAGACAGCTAAACTCCTGAAAAAACTCAATATAAAACACTACAAGAGTATCGTATGAGACTTCAGTCAGTATATTCTATAAATGCTGTGTCTGCAGGATATGAATATTTGCTGCTCAGGGAATGTAAAGTTGGGCGATTACATATTCAGTGCAGCCATCTATGGTTCTGGAATGCAAACAACTTTAGAGAGATGGGTCACTTTTTGGTGGGAGGGAGGTGTATTACTTGGCAGGAACTTCAAGCTAGGTGGGGGGAATGCTGCAGGCTCTATTTTTTGTGATATCTACAGATTACGCATCTAGTGAAAAAATAGTGTCTTGCGTCCAGTGCAGGCACATCACCACTAAGAGGTGTGGGTAACTGGTACAGATTTCTGCGGAGTCAAGAGGAATGCCACCTAATAAAGAATTTTGGGGATAAAATTACTGAGACAACGCAATGTTCCTTCTCTTAGGCCGAGTGGCAGACAATCTCATAACTTGGCAACAAGGCCTTAAGGGCTGCCAACTTCAAGCAAATGTCAGTTTTGTCACGCTGTATTGCATATTATACTACTAAAACCCTCCATAGAATGTAATGTAGAATGTATCCTAAATTAGATGATAGATGCTTTCCCTGCCAGCAAGAGGGAGGAGGAGATGGGCTCCATACTTTCTTCACCTGCCCAATGCTGTCCCAGTACTGAGAAAAAAATATTGGACGCTGTTATTATTGCCTTACAGATAAGAGTTGACCCGGAGGCTACTGTGGCACTCTTTGGCTTGTCAAAACAGAGACAAACTTCACCAAAAGTAAAAGGGGGAGGAATATTTATTGTGATTGCCTCTTCAGTAGCACAAACCTTGATTCTGCAGAACTGGAGGACAACTAGAGTACCTACATATTTAGAATGGTATAATAAAATGATTTGAACTAAGACATTTGAATAAGCCTATGCAAAAAGGGTCAAAGCAATCAATAGGTATGTTGGGGTTTGGAAATATATGGAGGGAGTAAAATAGGGACAAAGTGTAAATCAGAGTAAATCATATCAGATCCCATTATGATCATGGAAAGTCATTGGTTGTTAGGAGGGGCGGAAGATGAATTAAAGCACTTTATTGAACCTTGGTTGGTTGCATCTATAAAATATATGAAATATGTATTTTTTAGTATTTATTTATACTGGTACAATGCACTTTATCTAGGTCTGGGAGAGGCATATTAAAACGATGTTACTGTCCTAGAATTATATGTCTTTTTAATGCAAGCGGATCTTTTTTAAAGGTATTCCCGGCACATTGCACTTTACTCTGTGTTTAAGAAAGGCATAGGAATATAGCATCAAAGCAATAACTGATCCCTGTGTTTTAAAGATGAAGTCTATTTATTATAAAGAAAAATATCGTTAATGGATGTTTTATTTTTCATGATTGTTCTATGCTTCTACTCAATAACAAAACAAAAAAATAATCTCCAGGCTCAAAGAATAAGCAGCAATTTGTCAGAAAACTTTGGCTGACATTTGACCTATGTCTTTGAATTCACAGAAACTGCAACATAATAAAACCAAATTTAAAGGCCTGTTTTTATTGCTGTTTCTCCTCCTGGCCTACTCTTCGGTTATTTAAGATATACCCCTTCTACCAGCGTCCTTGACTTTTCGATGCCTTTTTATCTGTTTATGCCCTGTGTATGCTGGCCCTGCTGAATCTCAAGTCAGTCTACAACCTGTTCCTGACTTCTGGATCTGAAGCCCCTTTTCCTCATTGGAAATGGGTGTGCTGTGATGTGCAGGGCACTTTCATCAGAGCCGAGTTGTTGCTCACCTCAGTCACCACATTTTCTTTATTCGTGCTAGAGTTCATTGTTTTATGTTCTTCTGTGCAGTGCCCACATCGTAATACATTTGCCCCAAGACCTCTCTTGTATTTGGAAAAGGTTGTTTGCTCTAGTTAGTTGGAATTAATTAGAAATCTGATGGTTCGAGTCTGAAATAGATCATTTTTCAAAACTGACATCTTCAAGGATGTGGTCCCTCAGTGAAGGATACTGAATATCTTCATTCTTCATTCCTGTCAAGTGGTAAACACCCAGAACAAACAAACATGACTGAGTGTGTAGCAGGTGAAAAGCCAACACTGCTTACATTTGTGGGGTAGTGAACGGGTTGTTCTACCTGAATGACATCACTTTTATTTAAGTAGATCTGAGAGGCATTTCTCCTATTTTTTAACTGATTATTGTACACATCTTTTATAGATCTTTGCCTCCTCCAGTCACAAAATATCCCTTCCCTTAGTTCTTTTTATTTCCTCATTTGAAAGGAATTGCAATGTGTATTAATTTTGAGAGAACACCCCCCACAAGAGGCTGAAAGCTGTGCGTGGGTGGGTTTGGGCTAAGGGCAAGCAGGCCCTGTGCCCAACCTCTTTTGGCTATGCATTGCGTGTGGTTAGTCACAAAAGCCTGGCCACCGCCAAGCCCTGCATCAAATATGCTATGGATGGCTGACCCCCTTCCGCCTCCTACGGCCTTCTGCCATGCGTGGCATTAAGTTGGCTGTAGGGCTTGGCCTCCTCCAAGGAGCACAGACTCCACAAATTTTTATTTTATTACTTTTCCATCTTACGGGACTCCCGCTAGAGTAAGGAAGCTCCATTTGCTGCCGCTGGAGTCCCATTGGGTTACAGTCACACAAAATTCATTTTTCTTTCAAATTGGCCCTAGAGGGAGTCCCTCTATGACTCACCCACAAGTTCCAGGGGTGAGCATACCCCTACCATGCCCCCTTGTACTTTATTTTGATAATTTATTTCATTTTGTAATGGTGGCCACAACATTTATTTTTATTTTTCAGCCAAACAATCAGCACAGCGCTCCTGCAGCACTGGGGAGAGCTTCTTACAAGATGGCCGATGGTAATAAAAAAAAAAACACTGCGCCAATCATGTCACTCCATAATTTTAAGCTGTGGTCCTGCGAGACTCCCACAGGACTCATATAAACCAAACCTTAATTTCTCAAAAATTACCTAACAGATTTACACCAAATAAAAAAAAAAAATTCTGGTTAAAGATCTAGCTTTCTGCCAAATTTGGTGCAATTCCGTTCAGCCATTTGAACTGTAGCGCTGTCAACAAATCCCTGGGAAAATTTCATTTTGGGATCTCCATATTTCTCATCCCCGTTTGACTGATCACCAAAATACTTTCAAGGAAGGAGATGAGGTGGATGGCCCTTTTCCGGAAAGTTTCTTGAAGATTGAGAAACAGAACCAAAGTTATTAGCAAACCAAAAAATCCATTTCCTATGATAACTAGGTCCTACCCATAAGGACACATTGATGAGTGAAGTGATGTAACTTGAGGAATTTAGCAGTGCATGGCAAGGGCGTGCAATATAATTCCTTTAGAGTTTTGGTTGTTTCCTTAACTTAAAATAGTATGTTTTAACTGACAATTTCAAATAACGAGAAAGTTTCTTCAATCTTTGTTTTTTCATTGGATTTCAATGTTTAAAAAAAAGTAACATATTATTTTAAATCCTAACAATAATGCCGATTTAACCTTTGATTTATTTTCTTTGAATTTCTATTGTATTTGTAATGTAGAGTAAGATGTTCTTCACCATGTGCGTTGTGGGGTTGGACACAGGGCCTAGAGCTTCATGTTGGTGGTCACAGCAGGCTTTCATTGCTGTAGCACAGAGTCCAGATCTTGCATTGCCTAACATCGTTGCAGCGCGAAGAGTCGGGTTCACTGGAGTTTCACGTTGGCGGTCATCGCAGGCAGCAGAGTCTCGGTGCAATGGGTTCATTTGCAGGCTCTAAGAACCCCAAACTTCAGGATTTTTCGTTTTTGTTAAGACGGGTGCAGAACTTGGGGAGGCACCTTTTGGGGATCAGGAACTCACTCTAGCAGAGGCCATCAGGGTTCAGACATGTCCAGTTGCAGGTCCAGGAAGGTCCAATTTCAGCAGGCCAGTTGGGCAGTTTCAAAGAGGCCTCTGGAACTTGTTGTGCCCCTGTATCTCAGAACAGGAGGTCAGGTTAGCCTGGGGTGAAGGGAGCAGTTCCAGTCTTCTTTCTCAAAGAGCAGGGCTGGTTTCTTGGGAACAAGACAGGCATTAAGCAGCAGAGGAATCCTCTGGAAGCAGACGGGCAGTCCTCTGGGGAAGAAGGCAATCTTTCCTATAGAGTGCCCACAGGTCCAGGAGTGTACTGATGAGTGCCAGGAGGTCCAATATTTGCACCTGGTGCTAGCCTTTGATGTGGGGGATTCCCTATATTTATTCCCTTTAAAGCTCTTCCCTTTGCCTGTCAAGGCTCCAAGAAGTGTGGGGTGACAAAAGACTGGTGTCACTGTCCTTTGTGTGTGCTGGAGGCAAGCACTTTGAAGTGCAAGGGAGCAGGGCACAGCACCGACCCCAACCATCCTGGCAGGATGGCTCATCTTGTCCAGACCGAGGACCTATTGTTCACTGTCTGGGCCCAATACACATTCTTAATAGGGGAGCCATTAACCAATTCAAACAGCTGGAAACACATAGTAGGCCTTAGAAACCTTTGGGCAGGAAAATGCATATGTTCTAAAAGTGGCATTTTCAAAATTGTAATCTAAAATCTGACTTTACCATTAAAGGTTATTGTTAAATACAATTCATTTGAGTGTAAACACCATGGGCCTGATTCACAAAAATTAAACGGACACTTTTGTGTAAGTTTATGATTGTTTGGTATTCACAAAGGGATATATGTGTAGTATCAATATGAATGGAGAGTCTCCGCACATAAAAAAATAGACTCTTCTCTCTTTGGGGTCGATTCCGATTCCGTCTGTAAAGTGAACCGACCGACACGTCCCGGGATAAAGTACCGACCGACACGTCTCGCCGCCGTACGACCCGCGCAGTACGATGGAAAGCCTGTGAATTCCAACCGACTCTCCCGAATATGAACCGGACGACGGAGCCGTACGGAAAAATAGCCTCCGGCCGGAAAAAGCCCTCGAGCAGTACCGTCCGACACGTTCCCGGAACGGAGCCGAGCGACACGTACCCGTGACGTACGAGTTGCAACGTACGATGCCATACGTGGGAAACAAGAACGACTCGCATGGAGCACAAGCCGCACGACCGACACGCACACGATACAAACACTCAAACCAACGGACTCCGCCCGCGACCGACTCGAACTCCCGCGAGCGAAACGAACGCCCACGACCGAGTCGAACGCCCATTGACCGAGTCGCACACGACATACACAACACAGCATAACATCAGCGTGAAAGGCTCGGAGAAGCCTGTACGACTCACCAGCAGCGTCCGGCACGGTCAGAAGAACATCTCGTACACACACACAAACAACAGCTGACCAAACACAAAAAAGGACCAAACAAGCACTGACAACGAAAATATATAAAAAAAAAAAATCAATTAAGAGAGACACACCCACAACTCAACATATTTAAAGGCCACCAATCACTCCCATGAGCCATTGCCATTTCCTGAGAACCTCCACACACACAACTCTGCTGACACACACCATTGCCATCTCACCAACAGCATTCACACACACACACCCACAAACCTCACTTGCACCCTCACACACACACACACCAATCACCACCACCACCACCCCCCACTACCCCAAACCCCCATCCACTCACCCCTCACCATCACCAACCCACCCCCCACCCCCCAACACCACAACCACAACTCCCCCATCCACCCCCCTCACCACTACCACCACCACCACCACCACCCCCAACACCAGTACCCCAACCCCCATCCACCCCACTCACCACTACTACCACCACCACCACCACCACCCCCACCCCCCAACACCACTACCACAACTCCCCATCCACCCCCCTCACCACTACCACCCCCACCACCCCCACCCCAACACCACTACCCCAACTCCCACATCCACCCCCTCACCACAACCACCACCACCACCACCAACCCACCACCCTCGACACCACCACCACCACCATGCCCCCAAGAAGAATCCAAAGTTCACAGATAGTGAGTTGACAGTGCTGGTAGATGAAATCATCAGAGTAGAGCCACATTTGTTTGGCACATTGGTACAGAAGACCCCCATGTCCCAGAAGGCCAAGATGTGGGAGAGAATCGTCAACAAGGTGAACCCACAAGCACCTTGTTTGCGCATGAGGACGACTGCCAGAACAGGTGGTATGACGTGCGCAGGAGGGTCAAGAAGCTGCTGGAGAAGGACCATAAGCTCAGCAAGCACACCGGCAGCGGCCCCCTGCCAAACCCGTTTACTTCCGGTCCTGGGAGGAGAAGGTGCAGGCCATCTTACCACCGGAGAGCATACATGGACTGACTGACATCCCAGAGCCTGGTGAGTACACAAATAAGAGACTCAAGATTGTGGGGCCATGTACACATGTCACCGTCAAGGGGACAGGCAAAACAACTTCCGTCAACAAAGCCACAGTAACACAAACAAAGTCATCCCTACAGCCATATGCCTGGCACAGCAACACAACACCTGCTATCTCATACCAACATTGAACTATGTCATCACGTGTACAAACCTAGCAAACATCAGAGCAACTCAGTGCCACAAAACCCCAACAGACACTGCCACACAGTCTGCCACCACTGTCACACCACCTCACAGGGAACCTGACCCACAGGAAGGAAGCTCGGGGATGTTGGGGAAGTCAGTGTAGCCAAAAGCATGATGGGAGTTGTAGTCACAGCCAATAGCCCCCCTCACAAATGGACCAACAACACCACTTCTAACCATGCGCACCTCACAGGCAGTGGAAATGTACCCTCAAGATGGCTGACACTGGGTCCTGCTGTGGGGAGCACAAGGCCCTGATGGGCTATGTGCACATACCAAATGCAGGACCCTGATGCCTGACATCCTGAAAGTCAACTGCCACTCCCTGCAAGGGAAGCATACACAATAGTGGCCCATCTGGCCATGGAGGGAGAAGCACTGCCAGCTCTGACCATGCCCACCACCATGTGTTGTCACACACCCCTCAACACAAACTCCACACAACTCACCTGGGAGAAGGCATTTACCCACACTTCATGCAAACAACACCCAAGACCCACCATACTGGCTACTGCTGTGTGACGTACAGGGACTGTTGCCACTTGTGTACAACCACCACTACACCACTGACTCACAACCTCAACATCAACCCACACTCACCGACATTGAAGCATGTCTCTGTGTGAATTGCATGGCCCCTGGGGGAGGAGGAGGTACTGCAATGACACTGAAAACCATTGAGGCAGCTGCAAATCACATCTATCCAGCAAAAACTAACAGCAGCCCTGGGAACACACACTGCCAAACCAAAGAGCAGGGCAAGATGGCTGACACATGGATACAATGTATGAGTAGGCTGCTAGTCACACACACGCATCGACCAACCCAATCACAATCACACTGCCAGCTATTGCAAATGTACCTTTGCACTCAACTTCCGGGGATGCAGTGTCCCAGGGACCCCTCTGGCCTGGACAGGTAGGCGCGGATTGTAGTTGACAAGTGCAGAAATGCAGACCTACCACAGAGATCCAAACACACAGCAACTCACATACACAGCAGTGACAGGGGACACCTGACTGACTACAATGGACCTACCAACATCCCTCACACTGTAGCATGCTGACATACACTCAAACACCCGTTGTCAGCCACATGAAACGCAGACATTGTCCAGTATTGTAGGCATCATCCACACCACACAGCACTCACTGACATGGACACTGGGGACACAAGGACTAACATGGGCTGCACTGGAGCAGGCATGCAAGTCACAGCTGAAGCAACCGAACACACACCTCTGGTCACGACTCTAGTAAAGAAAGACAGCCGCAGCGAACAGTCCATACCACCATGGAGGACATTGACATCACAAAGCATGTGTGCAAACACAAAACTCACACACAACTCCATTAGCAACAGTGACACCATCACCTGTGTGAAATGGGATGTGGACTGGGGACACAGACAACACAGAAGAGAACATCAGGACAACCCGGGCATGCTGGACTGTGACCAGGTTGTGCAGACACACTAATGTGATGCACATTGACTGACACAAACTGGCATCACACATGCCCCAAACAGAGATCCCAAACTAGGTGCCTTTGCAAGGATGCCAGCGTCAAAGCACAAATGTTGACAGGGATGAAACACCTGTGTCAGCACCAGTGCAGGAATGGCACAGTACAATCCAGCGTGCAATTAAGATGCCAGGCAGGCAGACAGCTAGACTTGACAACCAAAGTGCCTCAGGGTGTCAGGTGAATGCACCACACTAATGGAAATCTCCCGCAGTGACAAAGTAGGATGATGCAATGGACAGGCATGCAACACCAACCACAGTGGCCAATGTCATGTGTATGAACCATTGATGTCCATGAATACATCACTAACATTGTGTCTTCCTTCCAAACACAGGGGCAGATGTGGACTCAACCACAGACGAGGAAGAGTCCCAGTCCCAGGCTCCGGTGGACCCACCTGGCTCCGGTGGCGCACAGTCTCACACCTCGTCGGATGACACCCAAGCTGGCCCCTCCAGTCTTGGCCCTCATGCAGCCCCTCGGCAACATTCACCTGCCCCCCTTGAAACCACCCCTGCAACTGCTGATACACCGCAAGCCACCCCTGCCAACACGGACAGACCCACCGAACCATCAGACGGCACAGAGTCACAGGGCACCTGACAACAGCAACAACATCCAAGGTCCCCCTGCGACACCTGTGCGGAACACCACAGGTGCTGGCCGTGTGGCGAGTGGGTGGTGGGAGGGGTGGGAGGCCGAGCAGAGGCTCCACTGAGGGTGCGGGTCTGCAGGATGACACCCACCTGGAACGCATCATGGATCCGTACCAGGAGAGCACCGGAGGGTTCAGCCAGGTAGTGGGGATCCTCACGGACATCAAAGAACAGCAGGCTGCCCACCATGCCCGCTTGGACTCCCACATGTCCCGTGTTGAAACACACCTGTCAAATATGGAGTCCAAGTGGGATACCATGGAAGATATAGCAGTGGTGCACCGGGAAATGTTGACCTGCCACCGCCAGATCAGCACCAACTTGAGCCCACCTCCCTGTGCGGCGACTACATCTCGGGCAACAACATCTGCCACTGCCACAGGGAGTGAGGGGGTCTGGTGGAAGCCCCCGTGCATGGCAGCAGCCTGCAGGTGAGACTCCCCTGAGAAGAAGAAGAGGGGTCGTCCGGTGAGGAACAAGTGAGACGAAGATGCCCATGCACATCCCCCAGGAAACCAACACCTGTTCTGGACAGTGACCTTTGTGTGCAAACCGTTCACCTTGTTGTACAACATCGTACTCCCCCACATGACATGGAGGGTCTGAGTTGGAACAATGTGCTTAATGACTGTGGACTGTACTCTAGACATTTCATCTACCAACAGTCCTAACTTGTTATCTGCGAACTTTGGATTCTAAAGCCAACGGACAACACTCCCAATCCTGAGCACCATCCCCACTTATGTGCTAATAAATTCACCTAAACACAAGACGTGACTCTGTGGTGATTGAGAGGTTGCCAGTGGCATGTAGATCTGGATGTGCTGAAGAACACTGTGCATGCAAACCTGTACTGTGATGAGTACACTGTCATGTCAGTCAGGCCAATGTGCCACATATGTGGGAGACACACCACCAGGTCTACTTTACACATGCCCACCACGTCCAACCAATTCATTGCCAACATCAATGTTGACAAGCAAGCCTGTGGTATGCACAAACTACACAGCCAACCTGAGTCAGTGGTGACAGGCCCACAAGTGCAGTACGTCAATGTCAGTCTGATGTGTAGGCACAAGCAACACACATCAGAAGGTGCAGCACAGTTTATTGTCAGGCAATTGCCACATGTCCCTTATTACACACATGCAAGCTAGCAACACCTGACAGTGGGCACACGGTCACCAAGTGGATAACTACGGAAGTCCTGGGGTGCCTGGCACATCACTCGTCGGGATACTAACGACTCCATCCTGGCAGTGGAGCATGGGCATCAGGGGTCTCTGTACACCAAACAACAGCCACAGTACCCTGTGAAGGACAGACAGAAACACAATTGTTAACACTGCATGACGCCATACAACTGCAACACACATGGCAAACACAAATCACAGACTACACCACCCCAAAATACTAATCATCACACAACTGGTGGGGAGTACAGGTAAACTGGATGGACACATCACTGCAGGCATCCACACAAGTAGCACACAGCCACACGCAAGGTGCACCACACACACAAAACATGCACACACAACACATTTACAACACATCACTGTATACTCACATTCAGGAGAAGAAGTTGTTGATGAGCTGTGTGCGGACATCCTCCGCAGCCTCATCATCGCTACTGGCATCCTGGACCAGGCCAGGATCCTCCACAGGTGGCGGGTGTTGGTCATTGTCATCCTGGATGAGGGGCAACTCCCTTCGCACTGCCAGATTGTGCAGCATGCATGCTACAATGATGATCCGGCACACCTTAGCAGGGGCATACGGGAGGGCACCTCCTGTCTTGTCTAAACACCTGAAGCGGCTCTTCAGGAGTCCAAATGTCCGCTCTATCACCCTCCTGGTACGACCATGTGCCTCGTTGTAGCGCATCTCGGCTGGTGTCACAGGGTTCCTCAGGGGTGTCAGCAACCATGGCATGTTGGGATATCCAGAGTCACCTACATACAGACACATGCACATTAGAGGAGTTGGAGAAAAACAGGTAGCACACAATTGGCAGGCACACACAATGAGGAAAAGTCAGTACACACCAACAAGCCAGGCACGTAGATTCTGCATCCGTGACATCAGTCTAGGGACACGACTACTCCTCATCACATAGGCATCATGCGCAGACCCAGGGAAACGGGCACACACATGGGAGATTGTCATGTCCGCCAAACAAACCACCAGAGCATTGATGGAGTGGAAATGCTTGCGGTTCCTGTATGGCAGCTCATGTGCCTGTGGTGGCACCAAAGCCACATGTGTCCCGTCAATGGAGCCTATGACATTTGGCATCCTCCCCAGGGCATAGAAGTCACCCTTTATGTCTGCAAGTCGTTGGGGTGTGGGGAAATAGATGTACAGGTCCAGGAAATGTAACATGGCCTCCAACACATCCCGAAGCACCCGACTGAACATTGTCTGTGACATCCCTCCACCAGAAGACACAGTGTACTGGAAGGTACCCGTCGCAAAGAAATGAAGGGCTACCATCACCTTCACCTTGGGGGTCAGTGCCGTCGGGTATGGCCGGCCAGGTTGCAGGTGTGGGCCCAACTGCCCTGCCAACTCCTCAATCACTGCCCTGGTGAAACGGTACTTTCTGATGGACTCACGTTCCACCATCGTTGCCAGGTCCGGGAATGGCCTAGGCACATTTGGGGCCCTGCAGTACAGACAGAAACAAAGGATGAAGGCACACCCTCCAGCAATGTCACAAAGCCACAGCAACACAGCCCATCATAAACAAACACATAACACAATCAGCTGAGGTGGTTGCCACAGGTTACAGACACTAATGTCCCATACATGGCATCAACGCACATTGAAACCCAAGATGTGCACATGACAGGGCCCCTGTTGTGCCATGACAAAGCAATGGGCCCTAGCACAGTACATCTGCCCTGTTGCCACCTACCACACAAAGCCCACAGTGACTAGTGAGGACAGATATTTTCTCCACATCACAGCTCCCTGACTGACAGTTACACAGGCATGATGTGACGTATCGTTGACATTACACACAACAAGCATGTTAGCCACAGTCCATGTGCCCTGTCGCCACAAGTGGACATATGTAGGTGTCTGTGCCACCCCCACACAACAACACTGTGCATGTACAAACCAATGTGATGTGTGGATCAGCTCACATTGGATCACACCACATGCACACAGATAGTGTATGGACATCACAATGTCGACACTGGTTCACCCTGCGTTGAAGCTACTAACACTGATGAGACAGGGTACATGTGACACGACACACACGCACATCCTGGCTGGGACTGTGTCCATTGCCAATGTCCTGTACTGCATTGCTGCACCCCCTGTGCCAATGGGCACACCACACATGTATGTGTCCACCCACATCCGGGTCCAGCCTGGGAGTGCTTGTCAACAAGTGGCACACGACCAAACACATCCTGTGCCCCCAGACACACACATAAGAGGCAGCCATACATGACTGGGGACACACTGTGGCACAGGCAGTGGTGCCATTGGTGTGCCCCATAGTCCCTAGCTAGTGACAGAGGATGTCATCTGTCAGGAATTGACAGCAAGGCTGACCGACACGTTCAATGTCCCCAAAACCCAAATAACTTGTTCGGACCGAGCCGTGCGCATGTCAGGGACACACATTGCAATGGCGACGGACGCGTGTGACGCGTCGGTCGTGCATGACCGAGCCGCGCGCATGTCAGGGACACACATTGCAATGGCGACGGACGCGTGTGACGCGTCGGTCGTGCATGACCGAGCCGCGCGCATGTCAGGGACACACATTGCAATGGCGACGGACGCGTGTGACGCGTCGGTCGTGCATGACCGAGCCGCGCGCATGTCAGGGACACACATTGCAATGGCGACGGACGCGTGTGACGCGTCCGTCGTGTATGGCCGAGCCACGCGCACGTCTTGCCCATTGAATCTGATGGAGACGGGTGTGTGTTGCCATTCAAAATCCGCGTAGTACAGTCATTTGCTGGGCCCTGCACCCTCATTGGCCATGAGCTGTCATGGTGATGGACGCGGATCTGAAATTTGAGCAGGCGTGTGCAGGAAATTCAGTTGGAGTCGTACAACATTGTTGCAATTGCCAGTGTGTCATGGAGGTGATGTTTTGAATGATGCTGAAGGCGTGTACGAGTCGTGCTATCCCATGGATTGGCCAAATTCATAGGATGCAAGCTTTTTGGACCTATCCCTTTGTACCACAGGGCAGACATGCCTCCACAGCACAGATATAAGGCTGCCTGGCCCCCAGAGAACCCACTTGCCTGCACCACATGCTACTGGAGCACATCAAGATCATCACTGCTGCTGTCTCTGCTTCCTCTGGCTTCAATGATGGCACGTACTGTGGAGAGGGCCCCAGCCTTCAGTGAGGAGGAGAACCAGGCCCTGCTGGACGGGCTCCTGCCGCAGTACACCAAGCTCTATGGGAAACCAGGGGAGCAAGTGAGTGTGCTGTCCACTGCTTTGCTATTTGTGCTACTGGTCTGACCAGCAGCAGCATTAGTGTGTACACCAGTGGCTTGGTTGCCCACTGACTACTGCTCTTGCCACAGATGGGGCACCCACATGTACTGCACAGTTGCAGTGCAGTGCAAGGTGTATTGCCACTAGGTCCCCTTCCCAGGCCATGTCTCAAAGCTGTGAGTACTGGACACCGGTCCCTCAACCATAGTTGCACCACCTGTGTACCTCATTAGCCTTGCTGATGCCCACATGTGTGACTGCCTGTGTGTTGCACTAATATGTTGCCAGTGTAGTAATGTCCTCTGCACTTTGTCATCCTCACAGGTTGCTGCCCAGAAGAAGCATGATATCTGGAGGAGCATCGTCCGGGCGGTGAGATCCGTGGGGGTCTACAGGCGCAGGATCCGCAACTGCCAAAAGAGGTGGCAGGACCTTCGAGGCTGGACCCGGAGGATCGCACGGGTCCAGCTGAAGCTGTCGCCTCCACGCAGGAGGGGCGGACACCGGACCCTGACCCCCACATGCTCCGGATCCTGGCAGTGGTCTTCCCGGACCTGGATGGGCAGCTGAAGGCCAGACAGCAGCAAGGAGGGGGTGAGTACATGACTGCACTGTGTGCTGTGTCTGACATGCTATGTGCCCCCTCTGGCCTGGTAACACCTCAACAGTACATTGTTCAGTTAGTCCAGGACCCATGTCCCTCTCTGGTGACTTGCCCCCTTCTCATCTGTTTGCCAGGTGTTGCTGTTTCTGTCTGGGCATAGTATCACGTGGGAACTGTGCCCTTACATGTGAAGGTGCATGGGATGTGGGCCAGCATTGCTTCAGGGGACTCAGTGTTGTGCTTCAAGGGTGGGACCATTGTACAGTACATGCCAGGGTCCTCGTATTTATCTGCATGTACTCCTGTCATGTGGCCAATTGACAGCTCGGGCTCACCACATGTGCCTGGGGCATTCGGCACACACCCATGCTGCTGGTTGGGTAAACTGTTGGGGCCTCTGGAGCATGTACCTCAAGTGTGTCACATATGCACAGCCACCTGCCTACTGTCCATGGCTATCACCTGTTCCACGTGGAGCAGGACAGTCATGGCTAGTCCAGGGCATGCTACAGTCTGTACTCCCATTCCCGTGTCTCGGTTGGCACTTTGTGCCTGGTGAACAGTTCCCTCAGGTGTCTGCCCCTGTGTCATTGTGCTGTGGCACCGTTGTCAGGCCCACTGGTGTGTACATGGGTTTGGGGTCAGCATGCAATCTGAGATGTGCCCATGTGAGACAATACCTCTGTGACATGTATGGATGTGATGACTTGACCGTGCACAATGGTGCCTGCAACCGGGTAGTTCCAGCAGCTGGGTGTCATTCACAGCAGAGTGCGAGTTGCTCAGCTTCAGAGTGCCCTGTCCCATGTCTCTCATGCGTCCAATGGATCTGGGGTGGGCACATCAGAATCCAGACGCTGTTGTTACTGTGGATGGTAATGTGTAGTTGTCAGCTGCAGAGTTTGCAGGCCCCATGTCTTGGGAATGTGACACAGTGGTGACAGTTGTTGTAGGGCTGCCCTGCCCCCTGTGACTGGAGACTGTGATGTATGATCTCACAGGCATGGCTGAGCCATGGGACTACACTACCTAGGGGTGATCCAGCAGGAGTGTGTCATGTGCAACATGCACTCCATTGTGCCAAGGTATGCAGGACTTGCGGGGATCAGGATGTCTGGTGCATGTACTCAGCCCCAGCCTCTCAGATGCAACACTGGCCATCCCTACGTCCAGGCAAATGTACAGGTCCATTGTCAGCAGATGTGATGTATGCATGTTGACAGACCACTACGTATTTTCAGGTCTTGTCAAGTGATGGGTAGGTGGTGCATGTGTCTGCAGTGGGGTGTAGGGATCCTACATGCGCAAGACAGATGGGTGCAAGGGCAGGAGGGATGTGAATGCCATGCTCGACTCTCAGACTAACCATTGGCCTATGCAAATCTGTGTGAGCACTCCTAGCAAAGTTCAACTGATTGATGCCCGCACTTGGCCACTGATGTGCTGTACTTTCTGTGGTGTGTGTGGTCAGTGCAGATGACTAATGTGTTTTCATTCTATTTTCCCTGTGCAGATACAGACACGGACACAGAGGGAGACCGCTCCACGGACCAGGGGGAGCCAGAGAGCCAGACTGGGTCGGAATTTGAGGAGTCGGAGGGACCCAGTGGCACGGAGGGTGAGGGGAGTGAGTCTGTGGGCTCCTCGGCAAACACCACCGCAGCTGAGGACCACAGCAGCAGTGACGGGGACTTCCTTGTGGAGGCGGGTGGCAGCAGCCACCATCAAACACCTGTTGAGGTTGTCCCCGCCCCCACCATCACTGCCCTCCCCATGGCTCCCACATCTAAGGTCCGTGGAGGCGCCCGTGTTCATGGGCATGTCTCCTTCCAGTCAGGCACCGCACCCCCTTCCCCTGTGTCCCCTGCAGCCCTGAGTGAGGAGTCTGTTGACCTGCTGCGGCAGATCCATGTGGGGCAGTCATCCATGCTGCGTGTCTTCCATGTGCACACGGGTCTGTTGAACCAGCTGGTGTCGTACATGGAGGGCATGTCATCATCCATGTCTGCCCTACAGAGGACCAGTCAGGGCATGGCCTCCTCACTGACGGCAGCAGTGTCCCTCCTCCAGCAGTCCCTCCCCCTCCTGCCCCTGCCCCATCCCCTACTCCCAGCACCCTACCTGTCCAACTCACACACACACCTGCACCATCGTTGCAAACAACAGACCCAGGCACTACACACACCCCCAAGCCAAAGTCTAAACATGCACGCACGCATACTCAGGGGACTGAAAATACACTCACCGGGGATGGGTCAGACACACACACACATGCATCCACAGGCACTCCGCAGTCCTCCGATGCCTCACCCTCCACAGCCCCTTCCACGGCCCCTTCCACTGCCTCAACTGCATCCCCAGCTGCAAAGAGGCTCTTCCTGGTCGACCTCGGACTCTTCCCCACTGATCCATCCACACCAGCACACAAGGGGAAGAGGGGGTCCGGCCACACAGAGGGGTGTCCCTCGCCCCCAGACACCCTCCCCCAGGCGCAGGCAGGCTGAGACACCACGCCGCAGGTCCCCCGCACACGGAAGAGCAAGACCCCACCACCGGCCCAACACTCCACCAGACAGTCTCCACCCGCCATCCCCCAGGCTCCCACTCCACAGGTCCCACCACCACACCCTGCCCCAGGTTCACCCACCCACCGCTACCGCATCCCCAAGATGCTCAGGCCTTCCCCACCTGCCTCTTGCTCTTCCAGCACCCCACACCCCACTCAGCCTGTGTGTGGCACTGCTGTGGAGGGCGTGCCCTCCCCCTCCGTCCTGCCCACATCACCGGATCCACTTCCTGCTCCCCTGGGGATGGGCACTGCAGTGGAGTCTCTGCCCTCCCGGTCTGACTTGGGCACTGCAGTGGGTTCCGTGTCCACTCCCTCTGACCTGCCCACTGCAGTTGTGCCGGCACCCACTGCTCCTGACTTGTGCCCCCAGTTGTGCCGGCACCCACTGATCCTGACTTGTGCCCCCAGTTGTGCCGGCACCCACTGCTCCTGACTTGTGCCCCCAGTTGTGCCGGCACCCACTGATCCTGACTTGTGCCCCCAGTCGTGCTGGCACCCACCCTGTCAGACTCCTCCGCTGCAGCTGCCGCTCCTGCACCCACCAGCCCTTCCCTGCCTGTTTCTGTAGACCCATGATCCTGTACCTGCGGTGCCTGGCTGGCCTCTATGTATGCCCCTCCCAGGGGTATGTCCCCTTCCGTTGGCAGTGCAGGCATGCCAAATGTGGCATTTGGACACTTGACCCTGTTGGGTCTGTTTATGGACTGGCCATAGGCCTTCATGTTTTTCTTCTTGTTTTCCATTTCACAAATAACTCGGCTGAATAAAAGCTCCTTTTTGTTCACTAGTGGTTTTGCTTCAGATGTACATGATGTTGTTGATACTTGACATGCCCTTGCTCCAGTGATGGTGTATTCCATGGCTGGGAAATGTAGTGTCACTGTGCTGGAGACCATGTGGCCCATGGGGGGTATGTCCTGTTGGGGTGTGTATCCATGTCATCCTTTGCAGCAATCCGACGGGGTCATGATTATGGTCTTTGGAAATGTGTTATCTATCTTTTGTTAGCAATGTCTCATCAGTGTCTTACACACATGCACACCTGTTGGCCTTAGCATGGTTCAATTGGCCCATTTCACTGACTGTGTGGCCATCTCCAATGGACATGCAAGTGTATGCATCTATGTGGATGGACTCATCTGTGTCCTCAGTGCTACTTCATCTACATGTGTGTTGACTCTGTGCAGTTGACTCAGGGGACCCTCCCGTGCCCAGGCTGCTGTTACCAGGGCCACCAATGTGTGGTATATGTTAGCTGTGTGACAAAGTATACTGCTGACATGCTGGTGGCCTGCATGGACAACATATGGCACAGCTTTCCTTCCACAGGAGTGGAGTCCCCTCATGTCACTGTGCTGATGGGGGTTGAGACCCCATTGGCACAGTGCTCTACATATGCTGCATGTGTGATCCCCACACTCACCTTCATGTCACTGTGCTGATGGGGGTTGAGACCCCATTGGCACAGTGCTCTCTATATGCTGCATGTGTGATCCCCACACTTACCTTCATGTCACTGTGCTGATGGGGGTTGAGACCCCATTGGTACTGTGCTCTACATATGCTGCATGTGTGATCCCCACACTTACCTTCATGTCACTGTGCTGATGGGGGTTGAGACCCCATTGGCACAGTGCTCTACATATGCTGCATGTGTGATCCCCACACTCACCTTCATGTCACTGTGCTGATGGGGGTTGAGACCCCATTGGCACAGTGCTCTATATATGCTGCATGTGTGATCCCCACACTTACCTTCATGTCACTGTGCTGATGGGGGTTGAGACCCCATTGGCACTGTGCTCTACATATGCTGCATGTGTGATCCCCACACTTACCTTCATGTCACTGTGCTGATGGGGTTGAGACCCCATTAGCACAGTGCTCTACATATGCTGCTGTTTAGTACCACACAGTTACCTTTTGTACACTCAAGTGATGGGTGTTGAGGACATTACTGCAGTGCTCATGTGAGGCTTGGCTTGTGTTAGCCACACTATGGTATTGCAGACACGTGTTGTGAGTTACATTGTGTGTATATGGTCATGTTCACTGTGGTGGGTATTGTACACAGACTACATGTTGTGGTCATGAGGTTGCTGTGGATATCCTTTGGTTTGTAGTCCTTATGTTGGGGTATGGGGTATGTGTTACACATCACCCATCCTATGTGTGTGGGCATTGGTAGTGGTACTCACACAGTTCACTATTGGTGGTGGTGACAGGCAAGAGGCCCCCTATGGGTGGGGGTGGAAGTGGTGACAGGCAAGAGGCCCCCTATGGGTGGGGGTGGGAGTAGTCCCAGCCAAGAGGCCCACTATGGGTGGGGGTGGGAGTGGTGACAGGCAAGAGGCCCCCTATGGGTGGGGGTGTGAGTAGTCCCAGGCAAGAGGCCCCCGATCGGTGGGGGTGGAAGTGGTGACAGGCAAGAGTCCCCCTATGGGTGGGGGTGTGAGTAGTCCCAGGCAAGAGGCCCCCTATGGGTGGGGGTGGAAGTGGTGACAGGCAAGAGGCCCCCTATAGGTGGGGGTGTGAGTAGTCCCAGGCAAGAGGCCCCCTATGGGTGGGGGTGGAAGTGGTGACAGGCAAGAGGCCCCCTATGGGTGGAGGTGTGAGTAGTCCCAGGCAAGAGGCCCCCTATGGGTGGGGGTGGAAGTGGTGACAGGCAAGAGGCCCCCTATAGGTGGGGGTGTGAGTAGTCCCAGCCAAGAGGCCCCCTATGGGTGGGGGTGTGAGTGGTGACAGGCAAGAGGCCCCCTATGGGTGGGGGTGTGAGTAGTCCCAGCCAAGAGGCCCCCTATGGGTGGGGGTGTGAGTGGTGACAGGCAAGAGGCCCCCTATGGGTGGGGGTGTGAGAAGTCCCAGCCAAGAGGCCCCTATGGGTGGGGGTGTGAGTGGTGACAGGCAAGAGGCCCCCTATGGGTGGGGGTGAGAGTAGTCCCAGCCAAGGGGCCCCCTATGGGTGGGGGTGGTAGTGGTGACAGGCAAGAGGCCCCCTATGGGTGGGGGTGATGGGCAAGGGGGGTCCTGGGTGTTTGTCAAAGGTTTACTGGTACGTGTCGGCTGTTTGTTTGGGGGGGGTGTCTCTTACCGTCTCCGTCATTGGCGTCTGTTCCGGATCAGTCCATGGATGTAGAGGATCGGTATGGCCTGTGCGATGGGATTCATGTCGACACCGTCTCGTCTGCACTGGTCGTTGGTTCGTTTCGTCCCAGTTGCAGGCTTGTACGTCTCATGTCCGGGGATCGTGTTGTGGCGCGAATCGTTCCTTTCATGCAGCTTTTCCGGATGCTGTGACGTGCCGTACGTGTCGACTCGCTCGGCGCATAGGAAGTGCGCATCGTACTTGTCCGGCCGGAAACAGCTCTGACCTAGCCCCCGTGCGAGTCGATTCTGCGTTTACGGGACCGGGTCGTAGGGTGAATTGAGTATTTATTTGGCGAGTTCGTGTCGGTCGAGTTTTCAGCACATGCACGCATCGTACTTGATCGGCAGGACTGACCGGCTCCCGGGACGAGTCGGTCGGGAGGTAAGCGTCCGGACGGCTCTTTTTGAGCTGTCCGACCCAAATCGGAATCGGCCCCTTTATATGTGTGAGGACTACGCACATGTAAAGATACGACTTGTAAATCCCTTTGTGTCTACAAAACATTTGCAAACTTACACAAAAGTGTAAGTTTACCTGTGTGAATCAGGCCCTAAATCTCTATCTGCTTTCAGTCTAAAGTTATCACTTATTAAATGGAGTACATTTACGCAGTGTTAGTCCATTGGAGAGATAGGCCTTTAAACAGTGAAACATAACCTCAGGAGTTTTTCACTGCGAGGACATGTAAAACTTAAGCACAGATGTCTTACATTTTAGATCAAATGCATCCTGCCCTAGAGGCATTTAGTACCTATCTTAGGGGTGATTTATAAGTATTAACAAGTAAGTTTTAGGCCTGGCAAAATGCTTATTTTGGCAGTTCAAAAATGACATGTCAGAAATTGAGTTTCTGGTTGGCAGTGACATGCACCCAGGAACCACAATCCTAAGTCAACAACACACCCTAAATTAACCTGTGCTTACCCTCTGGTAGCTTGGCACAGAGCAGTCAGGCTTAACTTAGGAGGCAATGTGTAAAGTTTTTGTGCAATGCTTCAAACAGTAGCACAGTGAAAACACCATATAAAGACTCCACACCAAGTTAGAAAAATAGCGTATATGTTCATGAACAAAACAAGACCAAAACAACAAAAGAATCCAATAAGGAGAAATCAAGATATGAATGTAACTATTTTATAGTGATTAAATGCATAAAGCGCCAACAGGGGCTATCTAGTCGCTCTAGACCAGGACAAATCCAAACATTTAGGCCGACTGTGATGGAGCATGGTTTGCAGGGACCAACCTCGTCCCACCACAAAGTACCTTGTTTGCGTGGTCTGTGAAGATCCGATGTGTGGAGCAGAGGAAGCGATGCGTCATCGCTGATCCCTTGGATGTTGGCGATGCGTCGGTTCCATGCTGTGCAAGTCGGACATGAGTCGAAACTGCGGGTGATGTGCCGCGCCGTCGAGTCAAACAGATAGAGTCAATTTGCCACTTTATTAGATGTGTAAACAGATGTACAATATTCACGATGACAGTCAGGTGTATGATTTTCTTTTAATTCTTGTATTGTAGTTGCCCCTGAAGAAGGGAACATCCCGAAATGCATTGGGCAGTTTTTAAAAAAGACGTGACTTGTGGAAACCATCACTTCTCCTGTGTTTATGTGAACACCCCTGTTGTGCATTTGAATGGATAAAATGAATTGAAGAAACTGAAAAAATGGAGTAAAAGAAACTGAAAAAAATGTTAATAAGTAGAAGACTAAGCAATAAGCCTGAGACACGTTTAAAGGGCTACTGGAGTGGGTGGATTCATTCAGTTACTTGGCATTGCAGCTTGAATTGGCACCTCAATGTGGTTCCTTCGTGATCAGTTATATTGCAAAGCGCAGTTGGGCGGAGCGCGAATCAAGCATGCACGCCTTTAAAAGTTGAAAGTTGAAAGACAGTAGAAACTGGGAGTACGCTGGAGTGCATCTCACTACCTTTGATTCTCATAGCATGATTTTTTCCGTCCTACAGTTGAGATTGCACCCATGGATGAACAGGTATAAGCATACATGGAATAATGGTACAAAATGGATATGGATACCAAGATGAACCACACAGGAGTTGGGTTTCCGGTCACAAATGACTATGAGCATCGTGAAGAGTTTTATATTGCAAAGACTGTAAAGTGGACTTTTACATTTATGGAAACTTCTGTTTTGAACAAATTATGCAGAAATTAGAGAATCGCACCTTTGGTGGGTGAAGATTTTGTATGTTGATGGTTATCAATAAGATATTATTAAGATTCAGTTTGCAGGATGACCTCACGGTGTAGAGGGATGTTTAGGTGCGCAGCACATTTTCAATAGATTCAGCATGAGGGATTCTGGGAAATGTAGTATTCATTGAGAAATCATGTGATTAAAGGGGGACCCGTAATAGTAAAAGACCATTGTTCAGTGTAGAGTTCTCACGTGATAAATCACCTGGATAGAGTTGGGGAGGGGTGATAAAAAGTTCAGTAAGTTTGCAGCAGTTGAGCTTGCCACGAATGAGAAAGGAAACATGTGCTGCGGCACCGCGTGAAAGATTAATGCGTTGACTGGAACTTTGGATGTTTGTTTTAGAAGAGCCGGTGTGAAGTTCGGATTGTGTAACAATCTACGCAATGAAATTCGAGTCACGGTGAGTTGACCTAAGTCTGAGTTGTTTGAGGGCTCCAAGAGGCGCTTTTGAATAATTACGGGAGAAACGCTAGTTAAGCATTGTGGGTTACAGCTTAATGCAGTTGATAATTGTTGTGGGCTTTTTTTCAAAGGGGATTGTCGTTTATATCTTATGAATTATTAATGTTACTTCAGACTCAGATAAAACTTAATGTTTATAGATAACATTTCGAGTCAAACAGATAGAGTCAATTTGCCACTTTATTAGATGTGTAAACAGATGTACAATATTCACGATGACAGTCAGGTGTATGATTTTCTTTTAATTCTTGTATTGTAGTTTCCCCTGAAGAAGGGAACATCCCGAAATGCATTGGGCAGTTTTTAATAAAGACTTGACTTGTGGAAACCATCACTTCTCCTGTGTTTATGTGAACACCCCTGTTGTGTATTTGAATGGATAAAATGAACTGAAGAAACTGAAAAAATGGAGTAAAAGAAACCGAAAAAATTTGAATATATAGAAGACTAAGCAATAAAATTTGATTGATTGGATTCATTCAGTGACTTGGCAGTGCAGCTTGAATTGGCACCTCAATGTGGTTCCTTCGTGATCAGTTATATTGCAAAGCGCAATTGGGCTGAGCGCGAATCAAGCATGCACGCCTTTAAAAGTTGAAAGACAGTAGAAACTGGGAGTACGCTGGAGTGCATCTCATTACCTTTGATTCTCATAGCATGATTTTTTCCGTCCTACAGTTGAGATTGCACCCATGGAAGAACAGGTATAAGCATACATTGAATAATGGTACAAAATGGATATGGATACCAAGATGAACCACACAGGAGTTGGGTTTCCGGTCACAAACGACTATGAGCATCGTGAAGAGTTTTATATTGGAAAGACTGTAAAGTGGACTTTTACATTTATGGAAACTTCTGTTTTGAACAAATTATGCAGAAATTAGAGAATCGCACCTATGGTGGGTGAAGATTTTGTATGTTGATGGTTATCAATAAGATATTATTAAGATTCAGTTTGCAGGATGACCTCACGGTGAAGAGGGATGTTTAGTTGCGCAGCACATTTTCAATAGATTCAGCATGAGGGATTCTGGGAAATGTAGTATTCATTGAGAAATCATGTGATTAAAGGCGGACCCGTAATATTAAAAGACTGTTGTTCAGTGTAGAGTTCTCACGTGATAAATCACCTGGATGGAGTTGGGGAGGGGTGATAAAAAGTTCAGTAAGTTTGCAGCAGTTGAGCTTGCCACGAATGAGAAAGGAAACGTGTGCTGCGGCACCGCGTGAAAGATTAATGCGATGACTGGAACTTTGGATGTTTGTTTTAGAAGAGCCGGTGTGAAGTTTGGATTGTGTAACAATCTACGCAATGAAATTCGAGTCACGGTGAGTTGACCTAAGTCTGAGTTGTTTGAGGGCTCCAAGAGGCGCTTTTGAATAATTACGGGAGAAACGCTAGTTAAGCATTGTGGGTTACAGCTTAATGCAGTTGATAATTGTTGTGGGCTTTTTTTCAAAGGGGATTGTCGTTTATATCTTATGAATTATTAATGTTACTTCAGACTCAGATAAAACTTAATGTTTATAGATAACATGTCGAGTCAAACAGATAGAGTCAATTTGCCACTTTATTAGATGTGTAAACAGTTGTACAATATTCACGATGACAGTCAGGTGAATGATTTTCTTTTAATTCAATTCTTGTATTGTAGTTTCCCCTAAAGAAGGGAACATCCCAAAATGCATTGGGCAGTTTTTAATAAAGACGTGACTTGTGGAAACCATCACTTCTCCTGTGTTTATGTGAACACCCAAGTTGTGTATTTGAATGGATAAAATGAATTGAAGAAACTGAAAAAATGGAGTAAAACAAACCGAAAAAATTTCAATAATTCGAAGACTAAGCAATAAGAATTTGATTGATTGGATTCATTCAGTTACTTGGCATTGCAGCTTGAATTGGCACCTCAATGTGGTTCCTTCGTGATCAGTTATATTGCAATGCGCAATTGGACGGAGCGCGAATCGACCATGCACGCCTTTAAAAGTTGAAAGTTGAAAGACAGTAGAAACTGGGAGTACGCTGGAGTGCATCTCACTAACTTTGATTCTCATAAGATGGTTCATATGCCAGGTCGATATGGCAGTCTAAAACTGCCCACACATGCTCTGCAATGGCAAGCCTGAGACACGTTTAAAGGGCTACTGGAGTGGGTGGCACAATCAGTGATGCAGGTACTCTAGGAGCATTAATTTTACAGGCCCGGGGCACCTGCTGTGCACTTTACTCGGGACTTTTAGGTAAATTAAATATGCCAATTGCGGATAGGATAATGTTACCATGTTTAAAGTGGAGAGCACATACACTTTAGCACTGGATAGCAGTGGTAAAGGGCCCAGAGTCCGAAATCCAGCATAACCGAAGTCAGTAAAAACAGGAGGCCTGTTGGCAAAAGGTTTGGGGAAACCATGCCAAAGATGCCAGGTCTAACATGGCAGTTTAAAACATCACTTCAGGCTACAGAGTCAGGCCTGAGATGTGTTAAAAGGCTACTTAAGTGGGTAGCACAACCCAGGCCTCCAGGCTGCTGGCCTACTAGTAGCCATTGACTTACGGGCCCTAAATACCTGCAGTCCCATTTACTAGGGACTTATATTAAATTAAATGTGCCAGTTAGGTGTAGTTCAATGTAACCATGTTTGAAGGAGAGAGCGCAAGCACTTTAGCACTCGTTAGCAGTGGTGAAGTGCACAGAGCCCTAAAAGTCAAAAAGTCAGCAAATAAGTTTGTGGTGATCATGGAAAGAAGGAATAGAGCAGTAGCATCAGTTATCTGGAAATATGTTATTCTTATTAGTTGAGAAAAATACTATGTCATACAAATTTCATCAATTTCGTATGCAATATTTCCATCATCAACAATCTCAAAACATAATAGATTATACCAGCAATGTGTATAACAAGTCCAACCAAAATCAACAGGAGTAATCACTAGTAATACACAGGAGTCACGTGGTTTCAATGTAAATTTCTTGATTTATTTCTATTCTTATGTAGATACAGACAAATGATAAGCCCCGCAAAGTCGTTTCTTCCTTGAGGACTTCATCAGGGTTGTAAATTATCACAAAAATCCTGGTATATATTCTCTAGAAGTGCACTTCGCTGTATATTAATAAATTTCAGACGGTAGTATCCAAATATATCTCTATCCTCATATAGTATGTATTAGGCTTCAATATGTGTAGTTCTAGTCCTCCTTTATCCAAAGGGGATAGGCTCTCCGCACAGGGATTTTTATTTCCATAGCGTAAATCAAATGACAACCACCATCTTCCAGAGAAGAAATACCAGGATTTTGGTGATAATTATTGCATAAGAAATTGACGAAATTATTAAGCTAGAGCATTTTTCTCAACTAATAGGAATAAAATATGTTCAGATAACAGAAACGAAGGTTACAGGAACGCTATAATTAGGTTCAGATTTTACACACACAAAACCATAGGAATTCAGCAGTTATAGTTACCTTAACTAACTTTACCATATGCCCCCGCAATGCAATTCTTATGAACTCACATATTCCATTACTCATGACATGGTCAGAGATAGAACAATGACATCAATGATGATATCTCAAATGACATCACTAATGACATCATTCAGTGAGTGTTAGTGTTTTGTCAACGTTTTGAGACTTAAAGATATATACTAAGCTACAGCATAAGTTAAATTACTATTCTTTCTGTACTACTAATTAGTGATACTATTTCTAACATATGTCATGTAATCTATGATCCCGCTTTTAAAGCAGGTGTACTATTTATCAGTAAACTAGCCTCTACACTGACGTATGTGTATCATAGTGCTTTGCGACAGTCTAAGCTGTTTATTGAGATTTCACTCCTAAGTGATGGCTAAGAATAGTTTTGTTTTACGACATACTGACCAGTTTCCTTAGACCTCTCTTCTTTGTGATGAATGACTGTAGAAACAGATTGCAATACATTAAAATGTTCACTAAGACCTTTCTCTAGGGTGAGGACTCAGTGTAGTAGACCTTTACAACAGAATGACCACTTTGCTCACAACTTTCTCCAGAATGCAGAATAATTTTACTAGTGGTTTGTGACACAGTAGCCTTTCTGGTAAGACATCTGCATTGGCTGTATGTTGAAATGCTTTCTGTAAATCTAACATTTGCACTAAAACCTCTTTCCAGGTTCACAAATGTTGTTGTTGTGGTTTGTAATACACTAGCCTATACGGATGCACGCAGCCGCGGTCTGTGCAGGTAACAGCGATAATTCATTTTTCCTCAGCATCGTCCCTCGAAATCCCCCCTTACCCGGCCCCACCGTCCCACCGCTGTTACCTGCACGGACCGCGGCTGGATGCATGTTTTCCTTTGGTCATTAATGTTTAAAGTAGTGGTTCAGAAGAGACAGAACACTCCGTTGAGAACTGTCTCTTACGGGATAAGTGAGTGTACTAGTTGATTAGGTCACAGTGAGCTCTGTACTGTACGTCTCTCACCTGTGCTTTCTTCTTTTTTATGTCAAATGATTTTTTTTTAAAGATTCAAATAGCAATATCAAAAAAAGTATCATTTGTGATGAGATTTATACATATCTTGCATGCTTTACGTAGGATTAAAGAATTTACATATGTAGAGGGTTACAACAAGTTCAATCAATTTCAATCAGATTTTTTTTTTACATTTTCCCACCACCCATCTTCCCCCTGCCTGCCATAGGCGCACAGCCACATAACAGCACTCATTTTTAGGTCAATCTAGGCAGCGCATGCATGCACTGTCTCTTTGAGATCTGCTGTAATGACTCAGTGGGCTTGCAGCCAGGTAATTATTTTGCTATTGGCTGCCAGCATTTTCACTCGTACATTCTTTATTGTGATTTGTCAAAGGCATGTATTTGTCATGCCTCTTTTACTGTTGCCCCTCCCCGAGAGCAGCGACTAAGTACAATCTTACTCCACCAGCTAGTTTTATAGGATCTGTTTTCCGAACTTCTTTGTTTGTTAATTTGGTTTAAAAAAGCATGCATTCGATCCTTTGTGTTTGTGGTGGCAATGTGTTTTTATTTGTGTTTGAAATAGTTTTGCGTTCGTGTTTATTTTTTAGCCTTTAAAGTTTGTGTTTATTTGTAGGGTACGTAAAATAAATTTCTTTAGAAAGGTATTTAAACTTTCGTTTGTTTTGTGGTTATGTTTTGTTTCCGGTTGTTTTGCAGTTCACACTCATACCACACAGTAAATCTCTAAATCTCCCCATCTGTACCAAAAAAAGATATATATCATTCATTCAATTCATTGAATTTTCCCTTGCCTAATAGCAAAAAATCCTTCTATAATATAACTGCTACTTCTGTAATGTGCCCCAATACTAGCTGCTGTGTTTACTTAAAGGGCATGCTTTATATTTTTCACCATTTTCAAAATGTAGGCACTTGAAGCACCGGGTGCTAAAAAAACGCACGTCTCTCTCACCATCTCCTCCCATTCAGAATGAGGCCACACTGCCTTTGTTACACGGTAAATGCTCTGTTCACCTATGTAACCCCTTAAAAGCACCCCCCATCTTCCTCCCCCAGGGAGGCTTTAAATAGTCACTCAAACACCACGGCACCAGAGGGTACAGCTAAGGGCATGTTTGCAGTACTTGCTTCTACTACCTCTGCACACAGCGCAGCCCGCTGTACAGCGCGGTGCACATAGACCAGCCCTGCTTTTCACAAGGCCAGGCTGGGAAGATGCCAGTGTACCGTTCTGTATCAGTCTATTACATCAGCAGAATTTAACCTTTATAACCTGCAAAAGATGTCGAAACATTCGTTCCCGGTCATGTTTTTTTCGGGGTTTCAAAAGTTATTGTATAAAGCACTTCTGTGTTTCATTTTAGGACACGTTCTATATATTTTCTACTTCAAACACCATTCATAAGCTGCTTGCCGTTTGTTGTGCAGTTGTATTTTGTTTCCATTTGTTTTGCGGTTCTGTTTGAATAAATGTTTACACTTTATTTCAACCACATGTCATGTAGAGGAGATGTCCAGTAGCACACACTCACGAGCACAGGCCCACTGACATATTCACACACCCACACACACATTCAAAAAGTAGTGCACAACATGTAAATCTGCTTGTAAGTTAACATAGCACACCCCACTACCCCTGCACACGCATACAAATGCTGCTTTGTAACTTTATTTCTAACATCGCAAACATCTCCCCATCATGGACCGGACTGTTGGCTGTATTTATTTAAACTTCAAAATAACATTGCCATTTCAGTTGAAAAGTCCCCATCCTGTTGTTTATAGAGCATCCATCAGTGTGCACATGGCGTTCAAAGACACTTATACAGCTCGTAACAATGATAACGATCTTAAGCACCAGGCTACATTTCTCTTTATTATACCACTGCAGTCTCCAATTCAAACATATCTAGAAACTATTCAAAGAATTCGGGAGACATCCATTACAACGCAGGCATTACAACGCAATGCCTTTAAAACGCAACCATTACAACGCAGACACATTACATCGCATGCCATTACAACGCATATGCCATTACAATGTATACTATTACAATGCATGCTATTACAACGCATTGGTAAATAATATTCAGGTCTTTTAATGTATATTTTTTATATGTGTTTTAAATATTTAATATGTTTAAAAAAGGGGTTATTGTTTATTTTAATACTAGTTATTAAATTTAGTACTAAAGAAATTTTAATATGTGTTGTAATTATTTAATATGTTTAAAAAATGTTGTTATTGTTTATTTTAATACTCAGGTATTAAATGTAATACTAAAGTAATTTTAATATGTGATTAAAATATTAAAAAAGTTAAATCAAGGTGGTTATTGTTTATTTTAAAACATAGGAATTAAATTAAATATTAAAGTATTTTTATAATAAAATTAGAAATTAATTTCTAAGTATATAAAAGGGAGAATGATTAAATAAAAATGTATAATATTACTAAATTATTGTTGTGCAAATTTTTTAAATAAAACGTGTTTCAAAAGAAATACTACAGTATTTTTGAAATTTTTAAAAGAAAAATATAATGTGATATATTAATATTATCAGGAAGAAGAGATGAATATTAAAAAAATAAAAAGAGAAATAAGTAATTGTTAAGAAGATTGATTTTAATACTCAGGTATTAAAATAAGTACTAGAGTATTTTAAAGTAAATATTTTAATAAAAGCATTGATATATATTATTATTATCTTGGGGTAGTGTATTATATTAATAAAAATAAATAAGTAAATATTTTTGTGGATATTAAATAAAATATATATGTATTAAAATTTAAAATGATTACTATTAATTGGAGAGATAAAGTAAGGATAAAATTAAATTAACAATAACATTTAAAAAATATTGTTAATTGAATTCTCCGACCGCCAGATTACGATGGTGGTGGGATCCAGACCGCGGCAGTGGCAAAGCCCTTCCGCCATGGAACCGCCACAGGAAATCGTCACGATTGCCTGGCAGAGCGGTCAACATGCTCACAATGGTGGCGGAGCCTAGCAGGCTCCGTCCGCCGAATTACGATGCTGGCAGAAGCCAGCCTTTCCGTGGCGGGTGAACCGCCATTGAAAGGCTGGTGGGGATTGGTTTCGGGGGCCCGTTGGGGGCCCCACTTGTGTTGGGGGGAGGTGTGGGTGCTCTGGGGGTGTACCCATTGTACCCCCCTGCATTTCACTGCACCATGTGGCAGGCACAGTGTAGTGCCTGCCACGTAGTGCAGTGAAATGCACAACATGCTCTTTTCGACATCGCGGTGGTGCTGCTGTCAGCAGCCACTGCCGCAATGTTAACGGTGCGGAATCTGACTGCAGCGGTGGCGGTCCCATCCAAATCGGGTATGCGGGACCGCCGCATGCATGGCGGACGGTCCCAAACACCGCTACGATGGCAGGGGGAGCAAGTCTGCCCGCCATCGTAATCAGCCCCTAAGTTTGAAAATTTCCCCACGCTTTTCCATTGAAGTCAATGGGTGAAAATGTCCTTTTTTCATTTTTACAGAAAGAAATGACGTTGCGGCGTAAACGTAACTTTCATCATTATGGGGATCGTTGCGCTACGGATCAGATGCAAGGGAGAGCTCCGTCATTGTAAGACATATTAAAATTATGAAAATACATAGGGGCCGATTCAGGCCGGAAATCTCTCCGACCGAGCCGGACCTGGAGAGATTTCCGACCGAATCGGACACTGGCAGTCCGACCGAACGAGTACGATGCGCACGCATGCAATCGGACTCGAGTCGGTCGGACTCCCATTGAGTCAATGGGAGCCGGACGTACAACGCATACGCGGGCTCCCATTGACCCAATGGGTGCGAGGCGAACAAGGGTGCCCCCTAGAGCGGGTACGCCTCGAAGCAACTCGCGGCATACATGCACAGGTAGGGGGGACCCATGGGTCCCCCCTGTGTGCGACTCACGCGGCTACGCGTACAGGGGGGTCCGACATGGACCCCCAAAGTGTGGCTCCGACTGCTCTTTTGAGCCGGACGGCGTGAGTCGGTCGGACTGCTCGCGGCGCGCATCGTACATGCCCAGCCGGGGAACGTCTCCATCGCGCGGTGCGCATCGTGTCCGTGCGAGTCGGTCGGAGCACTTCGGACCCGCGAACAAGTCGGTCGGCGATTTCACGTGCGCTCGCATCGTACTCGCTCGGCCGGACGCACGTACGAATCGGTCGGGAAAGAGGGCTCCAAATCGGATCCGGTTAAGCCGAATCCGATTCGGTGCCCTACCGGCCGAGAACGGAATCGGCCCCATAGTGTAGTGGTAATGTTTATTGTAAGGAGACAGGAGGGAGGTAGATAGATGTAGTAAATGTGTTTTAGGTACTTTTGTTGTGTGTTAACCAACTATTTCACTCCATTACAGGTTGCCGTAGTAGGGGGCTCGTTTTTTCAAAAAAATTTTGTTTAATAAAGTTATTAAAAATATATACATTAAAAACTTTAATAAACAAAAGTGTTTAGAAAGGTATGTTTTTTTCTTTTCGCAACTTTTTTTTTTTTTAAAAAGATGGATTTATCGTCGTCGCGGTTAGATGTATTTTTAATATGATTTTTTTAAAAAATTCCAATTTGGAAAATAGAAGATCGGATATTTTTACATCCACTTTTATTTGGATTTTGGATTTTGGATGTGAGAATTTCATTTTTTCGAGATGGATTTTCGGCGATGGATTATGGAACTTGAAATTGATATGGAATTGTTTTCGAAATAGATTGGATTGCATCATTGGATTTTGTTGCCTTTTTTGCAGAAAAACAACAATTTTATGGGGATTTTTTTTGGGGGTGCGTTTTTTTTAGGTATGCATAGATTTTTTATTATAAAAAAATGTGCACATTAAAATAGTAAAAATCGGGTTATGGATTTACCAAAAGGAATGTGGATTATTGGTAATGGATTTAAAAAAGACAAAGGACTCTTGGTGAAAAAAATGGATGGAACGTAAGTCCAAGAGTTGAAAAAAGAAGACATCTTAAGGTAAGGAGACCAGACTTTTATTACTAATGTAACATTTTTTTTAAAAAATGCCAAATAAATTAGTATTATTTTTTTTAGGGCAAAGCAGGCAAGTAAGAAGATAGTGTAGGTTAGAAATGGAGGATGTGTGCAAGATTATCAAGGTAGTCTGAAGCCACCATCAACGTAAACTGTTGAATTGTACCCAATAGTCTTTCAGACATTTCCTTTGTTATTTTAGAAATACGTTTGTTCAGACTACCTGTTAATGATTGCGACATTCTCATTTCTTGGAAACTTTGCTCCTTCCTCAAAATTTCCAAGAAATGATAGAAATTAGGATGAGGTTTGCCAATTGATTTATTGAAAGAGTTGTGCCATCCCTCTATGGCATTGTTTGTTTTTGCTCCTCCCTCTAAGCAGGTCGTGTAGCAGTTCCACCACTCCACATGGAAACATGGCTTCCACCTGCAACCCAACCTGCTTAGATGGCCAATCCATGTGTCTTCAAAATAATTTAGAATATGTGCCAATTTATCTTCGTTTGATGTAAAGTATTCTGATTCTGTAATTGAAGTGTAGTACTCGTCTACACTGTCAGGAGGAACAAAGCAAAGGGCAGTTAGTTTTTTAGTTCAAATTGAAGTTTTCTATCTGATATATAATCCTCAATTAAGGATGTTTTTTTAATTTTTCACCAATATGCCCGTGAAGAGTGAAAAAACATCCTTGAATTTGGGTATTCGTGTACAATTTGGAAATAGTATTAATCATAGGTAATTCAAAGTCAATTAGTACTTTTCTTGGACTTTTGTTTGATGTTTTAGCTTTTATCACTGACAATAATTCAGTGTATGTTGAGGATTGTTTATCAGGGATTAAACTGTAAACTAAGGGAACTACTGTGTTTCAAACATCCCATCCATCATCCAAATATCACTGTTCTCCAACCTTACGGGGTGTGCTAAAGATTAGAATTCTCTTTTGAGGGTTTTTGTTGTCATGCAAAAGAAATGGTTCATTTGTAACAGTTACAGAGAGTTCAGGTGGAATGATTATGTCAGAATAGGTTTGGGGTGTTACTCTTTGTGAGTTACTTGCCTGTTTTTTACGTTGAACAATTCTTCTCAGATTAGGAATTGTGGGCATACTACTTGCAACATGTGGTGGAATGTGTTGGAGGTGGATGCAATATCTTTAATTTCATTTATTGTTTCTCTTACCTCAATCTCCATTGCAGAGGCAGAGTGGTTATGTTCTGTGGTTCTCAAAACAGAGTCACCAAGAGTAACCGCTCTGCCTGTGCAATGGGTTGAGTCGTATTGCGCACACCTCCAATGACACCTGGGTTCAGTTAGTCTCTCCTTACAATAAACATACCCACTACGATGGTTTCCCCGGCTGGATGGTATATATTTGGCTTGATTTGAAGTCATTTTCTGTTATGGATTGAAAAAGAAACAAACAAAAAAAATGTTAGTGTATTTTTAATTTCTTGTGTTTACCTGTTTTGACGAAAAAATATACAGTACAATTTCTGCAATTTATTAAACAGTTTAAAGTTAATGCTTTTTGAAGTTATATTTAATGTTTTAAACTTGTTGCATTTCTAAATTTGATGAAATGTTATTTTAAAAAGCTTTATTGGGAGAGAAAAATGGTTAAGATGTTTTATTGATAAAGATTTCTAGTTTCTTACTTTTAGACACATGTTGCTTGATGCTTTTACTTTGGTGGATGGTTTTGTTTATTAGTTGATTCTGAAAGGAAAAAGATTTTATGTGTTTTAACCCGTTGCGTGAGTCTGTCGGCCAACGGCCGTCGCGAGCACTACCTCTGTAGTGCTGCGAACGTCCGTAGGCCGACGTGGCCCCGCCCACTCCGCTAAACCGCCGCACCCCGGCGGAATTGCCACCGCGGTTAAGCGGTTAACAGTCTTATGTTTTTTTATAAAGTTTAGTAGGGAGAGAAACGTGGTTTAGTAATTTTATTGTTTATTGTTTTTGTAATCTTACCTTTTTTGAAAGGTTTTGGTTGTGGTTGTCTGCTTCTTGACCAGGTTGAATTTTATTGTGGTCTGAAATAGTAGAAAAAAAATTATTGTTAGGAGTTTCTGAAAATTGTAAAATGTTTACCTGCAATAGAATAACATATTTTTGGTTATGGAAGAACAGGTTAATGTTTTGGCTTTTTACAAAACGTTTTGTCTTTTTACAGAACAAATACATTTGTGGTTTTTTTGCAAGATTAATTATGTGAAGATTAACATATTTATTTACTTTGAAAAAGTATTATTCTTTGGTAGAAGAGCATTTTGTTGAATTAAAATATTATTAATTCTTTTTACGGTTCAAAAACTATATTGACATAGTTTTATGATGTAAAATTATCTTGTGATGTTTCTTGTTTTGATGATTGACTTTTAGAAATGTTTTGATTTTAAAGTTGTAAAATCTGGAAGAATAAATATCTTTACATTCTTTTAAAATTGTAAATTGGATGTAATTCTATTTTGCAAACTTGTCTTTTCATTCAATTTATAAAAAAATTACCTTTTAAAATAATTTTCAGAAGGTCTTCTGTTGATTCTTTTATCATGAAAATATATTGTTCTATTATACAGCTGTTTTTTGATGCTTTAGTTATCTGTTGATATATTAAAGTGTATAATAAATATTTATATTTTTCTAAAATATTTATAACCTTAAAAAAAACATACAGCACTTTCCCAGAGGCAAACATATGTTGGAGTAAGATTCGTAATTTTGCACCCACCACTATCCAGCATTTTCCTTGAGTTAAGCACCCCTTGGAGTAGGAATAGTAATTTTAACCCCAAAGCTATCCAGCACTTTCCCTGAGGCAGGCACCTTTCAAAGTAGGAATAGTAATTTTAACCACACCACTATCCAGCACTTTCCATGAGGTAAGCACCCTTCGGAGTAGGAATAGTAATTTTGCCACCATCACTATCCAGCACTTTCCCTGAGGCAAGCACCCTTTGGTGTAGGAATAGTAAATTTATCCCCAACTCTATCCTGCACTTTTTCTGAGGCAAGCATCCTTCGGAGTAGCAATAGTAATTTTAACCACACTACTATCCATTACTTTCCCTGTGGCAAGCACTCTTTTGAGTAGGAATAGTAATTTTAACCCAACCACTATCCAACACTTTCCCTGAGGTAAACACAGGTCGGAGTAGGAATATTATTTTTTTCCCCCACCACTATCCAGCATTTTCTCTAAGGCAAGCACACGTTTGAGTAGGATTAGTAATTTTATCCCCACCACTGTCCAGCAATTTCCGTGAGGTAAGCACCCTTTGGAGTAGGGATAATAATTTTAATCCCACCACTATCCAGCACTTTCCCTGAGGCAAGCACCCTTCAGACTAGGAATAGTAATTTTGCACCCACCACTATCCAACATTTCCCTGAGGCAAGTACTCGTCGGAGTAGGAATAGTAATTTTATACCCACCACTATCCAGCATTTTCCCTGAGGTAAGCACCCTTTGGAGTAGGAATAGTAATTTTAAACCCACCACTATCCAGCACTTTCCCTGAGGCAAGCACCCTTCAGACTAGGAATAGTAATTTTAAACCTACCACTATCCAGCATTTCCCTGAGGCAAGCACTCGTCGGAGTAGGAATAGTAATTTTATTCACACCCTATCGTGCAGTTTCCTTGATGCAAACCCCCATTGGAGTATGAATAGTAATTTTGACCCCTACTCTATCTATTAATTTCCCTGAGATAAGCACCTGTCGGAGTAGGATTAGTAATTTTGTCCCCACCACTATCCAGCATTTTCCCTGAGGTAGTGTCCCTTTGGAGTAGAATGAAATTTGAAATTTGTACTTGTAAAGCGCACTGTTACCCTAGGGTGTCCTGGCGCTGTACGCATACCGCTGTGGAACCCTTCCTGTCTTTTCCCTGTGAAATGTCCACTCCTGGGCACCCCCAAGGTGAAGCCAGGCATCCCAGCACTGGTGGGGCCGTTGTGGAGATTAAGCAAGCTATTGCCCAGAGTTGCAGAGTGGGACCCATGATTAGAATAGGCACCGAGGCGAGAATTATCAGGTCCAAGGAAATTGAGCCCAAGACCCGCCGAGGCGGGAATTGAACCCTGGTCCCGGGCCAGATCTCTGCATCAGGGTCTGCCGCTCTAACCATTGAGCCACACTTCTCCATATAGGAGTAGGAATAGTAATTTTGCTCCCACCACTATCCATTAATTTTCCAGAGGTAAGCACCCGTCACAGTATGAATAGAAGTTTTGAACCCACAACTATATATTAATTTCTCTGAGTCAAGCACGTGTTAGAGTAGTATTATTAGTTTACAAATTTATAATATTCTTTTTTTTCATGTTAATAAGTGTTTGTTTTACTTAAAAACGATAAATATTTAAATATATAAAGTTTTGTTTACTAACATTATATATTTTTTGTATGACTGTGTTTTCTATTGTGCTTTATGCAATGCTGACAATTTTTTGACAAAAGCTGTAAGATATTTAAAATGGTATATGTGATTAAAATCATGCTTGTATTAATTTGCTAATTTATCATATTTAATATAGGTTTCACTTACTTGGAATTGTAGATGGCACTGTTTGATGTCTATAATTTTCTGGCAGGCAAAACGCATGTAGTGTGTCTGTCAGTCAGTTAATCACTGATTTTAAAATGTTGGATGGCTGCTTTTATACTTTTTTTCTTGTGTACATTAATTGAAAACAAAATATGGTTTGTGTATATTTTTTTGTCGTCTTTTTAATGCTGTGTAAAACTGTAATTATTTTTTTAGTTTTATAAATGTTCATTATTTTTTTTAATATATGTTATGTCCGCCATTTTGGCGACCTGCGGGTCAAGATGATTTCATTGAAAGTGTTGTAGGACTTTCGTTTTCGTGAAGTTTAAAATGGTGTATTATTTGTTTGGTTTTTGATTAGTTTTGTGATGTTGGCGTTTTATAATGTTTAATATTTTAAATACATAATGGTAGATATTTTAGTAAAATAAAGTGTGTTAATGTTCGTTTTCTGCGGTCGTCGTACATTTGAAAATATTTTGGAAAAATTCATATGATGTGTATTTATTTTAAATATTCGATTAGAAATAATATTGTTATTTATTTTCTTATTGTAATTTTTTTTATGTGTGATAAATATATTTTCATTATATAAAATAAAAGTATATTTTAATAGATGTATTTTTTTTATCGTTCAAGAAAAAAAAACAAGAGTATTGATTTTAGTACTCGAGTATTAATTTTAATATTTAAGACTAATTTTAACTCTCTGTGTATTAATACACTACCCCACCCAAAACCCCTATTTTCCCTGCATCCTGTCCCAGGGGTTTATTATACAATTTTAAATTAATGCGTTGTAATTGTATGCGTTGTACTAGTATGCGTTGTATGGTTCATTTAATGCATTAACATAATTTTGCGTTGTAATGGTATGCGTTGTAAAAGCATGCGTTGTAATGGCTTGCGTTGTAACGTCATATATTCAAAGAATTCACACCACTCCAGACTTCAAGGCGCACCATTCTCTCTTCCTTGGAGAACAAGGTGTGAAAGCTTTTCAAGTGTTTCAAACAGATTGAAGTGTAAAGGTTGCATATGCCACAGCAACACTGATGACGATCTTAACTACAAAGCTCCGTTTCAGTTTATTATAGGATTTCTGCTTCCTTTCACAGCAGATTGTGAATCATTGAAAACTGTTGGGCCACTCCAGACTTTGTGGTACACCATTTTCTCTTTTTTATATAAATAAAAAAAATTGTGCATTTAGTTCAATCTGCTTGCTAGCCCTATGAGAAAGAGCGTACCTTTCTTTTCCTCATCCATGTATGTCTGTAGCAATTAAAACACATCTTAATAACTTCTAAAACGCAGTGAATTTTCTAATTCAAATACATAATTTGATCTCAAAGGATTTATTTTTATTTGCAAAACACCTTCTGTGCAAATAGATTCACCTTTTTTTTCTGATGCACAAAAATATATATATGTGCTGTTTTATAAGGTTGCCTCTTGTTAATGCGTTTTGATAACAAAAACAAAGGCATTGATAGCATCATCTATGTATTTTGGTCTAGAAGGATTTATTTCTATCACAAACAACCAGGGAACTACAAAACATAACTTTAATTGTAATGCTTTTGCAAACTTTAACTGCAGCATATCATATTTCACACATGCACAAGCATTATCATAGCTAATAGGTCTTGCCTTTCGGACCTTATAATACATTATTAAACAGATGTTCTTGCCTGTACTTAGAAGGCCATGCTGCTTCTCCAAAAAAAAGACAGCAATTTAATTAGTTAGCCAGGTTACACAGACAAGCTTATTCATACGTGAATGAAGACAGTTGCAAAAAAAAAAGAAAGGCTGTGACTCTGAGCCAAAGTACTACCATTACACCTACAATCAAATATCACCTGCATGTTGGTTATCTTGCTATTTGGTGCTTTTCTATACAAAACAACTGTTTCTCGAACACACTGTAGACGTTGACGTCATTGTAACATTCCAGGGATTAATTGTGTACAAAGCAACTGGTTATATATTAAGCCCATAAAAAAATACGGTCTCGTGTTTATAACTGCAACACAAGATAAAGCAATCGTTCTAGGAACATATTTAATTTGAGTGCATTTGCTTACTCCTGTGTAAACCTGTGTGAGATTTTATTTTATTCTAATCATGCTTGGAACGTTTAGTTTATATTCATTTAATGCTATTTTATGTGCTTAAGTTGTCTATGAGGGCTTTGATAATCTTCATAATTTATAGCAACCTTTTGGATCGCATGCCGATATTCCTTGTAAAGGGTGGGGGAATTATATATCAGAATAATGTGGCAAATATGTGCTACTAGCAAACAGTTGGGACCCCTAATGCAGCATGAAGGAACAAGTAGGCTACCACTGCCCACATAGCATGGGTGAGGTGGAAAGTTGTGGTCAGGATGAGGGTGGCGAAAGGCAGAGGGGAAAGACTTGGACAGCGGTTACCTGTCCCCATTCTTTCCTTTCTGTTTGTCCCCTATGGTGGCGACAGCGCTGTTAGTGTTTCGTACACTCTACCATGCTTGCGCTATTATGGTTTGTGGTCTCTCTGCCTCCAACCCACGGCGTGGCACGCCCACACTACACATATGATACGTATATCTGTTCCGCTCACATCTGAGGGGCATCTGCCTAGGACATTTTAAGAATCTAACATGCTCTCTTAAGGGGGAAAACACACCCAAGTTCAGGATCACTTACAAAGTCTATACAAACACAACGTTCAACACATACACCCACACAAACAGCACTGCCCCACACACATACACATATATATATATATCTACACACAAACCTAAGTGCATACACGTAAGGATATAAACACAAATACACACAGTAATACTAATTCACACAAATTTTCACATTTAGATGCACATTGAAACACATACACAAAAACAAAAACAAAAATCTTTACAGAACATTTTTACTGTACATCTTATGTTAACCTCATGTTGTATAAATGAGATGTCCAGTAGTACACATACACAAGCACACCAACATATTCACACAGACAAACATTCATATACTAGTGCACAACGTGTAACTGTGCACATAAGTGTATATCACGCGCCTCACAACACCGCCGCAGCTCTAGAGGCAAAGCTGCTCAAGGGCCTTCACACCCAGTCCCTTCTCTGGAAACTTTTACACAACTACCCCACACAACTAAAGTCCTGGTACCCTGCCTAACAACACTTGCGCTAACACCTACAGCCACAACAGCACTTTTTCTATGTATTCTACAATCTACAAAATGCATAACATATGTACTTGCTAATAAAAACAACTATGCTTAAACAATACTCAATAATAGCAACTATAAAGTAAAAAGTAAGTTGTCTACTGTCACTAGCTGTTTTTAGGTATAATATTCATTTGGTTTTGGAAATCTTTTTACTGGTAAATAAACATACATTTTCCTTTAATAATTTTATTCCAAATGCATTAACATCTACAATGCCCTAGCTCTAACTCAAACGATTGCAAGACCTATTGCATTTATAATGCTTGTTTAAGTATTATTCCATTTCCACTTAGACCCCCTGCCTGCCATAGGTGCACACACCAGCATTAGTTTAAAGGATCATTCCATTTCTCCCTGTACCCCATTTACCTCAATTACTCATGGCATGGTCAGAGATATCACTGAAGACATCACTGATGACATCTAAATGACATCACTGACAACATCACTGATGACATCATCCTGTGAGTGTTAATGTTTTGTAAAGGTTTTGATACTTAAAGATATGCACTAAGCTACTGCATAAGTTAAATTACTATTCTTTCTGTACTACTAATTAGTGATACTATTTCTAACATATGTCATCTGATCTATAATCCCCTTTTAAAGCAGGTGTACTATTTATCAGTAAACTAGCACTGACATGTGTATGGTACTGATTTGGGACAGTCTAAGCTGTTTATTGAGACATCACTCCACAGTGATGGAAGAGTATAGTTCTGTTTTATGACATACTGCCCAGTTTCCTTAGACCTCTCTTAATTCTGACGAATGACTGTAGAAACAGATTGCAAAAAAATTAAAATGTTCACTAAGACCTTTCTCTAGGGTGATGGCTCATTGTAGTAGACATTTACAATAAAATGACCGCTCTGCTCACAACTTTCTCCAGAATGCAGACAAATTTTACAAGTGGTTTGTGACACAGAAGCCTGTCCGGTAAGACCTCTCTATTGACTGTATGTTGCAGAGGCTTGTGTAAACCTAATATTTGCACTAAAACCTCTTTCCAGGTTCACAAATGTTGTTATTGTGGTTTGTAATACACTAGCCTATCCAGATACACGTTTTACATTAGTCATTAATGTTTAAAGTAGTGGTTCAGAAGAGACTGGACTCTCCGCTGAGAATAGTCTCTTACTTGATATGTGAGTGTACTAGTTGATAAGGTTACAGTGAGCTCTGTGCTGTACATCTCTCACCTGTGTTTTCTTCTTTTTTGTTAAATGATTTTTTTTTAAATATTCAAATGGCAATATCCAAATAAGTAACATTTGTGATGAGATTTATACATATCACACATGCTTTCGGTAGGATTAAAGAATTTACAGATGTAGGAGGCCACAAGATCAATCAATTTCCATCAGATTTTTTTTTTTTTAAATTTTCCCACCATCCATGCATTAGGCGCACAGCCAAACAACAGCATTCATTTGTAAGTCTCGGCCTAGGCAGCGCATGCGCTGTCTCGTCGAGAGATGCTGTATACAGTATAGTGGGGGAAGCTCCGCCCACTTTCCGGCTATCTTTTTAATTGGCCGAAATCGTAAATGCCGTATTCTGATTGGTGTTCGGCAAGTTAGTCCCGCCTCCTGACGGCCATGACGTCATTTTTGTCCCTCCATGGCTATCGGCCCCTTTACTTTCAAAACAGTTCTGTTCCCCTGCCTCCCCCCATTCCCTCCCGCAGTCCGTCACTTCTCTGCCCACCATAACCCCCCCACCCACTCCCGTTCCTGCCTTCTTGCACGACCGCAGTTTTGTTTACAATGCAATAGGGCTCGCGTAAATGCGAGTCCTATTGCATTTGTAAATGCTTGTCTTCTCCTCTGATTGGCTGAGTGGATTTGCACTCTTTTTTGCCTGACCTGTCCAGTCTCTCGTTTAAGTCGTGATTCACACGGCTCCATTACCAGGAAGCGGAAGCATGGCGGCCGTAATTCAAATGCGCATCCTGCTTTACCGGGGGCAGGCAGGAGCTCGCGGCGCTCTCCATTACCAGGACCTCAATGGCAGCTGTAATGCAAATGCACATCCTGCGATGCGCTTTACCGAGGACAGGCAGGAGCTCGCGGCGCTCTCCATTACCAGGACCTCAATGGCAGCTGTAATGCAAATGCGCATTCTGCGATGCGCTTTACCGAGGGCAGGCAGGAGCTCGCGGCAGCTGGCGGCGCTCTCCCCTACCCGGACCTCCCGCGCCGTCCATTCAAGCCAACAAGTTTTATAAGAAAACGTTAGACGTTTAATACACTGAGCGGAGCCTCAAGACGGAGAAGCGGAGCTCCGTACTGTCATATTCTCGGGAATGGGCCCAGGACAATCAGGCCCCGGGGGCTCCGGTAAAGCCCACCTCCACATACAAGCTGCAGGCCCCTCGTACAAGAAGGACTGGGGAGAGAGCATAGAGGCGGACACTTAAATCAGCGGATCCAGCGTGAAGGTAAAGGCTCACGCCCAACTGCTACCACTCAAACTGTTGAATAAACTGCAATATTTTCATGTTACGTGTCGTCTGCAGTTCCTTCCGTGAGAGGGGGCGGAAGATAACACGGGCACCGCGTGAGGCAACAACAGGGCAGAATCCAGTCAAAGCATGTCCGTCCCTCACAGGGTGTTTGTCGGTGAAAGGTTGCATGCAGGTCAGTGGGTGATCGGAATTTGAGAAGGCTGCTGTGTTAGCGTGTATGTTTCTCAAAGGGTGTACACGTGAGGAGCTGTTACTCGAAACGAGTAAGTTTGTATTAGAATGTGTACGCAGGGGAGTCAGTTAAATGTTGTGTTAGTATCTCTAAAATGGCGCTCGTGTGTGCTCGCGTGGGTGCCATTCTGGCGGTGTTTGCATAAGTCACTGGCCGTGCATGACACATGTTATGTATGTTATGTTATGTAATCCAGTCAGCAGGTACGTGTATGTTATTTCATTTACAATATATGCAGCTACCTAGTTACCACGATATCCATAACGAAACATACAAATTAAAGTTTTTTGCTTGACATTATGTATATTTCACACAGAAATATTTGTCTGCTTGGGTATAAAGAACTATTTAGTGACTAAGCAGTGTGTTTACGAATGCATACGTCCTCTTTGTGTCTGTCTCCACAGTGCAACACGTGCATAGTTCCAGATGATTGCTGACGCGTTATAATATGTTGGGTGGGATTTCCACGCACGTCCGACTTTAAAGCTGAGTGAACCGGGTTCGAGTCTGGCGGGAGGCTCACGCTTAGGCTGTGATTTTGGGCAAATCACTACGTGCCTAAAAATGAATGTGTTCATCTGTAACGCAACTAGTGCTTATGTAAAGCGCTCTAATATCTTCGGGTTGAGTTTGCGCTAATTAAAACTGCAAAAAAAGCCCAAAGACTACGTAGTATTGCCTATTTTCAACGTTATAATCGTCAAACGTTTTAAAAAAGTTAGTTCAAGAGAATTTGAGGGGGCTCTAGAAAAAGTACTGACACAATGATGATTATAGTATATATCTTCCTTCCAAATATAGCTATATTTTTATATTTTTATATTTATAGCTAAGTTTTACAAACTTGTAGTTTGATGTGTTTTTCTGTTTTCTATTAAATCCCATCATGTCTCTGTGCGCCCCTCAGTCAAACCACATTTTAAATGCTGGGACTCACGTGCATCTGTCCCTCGTGTGAATCACCCTTTACAGGAAATCAGTTGAATTGTCAATGGATGAGTGGCAAAAACCTGAGAATTTTGCATTTGCATCGTATCTCGGTGACTCACTTCAGCTGCAGCAGCTTTGTGTGAAGTTTGCTTTGCTCGGCCTGCCCCCAGCAAGGAGGAGGGGGTGGAGGGTTTTGTTCGTCGTCACGTCGGTGCCCTTTCATGTCGGGCTGTAGAAGCTTCTTGTTGAACTGTATGGCAAAGCATTCCCCCACACAGAGGACAGCAACGCCACTGCCAGGGAGACAAGCACCCAGCTCTCACCGTGCCGCCCTCTTAAAAGTTATACCCTGACATTTACAGCAAGCGTGTATTTTATTATTACACATTTGTGGCCAGCATGGTTTTTACAAACAAAACCATGAAAACATTCCAACTGCTAGGCAGTGAATGCCAGGACTTGTAGTTTCCTGCCTACTAGGGTTTTATAGTTTTTACAATTAAATGGTTAAAATTACTTCCAGGCATTTTTGAGCAAAAACGTTTTATTTCTAGAAAGCCAAGTGAAACACGTCCCCAGTCCTACATATGGGCCTGATTAGGAGTTTTTGTAGTTTAGGTTGGACTGGGATGCAAAATTGGCCGGGACACCCTAAAAAACAAGCATTGAAAATGCAATAGGTCTCGCCTTTGATAAAGTTAAAGCCATTTGCTTTGCTAATGGTATTGTATAGCAAAGCAAATGGCTTTAACTTAATGAAAGGCGAGACCTATTGCATTTTCAATGCTTGTTTAAGTATTATTCCATTTTCACTTGGACCCCTTGCCTGCCATAGGTGCACACACACTACCATTAGTTTTATTTAGTATTATTCAATTTCTCCCTGCAGTTCACTGACCACCACAGGTCTCTCTTGCTTATGTGCACAGAAAGCAAACACTTCCATCTGTATGTTGTTTGTGCTGATTGTAAATTAAATATTTATGTTATGGTGGTGTGGTTTCACTTCGGAATGGCTACACTATTGTTGATAATTATTTAGGCTGATAAATTAAGTAACCACACTAAATTATATTGACTTGTCTGTACTGTTTCAAACTGTACCAATGCCACATTTCACTAATTGTTTTTCTTTCATGTTTGCTCGTAGGTGCACAAGAGGCATCACCCAGAGTACAGCCATACAGAATGCCTGTACAAAGTGATGTGCCCACACATGTGACATGAGTCCTCCAATCGCTTGTGCAGCTAGGTGCCACTGTCAACTGACAGCTTTAAGATGTCCTCAAAGAAAGATGCCGCCAAGAAAGTGGCCAGTGAGTAGTAGTAACTTTCCACCAGCTGGCCAGAACATTTTTGGAAAAACTTGTACCTGCTGCACCGGCCTTCCGGGGAGCAAGCTGGGAGCAGCACTCCTGCATCAACAGCACCACCCCAAACTAAGCCCAATCCCATGTCTCTCAGTGAGGCAGCCCCTGTAATCATGGTGACGCTGATGAGCAGTGAAATTGAATTGGATTTGTCTCTTTCACAAAGGATTGCCCAATGGTTGCAGGAAACTTAGCACAGTGGACAACAGCCTCAGCTAGTAATAGTAGATCTTCCTGAAGTAGGAGCAGAACAGGATGTTGAGTTTCCTGCTTATCAAGAAGAACCTCCCATTTTAGAATCGTTGGCTTTCAGATTTCCAGTAAGAACTTCTCCAAGCCTCCCTTCTGATGACCTGGACACAAATTGGACCTCGGCTGAGTCAAGGACAGGCCAGGAGAAGCTCAGCAAAATGAAAGTTTCCGAAAGCCTTACAATTATGTAAATGGGTGAGGATGATGAAGTGGCAGTCATTATGGAAGCTGGCCCACAGGAGACTGATATTACCCCTCCTATTCAATCTTCTCCAAGGGATGTGGCACCATCACCACTTTCAGCTCCCATATTTGTATGGCCCAAGCTGAGACCTGCTTCCACACTAACTTAGTAGAAGTATGCACTGCAGAGAGCCAATCGTTGACACACACACCTACCTCCAGTTCTTCGGGCATCTGCAGTGGCACCAGTGGCCCACTGAAAAAAATCACCTTCCCAGTTTGGGACTTTTTAACAAACAGCAAGCAGGGGGATAATATTGCAATATGCTCCATTTGCCTCACAAGTGTTTGTTGAGAGAAGCCTGGTTCATGCTATGGTACTGGAGGCCAAACGACCCATATGGAAAAATACAAAGCGATCCGATGGGAGGCGCAACTTAAAGAAATTTGCTCAGGTGGTGTTGGTGATGAGAGGGGAATCAGCTCAGATCACGGTGGAAGGTTAAGGTGATGAGGTAGAAGAGGCTGAAATGCTCTTTATGCAAAGCAGCCCTATCCACAGCACTGCACCACTATCCCCCATCTCAGCAACCTCACAATGGCACAAGAGTCAGATGGAGACACCACAGCAACAGCATACAGTGACTGCCCAAGACGCACATTGAGTCTACCACCTCCTGGTTATCTCTGAAAGTCACCTGCATCAGTGACAACACAAAAAAAAAATACTCCAGGCTACTATTATGGACATTTTTAGGTTGGAGGGGCCCTACGAAAGCAAGCACCCAATGGCATGTTTGTACAATGGGTAGCTGGATAAAATCTCCTCCCTTTTTCTTTAGTGGAAGGAGTGGGTTTTTAGAATTTGTGGTGGCCATATGCCTGAAATGGAAGCTTCCCAGCTGGATCTATTTTGCCAGACTTGCTTTTCCGGCGCTTCATCGCGATGAGCTGCAATTGGATGGACAAACTTTGAAGCAGAGTGTTGGTCACACTATCCACCTGACGACAGACATGTGGACCAGTTGTCAAGCCACTGATTAAATGTGTATCACTACACACTGGATCTCTTTTGTGGGGGTTAGTCAACAGGTATCTCTAGGTCTTGGCACTGAAGAAGGTTTTAAGGGCATTCACCTGCCTGCAACTGTAGCCATTTTCGTCATGGAGAAATCCCATACTGCTACAATCATCATAAAAGACTTTAACAGCAAGTTGTTTAAATGGCTGCGACCCAGAGGTATCAGATTTTTATTTGTTGCCACGGACAATTGCAGTAATATAGTTAAGGCCATGGCAGATGGTGGCTATTTTAAGGTCCTGTGTTCAGCGTATTGCATCAACCTCATTGTGCAGGACTTTCTCAAAAAAGAAGACATAGTCAGCAACTTACTGACCACCTCTAGAAGAATCTGCACTCATTACAGCCATTATTTTAAACTCTGGAGGCAGCTGAGGATCATTCAGCTTGAAAATAGAGTAACAGTTAAAGCCCTCATACAGGAGATACTAATGCATTGGACCTCAACCTATTAAGAGTTGTATCGTCTCTTTGAGCAGTACAAATCAATCAATGAGTATGTCAGTCAAAGAGGAGGGGCTACAACTGTGGAAAACATGTCCATTGTGATGGACAAATGGGGCCTAGTCAAATGCCTGATCGAGATGTTACTCTCTTTTGAGGTTTTCCCAGGGGAAGTCAGAAAGGAACACTGTACGATGGGCCAAGCAATCCCCTTGTTGCATCAGCTACAGAACCAGTAGAAAATGGTGGCTGAAAGCTTTGCAGGCGTAAACAAAGACGCACATAATTTGGTTCAGAGCTTAATCTTTCGTTTGGCTGATAATTCAAGGCTGCAAAGAGACATTGTGTTATCCAAAGAATGCATCTGTGCCACATTACTTGATCCATGGTACAAAAAAATACTGCCCACTTTCGTTTCTTTTTTTGTAGAGGATATTTCAGACTACAAAACCTGGATTGTTCAGCGAGCTAGCGATCTGGAAGAAGAATGGCTGGAAATTAGAGTCCCAACCCTGGGCATAAGTTGTGGGGTGCCGCCTTCAACTTCCAGAGAGGGCAGTCCTGTTGCCTCACAGCAGCCAACACCAGTAGAAATAACACTGGCTGCAACAACAACAGGAATACAACAATCAACCAAAACGTCTGCATTGGATTGGTTACAACATGCATGTCTTAAGTCCTGTGCATAGGCAAAAGCAAAAGAGGTTGAGCAAGTGGCAACACCAATTGCCATTCAGAGGATATTCCAGGACTATCTGGATGACCCAAGAGTGGTATATGTGGATCAAAACCCATTGGTGTATTGGTATGAGAAGATGCACCAATGGCCACAGCTCAGCGGGCTGGCAATAAAGTGTCTGACTTGTCCAGTGACCAGTGTGCCTGACGAGCATGTGTTCAGTGCAGCTGTCACAGGTGTCTCAGTGAGAAGGACCAGTCTTTCACCTCAAAACGTGTATAGTTAGACCATGTTCAAAATTAACCAACATTTCATGCCATACAATTCCTGAAATAACACAGGAGAAGGATGATGGTGATTGTTCAGACTCAAGTGTGTTAGATCATGATGATCAACTTCTGGGCGAACCACCTGAGTTTGAGGATGAACTCTACTTCTTTGAATGAGAGTAGGCCACCACAGAACATTTTAATTATTTATCGCTGAACTGCTTTGCAAAAAGAAAAAAAAAAGATATAGCTAGTGGAACATAATGTTTGTGTCTAACTTATGCAGCCCCACCAATTTTTGGCACATGTATGGCCGGATTTGAGTTGCACCAGTATGTAGTAAAGTATCCTCTCCATTCCCTTCAAGGACATTGGAGACACTACCTGCTCCCTCCCATGCATATCCTTCTTTTATTACCCCCTAGCAGGGCTGCCCCAGTAAAGATCATTTGATTTACAAGACAGACAATCTCAATATTTTGCTTGCATCAAAGAGAAGATAGAATTGTGTACCTACTACGTACCACCATGCTGGGATTGGAACAGGTAACTAACTATTGCACCAATGAGTGATATACTATTAAGGAATTGTGCGTGATGATTGATGATTTGCGTGGTGGCAGACAGTGAGGGAGGGTGTTCAACTAATAATTTGCAAACCTGATTTTAAGGATTTGCAATGTTTGGGGCCTGATGGGTGATCATTTTTCTTGAACGCCATTGGCCCTTACTTGCAGAGTCCACTCATTTTTTCTGGTTCTCCAGAGACCAGAATAGTCACTTTAGTTCACAAATACAAATCTACACAAAATATTCAAATAATGTTTCTCTCTTCTTGTTCTTCAACAGCAGTGCACTACAGGTCTCGGGATGGAGTCGGACTGATTTGTTACTGGGAGTCAGGAGGAGGATGGAAGAACTCCGGGTCGGAGTATTGTAACAGCCAGAAGAAAGAAGGTATCAAGTCTATTGACTACAAAGGGAACCCAATATAATAATGACTCTGAGGCCTACTCGACTCTGAGGCCTACTCAGCTCTGTGGACTGGAGAAAGGTGCGTTGATTTGGGAAATGTTGCTAAGTGTTTGTGCTGGCTCAAATGTGAAACTCCTCTTTTTTGGTTGTGGTCGGGAGGGCCTGTTGCATGTAACTGGAAACAAACTTGTGATGCCACATCATCATCACAGGATGCACGCACTCGGCTAAATGTTATGATGACAACTGTGAGATTGATCAGCCCGGTACATCCAGCTACTTGTCTATTTTCGATTGTAAATTGCTCTAACTTCTCAATTAATCAATCTGCCATCAATGATTGCAACAGCCTATGCTCTTGCTCTACCTCTGAGTCTTGGTAGTTGGTGCACTACTCATGAAGCTTGGCTCTACAATATCATTTCTGTTTTGCAATCTGCAGGCCTCTTCTTCTCCTGCAGGCCTCTTCTTCTCCTGCATGAAAGGCGAAAACCCCATAACACTCCTGCTTACCTTAAAGGAGCGGATCAGCCAGGCACCAAAGATGGACATTTTGAGTAGAATGTAGATGCACCACCCAGTTTGGGAATAGAGTATCATTGTTCTTTTAACAATCATCATTTTTAGAACTATGTTGATTCACTAATTACAGAGGGGGCCAGGCTGCACAAAATGTGTTCAGGGTTGTACAGTAAACTTTAGCATGGACTTTTTGACCCTCATCACTGTGGTACCAGGTCCAGGATCCCTATCCCTCTGTGCCTTTGTCTCCTTTTCTGACCAAACAGTACCCCCATCTCATTGCCCCTCAAATGTTCCCTTCTGATACCCCAACTTTGGCAGTGCACCAACCCATTTTCAAGCCTTCGAGTGACCACAAACAAACAAACACCCTCCCTTTTTGCCCTCCATTTGCATTCTCCCAGTAACCCAGGTGTTTCTGCTACTGTTCAGTCTTATTATTACTGCTACTGTTCAGTCTCAAGTGGCCAACTGGATGACATTGCTTGGGTATCCAGGCACTTATCACTCCATACAGCCCGTCTCAGCATACCCAGCCTGCGTTTCTTTTCACTCCTCCATAATTTGTATTTTTCAAATGTAGATGACAGAACATTTTGATATATAACTTAGCTGCTCAATTCTCCTCCTCCTGCAGGACCACCAGCCATGGAATTCAGCACTGATTGCCTCAAGCCTTTGCCACTGCGGACAATCTACTATCCCCTACAGTGTGAGTGTTCGACCAGCAGGGGGAGCTATATCAAGAAAGAAAAAAAGAGAAAAAAGAAATTGTAAACAATGCTCCGTGCAATGCACTTGTTTAAAATTATATAGTGGCACACTAGCAGTACATTGATGGTCCTCTAGGGCCATTGGAATTTGGTGTGATTACTTAGTCACACTCAGAGGGCCATTTTTTTACCCGCACGTGCCTAACATACAAAGGCAAAACCACTGACTTGCTGAAAGAAATTAAGGCAGAATAACAGCACGCCAGATTAAAAAAACAGTTTTTTTAAAGGATTTCCTAGTAAAAAATTCAGCAAACTCTTTATGTGGAAAATTAAGAATAAATGTCCTCTCATTAATGAGTAAGACATTGTTCACTATGGAGTACAAGTATTCTTGTTGTCCTAAATTAATGGAGGGATGCTGCCTAGCACGTCAGGTACTTTGCTTCTCTCTGCAGTCTGCAGCTGGGGAGAAATGATGGACTGCAGTACAGGGAAAGGAACGAGATATAGATTGTATTTGGCACATTCGTCACAGAGTATCCCTTCCACAAATGCCGAAATCAGGCATTTAGTCCCATCGTAATCCCTGACCTCACTCTCCACCACAAATTATTTCCAACAAATACATTCGCTTGGCAGTAACAAAAGGAAAGTTCACTTACTCTACTGCAGGGTAAGATAGAGGGATTAGGCCGAGTAGGTAGAGGTTTTGCTATAGAATAGTGAGATGTCATCATCCTGTGCCCACTGCCTAATCTTTGGCTTAGTCAGTCACTATAGTTGACGAATGTCGAAAGGGAAAGGTTTAAATAGGCGTGCTGTAAATCCACTGTGGAAGTCATAGAATATAAATGATAACTTGGCCAGTAAAATGTGGCACAAGCCAAGAATGGATTTTTCAATTTTCTTTCGTACCCTGGGATAGAACTTAGGAAAGAATAAAGGAGTGAAGTACTAGGAGGTGACTGAGTGGGCAAAGGAAGGGAAGAGAAACACACCTTGTTTTCAGTTTGCAATGCAATGTAAACTTTGTAAATGCTGCATCAACTGAAACAGACACATATTGCACAGCTGAAACTGCAGTGCCGAATTGAAACATGCTACAGTTAGGTCATGGCTGGTCAAATGCTATGGCAGGGCGCGATGAATGATGATGGGTGGGATACATATCTGCCTCGCTTAGCAAATGCAGTGAGTGAAGGGAGTAGAAAGAGAAATAAAATGCTCCCCACTTTGCACCAGCGCTTTGATGAAACCAAGATAGCGAAGTAGGTGAGCATGGCCCTCTCCACAAGAGCTCCCTTGTTTCTACATTCAAGCAATTATACATTCATCCTTTGATTGTTCTAGTATTATCCACACTTTGATAACCCCCATTTAAGCTTTAAATTCTCTCAAATCTTTCACCATGTCAATCCATTCATCCATCCATATATCCATCTATCCATATAGCCATTCATCCAGGCATCCATCTATCTATCCATTCACTTATGATAGTATCCCCTTTCAACCATCCTTTCACCCATCCATTTACCCACCTATGCATCCTTTAACCCACCTACGCATTATTTTGCCCACCCATGCATCATTTCACTCATATACCATTTCACCCATCCTTTCTTTTAACCTTCCATCTTTCTTTCCATTTTCCATCAACCCATCATTTACTGCTTTCATTATGAGCTTTTTTCTCATGAATTGCAGATAGAAGAGGCCATTAAGAACTCAATCCCCACTGTAGCCACTAAAGCCCTTGCAGTGAGTATAATAATAATTGTCAATAAGCAAACAATGTGACTTACCACTGCCCGTCCCTGCATCCGCTGGGACTCCCCCTCTAACCGCAGCTGCATCTACACCACTACTGGCACTGCCGCTGGCCCCAGCACTGGTGGTCTGTGCGGCTAGAAAAAACATTATGCATTTTAGATGCCATATACTCCTCCCCTTATTATTGTTTTTAAAATGGTATACAACCATAATACATCACTGCAGTTTGGGTAACACTATCTTCCATCCGAAATTTGATGTTGTGCCATTTTGTTGGTTGACAATGTTAGAAAAGCCAGATAGTCAAGCCAACCAAAATATTTTCATAATGGAGGAGCAGAGCTAGGATGACTCAGTCATTAAAGCACAATGAAGGGGTAGAATAATTTGTCAATGAAGGGCATATGGTCTTGGTTGGCATATGCAATGGGACCACCCTCATACTATTTTCCAGCCATGCTGCACTGTCAACAAAACTGCTGGTATCCTACTGTATAAATGAATAAAAATACATACAACACAACATTGGAGGGGGGTACCGTGACCATGGCCACTCTCTCTTTTTACTGTTTGAGCTTGAGCAAGAAAAAGAAAGCCTTCTTAACAAAACATGGATAGAAAAGCATACTTGGGCATGCAATCTTCACAGTAGAGTACCGGTCCTACAATCTGTTCTATTAGTCTTACAGTGCCAGTCCACAAGAGATATAAGGGGAGAGGGAAAGCTTACTAACAAAGCAGAAGAAAGCTACAGACTACTACAGACAGCAGGAAGTCAGCTGCAGACAAATGAAATATAGAAAAAAACTCAGATAATGCAGGGATTAAAAGAGTTTAACAAACACTAGATAGAATGAAGAGGATTTGAAAAAAATGGAGACAGGCACAGTAAAAGAAAAAAAAGGAAACATTATTCTAAATGAGGAGAGGTAAAAGTTAGGGAAATAACATTAATATTACCAGGAGGACTTCCTGAGGCTGGCAGATCGGCCAACCCTGGCACTGGTGGTGGCACCCCAGGCTCCCTGAACTGCCTCCAAAGCACTCTTTTTGCACTTGGGTGCTGATGTAAGGAATAAAGAAGATAAAAAAATAGGTTAGTGGTACAGTTAATCGCCCCAAAAATATTTGGACAGGCAAAGGAAAATGCAGTGACACTGGGCCCGATTCACAAAAGTAATCTGAGACAAAATCCTAACTTTACGACTTTTGGTATTCACAAAGGGCATTTAGGAGTAGTAAAGTTAGGATTTTGTCTCAGTTAAACTTAAGTTTTGGTCTTAAGTTAAACTTAAGACCAAAACTTAAGTTTAACTGAGACAAAATCCTAATTTTATGACTTTCAGTATTCACAAAGAGCATTTAGGAGTAGTAAAGTTAGGATTTTGTCTCAATTAAACCTAAATTTTGGTTTTAAGTTAAACTTAAGACCAAATCTTAAACTTAAGACCAAAACTTTGTCTCAGTTTAACTTAAGTTTTGGTCTTAAGTTAAACTTAAGACCAAAACTTAAACTTAAGACCAAAACTTTGTCTCAGTTAAACCTAAGTTTTGGTCTTAAGTTAAACTTAAGACCAAAACTTAAGTTTAACTGAGACAAAATCCTAACTTTACTACTCCTAAATGCCCTTTGTGAATACCGAAAGTCGTAAAGTTAGGATTTTGTCTCAGTTTACTTTTGTGAATCAGGTCCATTGTTCTTTCCTAAATCAGATCGCTTATAGTACTAATATCGAGTTGACCTATTCCACATTTCCTAAACCTAAGGCATATTCCAAACTTCCAAAACCTAAACTGCATTTGGAGCCAATAATGCATTGCAAAGAATATTGTGTGTTTCTCATCTCATTCTCAACCCGCTTTGATAGACCAACTCAGTCTCCCTTTTTTGATGCATAGATGCTCATACTACATATCACTGGGCAATTGCTTGTGACTGAATGAGGTACATAAAGAAAGGCCCAGAGAACGCTAACTCACTGACATTACTAACTAATACCACTATCTTAGTGACAGTACGGAGGAGTCTGCATGGCTTCCTAAATAATTAGCCTAAGCAAGCGCCAGCAAGTATGATTAGAGCATGCTATTTGAAAAAAAAATTAGTAGCATTGTAGAACACACCGCAACAAATAATTATGCACTGAGATCCGCAACTTTGACACCCAGCAAATCAAGCAAGTCCTGCTCCCAGTCCAGTATGTCTGCCCAGCAGTGCATCAACTACTGCTGGGTGCACTGGCCCCAGTGTGCAGGTGCACACACTGGTCACCCTCCTCAAGACCAGCGGATGCTACAGCAGGGTGTACCCACTTCCAGGCTCGCTGCCTGCTGCCAGCATGGAGGGTAGGTGGCGCTGCACAAAAAACCAAGTGAGGCCACATCCACCTCAGAAACAATAGTGCGGGCTGCACCCCTTGGCAGAACAGGAAAAGGAAGGAATTCAGAAGATGAAAGGAAGAACTAAGGAAGTAAAGGGAAAGCCAAAAAAAAAAAATTAAAAGTCACAGAAAAAGAAAAGAAATGAGAAAAACGTAAACTACACGAACACAAAGACACACATTATCAAAGTAAAGGTGACTGAGGGGTAGATGAGTGGGATCGGGTGAGGATGCAACAATTTAATTAGATTAAAAAAACAGGCCCAGCACATGCACAGAACAGGTGGCGCTTGCGTTGCTTTTGCAGAGCAGAAGTGTGCATTGCACTCCCGGCATGTTAAAAAACCAGTGCTGACGAGCACTTTCGCCCGCTCATGGAGTTCAACTGAATCCCGCTGAGTTTTTGGGACACTCTCTGTAATTACACGGAGCAGAACTACGCAAGTTCCGCCCACCCCTAGAAATTAAGTCATACTCCTTTAAAAAGGAATTAGGTAAGTGATATTGTAATTGTAAATGTGGAAAGGGTACAATAAAATTGTCTTTCACAAATTGGTGAACAAACATTATACCCTTTTCCTTCCAGTGTTTGAAATAATAAGATTTATGATGAAATTTAAGACATTTATTGGACCAAATTAAAAAAGACAAAAAGCATTGTTGAAAATTAAGAATAGCAGAGAATAATACATATAGTAAGTGATGAGAGCATTTTAAAATGGGGTTCTTGGATATAAAAGTGCAGTTAGACATATAAATTACATCTTTCAGTAATGATCGCTAAAATTTTATCCATTGTGGTGTGGGTGAATCTTGGAAATTAGTAATCAGAGCATAAAATTGTCGAATGAAAAAAGCAGAGTGATAAAGCGTAAAATCAGGAAATCGTACACCCCCTTAATTTTTTGGCCATTTAAGTTTAGAGAGGGCAATACGTGGATGTTTATTATTTCATAGAAATTTTGCACAAATAGTCTAAATTTGTGCAAAGTAATAATTAAGAATCTTAAACGGCAACATAGAGATTGTATAAAGCAGATATGGTACAATTAACATGTTGATAATATCAAATCTACCCCACCATGATAAATGCAGAGGAGACCAAGTTGAAAGCAATGTGTTTAATTTGGATTTTAATGTTGCAAGGTTATTACTAAGTGTGTTAGATATAGTAGGGGAAAACCAAACACTAAGGTATTTAATGTGCCATGAACACCATGTGAAATTATTGTTGGCAAATATATATTGATAACAAAAGGAGTTCAATAGAAACATTTCAATTTTGGAGAAATTAAGTTTATATCCAGAAATAACAGAGTATAATGTAATAATTTATATGAAAGGGTCCAGAGAGATCAAAGGATTGGACATATAGATTAGAACATCATCTGCATATGCAGATAACTTAACATCTAGGGAACCTTGCCTAGTACCTCTGTCAAAGTAAAATAGGAAGAAAAACAACCATTAACAAAACACTAGCAGGAGGGTCGGAGTGCGATAATTTTATAAATCAGTTACATTTCAGGCCAAAGACAAACCACTGTAAAGTGGTGAACAAAAATTGACAATTAATGAAGTGAAAAGCTTTTTCAGCATCTAGAGATAAGGCCTCAAATTTAAAATGGCTTTTCCAGCTAGAGCATGAATGTTAGAAAACGTACTGGCATTGTTTGAAGCAAGTCTGCCCTTAATGAAACCAGATTGATCAGATTTAACAAGAAGGGGTACAACGATATCAAGGAGGGATGCTAGGATTTTGGCCAACATTTTGCAATTATAATTGATCAATCAAATGGACTTATAGTTTAGCAGAGTGTAGCGTCTTTATCTGATTTGGGGATTATGACAATAAAGGCTTCTTAGAAGGAGCTACTAGCCTTCGAATTTCAAAAGGAAGGAGTTAAAAAGCTCTAATAATTTGGGAGCAAAAAATGTAGAAAGGGAGGAAATTTGTTCAATGGAGAATCCATCTGGACCAGGTACCTTAGCTCTTTTCAGGGATTTGATTGTGTCCAAAATCTCTTAGAGTGTAATGTCAGCTTCTAATTCCTCAACTATAGGTGAAAGAGACGGAGGAAAAAGTTGTATAGTAGGTTCGGATTGGATGGTATCCTCTGTATATAATGTTTTGTTAAAGGATTGTAAGGCGTTGGAAATATCAGAATTTAAGATCTAAGTGGTATTAGTAGATCAATTGAAATTGGGGCCTATAGTTTTACATTCTGTTTATATTTTTAAATAGTTAGATATCATTTTACGGCTTTATTTTGACCTCAAATAAATTTAGATTTAATTTTAAGCACGATCATGCAGCAAAGGTTGCAAATTTGTTGAGATTAGATTTGGCTTTGATCAAGTCATGTAACATAGAGGTAGATTCAGAAGTAAAGTAAGGATGTTCCAGTGTTTTAATTTTTTTAAAGTAAAGCTAGATTTTGAGAATTTAACTTTTTTTCCTTTTGGCAAAATAAGCTATAGTAAAAGCTCTGTATGAGACTTTGTAAGCATCCCAATTAATTGAAATGGACGTGTCAGTAGATTTGTTCATTTGAAAAAATTCCTGAATAAGAGCAGTAATTTCAGTTATAAAATGTTTATTTCATAATAACAGTGAGTTTAATTCTCCATCTGCCAGTTTTGGAGTCAGTATGAGATAAATCAAAGGAGACAGTACTAGTCATGATCGGAAATAAAAATGGAGCCTATTTTGGATGCTTATATAGAAGGGAGTAAGGTTTTGGAACTAAAATAGTATCAGTTCTGGACATTGTATGATGTACATTGTAGAAAAAAGTAGATTCAGACACATCAGTATTGCAACTTTTCCAAACATCAAATAATGGTTGAGATGCAATTGCCAATTAGAATTCCTTGTGAGATTTGTCGGGGTTAAATTTACATTTAGACTTTCTATCCATAGAGGGATCTAACCATTGGTTAAAGTCATCTGCCATAATGATTTTGGAATTACAAATATTAGCAAGTTTTACTTTAATATTATACAAGAAATCAGGATCAGGTTTGACTGAGCCATAAATATTAAACAAGGAGATATATTTATTATAACCAATTCCCATTGACCATTAGTATCACATTCAGTAGATATAATTTGTACTTTCACTGTTTTATGACAGAGAATAGCCACACCACCTTTGTGATTTGTATCTGAAGAGAAAAAAACCTGGCAAACCCATTGTTGTTTTAATTTAACCGACTCCATATTATTACAGTGAGTTTCCTGTTAAAAGGCAATTTTGGAGTTAAGCTTAGACAAATAAGAAAGTACCTTTTGTCTCTTACCCAGATGCCTAAGTCCACAGACATTCCATGAGCCAGCGTTAAACATATTGAATACATGAGGATAAGGGTACAGGAATATGAGTGACAAGCTGCAAAAACAGAGAAGGAGGCAAAATGACACCATTTATTAAAAACAACATAGGGCATGAATGGAGTGACATAATAACACTGAGTGACATAGAGGCACTCACAGATTAGATGTGAAAAGAAAAATAGGACATAAAGGAGAAGGGAGATAGAAAAAAGTACAAGAGGCAGGAGGGGGAGGTGTGGCACAGCGGCCAGAGCGTCTGACTCCGTGGCGCAGGGCTCGCAGTTTGATCCTAGGTGCCGCGGCAGCTCAGCTCAGCATCATGTGACTCTGGGTAATAATTCACTTAATATCCTTGATGGTCCTCCAGCGCAAGGATACCCTTAGGGGTGATAAGTTTGCGCTTTACAAATGTAGAATTATCATTATCAAGGATAAAAATCCAGAACTGTAAAGAGAAGTCATGAAAAGTAGTGTGTGATGTGTCAACACAATAACAGGAACAACAGCAGAAAAAAGATAAATTAAGGTATTGTATTGTATTGTAATTGCCTTTACATAGCTCTTACTACCCCTGATGAGGCGTCAAAGTGTTTTTTCGGCAAGTAGCATGCTACTCCGGAACCCATAAAGTATTAGTGGTGAATTAGTATAGTGAAATATAAAAGTAATTTGAGTGGTGGATATGTAAGTCAGCTTTTTGGATTGAGAGGGATAGTGGAGGGATAGAAAAGGGAAAAAACTTGCATTGATATATAGCGTTTGCTACCCCTGATGAGGTGTTGAAGCCCTTTTTTGTGAGTAGCGCGCTATTCCGGAACTCAACCAGGATTTGTGGGAATTAGTATAGGTAAATATGCAATTAATTTGAGTGGTAGACATGTTAGCTGTTATTTGTATTGAAAAGGAATAGTGGAGGGATAAAAGAGGGAAGGGTCTGGATTTTTGTGGGGGTTATAGTTGTAGGAGGGAGTTTGGGATGAGAAAAGGGGAGGTGGAAGGGAGATAGTATAGGGAAATATGAAATTAATTTTAGTGGTGAACATGTTATTCTGTTTTTGGGATTTAAAAGTAATAGTGGAGGGATAGAAGAAGGAAGGAGGAATAGAAGAGGAAACGGTCTAGAATCTTTTTTGTTTTTAGTTCATACTGTTTGGAGGGGTCTGGGATGAGTAAAGGGGAGGTGGAGGGGGAAGAGCCAGAGGTAAGGGTTTGGAAAGGCATGTTTTGGAGATCTAAATAGTAAAAGAGGTATGAGATGATTCAAGGAGGGGTAGAGGAGGGAAGAGTTTAGAAACGGTTATCCTGGGGATCATAGTAGTGGCATGGGGCCTGGGTTGAATGAGAGAATGGAGGTAGAGGATATATTGATAGAGGTATAGGGTGATAAATAGGGTAGTGCATTCAAGAGAGTAGTAGAATGAGGTTTGAGATGGGTCAGAGAGTTGAGGTAGAGGATATATTGAGAGCTGTATATGGTGAGGAATAGGGTAGTGCATTGGATATGCTGAAGTAGAAGAAAAGTAATAAATATATAGATACATAAGTACATGGAAGGTGTATATATATATGCATAAGGAAGGAAGTATATGTAGATTAAAGATACATTTAATAAACTCCCGCTTTCAAGTGTTGTTGTACTTTAAATTCATTTTTTTATTTTTTGTAATTTAATGGTGAAGCAATTGTAGATGAATAGTTATGATAAAGGATTTATTTATTTATGAAGTCACTTATATACATGTTAAAACATAGAATAATGTAACTACCCGTAATATGTACATTTATTAAGCAGAACTAACGAATATTTATATTTTTAAAAACCAACGTATTATAGATGTTTATACAAAGCAATACACATATATAGGTATATTTGTATAGTCCAAATAAATGCGTATATATACAGAAGGATATGCTGAATATTTCTGTTTGTGTATGGTGGTTAAGTGAGTAAGAGAGTAGTTGTCTGAAGATAACGGGTCCGATTCACAGAACTAATCTGAGATAAAATCCTAAACGTACTACTTTTGGTATTCACAGAAGGCATTTCGCAGTTGTAAAGTTAGGACTCCTAACTTTACTACTACTAAACTGAGACAAAATCCTAACTTTACAACTTTCGGTATTCACAAAAGGCATTTAGTAGTAGTAAAGTTAGGAGTCCTAACTTTACTACTACTAAATGCCTTCTGTGAATACCAAAAGTAGTAAGTTTAGGATTTTATCTCAGATTAGTTCTGGGAATCGGCCCCAAAGTGGTTATCCGTGGATTTTATATTGGGGGGTAAAGAGTTCCATAGTTTAGCTGCTTGTACGGAGAAAGATGTGCCACCCATGGTTTTTTTCTTGTACGTTGGGATTTTGAGGCAAGGTGCCACTCTAGAGCGGATGTTCCTTTGATGAATGTAAGGTGATTTTATTCCTGCTGAAGAGCGGTCCTGGTCCAAGTATCGCTTTGTGGATGATACAAAGCAGCTTGAACATGGATCTTTCAGGCAACCGGTAAGGATGCAGCGCTTTCAAGGCAGAGGAGATGTTGTCTTGCAGCTTTATATATAAGAGTAGTCTCGCAGCCGAGTTCTAAATCCATTGTAGTCTTTTCATAGCCGTTAAATGTGATCCGTGGTAGAGGCTATTGGCATAATTGTTATGTTGCCTGGCAAAATGTTCACAAACACTTTGTAGCAAAATCAGTCCTCAGACCGTGCCAAATACAAACCAAAATGGTACCATATCCACAAGGAACCAAAACAAACTTACCTGGTGCACACAGGTCAAACAAATTTATTCTCCACTGCCGACTCTTCGGACCAAACGGTCAGATCCAAGGATTTTGCCGTTCAGGACCCCTGTCGGGATGACTGCTGGGTGAGGCTCTGACCAGTCAGAGAAACGGGGCATCTGTGAGTTCAGGAACTCTATCGTGCAGGGATCCCTGGTCCGCCCGTCCGACCCGACAATGGCCCCGACCTACCCACCCGTCCGTGGGCGGGGATGGGTCACCTGATGGAGTCCCTGTTCGGGTGCCAACTGAAGGAAGTGACCCGATTAGGGCCACCCGGGTCACCGCGACCATCTCTCAGCCTTCCATACAAATGAAGAGTCGGTCAGATAATAGAGAATACAAACCAAGTATATATTTATTCAGATACACTCGAGCGGAGCCCCGTCTTCCCAGTCGCTTAGGGGTGCTACAGAGAGGACTGACATCAGCAAACATGGTGATACATTATGTGCGATTCAGAACCAATGAAGGCCCGCCAAGACTGGAAATTTCCAGTTGGAGGCAGCTAGACAAAGAAAGTATAGAATAATGAGTTTTGATCCTGATACCGGTCACACACTATCTCTACAACAAGGTCGTTCTGCCTGTGCCCGCCACTGGACTGGTGGGAGCAGGCAGTGGTGGCTGGTGACATTTGAAAGTGGTGGGCATAAAACAATTGCCGTACTGCACTGTGGCGAGTGAGCATAGCGAGCGAGCCCGAACCACCTACGGAGGGGTCCGGGGGGTTCTCCCCCTGAGAAAATTTTGAAAAAAGAGTGAGCAAATGGTGCATTTTCAAGCAAATTTGAGAAAGCAGGAAGGTTAATAAAGCAATTCTAGGTCCATTTCGTGCATTTATCATACTTTCAGGGTGGAATGTTAACTACTCAAACATAAAACAAATTGTGCCCAGAAAAAACTGGTGCTTAAATGTACATGCAGACGAACAGCATTGCACATTTAAACCAGGGATATGTGGGCCATCTCAGCCAGTGAAATATCGGGTAAAGCCAGTTTTATTAAAAAACATGAACTGCGTAATTTGTAAATATGGACCGCGTCTCAAATGATTTTAAATTTATAAAAAATAATGCCCAGAGCAAAGCTCGTCATGCTGTTTGTTTCGGTGACTTTACTTGAGGAAGCGGATTCATTTTCACTACTTGCACTTAGGCTCAAGACACCCTTGCTACGCCACTGATTTCAAACAACACTTCCCGGGTTTTGCACAATATTCAATACGGATATTAACTACACAGGCGCCTTTAGGCTATATTAAACACTATTGCCTTTCAAGCAGAAAACGAGTCGGCAGTGCGCACATTTAATACAACACACAGCATACAACACACAGTTGTCAGTGGTTGTCTCAATCAGATTAGTTCGTCTCGCTGGCTATTTTTCCCTTTTTCCCTAGTGACGCTTTGTTGAGGAGAAAAACATCTCCGCTCCAATTTAAACCTTCGGCATGTGAATTTAATGAAACACATAACACGTTGTTTGCTTTCTTGTGCTTAGCAGTATCTTGCAACCTGGCGGGCGTCTACTGTTGTCACTTTACAACGGGCGACCAAGAGGGTCTGTAACACTATCTCACCAGGATGGAGAAAGGTTACACCTTGTGCGCTGTATTCCAGAATCCCACAGAGAGCTGTGCTATTTGCTGACTTGGGACAATTGAAATGTGGTCAGAAGTAAGTCTTCAAGCAGAGGGCAAACGCTGGCTGGGCTGAGGTGTGGTCTAGACTCCAGGGGAAACGCTGATTTTGGAAACATAATTCTTGGGTTTGGATTCCCGACGGCCCCACTGGTGTCAATTGCATGATCTTCAGCAACCCGCTCACTATAAATGTTTGTACTTTGGTTTGCATTTTACATACCCGAAGACACTTAAAAAAATAAGGGCACAAAACGCGGTAAACACCAACTGGGGACCACTCTCTTAAACATAAACGTCATTAAGGACACACTGTTGGAGTGCACGTGTCCGCTTTCCTCTGTGGAGGGGAGTGACCCACCGGAAACGCTTCCCCGAGTGGGACTAATAACAGAGCTCACAGAGCGTTCTACAAAAATAATAATATCACAGAGCCAAGACTTGAATGCATAAAGTGACCGAGAACAGTGGGATGCAGTTTTCAGTTTCAGACCAGAGGCAGAGCACTTTTGCACTATCACAACGCGTCGGTCGAAGAAGGTGCCTTTCGCTTAAGAGTCCGTGTTTACTTAAGGGTGTAATGTTTTCAGACGCCTTTCCTTTATTTGCATTTATTGCCCATCGTTCAACACATACAGCTCAAACGTATCCAACCGCTGCGCTGCACTGCAAAAACACAATTCCACAGTGCGCACTGTAAACTAAGTTCACCATTCTGCGGGTGCAAAACAGATAGTCACACTGCACCTTTTCTTTGCATACAACTCTGGTCCAAGTGGCTGCCTGGTAGTGTCTTTTCTTTAAAACAGTCGCAGCTGGCATGACGCGGGGGGTCGCGCTTAGAGGGGGGGTTATTTTAATTATATTTTAAAAAATAAATAACTTACCTTAGCCGCCCATCCTGTCCTGCACCATCTCTGCTCCTGGGCCGGGTCCCGCGCCGCCTCTGCTGCTCCTGAACAGGAACAGGCATGCTCCCTCCACTCCTGTAAGCCAATCACAATGCTGCAATGGCAGCATTGTGATTGGTGGGGAGTCCCGGACAGCGCCCAGCCGGGCACCTGTAGGGAGGCCATTTTCTCTATGTAGGCTGCATGCAGCCTACATAGAGAAAATGTAGAGTGCGCATGACTGCTTTGGTCGGCCCCAGGTCTGACCACACAGTCAGGGCACTCAGAGTGGTGCAAGCCACTCCTCCCCGCCCCCAACCAGGCATACACTCCCACCCACCCCCAACCAGGCATACCCCTGCCTTCTGCTTTCTCGCAGCGCGAGAAGCAGAAAATAAAATGGTATTTAAAATACCATTTTATTTTCTGCTTCTCGCACTGTGAGAAAGCAGTGGGGCGGCGCTCCTACGCCCTAATGGAGCGGCCGCCACTGAGCACACCTACTCCTCCGGGTACATCTTGCAAAGAAAAATCTCTTTCAGAAATATGTAGAATACAATATGATTGAATCTTTTCATTACATAACAAAATAATATGGAGATAAAGGTGAAGGGAACTGGCAAATGATGAAGAAAAGCTGTGTGACTTTTAAATTGCATTTAAAGGGGGCTTGAATTTTCAAAAGAAAAAAAAATTTCATTCAAAAAATGTCCCACTATTATTTATAAAATTCGGTCTCACTTTAATTTTCTAGTTTGGCTACTGCTGTTCTCAGTACACAAGCACCAAGATGGTCGTCAAGCTGGCATGTTCTTCTTATGTTTTATGGTGGTCAGCAATAGTGTTTAATTTTTAAAAAGCATAAGTGCCGGGCCCTTGTCAGGAGGCGACTGTAGCTTGCACCACCCTTTGTCCATACCAGCGCTACCAATTACAGTAGCTTCACAACTACTAACCATCACACTCCTACAAATGTGACAATTCAAACTATTGGAGGCCCCCAAAGCTGCAAGAGTGGCTTAGACAGCAGTTATTAGTAATTTGAATGTATATTGAATTAATAAACAACTGTTGTTGTGCTCATCTCGAAATTAAAGAAACAGCACCAACATGTGGCAGACTGTCATAGTGCTGGCGTCGACAATTAAGTGCTGGTGATGAGCACTGGACACCACCGGCTCAAATTAAGCACTGGGCTGCAATGTCCTGGAGTTAGGAAGAATTCTGAGGAAGCAGTTATAACAGCAGCAAGAAAATAAATGCAGCTCAAAACCAGCACAAATTCTGTTATTACAAGGCAACACCTATGAGCGTTGCTGCTGTATTACATGCACTCCTGGAACTGGGTCTGATGCCTTGGGTTGCCACCTGGCAACTATTCTACAATTAAGGATTGAATGTCAAGATCTGTAAAAAATATATAATATTTAAACCCCTTTTTAAACATATATTTAAAACATCAAATACAAGCAGCAGTCACTCTAAACTTATTTCGTAGCTGTTTAAATGATTTTTAAATAATTTTTTAACAAACCGAGGAGTTTTGCAAGTTTAAAAGAATGTAGATGGCCTGAATCCTCAAGTCTGTATGTATGTATGTGGTATTTGAATAGCGCGGAATTAGTCAACACATCCCTTAGTCCATAAACATGGAGAAATTGCCAGTAGTTTTCTCTAAAAAAGATAGCCCTCCTTCTGATGCTCCAACCCTCCACTTCTGTTGTGTCCACAAAACTGCTTAATGTCTCTTGGAGCCTGCTCTTTCATTGGTTTGAGACTGAAGTGCATCTGCTGTGCGTTGTTTTCAATAGAAGTGTTTCTGCAGTGGTGCTGGAACTGTTTTTACAGTAGGGATGATGTCATTAATGTTAAATCACTGACATCACAGGAGTAGTGAAAAATCCAAGCATTCCACAGAACAAGTGCAGCACATGAGGCAGGCCCACGTAGTGGGGGAGGGTATGTGCCCAGTTGTGCACTTTAAAGTGCCCTTTTCCGACTATACCAGGGTGTGGTACCATGCTGCCATTTAGTGAGAGCACATTTTCCATTCAATTAGCCTCTTGAAATGGTCACTACATTTGCAGCAGACATGCAGTTTTACTTCTAAACATACATAGCGCACAAACAATAACTTTTGGAACTTGGAGCGTTACACATGTCCCACACCTTTCAGTCAGTGAAAGGGTAAGTAAACAATAAGCTCCAGGTTCAAAGAATAAGCAGCAATTTGTCAGAAACCTTTGGCTGATATTTTACCTCTTTGTTTGAATTCACAGAAAGTGTAACATAATAAAACCAAATTTAAAGGCCTGTTTTTATTGCTGTCTCTCCTCCTGACCTACTCTTCAGTTATTTAAGGTATACCCTTTTTTATCTGTTTATGCCCTGTGTATGCTGGCCCTACTGAATCTCAAGTCTATCTACAACCTATTCCTGACTTCTGGATCTGCAGCCCCTTTTCCTCGTTGGACCTGGGTTGTGCTTCAATGTGCAGGACACTTTCTTCAGAGCGGAGTTGTTGCTCACCTCAGTCACACTATTTTCTTTATTCATGATAGGGTTTCATTGTTTTATGTTCTTCTGTGCTCAGATCTTTATACAATCGCCCCAAGATCTCTCTTGTATTTGGAAAAGGTTGTTTGCGCTGGGTAGTTGAAATTAATTAGAAATCTGATGGTCCAAGTCTGAGATGGATCATTTTTTAAAACTGACATCTTCAAGAATGTGGTCCCTCAGTGAAGGACACTGAATATCTTCATTCATCATTCCTGTCAAGTGGTAAACACCCAGAACAAACAAACATGACTGAGTGTGTAGCAGGTGAAAAGCAAACACTGCTTACATTTGTGGCATAGCAAACGGGTTGTTGTACCTGAGTGGCATCACGTTTATTTAAATAGATCTGAGAGGCATTTCTCCTGTTCTTTTAACTGATTATAGTACACATTTTTATAGATCATTGCCTCTTCCAGTCACAAAATATACCCTACCATAGTTTGTTCTATTTCCTCATTTGAAAGCAATTGCAATGTGTGTTAATGTTGAGAGAACACCACACACAAGAGGCTGAAAGCTGTGCGTGGATGGGTTTGGGCTAAGGGCAAGCAGGCCCTGTGCCCAACCCCTTTCAGCCATCCATGGCACGTGGTTATTCACACCGCCGCCGCCGCCAAGGCCTGCGTCAAACACGCTGACCCCCTGCCGCTTCCTACAGCCTTCTGTCATGCATGACATGGAGTTGGCTGTAGGGCTTGGCCTCCTACAAGGAATGCATACTCCACTAATTTTTATTTTATTGTTTTAAAATTTTATGGGACTCTCACTATAACAAGGCAGCCACATTGGCTCCAGCTGGAGTCCCATTGGATTACGGTCACACCAAATGTATTTTTCTTTTTATTTGGCCAGAAGAGAAGTCCCTCTAGGACTCATCTACAAGTTCCAGGGGTGAGCATACCACTGCCATGTCCCCTTGTACTTTATTTTTTTCATTTATTTCTTTTTGCAGTGGTGGCCATAGCATTTCTCTTAATTTTGCAGCCAAACATTCAGTGCATGTGCTCCCATGGCACTGGTGAGAGCTTCTTGCAAGATGGATGATGGTAATAAAAAAAAAACTCAGCCAACTATGTCACTCCCTTCCTATGAGACTCCCAGAGGACTCATATGAACCTAATAGTTCAGATATCTAGAAATTGTGAACCTCAATTTCTCAACAATTACTAAACAGATTTACACCAAATAAAAAACTAAGGGGCTCATTATGATGGCGGAACGATCATCACCGCCGGGCCGGCGGTGAAGATCGTTCCGCCATCGTAAGGAGATTTACCCACCGCCATATAGCGATGGCGGTGGGTATCGCGGCGGACGCAAAGTCCGTCTGCCGCTTTTCTGCCTCTGGCAATCGTTACGATTGCCTGCCGGGCGGTACTGGGCCACTAATATGGTGGCGGTGCCTAGCAGGCACCGTCCGCCATATTAGGATGTGGGTGTTGGAGAGGCCTTTCCATGGCGGCGATGACGCCATGGAAAGGCTGGCGGGGATTGGCTTTGGGGCCCATTGCGGGCCCCCTCTGTGGGGGGGTGCACTGGGGGGGTACCCATGGTACCCCCCTGCAGTTTCATGCACTAAGTGGCAGGCACCGCGTAGTGCCTGCCAAGTGGTGCAGGGGAATGCTGTGCATGCTCTTTTACCATTGCGGACGGTGCTGCAGACAGCAGCACTGTATGCAATGGTAAAAGGCCAGGATGCGCCCGCCAGTATGGCGGCGCATCCTAATTGCACTGGTGGGACCGCCGCACGTCGGGTGGCCGGTCCCATCACCGTTATGATGGCGGGCAGACTGATGTCCGTCTTCCATCATAATGAGCCCCTAAATTCTTTCTGGGTAAAGATCTAGCTTTCTGACAAATATGGTGCAATTCCGTTCAGGCAATTTTACTGTAGCGCTGTCAACAATTCCCTTTGGAAATTGCATAAGGAAATTCCATTTTAGGATCTCATTATTTCTCACCCCATTTGACAGCTCACTCCAATACTTTCAAGGAAGGAGCTGTGGTTTATGGAGTTTTTTTTGGAAAGTTTCTTGAAGATTCATGAAACAGAGTCAAAGTTATTAGCAAACCAAAAACTTAATTTACTATGGTAACTAGGTCCTACCCATAATTACACACTGGTGAGTAAAGTGATGTAATATGTGAGGTATTTAGCACGGCATGGCAAGGGTGTGCGTTATAATTCCTTTAGAATTTTGTCTGTTCTGTTAATTTAAAATAGTATGTTTTAACTGACAATTTCAACTAACGATAACGTTGCTTCAATCATTGTTATTTTATTGAATGTCAATGTTTTTTTTTTTTATTTCTATGGTATTTGTAATGTAGAGTAAGATGTCCTTCACCATGCATGTTGTGGGGTTGGGCGCAGGGCCTGGTGCTTCATGTTGGCGGTCACAGCGGGCTTTCGTTGCTGTAGCGCAAAGTCTAGATCTTGCATTGCTGAATATTGCTGGCATTCACTGTAGCATGAAGAGTCAGGTTTCCCGATGTTTCACATTGGCAGTCATCACAAGCAGCAGAGTCTTGGTGCAACAGGTCTGTTCGCAGTCAATAAGAACCCCAAACTTCAGGATTTCTTTTTTGTGTTAAGATGAGTGCACTCTGATGCCAGACAAGGGTCTAGGACCTAGGGAGACAACGCTTGGGGATCAGGAACTCACTCTAGCAGAGGCCATCAGGGATCTGGGAGGTCCAGATGCAGGTCCAGTCAGGTCGTATTCCAGCAGGCCAACTGGGCAGTTACAAAGAGGCCTCTGAAGCTTATGGTACCCCTGTATCTCAGAACAGGAGGTCAGGTTAGCCTTGGGTGAATGGAGCAGGCCCAGTCTTCCTTCTCAAAGAGCAGGGCGGGTTTCAAGCAGCAAGGAAATCCTCTGGGGAACAAGCCAGGCCTCAAGCAGCAGAGCAGTCCTCTAAAAGCAGAAGGACAGTTCTCTGGAGAAGAAGGCAGTCCTTCCTATGTAGTGCCCACAGGTCCAGGAGTGTACTGACGAGTGAAAGGACGTCCAATATATATACCTTGTGCCAGTGTTTGAAGTTGGGGATCCCCTACTATATATTCCCTGGAAAGTTCTTCCCTGTCAAGGCTAAAAAAAGTGTGGGGTGACAAAAGACTGGTGTCTGGGTCCTTTGTGTGTGCTGGAGGCAAGCACTTTGAAGTGCAAGGGGGCAGGGCACAGCACCGCCCCATCCATCCTGGCAGGATGGCTCATCTTGCCCACAACTAGGCCCTTTTGTTCTTTGTCCTGGCCCAATACACATTCTTAATAGGAGAGCTATTAACAAATCCAGCTGGAAACTCATAGAAGGTCTTAGAAACTTTTGGGCAGGAAAATGCAAAGGTTCTAAATGTGGCATTTTCAAAATTGTAATCTAAAATCTGACTGTGCCATTAAAGATAACTGTTAAATAGAATTAATTTGAGTGTAAGCACCGTGGGCCTGATTCACAAGAGTAAACTTATAGTTCTGTGTAAGTTTATGATTGTTTGGTATTCACAAAGGAATTTACGAATAGTATCTTTAGGAGTGCAGGGTCTCCGCACATAAAAGATAAAACTGTTCTATCTTTGTATGTGTGGGGTAAAGATACGACTCGTAAATCCCTTTGTGAATACCATACATTTGTAAACTTAGACAAAAGTATAAGTTTACCTTTGGGAATCAGGCCCTACATCTCTATCTGCTTTCAGTCTCAAGTTATCCCTTATTAAATGTAAAAATGTACCCAGTGTTAGTCAATCGGAGAGATAGGCCTTGAAACAGTGAAAAATGGCTTTAGGGGTTTTTCACTCCAAGGAAATATAAAACTTAAGCACATTTAGGGTCTATGTTAGGGGTGACATAAGTATTAGAAAGGAAATTTTAGCCTAGGAAAAAGGTTTATTTTTGCCATTTCAAAAATGGCGTATTAGAATTTGGGGGCCTCATTTATGAGGCCCTACCGGCACTATTGCGCTGAACGTCACTTTTTTGATGTTCTGGTGGCGCAATGTGCCTCTGGCATATTTATAAGGCCACGTAAAGCCAGGTTATGTGGCTTTTCAGGGTCTTATTAATATGTGCCCCATTAACACAGAAAACTGCGTAAAAGAGGTATTCCATGGGTGTTGCTGGGGGGTTCCCAGCAACATCCATGACTTTTTGACACCGCCCCAGATTTATGAGAAATCGTAAGTCTGAGGCAGCGCCAAAAATGTACGCCTCCCCAGGGGAGGCGTATGGGAGGCACAACGAGGAGAAATACCTTTATTTCTCCTTGTTTTTCCTCTTTCTATATGTGCTGCAGAAAAAGGAAATAGCCTCTTGTGAATGTTTTTGTGCAGGAAGGTTTCCCTTCCTGCACAAAAATAATCATACCCGCAACGCATGCAACCATGCAGCATGTCGCAAAGCTGCCTGCATTGGCGCACGACCCCTTGTGCGCTGGTGCAGGGGAAAAAGATAGAAATGCGCCGTATCTAATAGATATGGTGCATTCCTGCCCTTTTCTAGGGTAGCGCAGCAATGGCATAAAACCCGTAAAGGAGGCCCTGGGTTTCTGGTTGGCATTGGTATGCACCCTGTTCAAGCAGGAATCACAATTCTAGACAGCATAAGTCTACAACACACCCTAAATTAACCTGTGCTCACCCTCTGGTAGTTTGGCACAGAGCAGTCAGACTTAAATTTAGAGTGAAGATTTGCGCAGCACTTCAAATAGTAGCACAGTGAAAACACCACAAAAAGACTCCATACCAAGTTAGGAAAACAGCTTATATGTATATGAACAAAACAAGATGAAAGCAAAAAAAAATCCAATAAGTACAAGTCAAGATATGAATTTTTAAAGAATGAACTCTTTTGTAGTGCTTAAAAGCATAAAGCACCAACAGTGGTTATCTGGTCGAGCTAGAACAGGTCAAATCCAAAAGTTCATGCCTACTGCTGGGTTGCATACAGGGACCAAACTTGACCCACCACAGAGTACCTTGTTTGCGTGGTCAATGATGATACGATGTGTGGAGCAGAGGAGGTGATGCATCACCGTCAATCCCTCAGATGTAGGCGATGCATCAGTTCCGAGCCGCACAAGTCAGAGATGCGTCAAAACTGTTGGTGATGCGCTGCGCCATACTTGATCCTCACAGAAGCTGCGTTGCGCCGTTGTGGAAGGAGATGTGCCAGCTCCGAGCAGTGCAATGACAGCGATGCATGTATTTTGGTACTACAGCACTTTATACTCACTTCAAAGGGCCCAGGACTGGATTGGCACCACTTGTCAGGGTGAAACTCTCAGATGGTGGAGTCCAGGTGCTGTCGATGGTTGATTTGAAGTTTTTGATATCCCTGAGACTTCAAACAGGAGGCAAGCCAGCAACCCCTTGGAGTCGCTTTGGTTCTTTGTTAAAGAGATGCAGGTCCCATCCTTCTCACTCCCAGGCCAGAAGGGCAGCAGGAAGCAGGTCAGTCCAGTAGAGTAGGAGTCCAGCAGAATCCAGCAGCATAACAGTCCTTTCAGCAGCACAGCAGCCCTTCTTCCTAGCAAAATATCCACAGGTCCAGAAGGGTACTGAGTTGGTTTTGTCAAAGTCCTGTACTTATACCCAGTTATGCCTTTGAAGTGGGGGAGACTTCAAAGGGATTCTTCGAAATGCACAAAGTCCCTGACATTCCTACCCTGGCTCCAGATTCACTACAGCGATCTATGCATCCCTTTGTATGGGGACAGGACATAGCCCATTCAGGTGTAAATATCAGCTCATCCCTCCCATCCTAACCAGGATGACCCATCAGGATGTGGATGGTCCATTTGTCACACTTAGCTCCTTTTGTGTTTGGCAGTCTAGAGGGAATGCACAAAGCCACCTGTCACCCACCCTAGACATGTATTCAGAGACAGGCAGAAGGCACTAAATGGTTACAGAAAGAAAAGAACCAACTTTCTAAAAATGGCATTTTCAGAATTGCAATTTAAAATCCATCTTCACCATAAGTGTTTTTAAATTGTGATTCCAGAGACACCAAATTTGGTGGTCCCATCTCTTACCAATTGGAAATTTCACTTATAAAATGTAATAAGGTAATTCCCATGTTAACCTATGGGAGAGATAAGCCTTGCAGTAGTGAAAAACAAATGTAAGTGTTTTTTCACTACCAGGACAAGTACAGTATGTCCTACCTTTTAAATACACTGCACCTTGCCCATGGGTTGTCCGGGGTCTACTTAGGGTGACTTATATGTATCAAAAAGGAAGGTTTGGACCTGGCAAGTGGGTTGAATTCAATCTTTGTGAAAATGATGGTATACACTCCCTTATAATAAAAGTCCATTGTTTTTAAAGAGTGCTCTTTGGCAAGATATTGCATGCAGACGTGCTCGTGCTATGCCCCAGCAGCACTTCTAAAATTATTTCAAAACAAGTGAAGCATGCATTACGTTCCACGTGCACGTCACACAGCAACGAAATAATTCATGAAAACTCTTATTTATTCAATGTTCCAATTTTAATCCTTTTCATCCATGATATATTTCTCAAATTTTTCATATTTGTTCGCCATTTATCTTCAAGAGTTTGTAAAGTCCATTTGTTTCAAATGCTCAGGAAATGCCTATCCAGGCCTTTTTCAAAAGCACGTAGGAATACACAGTCCCAGGCAGCCTCATTCATAAATACCTAATGCCTTTCTGGCTAAAAACAGACCTTCTTCAGGGGTAGCTGCAAAGTTAAAACAAACAACGATGTAACAAATCTTTAAGATCCATCTATTCAACATGCTTGTAACCCTAGTGCTTAATGCAATCCATTTTTAATTATCAGGCGTATTTTGTGATGCTACCATTACTTTATCTCCCTCTGTGCATAAACACATCACCTTAATTTAAAAACAAAATCGAAAAAACTCCGTCATCAGTAGTGTGCTCCCCAGCTTTACTAAACAATTCTTAGCAAATTCAATGGTCAATAAAAAAGCAAAGCATCATAAATAAACCTCAATGACCCATCCACCCCAAGCAAGCCAGTATATTTTGTATTTATAAACACTGCGAACAGAGTGACTAACACCTTGGGTCCTGATGAATGCCCTGGAACTCCTTTTGGGGACCACCTGCGGGCAGAAACATGCTGACCATTGAAAGGGGTATATTTGGTTTACAACCCTGATCCTCCTTTTAAACTTATCCCAGTGGACCTACGGAATAAAGTTATTTTGGCCCCCTGGAGATAGTTTTAACGATCACCGCACACTGTATATTCACTTGCACTCTGTCCCTCACTGACCTAATTTCATCGCTCATCAAAACACCTCTGCTCCTCCCAACTAGGGGAGGTGTAGCCCACACCATGGACCTCCCAGTCCGGGTGCAAGGAGGGGACCCAATGATGAAGCATTTCACCCTCGGGTGAGTGAGGGTTCTCGCCCTAAGAAGGATCTCTCCCTTTTGAGCAAGTTTATTACACACATGTTTATCAAAATAGGAAACAGCTCCGGGCTAGGAACTAGCTGCTAGCCTGACATATGATAACACCAGGCATACTTAAGTGTGAGTTGTATGTTAAAGTGGGAACAGTACGCACCTGGTTGGGCCAATCCCTAGATCCCCAGTGTGACTATTAATCAATTAAAATGTTCACTAAGACCTTTCTTTAGGGTCAATTGCTCAGAGTAGTAGACATTTACAACAGACTGACCTCTTTGCTCACAACTTTCTCCAGAAATCAGAATAATTTTACTAGTGGTTTGTGACAGAGTAGTCTGTCTGGTAAGATCTTTCTACTGGTTGAATGTTGTAATGGTTTGTGTAAATCTGACATTTGCACTAAAATCTCTTTACATGTTCACATATGGTATTGTTGTGGTTTGTAGTACACTAGCCTATACAGATACATGTTATTCTTTGGTAATTAGTGTTTCAGATGAGCCAGGACTATGACATGAAAACCATCTCTTACATGATAAGTGAGTATACTAGTTGATAAGGTTACAGTGAGCTCTGTGCTATACATCGCACACCTGTGCTTTCTTCTTTTTTTGTTAAAAGATTTTTTTAAAGACTCCAATAGCAATATCAAAAGAAGTAAAATTTTTGATGAGAGTTATACATATCTTGCATGCTTTTGATAGGATTATAGAATTTTCAGATGTAGGAGGCTACAAGATCAATCACTTTTAATCAGAGACCTTCCTCTTTAACTGGAGCAAGACCCCTGACCTTCTGGTCAGGCTATTGCTCTCCCAGCACACAGCTCCACCGTGACGGCCTCTGCCACCTGCACCCTCCTCTGATCTCAGTTCGAGGCCTGCGCCTCGCTCTGCCTCATAACTAGCCTGCTCCTCCCTGGCTTCTCTGCTGCCCTTTTTGCCCTCTCTGTTCCAGCCCTTTTTCCTTTTTTCCTTTTTACTTCTTTTCCTTTTTACTTCCTTCATTGTTGACCTCCTTATTCTACATTATTTCCTTTTTTTCTTTTTCCTCTTATCCCTTGCCTCCTTCCCACCGCTGTGGACTCCCCCTCCCACGTGCTCCCGCCTCACAGCTGACCCGCCCTCCCCCTGACCCCTATATAATGGCGGCCGCTGCGCTGCCACGCCAAAGGCACAGCAAAGGCAAGCCCGTCTGTGCCCGTCCGCGACCTGACCGCGACCAGCTCCAGGTACTCTGGTGCTCTGACCTGCCAGCGCTACAGCTCTTGGCTCTCTACACACTCAACATCAGCAAGAACAACAACTGCAAACTCTCTACACCTCTCAACACCCACGGACCCTTCACCTGCTGACACTGCCACCACTCCTTCACCTTTGCCGAGACCCAGGACCCTCCTCCACCCTCCAGCAAAAACACCATTGCACCCCAAAACCTGCAATGCATCCTCCTCAACACCCACTCCCTCCACAGACATGCCATAAAAATCTGGGACCTCCTCGACAGCACCACCCCTGACGTCGTCTCCCTCACCAAAACCTGGACGAACCCCGCCTCAGGACCGGACATCGTGATTGCCATTCCCGAAGGCTACAAGATCACACGGAAGGACTGCCCCAACCGCCCTGGAGGAGGCATCACCATTGCCCACAAGTCCAACCTTTGTCTGAGCACCTACACCGACGGGCCCACAGACCTGATGGAACACCTCCATTTCAAGATACAGACCAACCCGTCCACCACCCTCTGAGGCACCCTCATCTACAGACCCACCGGTCCCCATGCACACTTCTCCGACTCCATCACCAACATCATCACCCCGCAAGCCATCACCTCCATCAACTACACCCTGCTGGGAGACCTCAACTTCCACCTCGACAACCTCCAAGATCTCAACTCTGCCTCCCTCCTGGACAACCGCCACACTCATCAGGACACACCCTTGACCCCATCTTCACAGCAGAAAACTCCATCACCTTCAGCCACACCTTCAAACTCTCATGGACGGACCATTGCGGCGTCCACTTCACCTTCAAGACTAACATCACCCGCAAACGTCCTCACCAGCTCCAGAGCAGGAACTGGAACAAGATCTCTGATGACCAGCTCACCGCCTCCCTCAGCAGCTCTGCTCCCACCGCTACAGACGACGACCCTACCACCGCCACCCGTGCACTACACAACTGGATTACCGACTGCACCAACACCATCGCCCCCTTCAAGAAAACCTCCAACCCTCACGCCAAGAAAGCCAGCTGGTTCTACACCGAACTCCGAGATCTAGACGAACCTGCAGACGCCTCAAAATGCTTTGGAGGAACTCCAAAACCACAGCAGACTTTGACAACTTCAAAGCAGCCACCACTGCCCACACAAACTCATCAGATACTCAAGGAAGAAAGCACTCCAGGACAGAATCTCCCCCTAGACACACAACAGTGAGGAACTCTTCGGCATCATCAAAGAGTTCGCCAAACCCAACGGTGAGACTACCGACATCCCACCCTCCCTGGACCTCTGCGACAGACTCAGTGCCTTCTTCCATCTCAAAATCAAGACCATCTACGACATCTTCGACGACAACAACCTACACGTAGAACCCACACCCGCCGTTCCCTACAACTCGAACTGACACTTGACAGCTGGACCGCCCTCAGCATTGAAGACACCCTGAAGACTATGAAGTCAACCCACTCCAGGCCCCCATGGACCCCTGCCCCACCACATATGCCACAGAGCCACAGACATCATCAACCCGAGCTTCGACGAATCATCAACCGCTCCTTCCAGACCGCCTCCTTCCCAGATTACTGGAAACATGCCAAGATGAACCCTCTCCTGAAAATACCCTTGGCGGACCCCACTGACCTCAAGAACTGCATACCAAGCTCCTCAATCCCATACCCGGCGAAAGTCATAGAAAAAGCTGTCAACTCGCCTACTTCATAGAAGAAAACAACATCCTCGACTCCTCCCAGTCAGGCTTCAGAAAGAATCACAGCATTGTAACTGCCCTTATCGCTGCTACAGATGACATCCTCTCCCTCCCCGACAGAGGGGAGACTGTGGCCCTCATCCTCCTGGACCTCTCTGCTGCCTTTGAGACAGTCTCACACCCTAGCCCACAGACTTCACGACGCAGGTATCCGGAACAAGGCCCTCGACTGGCTCTGCTCATTCCTCTCTGGCAGAACGCAGCGTGTCAGACTCCCTCCTTTCCTCTCGGAACCCACAGCGACCACCTGCGGAGTCCCGCAAGGATCCTCCATCAGCCTCACCCTGTTCAACATCTACATGGCCCCGCTCGCATCCATCATCAGTTCACACAGATCCAACATCATATCGTCTGCCGACGACACCCAACTCATCCTCTCCCTATTCAATGAAACGAACATCTCGAAACACAACTTTCAAGAAGGAGTGGAAGCAGTCGCCAAGTGGATGAAGAACAGCTGCCTACTACTAAACACGGTCAAAACCAAAGTACTCATCATGGGTGCATACCCCAACACCTGGTGGCCCCCTCATTCGAGAACCCACCCTCCCCAATGGACCACGCACGCAACCTCGGAACCATCCTGGACTCCGAACTCAAAATGGACCGCCAGATCAACTCTGTCACCTCTTGCTGCTAGCACTCCATCTGCCTCCTCCGAAAGACCTTCAAATGGATCCCCCTCAAAACACAGGAAAACAGTCACCCACGCCCTCATCAGCAGCAGACTGGACTACGGCAACACACTCTATGCTGGGGTTAACAAGAACCTCACCCGCAAACTCCAGAACATCCAAAACACCGCCGCCAGACTAGTTCTCAACCTACTACGCCACTGCCACATCAGCCAACACCTATGGACACTACACTTGCTCCCCGTTGAGAAGAGAATCACCTTCAAGCTCCTCACCCACGCCCACAAAGCCCTCCACAACACCGGACCAGCCTACATGAACCACCGCCTCTCGGTCCATGCACCCCAAAGATCCCTCCACTCAGCCCAGCTCTCTCTTGCGACGGAACCCCACATCAAGAAGACCAGAACAGGAGGACGCTCCTTCTCCTTCATCGTGGCCAAGGCATTCAACACCCTCCCTCTCCACCTCCGACAGACTCCTTCACTCGCCAAGTTCATGAAAGGACTCAAGACCTGCCTTTGATGAAGCACCGTAACATCCTGGAGCTGCGCACCTCCCCCCCCAGGTGCCTTGAGACCCTCTCGGGTGAGTAGTAGCGCCTTACAAACCCCCTGATTGATTGATTGACTGTCCTTTGAAATTTTGCCGGCATCAATGAAAGCGCATTATTCTTTATCAAACCCTGCTAGACATTTAGGGATATATGCCACTGCTAAAACTGACTATCTTTTTTTAATTGACTAACGCGCCACACTAAACAAGATGCATTCTTTATTAGATCAATGCAGAATCTTCCCATGACAATTATAGGCCATGTGGCCTTGATCAAAATGAATATTCTTCGCCCTTTTTTTTTTCTTTTTCAAATAATGTGATCAAAATTCCACAATCCTTTCCTGACACAATAGATGCAGCACTGAAACAGTTTATCTGGTAAAGGAGGAAACCTCATCTTATGCTACAGGCCATTCAGTTAAATTTGGAAGAAGGAGGGCTGGCACTAAAATTATATTATCAGGCGGCCTTGCTGGACTGGCAGACAAGATCGGCCAAGAATATCTTCAGAGATAGACATTTGTATTTAAAAAGTATGTTAATCACTTCAGAAATAGAACTTTTTGCTTTTTAAAGAATCCCTAGGTCAACCAAGAGGTCCAGATATAAGACACCTCGGGTGATTCTAGACAGATTTAATAGGATCTGGGAAGAATACAAAGTAGTATGTTTTCATCCACATTTGAAACTATTGAGTGTATCTCTTTTGAGCTCGCCTTAAGCACCAAAATTCCAAGTCGCTAGGCAAATTTGGGATTTCAGAGGGTAAATGATTTCTGCCAAAATAATGAGTTCATCTCATGGTTTTAGTAATGTAGGACCCCAACATCAGTTCCTCTCTACTTTTGAGCCATACTCAGATCAAGCATTTTAATGTCGGATATAAAACAGAAGCTAAAGTGATTTCTGACAGTATCAGTATAGCCTATTTCATCTCTAAGATAATCGGCACAGGCGTTTGGTGTAGGATACTGTATCCTAAAATTGGTGAAGGGGTGATTACAGAATTCTTAAATAGAATTACAAATTGACCTGGGTGTATCATGGATACGTCCTAATGGAGGTTTCATAAATCGCTAACCTTGAAAGCTATACGTGCCACTAATTACAGGAGAATACCTTTTTTTTGGAGATGAATGCTTTATTATACTCCGGCCATGATCTACGAGATATATTTGCCAGCATCATCAGCCTGTTTTAGGTGCGCATATGAGGAGGGGAATTGGCTCCATTCACTTGTGCTCGTCTGACACAACTTTGGGATGATATTTTCAGGAAGATGAGGTGAATTTGAAAACAAAATGAAAGGAACTCTATATGGCATTGCTTCCCAACAACTCGCAATGTCGATTGGCCAGCGTCAACTTTTTCATATCTCTACTCCAGTGGCCAGATCACTTATTCTGACTAACTGCAAAACTAATATTGTTCCCACACTAGAACAGTGGATTGCAAAAATGCAGTGAGTTAGAACACAACAAAACTTTTATGCACTTAGGGGCATATTCACAAGGACTTATCGCCACCTTAACGCATCAAAAGTGGAGATAGATTTAACGCCCCATTCACAAGTGGGTGCAAACAGCAGACATCGCCAGTATTCCCGCGATAACTGCCGCAAAATTTATCTCCACGGGTGACACCACCAACTAACCCTAATGAGATGCAGAGTAGGCGTTCCCGTGCAAAAACTCACGAAAACACCACAACACCACTTTCACAACAAACTGCCAGATCTGCGATGCAAACCAAAAACAGGCGATAAGCCGCGGTAGCAGCAGGGAATTAACACCTGCCATTTGCTGGTGTTAAGCAGGACGACTACCTGCAGTATGAAAGGGAGCCCAGCCAAGAGCCACATCTGAAGACCCACAGATGCCATGGAGCCAAAGATCATGCAGCTCGGAGACCCATGAGGGCCACAACACCCACCGCCACCACCCCCAGGCCTGCCACCACACCCGGGACCCACCCGCCCCCCCGGACAACCACAGAGGCAGCGTACACAAAGACAGCGGACCCACCACAAACCCACCTAACGCACAGACCTAACGCCAGAGGAGGTCATTGCCCACTACAGGCCCAAAAGGACAACCATCCCCCGCATCCTGACCCACATCGCCCACCGGCTGACGGTACCAACACAGCGGACAACCAACATCCCTCCGCAGACAAAGCTGCCGGCTGTGCTGCACATGTTGGCCTCTGGTACCTTCCAACCCACAACTGCCAGAGTCGGAGGAGTCTCACAGCCAGCCCAATCCAAGTACATCACACCTGTCATGGATGCCAACATCAGCCTGGTACCCCAGCACCTCCACTTCACCCACACTGTGCAGGAGCAGCTGGAGACCAAGCAAGGCTTCTACGCCATAGCTGGATTCCCTCACGTGTTGGGGGCAATCGACTGCACACATGTACCCCTCGTGCCCCCTGCCGACACTGCACACAACTACCGCAACAGAAAGCACACGCATTCCATCAATGTGCAGGCAATAGTGGACCACCTGGGACTCCTCAACAATGTTGTGGCCAACTCCCCAGGCAGTGTGCATGATTCATACATCTCCCGACAGTCCATCATCAACCAGCTCTCCCAGGATGGCACGTATGGAAATGCATTGCTCGTTGGTAAGTACCAAATGAACACACCACACACCTCCACTCCACAGTCATGCAACTCACGACACTGGAAATGGGCACGCAGCAAAATTACATGCAACATGCCACACAACATGCCAACCGACCCGACACGACAACATGACTCCATTGGGAACCTGGGCTTGCCATGCACACAACCCAGCCACGGCATGGCACCACAGCCACACAATATCAGAATGTGAGGAGAGGCCTGGAGCAGGCATGTGCGAGAGCGGCAAGTGACCAATGAATGAGAACTTACCCAATGCCAGGTGTGGCGTGGATGTGCGACAGACTTCAGTGTGCAAACCACAGAAATGGCCATGTGGACATTAACTGCTGGTGCATGGAATGTAGTGGCCAGTGGACGCTACCTTGTCCCCACAGGCTGTGGGGCAGAACGCGGAAATGTCGCCCGCTACGTCCCCCCCTGTATGCACGGGCGGAGTGGGTTGGCCCTGCGTACGCCAGGCCTGCGTAGGGGTGTGAATAAAAAGCCCGTCGCACTGGGCGTGGTTTTCATTCGGAATGGCCAACGTGTCTGCCAGGGCGGCGTCTCCCAGCCCGCCACGAGGCTGGCGCCATGCTCGGCGGGGCCTGTGTCCCTGTGCGCCTGCTGCACCCCGGGCCGCTGGTCCCCAGACCCGTCATGCCTGCCCCAGCGCACCAAGGAGGCTCCGCACACCTGCCGACACCGGCGTGTGTCAAAGAGGGCCCACCACGTGCCGGTGCAAGCTCCAAGACCCAGTCCCGCAACCTTTGCAGCCTCCGCAGACCATCGCTGGCCTCCACGACGCTGGCCCACAGCACTCCCTTTTCGTTGACATACCCCACCGGCGTACTCTTCGGCCCAGTTGTTGGCACATGTTGTACTGAGTCGTGAGTATTCAATGGCAGTGACCACAAGTCTGTGGCCGCGTCCACATCACTATACTCCCTCCGATCAGTGAAGCCAAAGTCTGCATCGCAAGCCTGCGACACGTTGTGCCACTATCCCTGTTCAAACCAAGCCGGCGACACTTGGATGAGGGCTCAGGCCTACACTGCGGTCCAGTAGGTCCCACATGTGGAACTGTGTCTTGAGTACAGAACGGCAGTGACCAGATGTTTATTGCAGAGTTTATATCACTGAACTCCCTTCGATCAGTGTCCCATACCCTGCATCGCAAGCACACGACACGTGTCTGTGGGCCCGTGCTGACCGCTGCCCCCGGCCTACACTGTGGTCCAGTAGGTCACACATGTGGAACTGTGACTTGCGTAAGATATGGAGGAGTCCACACCATTGGACACGCCTCATCGCAGGCGGCATCCCCTATCAGCACTGGTGCCACTAACTGTGCGCAATGAGTCATGGGCACTTTCTGGTTGGACTTTGGTGGCATCTGAGTCCATGGCCTGGGGGTTGTCTGCATCATCATCTGGCTGGGACAGACTTGGTGTTCGACATGTGTCTGTTCCATTCATCTCCACTCTGCGACAACCCCCTTTGTCATCTACGAGAACCTGCTCTGCTCTCGTGACCCTGCCCCAGTGCACCGCAAGTCAGCGGCCCGTGGAGGTAGGCCCATGCAGGACGCTGTGCATCCGGGGCCACTGACTCTGTGCAGCTCAAGTCATGGAGCCTTTATGGTTGAATGGTTGTGTCCTTAACGATGGACACTGTTGTCGTATTTTGACTGCACCAGGCACTCCATGAAGGCTGATGTACACACACCCCACACACACAGGTGTCACTCGACATGTGAGCCTGCTAATAAAAGTGGCTGGGCGCACGTGCCCGTAGCCATGCACACCATCTAAGCAAGTGTGTCCGTGTGGTCATTATGTCAGCATGATAGGCCCGAGCCCTGCAACATCACAGTGTGCTGTCTTCAGCGGACAATACCATGTCACCTCAGCAGTGGCTGAGACCTTGGACATGTAGCTTCACCCGCCCCCCCCCTGCATGCACAAGCGGCGTGTGCTGGTCCGGCGTACGTCAGGTCAGCGCCGGGGTGTGCTGATTCGGCAGGGGGATCAGGGCGTGGCTCTGGTCTGGCCTTGAGCAGGAAGTGCGGTAATCGTGTCTCTGTGTTGGAGTGTTGTCGCCACCAGGGCCACAGTAGTCGATGTTGCAATGTAGCATGCACCCGGAAGGCAGGCCCGCACGTACGGGGAAATGTAGGAGCGCAAGACCGCTCGGGGTCTTGGCTCATACATGTCAAGTGTTATGTGTATCAGTCCTGCGGCTGCATAAGTCAGATGCCTAGCCTCAATCGCAGCGCAATCACAGCCAGCCATGGACTGTACACCTGTTTCTGCCCTGTACAGACCATTGGCCTGCACTCACGTGGCCGCACACCCTCAACGGCCAGCTTCACGGTCTTGTTGGCATAACGCTGGACATGCGCAGACAGGCATGACAATGGTGTGCCGTAGGAGTGCATGTGATACAACCACGCAGCGCACACAAGTGTGGGGGCTCGTGGTAGGGAGGAGCAGCTGTGAGGCAATGTAACACACAGTGAGGCCGCTCATTTGCCATGTGCTCGGCATATCATCCATGATTCCCTGGGTCGCAGACATCCCACCCCACCCATGACAGGCCTCTGTACATCTCCTGTATGCAAGCAGATGGTAAAGTTACTGTAGGGATGAAAGGTCCTTTGTCTGAACTATCAGGCGGAAGCACATCTGCAGCTCCGAGCTGGGACTTGCATGTGCCCAGCACCCCTGACAGATACGATAGCATTTGCTGGCGACTCCCACACTACGCACTGCCCGACGTGAGACCAACGTGTACACATCCCACACACAGAAGTCCTTGGTCGTAGTTTGCGTGCGTGAAATGGCCTTCACACGTACTCCCACCCCACCCCAGGCCTGCACCCGTTGCACACAGACACTGCTCATTGATCCGAACTGTGGCATTTCATCCACAGGACTGGCGCGGGTCAGCACGGTGCCGCTTCAAGCAGAGCCACTGACGCAATGGCAGGCCATCCCAGACACATGCACAACTCCAGTCACGTGGACCGGTACCGTGCACGTCTGCTGCATGTACTGGGGGCACTGCCATTGGCAGTGCTGCGGATCAGTTACCGGCTAAGCTTCCGCCTTGCCAACGTCACCTGCGTTAAGCCTGTGTTGCATTGTCGCTCGTGCATATTCGAGTGGACCGTGGATGTCTGCCTCTCCAACGTAACGGTAGCTGACCTGGATTTCGATGTGTGTGTGTGCCCCCTGTTGGACCACGACCAGGAGTGTCACTGTGATGCCCGTTTATGGCATGCCTGGATGATTGGCATGCATGCTGGCAACTGGACCTGGGAGATTGCACGAGTCGTCGTGTGCAGTGACCACATTGAGCCGCTCCCCTATTGGGCTTTAGAGCCAATTGGGGCCAGGGGTTGGAGTCAGCACATCTGTCCGGGACAGCTGATGGGTTACGTCGCCGACATGTTAGATGTAGTCGACAACGAGCTCATGTTGGAAATGTTGGCCTACGCTGCTGCACTCGCGTTCATGGACGAGTGACAACGTACCTGCAGCCACAACTGAATGTGACCCATTGCACGTGTCCCGGCGCCTCGTTGCATGTTGGGGATCTGGTCACATGTCCCAAGACGACAGTGGACATGGCTGCATTGGCCTGGACTCCGGATACATGCGCGGACAACCAACGTGCGTTGGCACTGACTTGTGTGGGTGATGGACTCCCCCGGGGTGGACATGGGCGCTTTCCAACGTTCCTCATTCAGGCATGCTGCTGCATTGGTCTGCATGTTGTGGCACTTCTCTTGGCTGTACTGACACACAATTGTTGATGAAGTTTCCGCACCTTCACTTGTCTCCAACTGTGATGAGTGTTGATATGTATGCAAATGTGTGTGTCACGGCCTATCTGGGTCCCTGCCATACGTGCATTGCTACCCCATCAGGGCTGTGGGTTTGTGCTTGTGCATTATCATGTCCCTGTTCCGTGCTTTGTCAGATGCATATGGCCATTTACAGGCCACAAGCAGGTGCACTTGTGTCCTGTGTTCGGTTGTGCAAATGTTGCTGTTTGTACCACATTGTGTTGGATGTTGGGGTGCTCTGCTTCCTATGTGTGTGTGCTGCATTGTGTGTGAGATGTCCCTTGAGCTCTGATTTGGCTCACCCTTCTCCCTTTCAGGCAGTGTGGTTTTCACTTCTGTGCTTGTTCAGTGGTGTGATGTTGCCGACTTGTGTGACTTGTGCTCTTGGTTGGTGTTGTTACTCTTGGGCATGGTTTGTCTGCAGTTGTGCTGTGCTTAATTGTGCATGTGTGCCATTGTGCCCATCTCCCCCGTCCCCCAGTCCCTGGTCGTTCCTCTCCCTGTTGCTGTTGTGTCTGTTGATTTTGAGCAGTTTCCGGTCCCCGACTCCTGCCACCATCTCCAGACTGATGTGGTGGACACCATTTCCTCCATGTCATCCAGCTCCTGGTGTGGCGCTGGACTCCCACCTCCGGTGTGCATTGCTGCCTTCTGGTTGTTGGCGTGTTTCTGCTTGTTTTTGCGTTTCGCATCATTCCAGCTGTTCTGGTTTTCTTCCATTGTCCTCCTCCGCTCTCCGGCTGCATTCACCTTGTCCACGATGGACTGCCATGTACAATGTTTTGTTGCCAATGGGGCTTGTGGGGTTGTGTACTGGCTCCGACTGCCTCCATTGTGCTGCGCTGTTGTTTTCTGTTTGGTTTGTCTTCCTTTTTCCTGCTTTTGTTTGCTTATTCCCGCCTGGCGTGTGTGTGTCGCGGGCCTGGCGCTGCTTATCGCTGCTTTCCTCATCGCGAATGGGCTCATCGCACTTTTTTTGCGTTGGGGTTTGTGTTTTTATCTCCGTTGCGGTGGTTGTATCGCGGACATTGGCCGCTTTTTCTGCAAACTATCGCATGGTACCGCCGTGTTGTGAATTCCACGTTAACACGGGGTTATTTACCCGCGATAGACTGCGATGTGTGAAGTTGCGTTAACATTTTTTGGAGATGTTTAGCGCACGTTCTTGTGAATATACCCCTTAGAGCGGGGACAATAAAAAGATTTTCCAGGATATGACAAAACTGGGATAATTATAAAGAACCTCTAGTAAACCGCTGCGTTTCGGGAACCACTTTTCAAGGGTTAATAGATTTACGATTCCTATTATGTGGGTATTTATTTCTTTGGTTGTTGGACAATTGCATCAAATGTCTGTTTTTTCACTTTTCTGTTCATTGTTTTTTCTTTCATTAAGTGTTTGATACGAATTTTCTTTCCAATGTATTTAGTACGTGATACAAATGAAATCTTATGGCTGTTTTTACTACATTTAAAAAATAAAGGTATTGAAATTATAAGAGAGAAACATACGTAATAAAAGAATGCTTTTTCATTTTATAAAAAAAAAAGAAAAAGATAGAAGGAAAGAGACAGTAAGAGACGCAGCAGTGAGAAATAGGAGAGAGAGAAGAAGTAAGCAGAAGAAAATAAGAAAGCAAAAGGGAATTAGGTCATGAAGAGTGCCAGGAAAAAACGGTAGTAAAAGGTAACCAGTATAAATCAGATTTAATCTTCTGATGTAACGTTAATTTTCTGATGTAACGTTAGAAAGTTCCATCATGTTAATACAGATAATTTAGAAACATCTTTCCAACAAGATAGTATAACTTTGAAAGCAAGTGCAATAAAAAGATCAAACAATAGAGGTTTTGGAGATAAAGCTAAGTGATTAAGAGCCTAAGAAAACATGTTTGGAATTTAGCAGTATATTACATTTATAAATATTTAAATATTTAGACCGAATTGAGTTCCAGAACTAGAAGAACAATAATATAACAAATGTATTAAAGCATCATTACATTTGGAACAAGACCAACATAATGAGGAAGTAGATGAGTCAAATTTAGAAATGCATTCTGGAGTAATAACAGTCTATTGTAAAAAAAGAGGCACTACTTAATATGAGCAGCTTTGGAGGCATTGAATTTTTTAAGCAAAATTTTGTCCCAGAATTCTGCAGAAAACGAGATACTTAGATCAGCTTCCCATAATAATTCAAGAGAGCTTTTAGTTCTAACAGTAACAAGGGACATTAATATTTTGCATATAAGAGAAGCTTTAGGAATAGAATCATGGTAAACCATATCTAAAGGTGTGAAAGGTATATGTGTGATTAGAGGGGGATGGAAATGGTAAGTGAGAAAACAAATGTGGAGAGAGGATGAAATTAATAGAGGTGGGTGGAAAAATTCTCTCCGCTCGCCGAGTTTGCGAAATTTGGGAATACTGAATGTAGTAGGGTGTAGTATGGAGTTATCGATAAATTCAAACATGCGGCGCTTGCCGTTTTTTTTTTTCTGTTAGTGCACACAAGACTTGTTTTGGAGCTTTCTGGTGAGCGCCACAAGACTTGCCGGCCGCTAGCGATCGCGCGTGCGATTTGGATGCCGCTAGTGCAGCTTTTGGCCGCAACAGTGCTTGTTTTGTGATGCTAGCAAGTGTAAGCAACTGCGGCTGCACCTTGAGCTGATTGTCTTTTCGAGAAGCAGCTAAATTTTCCTGTAAACACTATTCGAGTTGATATTCTACTCCAGTGGACCGTTCAAGTTGTTTTTTTGCACAAGAAGACTTTTTTATTTTACTTTATTTTTTCAACAAGATGGAATTGTCCCAGAGACTCCAACCTCCTGTCCAGCAGGATCATCCCAGTGCTTTGTCAATCTTCTGAGAACTTTTCATTTGGATGTGAAGCTGGAAGGATCACTCTCTTTATCTGCTGCATATATACTATTGGATTTAGGGACTTTGTTTTTGTGATATCACAGGTAAGTTCAAAAACTGTTGTATAAGGGTGATTTTAGCATTTTATTTTTAATGTTTTGTAAAGGAAAAATGTTGGACAGTTCAGTACATTTTCTCCATGTTTGATAATAAATTTGCAATATACTCATTTATTTTACTATGTGGCCTAGTCTGCCAACGGGCCATCCAGCTAGTACTATTGATGGGTGCATGAAACAACTGTTCTTGTGGTACATGTTGTTTAAAAGATCATTTAGGGCAGGGATTGCACTGGATTAGATTAACAATGTGTTTTTTCTTGGGTATTTCACATTTTGTTCTGCAAAAATTGTTTAGGTGGGGTAATATTTTATGACTTGGGAGGATGTGTGTTGTTGTTAAAAGTTTGAGCTCAGTTAATTTTAGTTTTTGGCATTGCTGAATTAATGGTAGTGTTTTCTTCAGTGTTATCATGCCTCCTTTGTTTGGTCTATGAGTGTGTTTGCCTAGGCCACCATTTGTCTTTGTTCTCCATGCCATATTGCCAAGGCTCATTTTTTGCAGTCAATGTCCATAGGCCTGCATGTGTTCTTTGTTGTGGCCATGCCTCCTTGCTTGCTTTTGTTGTTTGACCTTGTGGTCGGTGGCCATTTTGTGTAGCCAGCCAATGTGCTTTTGCCATAGGCCTGCATGTGTTCTTTGTTGTGACCATGCCTCCTTGCTTGTTGTTGTTGTTTGACCATTTGGTTGGTGGCTGTTTTGTGTAGCTAGCCAGTGTGCTTTTGCAATAGGCCTGCATGTGTTCAGGTGGAGAGGAGGACAGATGCACTGACTTAGAAATTTAGAATACCAACTCTCTGATCCCTATCTGGGGCTGTTAGGATAAGCTGAGCCCAGTCCTTCCTGACTTTTTTCAGAACTCAGGGAAGCAGTCGGAGAGGTGGAATCCCATAAGGAAAGCCGGAGTACAACAGAAGGTGGAATGCATTGTTTCATAAACATGTGCTGCTTTCAGGGGGCCAGGCACCTGTTGAAGATTGTTGGTTGTTTTGTTTACATTTCCTGCTCCTAGGCAGACTCCGACACTACCACTTCAGTTGAACTCATTAGTCATCTAACCACTTGGAACAGTTACAGTTTCACAGAACAAGTTTATTTCTGTGTGGGAGCTGGCTCCTCTCTCCTCTTACCTACCCAATTGTCTGCATCATATTTGGCACTCCTGCCTGAATCGGTACCTGTTATAACACATTTCCTCCATGGTGTTGTCAACACTATTTAAAATAATTAAGAGGGTTGAGTAGTCGGACTTTCAAAAGACACAGACAACCTTTAAAGTCAAAAGCATGAAGGTTTATTCAAACTTTAGCTTATTACAGAAAGCAAGCTAATGAGGGATTTCACAATAGTAAGTTAAAATAATGCAAACAAGTCAGCATAAAGTTGAGCAAGAGACTTACATAAAGCCTGCCTCCAAAAAAGCTCTGACACATCTTCCAAAAACATAGGGGCATATTAGCAAGAAGAGGCGATAATCATCGCTAACCCTGCTTAGCGTGATTTATTTTATCGCCGGCTATCGCTGGAATATATCGCCACGCTAACGCTGTATTAGCAACGATTAGCGCTATGGCGATGAATATTCCAGCGATAGCGGGGAAATGGGCCAACATCGCTGAAAAACCAGCGATGTTGCATGGAGAAGGGAGAACACCTTGCTGATACGACCCTGTGGTCGTATCAGCATAATCCACCCCCCATGTTAGGTATGGCTAACACCTGCTAATTGCAGGTGTTAAATAAATGGCGATGACCCCGGTTAGCACAACTTTTCACGTCGCTAACTGGGGCCATGGCCACCTTGCTAATAGGCGATAGGCCTGTTAGCGAGTGTTTCCCAGGTTTGTTCGTCGGGAACGCCCACTTTGCATGTCATTAGCGATAAATATCGCTGACATGCAAAGCGGTAAAAAAACGGGCGCTAATGCTCGCAAACTGTCGCTAACTGCTGTTAGAGACAGTTTGCTGATAGGGCGATATAAATATCGCCGCTTTAGCGGCAAAAAGTGCCGCTAAAGCGGCGATAGTGCCCTTGCTAATATGCCCCATAATCTTTTATAGGGATTTAGACACAGAAGCCACACACATATTCAATGATGTGAGATGACAAAATAGGGATGAACTAGCAATGTATCATGTTAGTAAACCAATCATTATCCTAACACTTACAATACATCCAATACATTTAGGAACACCTTCTATTTGCATATTGTTGAATGAGGTGTGCATAGAAAATGAAGGAAATGACCTGATGTTTGTATGATATACAAACGCAAAAGACCATTCAACTAATGAATGGTCCCTAGAAAAGACTCATGCAAAAGGCCTTGAAAGTTACAAAGACAGGAACATCCTGAACATTGCTTCCTTAAGAAGAACACAAATGAATACAGGTACGTGTTGCTAAATTAACAAGACCATGACGGAACCGTCTATTTTGCTTATTTTCTGAAACGGAAAAGCACATAGAGAAATACATGCATGTGGAAAAGGCTGGTTCATACAAAATAAAATTGCACATTTCTTTCGTCAAACATAAATAGACATTGATGCAAGCTGTTTAAGACCTAGTTCTGCTAACTAAATGACATCAACACTAGGTATTATTTCCTAATTATTAAAAAAATTCCTTTCAAGTTAAAAACTTCCAAAAGCTTATATATTAATGCCATGCCCATTACGGTTAGAAGTAAATCTATTTAATACAGTTAGTAGTATTTTTAGTAAACCACCACCAATCTCACTAATCCATTCATTCATTGTTTCAAAATCTTTACCAGTTTCACTGAACCGTTCAACAACTGTCCACCACACATCTGTTTCTCCCAAAGAATGAACTTCACACAAATATGCAGCACTGTTGAACCCTTTTTCCCAAAAGCATGTCTAAATCAGGGCGATTCTGAAGCACCATTGCATGAATGACAACCATTTCTTCATTTATTTTAGTTAATTCCTTTACTGCATTAATAGCCGAAGATCTACCAAAGTGTACCACTTTCTAATCTTATCATCATTCAAAGCCAGACCAATAGGACACTCTAGCTTGAGTAGCTGTGCGCTCTAACAAATACCATATTTCATTTAATTTCATTTCAATACATCATATACATCCAAAATAGACCACCCACTCCACTTTTCACTTTTTTGTAATTGATTTCACTTATTTCATTCAACCTATTCACATGGTACATCATTAGGGAATTCCAAAGTTAAACAAGATCCTACCATATTTCTTGCAATGTTAAAATAAGCTGTTTTGATGCAAATGTGATAAATATGTCTAAATGCAGGGAGTTGACATATGAACTGTATAATTATAACTAGAGAGACTTATTTATTCCAATCATAGCTGCAGTTTATAATCTATAACGCCTTGTTCGCGAATCTTCCCAAAGCACCTTTGAAATCGTCACAATTCTCTCTATCTCGTCTATCACTTCTCTGCTTCCTCTTTAACCTTCAAAAAATTATTTGTAAATATCCAGGGGTTATGGGGATTCCATGGAGCAAGCAGACATACTCCTCTGGGTGCTTCTCCCAAAGCAAAATGTTTTTCAGAAATATGTAGAATAAATTAAGAGTGAATCTTTTCATTAAGTAACAAAATAATATGGAGATAAAGCTGAAAGGGAACAGTTCAAGGTAAATGATGAAGAAAAGCTACATTACTTTTAAATTGCATTTAAAGGGGCTTGAATTTGCACAAGAGAAAACATTTTCATTTAAAAACGTTCCAATATATCTGCATAATTATAAAAAATCTGTTTCACTTTAATTTTCTAGTTTTGCTTCTGCCGTTCTTAGTACACAAGCACCAAGATGGTCGTCAAGCTGGCATGTTCTTCTTATGTTTTATTATGGTCAGCAACAGTGTTTAATTTGTAAAAAGCATAAGTGCCGGGCCCTTGTCAGGAAGCGACTGTAGCTTGCACCACCCTTTGTCCCTACCAGGGCTGCCAATGACAGTACCTACTCAACTACTAACCATCACACTCCTACCAATGTGACAATTCATACTATTGGAGGCCCCCAAAGCTGCAAGAATGGCTTAGACAGCAGTTATTAGTCATTTGAATATATATTGAATTAATAAACAACTGTTTTTGTGCTCATCTCTAAACTAAAGAAACAGCACCACCATGTGGCAGACTGTCATAGTGCTGGTGTTGACAATTAAGTGCTGGTGAAAAGCACTGCAAACCCCCGTCTCAAATTAAGCACTAGCGCTCAGAAGCCTTAGACCTTTAAAAGGAAACTTCCGTTTGATCAACCATATTGTGATCATATGGTTAAGTGGATTGCAGAATTCGTTGATATTAATTGAGGCACAGCCTCTGATACTATAGTCTGGGATACCTTTAAGGCAGGGGTTCGAGGGGAGACCCTGAGCTTTTCTATCTCCCGCCAGAAAGCGCTACAGGCAGAAATTCGAAAATGGTTTGAGCAGCTAAGAACGGCGGAATTTGAACTTATGGGGAAAGTAGCTGAGGGACAAAATATCCAGGATTGTCAACAGGCAATTGCGATTATTAAAACTAAAATCGATCAACACGTTGGATCGGAGGTGGCAGCCAAATATATACAGTATAGGTCTGAATTATATGAGCTGGGAGAAAGCACTGGGAACTCTTGGCAAAACATCTGTGGCAGCGAGAGGTGACCAATCGAATCTGTAAGATCAGAGACCATCTAGACCAAATTCAAAACTCTCTGGCAGAAGTGTTGAATGTATTTAAAAATTACTACAAACAGCTGTATACTGAGGGAGTAACTTCGCCAGGGCTTGAATCTCCTGAAGATTTCTTCAAAGATCTAGAAACAATGGAGGTCACGCATGCACAAAACGAAATCCTCGCAGCTCTGATTACCTGGGAAGAACTGGAGGATGCCTTAACCTCTTTAGCCCTGGGCAAAGCCACCGGCCCCGACAACATCCCCCTAAAGTTTTATAGAGCATTCTCGCAATCTTTGCTGCAAATTTTCCAGCTGGCTCAAAGTGGTCATGTCCCCAATTCATGGCAGAGGACTACTATAGTGGTATTTTTAAAAAAAGGGGACGCCTGACCTGACTCCAGCATCATATAGACCTATATCGCTTATAAATTTTGATAGCAATATATACTCTAAAATACTTGCAATCAGGTTGGGTAAGTTCATCACCCCTCTGGTTTCAATCCGTCAACATGCGTTTATCCCCGGCAGGGACACGGCAGATCATGTACGCCGGGTCATAGCCCTTCTTGACTGGGCTCAGGCCACGGAATCACCACTGGGGGTAGTCCTGTTGGATGCTGAGAAAGCGTTCGACAGGGTCTCCGGGCGGTGTCTGTGGTCTGTCCGTCAGTGGAAGAGAATATGTGGAGAATTTATTCATGCAATCAAGGCATTATACTTATTACCGAAAGCTGCAATTCGCATCTCAGGACAGGACTCAAATCTGTTCGATATCAGCAGGGGTACTAGGCAGGGGTATCCGTGCTCTCCTCTACTCTTTGCTCTCTATATTGACCCCTTTCTAAAAAAGCTAGAGCTGGATGTTAATATCAAAGCTGTGACGGTCAATGATATTGACTATTGAGCATTGGTGTATGCGGACGACATCGCGGTGCTCACTGCTGATGTCGTCTCGACACTTCCAGAGGTGAAGACTCTAGCTGAGCAGTTTGGTACCCTTTCATGATATAAATTAAATATGGAGAAAACTCAGATTCTTTGCTCAGGGAATATGCAACCTACAGGCCTCTTGTTCATCAAGAGGCAACCTATTTGGGGTTCAAAATCACAGCTGCTGTAGACAAAATTCCTGATTTGAATATTGCCCCAATAATAGAGAATGTAAGCAAAAAACTAGAGAGGCTAGACCATCTGCTTCTTTCATTATTTGGAAGAAGTAATGTTTTCAAAATGTCGGTCCTCCCAAAACTGTTATATATCTTCTGAACTGTCCCGCTAGAATTCTCCTCACTCTGTTTAGTAAGGCTAGAGAGGCTATGTAATAGATTTCTATGGGGGTATCGCAGATCAAGGAGGGCGGCCAAATGGATGGCCCTCCAAGACAGCGCAGGGGTTGGGCTATTCCCAGTTTTCTTTATTACCATTGGGCATCTATTTTACAACACCTGGGTATTCTACTAGTGGGGGATAAAACTGAAATTCCTGTGGAGGTTAGACCGACTATATACGAACTAGGGTTGGGGAGTGGAGCCAAGGGCTGCTTGGCCAGGATACTTGAACCCAGCTATTACCCAAAAAATAAATTTAAAATACTGAAAGCTGCTTATAGAGTAAGGAGACAGGTACGGTGGAAACTAAAGATCCCAAACCTAAATGTATATACTCCACTATCTGCTCCAGGTATCCTCCCGCCAATTTTTCAGGACCAAGTCACCTTCAGATGTGGAAGAAATGGGATTAGATCTTTGGGCGACCTGTGTAGAGAAGGCCAGCTTTCGTCATTTATGAACCTACAGGAAGAGTATGGGGTAGATAAATGAGATTTTTTCAAATATCTGCAGATACAGAGCTTCCTGGGGGGAAGTCGGAATAGGGCAGCTCTGATACCAGAAAGGATACCATTGGTAGAGACAGTGAGGAGTAAGTCCCGGATTGGGAACATTTTCCAAATTCTGAGCCACGCCTCCCCAGATGACATTGAGGCCCAGAATGTAAAATGGGAGAGCAGGCTCGGAAGGGAAGCAATACATATTGAAGATTCATTGGTATTGGCGAACCAGGTGTTGATAACAGGGAGTCTTAGGAGCCAACATTTTATGTCTGTTTTTTATCTCTATTACACCCCAGCAAAGAATGAGGGGAGGGAAATGTAACAGTTGTAGTTTACAAGCTGCTGACACCCTACATATGTTCTACTCTTGCCCCAAAATGGATGTTTTTTTGCAGGACCTCAAGGCTTTTTTAACTATGCTTTTAGGGTTCTCTGTGTCGATTACCCCAGCTCTTTTAATCTTGGGGCTATTAGATAGTACGGAGATAAATAAAAGGGTATGGACAGAATTAGGGTTTGTGTTCATCGCAATGGCCATCGCCCGTCTATGTATTACCTCTCAATGGATAAGTAATGACCCTCCTACTTTTACCAACTGGCGGTCTAAAATGTTGGCTATCTATAATATAGAATCTTCAATATACAAGTTAAGAGGACGAAGGAAAAAGGAGCTAGGGCAGAGAATCTGGGCTCCGATTGCCAGACTGGTAAATCAATAAAGGATGGGCGAAACAAATTTTAAATGCCTACTTTTTTTTTTTTTTTTTATAACAAATTTTATTTGCATTTGTGAAAAGACAAGGGCAATCGCCCTACAGTGGTCTGTAGGAGAACTTGACATATATCATCTCTGAAAACCATCTTCTTGCCCATATCTAAACACCTGCTGAACATGCAGGTCAGACAACCAACATAACTTGCAGACGTCACTAGATCTACAAAGAAACCCTGGAAAACATGATACAAAACCATCATCCCTACACAACTTTGAAATTCCCCAGCATTGAAGAGTTCAGGTATAGTATTAGTTATGGGTCTACTGAGGGCAATGGGGGGAGCTCCATGCCTCGATACGTCGCCCACCGGTTCCATATTTTCCTGTGTTTTTGAGGGCAGCCGCGTGCCAGGAAGACTGCCATTTCCGCCCCCATACATCTATCAAGCTCCCTCTTCCACTTGCCAAGTGACGGAGCCCGTGTGTTTTTCCAGGATTGCGCTATTTCTCTTTTGGCTACGACGAGGGCTAGAAACAGCAGGTGTTGTTTATATATGTTGCCCCCTATATCTTCTGTAGCATGAAGGAGAAAGAGTCGTGGGTTTAACTGGAGCTCCCACCCCAGCACCTCCTGAAGACATATCCTGATTTTGTTCCAGTATGGCTGCAACACTGTGCAGCCCCACACGGTATGCAAAAATGTCCCCTCCTCTCTATCGCACCGCAGACACACAGGGGACTGAATCATCCCCATCTTCCACAGTCTGACCCGTGTATAGTATACCCAGTGTAGGTACTTGAATTGTATCAGACGGTATCTAGTCGAGACCACCGCCCCACGCGGGCTCGCTATGGCCTCGGCCCAGTCATCGTCCGTTATGTCAGGAATATCAGCTGTCCAGGCCCCACGCGTCTTGTCCAATGTTGTCGTAGTGTGCGTTATTAACGTCTGGTACACCTGTCTTATTTTGTGTTGGCCTAGGTCACCCATAAGTAAGCGGCCTTCTAACGGGTGAAATTCCGGCAGGGCATCCACTGTGCGGACGAGGGGGGTGAGTGCATGACGGAGTTGAAGATATTTATAAAACTGTGTTCTGTGTAAATGGTACTCGGTTTGCAATTGTTGGTATGTCTTCATAGTGGTACCCCGTATTACGTCTCCAAGGGTTGATATCCCCACCAGGTCCCACCTCCGGAAGCCCTGTAAGGCTGCCACCGGGCATAGGTATGTACCGTGCCACAATGGAGTTGCCCGAGTAAGCCTCCCTCCCCAGCCCCTCTGCCTCACCTTGGTCCGCCAGAGCGAGATTACGACCCTGCACGCTGGAGGTAGGGCTTCTAAGCGTGCTGTGCTATATAAGAGGTGTAAGAGGGGGGTATGCTCTAATGCTGTGTGTTCCGCTGTCGGGGAATTGTACCACCACTCATTTAGCACGAGTAAATGTGAAGCCATATAGTAGGAGTATATATCCACTGCCACGATGCCCCCGCAGTAGGTAGACTGCACGCATGTGCGAAGTGCGACTCTGACCGCGCCACTGTTCCAGAGGAATTTATTTTGTATAGCATTGACCTGCGCAAACCAGGTGCGTGGAATCGGATATGGGAAGTTTTGAAGGCGATAGAGCAACCGGGGAAGCGAAACCATTTTAAATATTGCGGATCGGCCATAGAGAGACAGCGAGAGCGAGGACCATATATTAATTTCACTATTCAGGCCGACAAGAAGAGGGGCAATGTTATGTAGCCAGGAGATCCTGGGGCAAGCCGAGATATAGACCCCCAGATATTTGAAGCCATCTGTCGCATGAGTCAGCTGCGATGCCCAGGTGTCACGACCCTGAGGGCCGCATACCGGGAATAGGATTGACTTGGCCGGGTTCGTATGGAGCCCAGTTGTTTCCCCAAACACCCGTAGGATCTGCAGCACCTGGGGCCCAGTGAACCACGGGTCCGTAATAAAGAACAACACATCATCCGCGTATAGCACAATGCGGTCGGAACGTGATCGCGACGAATCAAAACCCCGAAAAACCGGGTCCCACCGGACCCATGCCGTCAACGGCTCAATGGCCAAAGCAAACAATAAGGGGGATAAGGGACACCCCTGCCGAGTCCCCCGCCGAATGCAAAATGGAGGCGAACGATGTCCGCCAATGCGCACTGAGGCGGACAGATCTGTGTAAAGTAGGCGAACGAGGGCAAGAAACCGGGGTCCGAAATTACAGGCCTCTAATAATTGAAACAGATAAACCCAGCTCAAGGAATCAAAAGCCTTATCTATATGAGCCAGTAGAATGGCTGCTGGCCTACCGAGGGCTGGGGCCGTGGCCAGGGCGTTATGTACCCGCCGGATATTGTGGCGAGTGGCTCTAAGGGGCATAAAACCGGCCTGGTCCAGGTGGACCAGGTCAGTAATGCAAGAGCGGAGGCGGTCGGCCAGCACTTTCCCTAATAATTTAGGCTCAAAATTAATTAGGGATATGGGGCGATAGGATGAAGGGTTTTCCGGGGGGCGCCCAGGCTTATGGAAAAGTACAATCTCAGCATGTCGCCAGTCTTGGGGTAATATGGCAGAGTCCACAGCCTCCTGGATCGTTGCCAGGAAATGGGGCCCCAGAAGATGAAGATGTGGTCGGAGGAAATCCATCGGGAACCCATTAGGGCCTGGAGCGCGCCCCGGATGGAGCGCGTTAAGCGCACCAGTCAACTCTTCAAGGGTGATGGACGCCTCCTGTTGGTCGCGCATCTGATCAGAGAGCTTCCTTGGTGGAATGTCTCTAAGAAACTCTGCTATTAGATCGGCCGAGATTTGCTCCCGCTCGGCATAGAGGGCAGCAAAATAGCGTGCGAACTCATTGGCCACCCCTGTCGGTGAGGAGATAAGGGACCCATCTACCCCCAAGATTGTAGGGACTATCGCAGGGGATTTATCCATCTGGCAAAGCCGATGGAGCATTTTGCTTGATTTATCCCCCCTTTGGTATACCCTATTCTGTGACGCTTCCCAAATTTCTTTGGCTTCTAAAAATAGATGTTGGCGTAGGTCCTGTTGTGTCAGCAGCAAGTTACGCCTGATACTTGGGCTGGGGTCAACAGCTAGTTGTTGTTCGAGAGCGATCTGACGAGCCTCTAGGTCCGCGAGCCGTTCGCAGCGCAGGCGCTTTTCATTTGCACAGTAGCTTATCTCAACCCCCCGGACAGTTGGTTTGAGAGCCTCCCATAGTATGCTACCAGACGAGGCGGTCGGGCCATTGGACTCTAAATAATCGGACACAGCAGTATGAAGCATGTCTTGATATTCAGGGCATCGCAAGCGCCAGGGAGACATACGCCAGCGGAAGGGGAGTCTGCGGGAATGAGTGTGTAATCGCATAGCAATTGGAGAATGGTCAGAGAGCCCGCGGGGGTAGTGTATTACCTGTGAGAGGCGATGGAGGCAGGCATGTGGGGCGAAAAAGTAGTCAAGGCGGGACTGAGTCCCATGTACTGGGGATAAAAACGTGTATCCTCGCTCCGAGGGATGAAATTCCCTCCACACGTCCGCCCAACCCAATGCGGATGCTAAAGAGTGTAGTCTAGAGGCACTCATGGGCTGCAGAGGATCTATATGTTGTGACCGATCTAACGGGCCCATAATGTCATTCCAGTCACCCCCTAGGAGTATCAGGTCTTCTTGGAGATCCCCCCATACAGCAGTGATCTTATCGATGAATGTCTGACCCAGCGGGGGGGGTGCATAGATGCAACCAATTGTAACCCGCTCGCCATATAATGTACAGGTCACAAAAAGATACCTACCCCCAGGGTCTGCCCTATGGGCGATGTATTGAAACTGCACCCTGCGATTAATTAGGATCGCCACCCCCCTGGAGCCCCTGGTATACCCTGCATGATAAACATGATGGAAGCCAAAACGGGCCAAGCACGGGACTTTAGTGCCCAGGAGATGGGTTTCCTGCAACAGGAGGAGGTCCGCACCATACCTCTTCGCCTGGCGCAGCACGGCACCCCTCTTTATCTTATTGTGAAGACCCCGGACATTCCAAGATACCACTCTAAGGTCGCCGGGTGGGGCTATATCATTTGGTGCCATTCAGCCCATATGCGGAATGTGTGCTGGATGAAGGAGAACGATCTGTGTGACGTGTCTGCATACAACATAGTGAACTTTTGAACTGAAAAAACCCACCCACCTACCCCCACCCCCCACCCTACGCTGCCAAAACTGAGGAGCATCTGTCGCGATGCTGGGGGGGCCGGGCCCCCAACGGGGGGTCCCGAACCCCAGCACCAACAATACCCAACCCTCCCACCCAACGTTACAAACATGGGGGTGCTCAAAAAGAAAAAGAGTCTGTGGCCTGGCAGACCCATGAGCAGTCTCCACGCTTCACGGAGAAGAAGTCTATGAAATCAGCATTTGAATTTGTATAGGAAAGAGTACATATACTTGCAGTCTGTTATTAAAGCAGTGTCCAGCGGTTCAGGAGATGTGTTCTGGGCTTGCCGATTGACTGTCGGGTCTTGAGCTTTGTCGTTTCTTTGATTTTGTTCGGCGAGACCGGCTTCTCCTCGATCCCCTAGAAGAGTCAGAGTCCCTGGCACATGGCGAACCCTGCCGCAGCCGCGGGCGCTCCTCGGCCCATGCAAACACAGCCTCGGGGGTGTCAAAAAAGAAAGACTTTGAGTTGAAAATGACTCTCATCCGGGCGGGATACAGCAGCATGTATTGTAAGTTCATATCGCGTAGCTTACGCTTAGCTGCCGTGAAGGACTGCCGTTGTTGCTGAACAAGCCGAGTATAGTCCGGGAATACCATGATTGGTTTGGACTCATATTGGAACAGGTCTTTATGTTGCCTGGCGCTTCGCAGGATAGCATCGCGGTCCGAATAGTTCAAAATCCTAGCGATGACCGGTCTGGGGCGTTCGCCTGGAGGTGGTTTCTGGGTCAAGGCCCTATGGGCGCGCTCTACGAAGAAGCATGGCGATACCGCGTCGCTGGGCATGAGGTCAGTCAGCCAACTGGTGATGAAACGGGTCATGGAGGGCCCTTCGCAACCCTCCGGCAGGCCCACGAAGCATAGGTTATTGCGGCGTGTCCGACCCTCTGCATCTTCCACCCTGGAGGCAAGCTCCCTTGACACCACTGTGAGCTTATTTACTTGTTTCTGGAGGGTGGACACTGTGTCTTCGACCGTGGAAACCCTTGTTTCGGCCTCTGTTATGCGGTCAACGGCTTTGCGCAGGTCCTGACGGAGGAACGACACTTCCGACCCCACCGCGCCTATCTTGGCCTCCAGTGTATCTCTGGCACCGTTAATCACCTCCAAAAGGCCCGCATTGTCAGGCGACGGACTTGCACCCGCACCCGCTGGGGGAGCGCCAACCGGCGCGGTGAAATGATCGATGGTGCCCTGTTTCGCACCCGCACCTCCGGATTTATCCTGCCGCTACCGGTGACGGCGCACAGCGCCTCTCCGGGGGGGGGGGGCCCAGCCGACCCCCAAGCCCAATGCTCGGCTCTGTTTAGTTATGGGCACCCCAGGAGACCAACAAAGGAGAGGAGAGGAGGGGGGGGTCGCCGGGACGCACCCCCACTTGGCCCGGCCCACACTCCGGTGCGGGACCCCCGCAGCCCACCGCTGCACCCCGCTCAGGTCACTCCAGGCTGCAGGTCCCGGCGTGTCGGGCCCCCCGAAGGGGGGCAATGTCCTAGAATGGACACAGCTTCATCAACCAGGATCTATGCCGTCCCCTCAGTCGGAAGCTGGCCGGCCGCGGGCCTCGGGGATCCGAGCAATGTTCTGGTGGGGCCCCGGTGTAGTGCCGCTCAATCCAAAGGCGGCCAGTTCAGCCCTGTTTTGTTGGGGGGGGGAGGAGGCCACAATGGATCCCAGGCGGCGGCCCCCCCCACGGGCCGGGCGGTCGCACAGTTCAAAAGATGCCCCCTGCCCCGCTCACCCGGGGTCCGCAGTAGCGAGGCACCAGTCTCTTCGGCGTCTAATGATGGCCGGACCGCACGAAGGCCTGCCAACATGCGCCCGGAGCAACCGGAGAACGGAGCTGTCCGCGGGGGGGGCCCCCCGCGTGGGACCCCGGCCGGCCGCCCCTCTTGCCACCGAGGTTTCTGGACGGTCTCCACAAGGCCCCAACCAGGCCCAAATCCCCGTCGTCACCTAGCGCCCTCAGGCCGTCTCCAAACAGGGGAACGCCACCTCGCGGCCCGCTGACCGCGGCGCCGCCACTCACCAGAGATGCGGCAGAGCCGTCGCGGCACGTAGGCACTTTACACTGCTGCTGCCGGTACCCAGTACTGTCCTTGTCGTGAGCCGCTAAGCAGAAAATCCCCCGGACAAGGGTTACAGGCGGATTCTGGTCCCGGTTTGGCGTGGAGATGCGGAGCGCACTCAAGCAGCGTCCGCCATGCTTGGCCGCCAAGCCACGCCCCTAAATGCCTACTTTTCACTTTTGGGTTTTGGTATCTTTGAGTAATTGGGCAAGGAGGCAGGCAGGGATTATGTCATTTTGTCTTTTATCCTGCTGTGTTCGTCCGCTGATTATGTTTATTAGTGAATTTTACATCTGATCATTCTATTTATTGCATTTGCACTCTTCCTCTGTAGGCAACTACCCTTGAGGTGATTTGAGCTGCTATTCTTGGTAAATATCTAATTAATTGAAAGGTTAAAAGCCAAATAGACTTTCATTTTATCCCTTTCTTTCTCTTTTATTTCATGTATTATGTATTTTGCGAAGAAATGTCATGACATGTATTTATTAATCTTTTTGTATTCTTACAAATGAAAATCAATTAAAAAAAATAATAAAGAAATTAAGCACTGGGCTGCAATGTCCTGGAGTTAGGAAGAATTCTGAGGAAGTAGCTATAACAGCAGCATGGGGATGTTGTACACGAAGAAAATAAATGCAGCTCAAAACCAACACAAATACTAATATTACAAGCCAACACCTCACAGCGTTGCTGCTGTATTACATGCACTCCTGGAACTGAGTCTGATGCCTTGGGTTGCCACCTGACAACTATTCTACGATCAAGGCTTGCATGTCAAGATCGGTAAAAAATATATAACATTTATACCCCTTTTGAAACATATATTTAAAACATCAAATACAAGCAGCAGTCACTGTACACTTATTTCATAGCTGTCTAAATGATTTTTAAATTATTTTTTAAACAAACAGAGGGAGTTTTGCAAGTTTAAAAGAATGTAGATTGTCTAAATCCTCAAGTCTGTATTTATGTGGTATTTGAATAGAGCAGACCTAGTCAACACATTCCTTAGTCCATAAACATGGATACATTGCTAGTAGTTTTCTCTGAAAAGGATATCCCTCCTTCTGGTGCTCCTACCCTCTACTTCTGTTGTCCCTATAAAGCTGCTTAATGTCTCTTGCCTATGTTTTCAATGTTTTGAAGTTGCAGTGTATCTGCTGTGAGTTGTTTTCCAACAGATTGAGTTTTCTGCAACGGTGCTGGAACAATTTTTACTGTGGGGGTGCTGTCATCAATGTTGCATCTCAGGAGTAGTGAAACATCCAATTGTTCCACAGAACAAGTGTAGCAAATGAGCCAGGCCCATGTAGCGGGGAAGTGGAAGGGGAGGGTATGTGCCCAGTGGTACACTTTGGAGTGCCTGGTTCTGATTCTAGGACTATAGCAGGGTGTGGTACCACATTGCGATTTACTGAGAGCACATTTTCAATTCAAATAGTCTCCAAACGAGACAGGCAGTTTTACTTCTAAACATATATAGAGCACAATTGATAACTTTTGGAAATCAGAGCGTTACAAATTTCCCTCAACTTTTAGTTAGTGAAAGGGTAAGTAAACAATAATCTCCAGGTTCGAGTCGAGCAGGCAATCCCACATGCGCTGCTGCTAAGTGAGTTGAACACCCCCATCCCACAATTCACCGAGGCATGATTTCCTTTTCCGTGTACGCGGAACCCGGCAATGCCGCTGCTGCTGCTTGAGCCGCCAGGAATGCCGAGACGCGGTATATTGGGGACACGACGGAAGGCGCTGACATGCCAGCTTTTACATTGGAAATAGTTGTTAATGGCGACCGCGGCCCATTTAAACCTGGGCATTCTTTTGTTCAGGCTTCATTAGGTGGGCGAGGCTACACCCCCAGGAGGGCTCCGGTGCAGGCCTGACCGGATGGGGTCCGCTCTGTTGCTCTGTTGTGCCGAGGATTTAACTGCGGAGTAAGTGTCTGTATTTATTTATCGCCTTCGAGGAACGTATTGGAAGGAAAAGAAGGTGGATGAACTGGTAAACATTCTGTCTCTCGGACACTGGTATACAAATTAGTGCTGTAAGTCCCAGGTGATATTTGAGCACCCCTTGGGGTGTATTTCATGGTGCCTGCTTGCCCACTGCTCTTGCATGAGTTGTGATCTATACACATAGACTGGGACCCATTCTGTTTATCGTCTTTGGTGCTGACAACCATCCACCTCATTTATGTTTTCTGCCTCCACCAGGTTGCTGGAGACTATACAGTTGGTTATTAGCAGATTCTGTGGTTCTACGCTCTTGTAAGCCCACCAAAAAAATCAACAGAATCCCAGGGCAGCTTGGAGGGGAATCTCCAGGTTTCACACCCACCACCCAAGGGAGTCTTTGTCAGAAAGGTGGCCTGGTAGTGAGTCGCTTTGTAGATTCCTCCTCCTAAGTCCACCCTAAGGGCTAAAGAGTGAACTCTCCAGCCCATTATAATGGGAAAGCATTTAAAAATGTCCAACATAATTATGAACGCAAATACTCCTACAGGTCTCAAAACTAAAACACAAACTGCCTAAATAAACATTGCAGCAGCAAGAGCAGAGCGCAGTCTAAAATAATGGCTTGGGTCAGCAGCAGTATTAAGCCCTCTAAGCTCTGAGGAAGATATAGTGGACATGGATTGGAGGCTGGAATTATCAGACCAGCTATGGAGAGCATCCTGCAGGGGGGGCCGGAGGAGGAAAGAGGATCTGAGCAGGACCCTGTTGTGCAAAGAGAGGATCTTTCTAACGAGAGCAGGAGGGCATGGGATGACAAAGAGGTGGGGCCAAGTGAATCAACCACTGAAGAGAAAAAGAAAGATAGTTCTTCTTCATTGGAGACAATTGAAAGCTCCACTAGTTCAACTCAAGGGAAGGCGAAAGAGTATCCACTCTTTTTTAAACCAAAAGCAACAACAACCACGCTCCAGGGGTTGTCCACCAATGTACAATCGGCGTCGCTCCCAAGTCTGCAGTTTACCGCACCTCGCAAAGAACATGTGGTCCTCTCGAATGAAAACAGTACTCAGCAAGCTCCTGTAAAACAGCATACCCTCATGGACTCGCGGTTGCATCCCCAGCCTCCTACAACAGAAGCAAGGGAGGACGTTGCCCTGCACGAACAAGTCCAGGCTGAATTAATAAGATTAATTGAAAAGCAGGCCCCAAACCAAGTACGAGGGGATGAGACGTTTGTGCAATTGGATATAAAAAACATGTTAAATCTTATATTGGGTGAAATAAGAGAACTAAAAGTAACATAAGCCACCGAGATTGCATCCCTGCATCATCGTTTGACGAAAATAGAGGAAGCAGTTGCCAGCTTTCCGGCCAGAGTGCAGAAGGCAGAGTCCAGGATTTCGCATCTTGAGGATCAGATGAACACATTGCAGCAGCAAGCCGACCAAGCTCTTATCCTTATTCAAGATCCAGGGCGCACAGGCAGCAATAGCGCAACAGGCAGGGTTTTAGTAAAAGGGAAATTTCACATGTTCACAAATTTGGAGGAAGCTCAAGATCTGTTGCAAAGAATTTCTACCTAGAGAAGGAAAAGATGGGAGAAATCTAGTTTTATGAATATCAGGGGGATTGGGTGTGGGCAGTTCACTGGGGCACCCAGCAAGGGCGTTCACCTAGGCCCCCACCAAGAGAGGTTGGAGAGGGGTACTGTGGGAAATTCCCCATCTCCCTGGGGTGGGAGGGGAAGTGAGGGAGGGTGTTGGTGGTGGGGAGCACGCTTACTAAAAAAGAGCAGAATCATACACGAGAATGCAATGTCGGGAACTTTTCTGTTTATAAGGCTTCAACTTAAAGCAACGTTTTTGGGGGATGGGTCTTGAAATATGTATATTATCAGTTAATGTTAATGGGGTATCTAATAAGCAAAAGTATGGCAACCTAATTAGATGGTTAACCTCTTTTTCAGTGCCAATTTAGTTTCTTCAAGAAACTCATTGAAAGACAAATACTCCGAAGCTTTTTATTCCCAAATATTATTTGAAGGCATTTTTAGCATCTGCAGGGATGGCTATAAGGGGACATTTTGGGCGAGGGATAGACTGGGAGACCATACGAGTCCAGAGAGACCCCCATGATAGATGAATTTGGATTACAGCATGAGTAAATGCCAATTTATTCAATTTTGTGAATTACTATGCCACGATTCCAGAAAATCCTAAATCTATCATTAACATTAACAAACTGGCTAGAGGAGCAGTGGGTTGTATAATTTTAGGGGACTACTTCAATTATATTAGGGATATGGCAAGAGATACCTACAAAAAAACTAAAAAACAGCTGAGGCCAAAATCCATAAAAGTATTGGAGGTAATGACACAAGACCATCAATTGATTGACCCATGGCGTAGGACCCACCCGGAAATGTCACAATACACTTGTTACTCTCAACAATTCCAGTCTGCCTCTCGTATAGACAATTTTTTTATCTCTCGTTCCCTTTAAGTGTCTTGATTCCCAAATATAGGCAAAGTAATTTTCAGATCATTCAGTTATTAGTGTGAAGATAGAAATAGAAGTGAGACGAAGGGAACGGTCCTGGTGGCAGATGGATAGTCTCCTTCTCTCTAACCAGGAAAGGTTGACAAATACGAAAAAATGGATTAAAGAGTTTTTTAGGTGAATAAGGGCACCACAACACTTTTTTCTATTTTGGGAGCTTTCAAGTCAACGATGTGCAGTCAGATGGTGGCTTTTATGGGACTATATGATGTTACAATGCAAACAATTACAACACATGCTTTTACAATGCGGTTTTTACATCGCAACTACCATTACATCGCATGATTTTACAACGCATGCCATTCCCACGCATTTTTAAAAACTACCATTACAACGCATTCCATTACAACGCATACCATTACAATGCATACCATTACAGCGCATAATACTTTTAGGGCAACAGTAGGGTAAGTGTTGGATAGTGCAGGGGTAAAAATTACTATTCCCACTCCACTGAGTGCAACAGTAGGGTAAGTGTTGGATAGTGTAGGGGTAAAGATTACTATTCCCACTCCAGTGAGTGCAACAGTCGGGAAAATGTTGGATAACATAGGGGTAAAAATTACTATTCCCATCTACCCCAAAACCCATACCCACCCTAAAACTAAAAAATCTCCATTACTTCCCTTATAATGCGTTGTAATGGCATGCGTTGTAGTGACATGCGTTGTAATGGCATGCGGTGTAGTGGCATGCGTTGTAATGGCATGTGTTGTAATGGCATGCGATGTAAAGGCAGTTGCGTTGTAACAGTTGTGTTGTAAATGCAGTGCGATGTAATGACTGCATTGTAATGGATATTTCCCCCTTTATGGCTGCACAATCTAAAACTCGTGGGGCACGAATAGTCGAACTCCAACTAGCAGCTGATACTACCTTGCAGATAAAGATAAGTTATCCGGGGGAGCATGCTATGATGGACCTGCAGCTGGCCAGTGCCAAACAAGGATTAAGGAAATTATTTGCAACAGAGGAGATAAATAGTTTGCAGATGTTTCACCAACAGGTGTACGAAGAAAGCCAGATGGTAGGTAAATTCTTGGCTCGGTCAACCAGGGTGAAGCAGGAAGCCACATTAATTACTGAACTGCAGGGACCGGGAATGGGGGTTTTTGTCTCCGAAAAGGAAAGTGCGTTGAAACATTTACTTGACCACTATAATAAGTTGTACGCGACTAAATATACAGCTTTGAAGAAAGCAATACATCAGTATTTTCAAGACATCAACTTACTGCAGCTGTCAAGTATTCAGGCGGAGGGATTAGCGGTTGATATTACAGCACTAAAAATCCAGCAGGCTCTAGCCTCAATGCCCACTGGAAAGGCCTGTGGGAACAATGACCTTCCATCAGAGTTCTATAAAGCGTTTCAAGAAGAGTTAATACCTTTATTAGTAGAGCTTTTTAATTTTGTGAAAACAGGAGGAGAGGTTCCATCAATTTTCAATGAATCCACCATTGTCAGCTTTGTTAAAAAGGAAAAGAATCCCAGTGACGTAAACTCATATAGACCAATCAGTATGTTAAACACTGATTATAAAGTCTTAATGAAAATCTGGGCAAATCGAATTACTCCAGCTGCCCAGAAGGTTATTCATAAGGATCAGACTGGTTTTGTGGCAGGAAGGCAAATGTCATCAAATACAGGATTTTTAATTCATGCATTAGATTTTTTCAACACCAATCAGATACCTGCACTTATAATGATGGCAGAGGCTGAGAAAGCATTTGACCTTGTGAATTGGGATGCCATTTTCTATGGTCTTAAGAGGGTGGGGTTTCCCAGTCTAATTACTGATATGCTACGCAATGTATATCAAGGAGCACAGGCAAAGGTTTTTGTAAACTCCAATTTGGCAGAAATTGTAGATGTAAATCGGGGAACTCAGCAGGGTTGTTCCTTGTTGCCCCAACTATTTTATTTTTTTATTGAACCATTGTCAGTCAGGATCAGGGCAAATATGGGTATAGAAGGCATGTCCAAACTAAAACTGTTTGCGGACCATATAATTTTATATCTTAGGCCGGTAGAGCAAAATATAGGAACGATGTTGGCAGAGTTAACGCGTTTTCAATCAATTGGAGGGTATAAAATTAATCACAAGAAAACAGAAATATTGATGTTTAACACCTCTTGTAGTATCCTCCCTAGTATTCTTCAACGGCAAGCTCTTACCAGTAACCTGATCCGATACCTGGGGGTATACATAACTAATTCCTACATAGAGCTTTACAAATTGATTATGAGGCAATGCTAAAAAAAAGTCTGAGATTTGTTAGATAGATGGACACTTCTCCCTCTTGGCTGAGTTGCTCTTATAAAAATGTCAAACTTACCTTTATTAATTTTTTTATTCACAAGTGTCCCAATGAGAAGCAATACAATATATTTAAAAGAATTAAAAGCACTTTTTCGACAGTTCATCTGGACCAAGAAGGTACCCAGGGTAAAATATTCAGTGGTGTAATTGGAAACTAATAAGGGGGGGCTGGCATTGCCCCAGATACGTACATATTGTGAAGCTTCTCTTGTAGACATATTGGTTCATATAATCAATTTTAAGGGATCCTTAGATAGCTTCTATTTGGATAAGATGGTGAAGGAAGCTGTATCTCAGCTCCCAGTCTTCATAAAGACAGCTAAACTAGATATAAGACACTTCAATAGTATCGTATGAGACTCCAGTCATTATATTCCGTAAATGTTATGGCTGCAGGATATGAATATTTGCAGCTCAGGGAATGTAAAGTCGTGGGCTTACATATTCAGTGCAGCCATCTAAGGTTCTGGAATGCAAACAACTTTAGAGAGCTCGGCCACTTTTTGGTGGGAGGGAGATGTATTACTTCGTAGGAACTTCTAGCTAGGTGCGGGGACCGATACAAGCTCTATTTCTTGGGTATTTACAGATTATGCATCTAGTGAAAAACTTTTGTCTCGCGTTCAGCACATGCACATCACTACTAATGGGCACTTGCTTTAGAGCAAAGCTGAGAGGTGTGAGTAACTGGTAAAGATTTCTGTGGACACAAGGGGAATGCCACCTAATAAAGAATTTTTGGGATAAAATTATTGAGACAACGCAATGTTCCTTCTCTGAGGCCGAGTGGCAGACAATCTCACAACTTGGTAGCAAGGCCTTAAGGGCTGCCAACTTTAAGCAAATGTCATTTTTGTCATGCTGAATGGCATATTATACTCCTAAAGCCCTCCATAGAATGTATCCTAAATTAGATGACAAATGCGTTCGCTGCCAGCTCATGGGAGGAGGAGATTGGCTCCATACTTTCTTCACCTGCCCAACGCTGGCCCAGTTCTGGGAAAAAATATTTGACGCTCTTAGTATTGCCTTACGGATAAGAGTTGACCCAGAGGCTACTGTGGCGCTCTTTGGCTTGTCAAAACAGAGACAAACTTTGCCAAATGTAAAAGGGGGGACATATTTATCGTGATTACCTCTTCAGTGGCACGATCCTTGATTCTGAAGACTTGGGGGACAACTAGAGTACCTACATATTTAGAATGGCATAATAAAATGATTTGAACAAAGAGATTTGAATAGGCCTATGCAAAAAGGGTTGGAGCGATTAATAGGTTTGTTGGGATTTGGACATACATGGAGGGAGTAGAATAGGGACAAAGTGTAAATCAGAGTAAATTATATCAGAGCCTATTGTGATCATAGAAAATCATTTGTTGTTGGGAGGGGCGGAAGATGAATTAAAGCACTTTTTTCAACCTTGGTTGTTTGCATCTATAAAAAATATGAAATATGTATTTTTAGTATTTGTTTATATTGGTACAATGCACTTTATCTAGGTCTGGGAGAGGCACAGTGGATCGATGTTACTGTCTTAGAATTATATGTCTTTTTAATGCAAGAGGATGTTGCTTAAAGGTATTCCGGGCACATTGCACTTTACTCTGTGTTTAAGAAAGGCTTAGGAATATAGCATCAAAGCCAGAACCGATCCCTGTGTTTTAATCATGAAGTGTATTTATTATAAAGAAAAGTATCGTTAAAGGATGATGTAATGGATTGTTCTATGCTTCTGCTCATTAAAAAATTAAAATAAATAAATAATCTCCGGGCACAAAGAATAAGCAGCAATTTGTCAGAAAACTTTGGGGGACATTTGACCTCTGTCTTTGAATTCACAGACGACATTCTGCTTTTCTGGAGGGGGGACGAAGAACAATGCACTTCATTCTGTGGGTGGGTTAACACACTAGACCCCTTCTTACGATTCTCCAGCACCAGGTCACAAGATAACACCTTTTTTTAGACCTTTTGATCTCCCTAGACAATGGGGTCCTACATACAACAAACTATAGGAAACCCACAGACAAAAACAGTCTCCTTGTTTTTGACAGCCATCATCCTAAAGCACTGAGGAACAACCTACCAGTGGGCCAGTTCCGACTGCGCAGGAATTGCAATACCCTGACAGAGTTTGAAAAACAATCAGAAATTCTATCAAACAACCTGGCCGATCGACAATACCCGAAGAAAATAATACGTCAAGCACACAAACGAGCCCGCAACAACCATAGAGAGGCCCTCCTCGAAGTAAAGGAAAGATCCAAATCAGAGGCAATCACATGTGTGACGACATTTACGCCCAACTCGAATAAAATCCAGAAAGTGATAAGGAAACACTGTGGCATCCTGGAAACAGGTACCTTCACCCCCGGACCATTGCCATTATTTGCATTTAAACGCACCCAGAACCTAAGAGATCTGTTGGTCCATACACGTCCAAGAACACCCCCCACTACACAACTGACCCTTTGGGCTCTACCACCGGTGCAAGGACACTTCCCCTGCGGGTCCTGCTCCGTATGTCCACTCACTTCGGCCTCAAAACAGATTGACCTCGGTCTGGCTAGACCTTGGCATCAGACTAGACACCCAAATTGCAACACAAAAAACTGTATCTATACAATCACGTGCCCTTGCGGTGAAAGATATGTGGGTATGACCACTAGGCCAGTCAAAATTAGGATTGGGGAACACAGGAGCACAATAAGATGCAAAAAAAAACAACACCAAATTACTGAGCCATTTTTTCACCAATAATCACAACCCGGAAAGTATAAGATGGACAATTATTGAGTCCAACCCCCAATGGACAAACAGCACTTTATTCAGACAGGAACAACGCTGGGTCCATAGACTGAAGACCAACACAGAGGGGCTTAATGATGAGATACCGTGGGTGGAACTAATGCCTTAGGATCTATGGACATTCTCAGACCCTTCATCTGTCATCTCTCACGCTAACCTCTAGGTATGCTCTCTTCCATAAACCTGAATCAGCATATGGTGGGCCTTAGTGTTTTCTGCTGAGATCCACACTGCTCTCAGTTTAGTGGGATACTCCTTCCTTCCCTTTCTGCACTTGACTGGTCCTACCATAGATGATATCAGGATTGAGACTCCCTCACCATGGTCATCTCCGATATACCTACTCGGCATACCACACAAGACATTTCGGTATACTATACTAGACATGTCTTTCCCTGTGACCTTACCCCTTCGTCAATTTTTACTAGCTACAGTTTTCCTACATTCCATAGGGGTACTCCCACGTTACTTCCATCTAGTTGAACAGCATGCAACTATGAAAATGTCAACTCAGTGCACATCATCATCGCTGTAATGAACCACAACTGGGCATAGAGATCCTTCAGTACCCCTGAAGATAACAAGACTTATTAAATAATGTATTCACCCTTTTCTTTCCATTCTGTTGACACCTGTTAAATCCTAGGTTTTTCTCTCACACTCCGTAACCAACATTACGCTTCCGAGCTAACAGTCCCAATACTACATTAAGAACCACCCCTGTGTTTATAAGACAGTAATCGGGCGTTCTTGCACATTTCAAATATGGCCGCCCAGAACCCTCTCCCCACCCTACATTATGAGCAGTGCAGCTGTTGACACTACCCCTTGCTCCAGGCCGTAACGTAACCTTAGTCCCGCCCCCCCCGACACATCACTTCCGCCCATTTCCAAATCCGGATGCTTTATCTCGGCACCCGGGACTCCCCTTCTCACACCGGCGATTCTCTGACGGACGGGCAGGTACCGGGCACAAGAGGGGACGAGCGACTGTAAGTTTCCTTCCGGCTGACACCACTCCATGATCTGAGGTAAAGGGATCGTGGCAACTAGGGTATGATGGGAATTCGAGGACTAAACTGTTATTTTCCCTCTGTTCCGCTCCCCCCCACTCATTCAGATACTCTCCCCCATAGCCGCAGTGAGCGCCGACACGGCCCTCCACTTTTAATTTGGGGGTAGGTCTTCCATTTTTATTTAAATTTGATTTTATGACATCGTCATATGTAGCGTTTCCAATTCTATGCGCTACAACATATACGACGTTTCGGTCTTATTCGCTAGACATAAGATGTGACTACTTGACACATCAGTCACGAGCTATCAAATACACCCCCCTCACCAATTCGGTGCCCTGAACAACCGGCCTCACATCGACTGACCTGCATGTGAATTATGCATTGAATTCGAAAGTACAGCTCAATAGTCCCCGCTCTAACTTCGTACTAGTGGAGCCCGATACATAGACGTTGTCTATCATCACCATCACTGCACTGTCCAAGCCGCAAGATAAATACATCAGTGATGTTTGTGCCTGAACTCCCACCATTTAACACGGCGCAGCGAACTGATACTGACATCACTCCTGTGTGACTTTCACCGCACAGGGAGCTGCGTACCTTATGCGAGTTTGTGTGCTCATTGGCAATATGTCTACCTTGGCATTCCTCACCAAGCATGCACACCGGTATGCGTGTGGACTCGAATACTATACCACGAGCACATTTGAGTCCTAGTGAATGCCAGCATTGAAATGTCTTCCACATTGGAATTTTACATGTTTGTGTGTCTCTCTCTTCTTTCTTTATATCACTAGGTTGGGCAAAGGAACTTGAAGTACACGTTCCTACTAGCGCTGAGACGCATCAACACCTGATTATAGGTATTACAGGTATACAGGGGTCCCTTTTGTCCCTGATCCCTGGTCATTTTCTTCTCTATATATATTCTTTTCACCCTTTTGGTCCTGACGAAGCGCCCATGATCCCTTATGGACTGCTCCGATGCGCGAAACATGTTGACCCTATTCTTTTTTCATACACCTTCACGGATACTGAGAGCCACAGGGTTACATTTATCCCCCCCTCTACATTTGTTTCCAAGAGGAGCTCCACATCCGCTCCATTTTTAACCTTATCATCCGGACCCCCGAATAAAACTAGGTTCTAGGTACCGGCTGATAATTTTAACTCACTCACTTCACTCACTGTCCCAGGCCCACACATCCGCATGCACAACTGTGGCATCTCCTTAAAAGATCTCCGTTAAAGAGCCCTCTCGCAGGGCCCGTGGGGGACAGCAGCGCCACCCCCACGAGGAGCAATGCCCGATGATGAAGCATGACACTCGCAAGGGTGTGTGAGGGCACTATATTCAAAAGGAGGAATTCCCCCTCACTCTAGAATATCCCAACTCTACTGAGACAGACAACTCCTATGTCCCAACCGTCTTTAGCCATGCATTGCGTGTGGTTAGTCACAAAAGCCTAGCCACCGCCAAGCACTGCGTCAAATATGTTATGGATGGCTGACCCCCTGCCACCTCCTACAGCCTTCTGCCATGCATGTCATTAAGTTGGCTGTAGGGCTTGGCCTCCTCCAAGGAACACAGACTCCACTAATTTTTATTTGATTGCTTTTCCATTTTACGGGACTCCCGCTAGAATAAGAAAGCTGTCTTGGCTCCCGACGGAGTCCCATTGGGTTACAGTCACACAAAATAAATTATTCTTTTAAATTGGCGCTAGGGGAGTCCCTCTAGGACTCACCGACAAGTTCCAGGGGTGAGCATACCCCTACCATGCCCCCTTGTACTTTATTTTTTCATTTATTTCATTTTGTGATGGTAGATTTCTTTTTTTTTCAGCCAAACAATCAGTGCAGTGCTCCTGTGGCACCAGGGCAAGATTCTTACAAGATGGCCGATGGTAATAAAAAAACCACTCATGTCACTCCATTATTTGAAGCTATGGTCCTGCGCGACTCTCATAGGACTCATATGAACCTAACTGTTCAGATGTCTATAAATTGTGAACCTTAATTTCTCAAAAATTACCAAACAGATTTATACAATATCAAAAAAACATGCTTTCTAGGTAAAGATCTAGCTTTCTGCCAAATTTGGTGCAATTCTGTTCAGCCATTTTACCTGTAGTGCTGTAAACAAATCCCAGTGGAAATCGTAAGGGGAAATTCCATTTTGGGATCTCCTTATTTCTCATCCCCGTTTGACTGATCACCCCAATACTTTCAAGGAAGGAGCTGAGGTGGATAGCCTTTTATTGAAAAGTTTCTTGAAGATTCATGAAACAGAGCAGAAGTTATTACCAAACCAAAAAATCAATTTCCTATGATAACTAGGTCCTACCCGTAAGTAGTCATTGGTGAGTGAAGTGATGTAATATGTGAGGTATTTAGCAGTGCATGGCAAGGGCGTGCAATATAATTCCTTTAGAATTTTGGCTGTTTTGTTAAACTAAAATAGTATGCTTTAACTGACAATTTCAACTAACGATAACGTTTCTTCAATCTTCAACGTTTAAAAAAAAAAGTAAAGTAACATATTATTTTAACTCCTAACTATACCGTCGATTTAACCTTTGATTTATTTTCTTTGAATTTCTATTGTATTTGTAATGTAGAGTAAGATGTCCTTCACCATGTGCATTGTGGGGTTGGACGCACGGCTTAGAGCTTCACGTTGGTGGTCACAGCGGGCTTTTGTTGCTGTTGCAGAGTCCAGATCTTGCGTTGCCTAATATCACTGGCATTCGCTGTAGCGCGAAGAGTCGGGTTCCCCAGAGTTTCATGTTGGCGGTCATCACAGGAAGCAGAGTCTCGGTGCAACTGGTCCGTTTGCAGTCACTAAGAGCCCCAAACGTCAGGATTAGTCTTTTTTGTTAAGAAGGGTCCAGTACCTGCGGAGGCACCTCTTAGGGATCAGGGACTCACTCTAGCAGAGGCCATCAGGGATCAGGCAGGTCCACTTGCAGGTCCAGGAAAGTCCAATTCCAGCAGGCCAGCTGGGCAGTTTCAAAGAGGCCTCTGGAGCTTGTTGTGCGCCAGTATCTCAGAACAGGAGGTCAGGTTATCCTGGGGTGAAGGGAGCAGGTCTAGTCTTCCTTCTCAAAGAGCAAAGCAGTTTCAAGCAGCAGTGCAGTCTTCTGGGGAACAAGGCAGGCCTTAAGCAGCAGAGCAGTCCTCTGGAAGCTGAAGGGCAGTCCTCTGTGGGAGAAGGCAGTCCTTCCTATGTAGTGCCCACAGGTGCAAGAGTGTACTGACGAGTGCCAGTAGGTCCAATATATATACCTGGTGGCAGCCTATATATATTCCCTGGAAAGTTCTTCCATTTCCCTGTCAAGGCTCCAAGAAGTGTGAGGTGACAAAGGACTGGTGTCAGGGTTCTTTGTGTGTGCTGGAGGCAAGCACTTTGAAGTGCAAGGGAGCAGGGCACAGCACCGACCCCATCCATCCTGGCAGGATGGCTCATCTTGTCCACACCTAGGTCCTATTGTTCACTGTCTGGGCCCAATACATATTCTTAATAGCGGATCCAAACAGCTGGAAACACATAGAAGGCCTTAGAAACTTTTGGGCAGGAAAATGAAAAGGTTCTAAAAGTGGCATTTTCAAAACTGTAATCTATAATCTTACTTTACCATTAAAGGTAATTGTTAAATACAATTCATTTGAGTGTAAACATCATGGGCCTGATTCCCAAAAGTAAACTTAGACTTTTGTGTAAGTTTATGATTGTTTGGTATTCACAAAGGGATTTATGAGTCGTATCATTATGAGTGCAGAGTCTCCGCACATAAAAGATAGACTGTCCTATCTTTTTATGTGCGAGGACTCCTCATTTGTAAAGATACGACTTGTAAATCCCTCTGTGAATTCCAAATATTTGTTTACCTGTGTGAATCAGGCCCTAAATCTCTATCTTCTTTCATTCTAAAGTTATCACTTATTAAATGTAATAAATTTACCCAGTGTTAGTCAAATGGAGAGATAGGCCTCGAAACAGTGAAACATGAACTTAGGAGTTTTTCAATGCGAGGAGATGCAAAACGTAAGTACACATGTCCTACATTTTAAATCAAATGCATCCTGCCCTAGAGGCATTTAGTGACTATCTTTGGGGTGACTTATAAGTATTAATAAGGAAGTTTTAGGCCTGGCAAAAGGTTTATTTTAAAAACACACAAGATGATGGACGGAATGCTGCACATTGGCAAACATTCACCCCCAGTCACAGATCTGGGTTTAATCCATCGTTATTTTGCTTCACCACGCCACCCCAGTTCAGACATAGCCATATGCAAATCAGTCTTGACCCTGTGCCTCATGGGAACAGTCCAGACCGAACTGCCAAGCCATGTCTTCCCTGGACCGGAATCAAGCATCCTAGGACCGGTTTCAGGCTATCAGCCTTCATCAGCCAGGATAGCTTGACTCCAGTGGCGTAGTGAGCACGGGACCCACGTCTGGGCATACCCTTCCCACTTAGGGCGAAATGCAAAACACACAAGATGATGGACGGAATGCTGCACATTGGCAAACATTCACCCCCAGTCACAGATCTGGGTTTAATCCATCGTTATTTTGCTTCACCACGCCACCCCAGTTCAGACATAGCCATATGCAAATCAGTCTTGACCCTGTGCCTCATGGGAACAGTCCAGACCGAACTGCCAAGCCATGTCTTCCCTGGACCGGAATCAAGCATCCTAGGACCGGTTTCAGGCTATCAGCCTTCATCAGCCAGGATAGCTTGACTCCAGTGGCGTAGTGAGCATGGGACCCACGTCTGGGCATACCCTTCCCACTTAGGGCGAAATGCAAAACACACAAGATGATGGACAGAATGCTGCACATTGGCAAACATTCACCCCCAGTCACAGATTTGGGTTTAATCCATCGTTATTTTGCTTCACCACGCCACCCCAGTTCAGACATAGCCATATGCAAATCAGTCTTGACCCTGTGCCTCATGGGAACAGTCCAGACCGAACTGCCAAGCCATGTCTTCCCTGGACCGGAATCAAGCATCCTAGGACCGGTTTCAGGCTATCAGCCTTCATCAGCCAGGATAGCTTGACTCCAGTGGCGTAGTGAGCACGGGACCCACGTCTGGGCATACCCTTCCCACTACGGGCGAAATGCAAAACACACAAGATGATGGACGGAATGCTGCACATTGGCAAACATTCACCCCCAGTCACAGATCTGGGTTTAATCCATCATTATTTTGCTTCACCACGCCACCCCAGTTCAGACATAGCCATATGCAAATCAGTCTTGACCCTGTGCCTCATGGGAACAGTCCAGACCGAACTGCCAAGCCATGTCTTCCCTGGACCGGAATCAAGCATCCTAGGACCGGTTTCAGGCTATCAGCCTTCATCAGCCAGGATAGCTTGACTCCAGTGGCGTAGTGAGCACGGGACCCACGTCTGTGCATACCCTTCCCACTTAGGGCGAAATGCAAAACACACAAGATGATGGACAGAATGCTGCACATTGGCAAACATTCACCCCCAGTCACAGATCTGGGTTTAATCCATCGTTATTTTGCTTCACCACGCCACCCCAGTTCAGACATAGCCATATGCAAATCAGTCTTGACCCTGTGCCTCATGGGAACAGTCCAGTCCGAACTGCCAAGCCATGTCTTCCCTGGACCGGAATCAAGCATCCTAGGACCGGTTTCAGGCTATCAGCCTTCATCAGCCAGGATAGCTTGACTCCAGTGGCGTAGTGAGCACGGGACCCACGTCTGGGCATACCCTTCCCACTTAGGGCGAAATGCAAAACACACAAGATGATGGACAGAATGCTGCACATTGGCAAACATTCACCCCCAGTCACAGATCTGGGTTTAATCCATCGTTATTTTGCTTCACCACGCCACCCCAGTTCAGACATAGCCATATGCAAATCAGTCTTGACCCTGTGCCTCATGGGAACAGTCCAGACCGAACTGCCAAGCCATGTCTTCCCTGGACCGGAATCAAGCATCCTAGGACCGGTTTCAGGCTATCAGCCTTCATCAGCCAGGATAGCTTGACTCCAGTGGCGTAGTGAGCACGGGACCCACGTCTTGGCATACCCTTCCCACTTAGGGGCGAAATGCAAAACACACAAGATGATGGACGGAATGCTGCACATTGGCAAACATTCACCCCCAGTCACAGATCTGGGTTTAATCCATCGTTATTTTGCTTCACCACGCCACCCCAGTTCAGACATAGCCATATGCAAATCAGTCTTGACCCTGTGCCTCATGAGAACAGTCCAGACCGAACTGCCAAGCCATGTCTTCCCTGGACCGGAATCAAGCATCCTAGGACCGGTTTCAGGCTATCAGCCTTCATCAGCCAGGATAGCTTGACTCCAGTGGCGTAGTGAGCACGGGACCCACGTCTTGGCATACCCTTCCCACTTAGGGCGAAATGCAAAACACACAAGATGATGGACGGAATGCTGCACATTGGCAAACATTCACCCCCAGTCACAGATCTGGGTTTAATCCATCGTTATTTTGCTTCACCACGCCACCCCAGTTCAGACATAGCCATATGCAAATCAGTCTTGACCCTGTGCCTCATGAGAACAGTCCAGACCGAACTGCCAAGCCATGTCTTCCCTGGACCGGAATCAAGCATCCTAGGACCGGTTTCAGGCTATCAGCCTTCATCAGCCAGGATAGCTTGACTCCAGTGGCGTAGTGAGCACGGGACCCACATCTGGGCATACCCTTCCCACTTAGGGCGAAATGCAAAACACACAAGATGAAGGACGGAATGCTGCACATTGGCAAACATTCACCCCCAGTCACAGATCTGGGTTTAATCCATCGTTATTTTGCTTCAAGGTTTATTTTAGCAGTTTAAAAATGGCATGTTAGAAATTGGGTTTCTGGTTGTGTGGAGCAGAGGGGGCGATGCATCATCGCCGGTCCCTTGGATTTAGGAGATATGCCGGTTCCATGCCATGCAAGTCGGAGATGTGTTGAAACTGCAGGTGATGCGCCGTGCTGACGGCAAAGCCCTGTACTTGATCCTCGCAGCAGCTGGGATACGTCGTCGTCGAAGGAGATGTGCCAGCTCCAAGTGGTGCAACAACGGCGATGCATGTATTTTGGTAGGTGCAGCACTTTATAACCACTTCCAAGGTCCCAGGACTGGATTGGAACCACTTGGCAGGGAAAAACTCTCAGATGGCAGAGTCTAGGTGCTGTAGATGGATGATTTGTAGTCTTTGATATCCCTGATATTTCAAACAGGAGGCAAACCATCAAGCCATTGGAGTCACTTTGGTTCTGGGTTGAAGAGATACAGGTCTTCTCCATCTCACTCCCAGGCAAGAAGGGCAGCAGGCAACAGGTCAGTACAGCAGAGCTGTTGTCCAGGAGCATCCAGCAGTGAGACAATCCTTTTATTAGCACAGCAGTCCTTCATTCTAACAGAATGTCCACATGTCCAGAAGTGAACTGAGTTGGTGGTGTCAGAGGTCCAGTACTTATACCCAGTTGTGCCTTTGATGTGGGGGAGACTTCAAAGAGATTCTTTGAAGTGCACAAAGTCCCTTACCTTTCTACCATGGCTCCAGACTCACTACAGGGGGTATGCAGCTCTTTGTGTGGGGACAGTACATAGCCCATTCAGGTGTAAATGTAAGTTCCTTCATCCCATCTGGCACAGGATGACCCATCAGGATGTGGATGGCCCATCCGTCACACCTAGCTCCTTTTGTGTGTGGCAGTCTGGAGGGGATGTACAAAGCCAGCTGTCACCCACCCCAGACACGTATTCAGAGACATACAGATGTCACCAAATGGTTACAGTAAGAAAATAACACCCTTTCCAAAAGTGGCATTTCATTCATTTCATAGTTTATTGTATGATTAATTAAAATCTTTACAAATTTCCCCAAAAATAAAAGTATATCTTTACATTCACAATTAAAACCAGACAACATTGATGGGGTCCCATTGGTTATTTAGCTAAAGTGCGTGTGCTTAACCATCAGCATAAAATGTTGTGAAATGCATTGTAGAGATGTTGACTGAGTACATCATTTTCCTTGCTAGAACCATGATAATGCTTTAGACCTTGCTGTTATATAGTCACTCCCACTCTAATGAATGGTAACATGAGAGACATATTATCAGTGAGTCAACACAATGTAAAACTAAGATATGTACTGCCTACTCAAAATTTTAAAAACAACCAGCTAGCTAATTAGAAAGCCCTAAAAAATAGCAGGATCCTGGAAGAAAGTGCAGTTATACAGTAAAGTGTAATGGATTTTAAAAACCAACTTCTGTGGTCCTGCTGACTAAATAGTCTCTTAATAAATTTTACATTCAGTCCATTTATTACACAGGTGGGTCAGCTAGGCCCATGCCGGGTCGGTCATACTTCTTTGTTTTCCTCCAGATTGGCTTGCCGTAAAAGTTTTCTTACCTCTGCCAGGTATTTTACTCCCCGGCAGGCCAAGATTATAGAGAAACCATCCAACCAGCATATCACGGCTTGCCTGCACATGCGAATATTCAGTTCGTTAAAAATGGATTTTAAGAACTGTCTCCTCAGGACCATGACTACTGGGCATACACATAGTAGATGAGTTAAAGATTCCTTGTAAAAGCCACATAGTCGACAATGCGCTGTTTGTTGGGTGTTTTTCCAAGAAGGCTGTAGGTCTTTTGAATCGTGCAAGCCCATCCGGTAGTCTGTGTAGCTCTTTTTTAACTGCAAGCTAAAATGAGTTGTTAAATATGCTTGCGGCTTTAAAGATTTATAAGAGTTGATGACAGTCCACCCATGCCGACGTTTGGAAATTGCTTTTTTATCTTCCAGAAAAGATTTCTTTTTTGCTGCATCATTGACAGCTTTACTGATGCTTGCTCTATCTGCCCTATTTTCCCATGCTGTTTGTATTTCCAGGTCGGCCAGTGATGTTCTCAAATAACTTCCCCATGAGTTCGGTGTTTCTTGATCCATCTGGTACTTAATTTCTTCCCAGCATAACCTGTTCATTGTGTCTGGATTATGTTTTAGAATTGCAATTTAAAATCCAACTTCGCCATAATTTCTTTTAAATTGGGACCCCAGAGACACCACATATGGGGTCCCATTTCTTCGCAATTGGAAATTACACTTACAAAATGTAAAAATATAATTCTAATGTTAACCTGTGGGAGAGATAGGCCTTGCAGTAGTGAAAAACAAATGTAAAACTTAAAAGTACATGTCCTACTTTTTAAATACACAGCACCCTGCCCTTGCGCTGTCCAGGGTCTATCTTAGGGTGCCTTATATGTATAAAAAAGGAAGGTTTGGACCTGGCAAGAGGGTGAACGTGCCAGGTTGATATGGCAGTCTAAATCTGCTCACGCAGGCTCTGGAGTGGCAGGCCTGAGACATGTTTAATGGGCTACTGTAGTGGGTGACACAATCAGTGCTGCAGGTACTCTAGGGTGACAAATGCGAAAAGAATAGATGGACAGGATGTTGCACAATGTCAAACATTCACCCACGTACAGCGATCTAGGCCTAAATCCATCATTTTTTTCCTCCCATTGCCATTCCAGTTCAGACCCAGCCATATGCAAATTAGTCTTGACCCTGTTCCCCATGGGAACAGTCCAGCCCGAACTGCCAGGCCAGGTCCTCCCTGGACTGGAAACAAGCATCCTGGGACCTGTTTCGGGGCATCACCCCTCATCAGCCAGACTAGCTTGACTCCAGTGGCATGGAGAGCACGGGACTCACGCCTGGGCATACCCGTCCCACTCGGGGTGACAAATACAAAAAGAACAATAGATGGACAGAATGCTGCACAATTTCAAACATTCACCCCAGTGCAGAGAGCTGGGCCTAAATCCATAGTTTTTTTGCTCCCCATGCCATTCAAGTTGAGACCCAGACATATGCAAATCAGTCTTGACCCTGTTCCCCATGGGAACAGTCCAGCCCGAACTGCCAGGCCAGGCTTTCTTGCCCTAAGTGCACCAGGTATGCACAGACATGGGTCCCGGGCTCACTGTGCCACTGGATTCAAGCTAGCCTGGCTGATGAGGGGTGATGCCGCTCAACCGCTCCCAGGATGCTTGTTTCCAGGCCAGGGAGGACCTGGCTTGGCAGTTTGGGATGGACTGTTCCCATGAAGAACAGGGTCAAGACTGATTTGCATATGGCTGGGTCTAAACTGGGGTGGCATGGTGAGCAAACAAACAATGGATTTAACCCAGATCTCTTGACTGGGGGTGAATGCTTGATTTGCTCTGCATTCCGTCCATCATCTGTTTGTCTTTTGCAGGTACTCTAGAAGCATTTATTTTACAGGCCCTGCGCACATGCAGTGCTCTTTACTAGGGACTTATAGGTAAATTAAATATGCCAATTGTGGATAGGATAATGTTACCATGTTTAAAGTAGAGAGCACAAACACTTTAGCACTGGATAGCATTGGTAAAGGGCCCAGAGTCCTAAAAACAGCAAAACCGAAATCAGTAAAAACAGGAGGTCTGAAGACAAAAAGTTTGGGGAAACCATGCCAAAGATGCCAGGCTTAACATGGCAGTTTAAAACAGAACTTCAGGCTACAGAGTCAGGCCTGAGACATGTTAAAGGCTACTTAAGTGGGTGGCATAATGAGTGCTGCAGAGCTACTAGTAGCATTTAACTTACAGGCCCTAAATACCTGTAGTCCCATTTACCAGGGACTTATATCAAATTAAATGTGCCAGTTAGGTGTAGTCCAATTTAACCATGTTTGAAGGAGAGAGCGCAAGCACTTTAGCACTCGTTTGCAGTGGTAAAGTGCACGGAGCCCTAAAGGTCCACAAAAAGGTTTGTGGTGACCATGACAAGAGGACTATATATATATATATTTAAAGAAAAAAGACAGTAAGGCTATGAGACAGTTGCACTCGTATTTATCTATATTATCAATAACGCAATCTAAACGCTCAACTGTTTGTGATCCTACTGCCCATGAATCACCACATAGAAAGACTTGCTTAAAAAGATAGAGCAGGAGCGTCTGTTATCTGGACATATGTTATTCTTATTAGTTGAGCAAAATACGATTGCATGATAATTTCGTCAATTTCTTATGCAATATTTCCATCATCAACAATATCAAAACATAATAGCTTATATCAGCAATGTGTATAATAAGTCCAAACAAAATCAATGGAGTAATCACTAGTAATACACAGGAGTCACGTGGTCTCGATGAAGATTTCTTGATTTATTTCTATCCTTATGTCGATACAGACAAATATTCAGCCCAGCCAACGCGTTTCGTCCTTGCGGACTTCATCAGGGTTATAAATTATCACCAAAATCCTGGTATATTTTCACTAGAAGTGTCTGCGCAGTATATCAATAAATCTCAGATGGTAGAATCCAAATATATCTATATCCTCATATACTATGTATTAGGCTTCAATATGTGTAGTCCTACTTCATCCAAAGGGGATAGGATCTCGTTACTGGGATTTTTATTTCCATAGCGTAAATCAAATGACAAACACCATCTTCCAGAGAAGATATACCAGGATTTTGGTGATAATTATTGCATAAGAAATTGACAAAGTTATTAAGATATAGTATTTTCCTCATCTAATAAGAATAACAGACGCTCCTGCTCTATCTTTGTAAACAAGTCATTCACACAAGGGACTGAGTGGTTCCTCTTCGGTAAGCCAGGACATCACTTTGATTTGGACATTTGCGGGTGGAGAGAATGGGTGTTTACATTTGGTGCTTA